>CM061487.1:1207500-2407500 GCA_030867185.1 Tagetes erecta
ATAAAAAGTTTACAAAGTTGGGATCTATATCGAAAGTTTCCTCAGTTAAGATTTTTATCGACCAATAGATCAAAATTCGGATTTTTAAAATCCAATCATCCAGTGTTTTATAAGCAAAATCCACAATTTTTAATAATATAATACAAAAAGCCCAAGTAGTAAATGCAAACAACACTAAGGATGGTGGCCGGATGGTAGGTGTCGACCTACAACCTTATAACCATGACTCTTTAGAACCCTGTGCTTGTTTAACAACTTTAGATCAAAAATTCAAAACCTTTACATAACCAAAAACCGTGCAATGCATGGTTGGACTATATATATATATACCTAGACTAGATTTCAGTAACTATAATTTAGATTAAAAAATTTATTATAAAACACATGGATTAAACCGATCAATAAGTTTATCTAGGAAAAAAATCATTGTTACGTTAATATCAAGAGAAGAAAATAGTAAAGATAAAACAGACGTAAATATCACATGATTAAAATAATTTTCATTATGTGTTTTTTATAATACATATATATATATCACTCAATATTAATTATTCAATTTTAGTTCCGTCTTAAATGGGCCCCGAGTTGATCGATCTGCACCAATTTTATTGACTTATATATTCGATCAATTCTTTATCACAACTTAATTCATCTTTAAAAACTATTAATAACGTACTTGTGTGTTACAATTTGTGTGTGTTAAGTTGTTGAAACTCGATCGATCCAACAGTCCAAAATGACAGCAACTATCGAAATCATTTCTAAACAACACATCAAACCATCTTCCCCAACACCACACCATCTCAAATCATACAATCTTTCAATCTTGGATCAACTCATTCCAGCCCCTTATGCACCCATCATACTCTACTACCCCAATCCATCCAGCCATTTCGACATCGAACAACGCTTGAAATCGCTAAAGGACTCGCTATCCGAAACACTAACTCGCTTCTACCCGTTAGCCGGGACGATAAAGAACGATCTTTTAATTGATTGTAACGATGTTGGTGCTTGTTTTACAGTGGCTCGTGTCGACACTCGGCTTGATGAGTTCTTGAACCATCTTGATCTTCAACTTATTAACCGGTTGTTACCTTGTGAGCCAAGTTTCAATGGCTCTAGTGAAGGAAGTTGTGTGAGTCATGTTCAAGTTAACATCTTTGAGTGTGGTGGGATTGCTATTAGTTTATGCATTTCACACAAGATTCTTGATGGTGCTGCGTTGAGTTCGTTTCTGAGATCGTGGGCCGGATCGAAAGATGTCGTAAATCCGGACATGAGTGCACCATCTTTGTTTCCAGCTAAAGATTTGTGGCTCAAAGATTCATCAATGGTCATGTGGGGGTCTTTGTTCAAGATGGGTAAGTGTAAGACAACAAGATTTGTTTTTGATTCAACAAAACTATCCATTTTGAAAGCAAAGGTGTGCGAAAACGGGTTAAAAAACCCGACCCGGGTAGAGGTGGTGTCGGGTTTGCTATGGAAGTATGTCATGGCCGCAGTCGAACAAAAGACGGGTTCCAGGAAGCCATCTTTGTTATCCCATGTGGTCAACCTTCGCAAACGGCTAGCTTCAACTTTATCAGAAAATTCGATTGGGAACTTGATCTTTATCGCAAGTGCGAAATGTGATACTGATTCTCAAACCGTATTGCATGATCTTGTTAAAAAGGTACGTGGTGGTGTGTCGAAGATCAACAGCGAGTTCGTGCAGAAGTTACAAGGTGATGAAAGGATAGAAGTGATGGAAAAAGCTCTCAAGGGTATGAAAGATTGTGAAAACCATATCGGGTTTACGAGTTGGTGTAAAATGGGGTTTTACGAAGTTGATTTCGGTTGGGGGAAGCCGATGTGGGTGAGTGGTAGTGTTAGTGACGGTAGCCCGGTGTTTATGAACTTCGTCGTGTTAATGGATACACAAAATGGCGACGGAATAGAAGCGTGGGTGAGTATGGATGAAGAAGAGATGGATATACTAAGACATAACCCGGAACTTCTTGAGTTCGCTTCCGTCGATCCAAGTCCTCTACTAATGTAAAAATAATCCAATAATTAAATGTTTTTATGACCGGACCAGACAATGTTTTTATGACCGGACCAGACAGGCTGTGACAACTCCATCCCAATATTCATGTAAATGGATCGACTTGACTAGTTATTTTCCAAACTTGTGATTGAACCAATCAAAGCCGTGTATAGTTTATCCAAATACTCAATAAACTTCTATTTTATAAATAAAGTAAATTAAATACAATATTCGTATGTTTCCTGTAAGTAGCTTGAGCATTGAATAAGTTAGTTTTTATTGAGTTTAATTATAAAAGCATTTTTCTTGAAACTTATGCTCGATTTATGATGTTTGATTGATCATTCGTTCTTAGTAACTTAATTACATACTACCAAAGTATTATATGGGGAAATGGTTGAAGTGAGACTTCAAATCTTTAGTGATCAAAATTTAAAATCTCACCCTTTACTTATTTGTTTCACGACATGACAAGTCTGAACGAAAAAGCTTTACATGAAAAATTTAAAAATTTATGTCCATAAAACGTACTTTAAAAATTAGGATTAAAATCACATTATGTTTAGAGTATCATTTATACTTGTTGATTACAAATAATCGTTATTAATTTTTAATAGATCAAAATGCAATGTTAATCAAAGTTAATAAAAATCTATAATTAAGTTTATTAGACTTTGTAAAGTCAAGAAAATATAAAGAGAAAACTACAAATTAGGTCCTTTATGTTTCTGGGTACCTGCAAGTTGGGTCCTTTAGCTAAAATATCTACAAATAACGTCCTTATTTTCGTAGTTTTATACAAATCTGGTCCTTTACACTAACTAAAGTTAAGTTTTTCAGTTAAGTGAAGGGCAGTTTTGTCTTTTAACATTAAAGGACTATTTTGGTAAATAACATAAAAGACCATTTTTGCAATTTACACTAAAATGTTATAATAAGTATTATTTTGTAATTAAATATTTAATGATGAAATATAAAGTAAATCTATTTATAATATTTACGACTTAAATTATATATACTTTAAGTTTTATATATTATTTGGGAAACAAAAATGAGTTTTTTATGGTGGGTCCAACACTTCCGATAATACAAAATTAAACGTCAAGTGTCGGTACGTTCTCCGAATGAGGTTCGAATATAAAAAATATTAATTCGTTTGTTTAACATATTTCATATTTGTAACAGAAAATTAGAACAAATTTGGGTATTTATAGTGTTATTTCAAAATAGTGGTTAAAAAATAGTTGTTAAATATAGATCAAAATAGGGAAGAAAAATCAATTTACTATATATCGGAACACACATGAACAAAATATTATTGGAAAACAAACGTGATTAGCATGTACAAAACAAAACGCTTATTCTTTTTGAGAAGTTTATGCATGTTAGTTTGTTACGTTTCCGTGCAGAAAGAATAAACGTTTTGTTTTGTATATGCTAATTCGCGTTCGTTTCCCAAAAATATTTTATTCATGTGTGTTCCGATATATAGTAAATTGTTTTATTCTTCTCTAGTTTTGATCTTATTTTTAACAACTATTTTTATAACAACTATTTTGAAATAACATTATGAATACCCAAATCTATTGATGATGGGGATTAATGATTTGTATTGATTATGTGCTTTAGAATACTATTATTTTCGATTTTATATTCCGAAACCTCGTTCGGAGGACTAACTGACACTTAACGTTTAATTGTGTATTCCCGGAAGTGGGTGGACCCACCGTAAAAAACTCATTTTCGTTTCCCAAATAAATATTAAACTTAAAGTATATATAGTTTAAGTCGTAAATATTACAAATATATATACTTTGTATTTCATCTATTAAATATTTAATTACAAAATAATACTTATTATAATATTTTAGTGTAAATTGCAAAAATGGTCCTTTATGTTATTTACCAAAATAGTCCTTTAATGTAAAAAGACAAAACTGCCCTTTATGTAACTGAAAAACTTAACTTTAGTTAGTGTAAAGGACCAGATTGATATAAAACTATGAAAATAAGGACGTTATTTGTAGATATTTTAGCTAAAGGACCCAACTTGCAGGTATCCAAAAACATAAAGGACCTAATTTGTAGTTTTCTCAAATATAAACGAAAATCAGGTGTAAAACGAAAAGAAGATTGACACACATAAAAGCATTGGTCAAATATTTTAAATTTTCAACAAAGTACAAACGTTGAAACATGATAAAAGTTGTGATGCACCAATGTGTATGGATTTTATTCGATTTAACAATTAGGTATCCGTCATTGTTACTTTTAAGTTAAAAGTTTTAACCAAATATTCATCTTTTTTGAGTGAAGTTAAAGTTTTAACCAAATATTCATCTTTTATGAGTGAAGTTATATTGCAAAGTTCAAAAAATTATGAGGTGCTAGCATGCATGTGTTCATGGCCGGTCCTGAGCAGGTGCGGCATGAGCGACCGCTCAGGGCACCATCTTTTCCGGGGCACCATCACTAGATCTGAGACGAGTGCTTTAAGTTTTTTTTTGTTCTTCTTTCTGATGAGAGTTGTGTGATGTCATTTTTTATTGACGATTAAGCGAAGAAAGTCGGATGATATCCTTTTCCAGCGAGTTTTTTTTTTCCGGCAAGTGTAAATACAAACGTGAAAAAAAAGTTGAGATGAAGAGGATGAGCTTTTAGGGGCATATTGGTAATTGAGGTTTTCTAATATGTGTCCTAAGGGCACATATAACATGTTACCATATTAAAAGTTTGTTATTTGTGTCCTTAGGGAACATATTAGAAAATCCCTTGATAATTTAGATATCATTTTAAAACTCTAATTTCAAAGCATTATGTTGACTTTTGCCTATTGGAATTTGGATATTAACCCTTAACTCCTACTTTTTTCAAACAACATATATTTTGAACGGTTTTTAATTTTATATATTTAACTCACTAAAAAGAAAGATAATTTATTTTTTTAAGTTAAGACTATTTTAACGGCTGTTAAAATAAGTTACAGAATTTTTTATCTATACATTTTAACAAGTCAATTAAAACTTTAAAGGAACCAAAAAGAGTTAAAGTGTAACAATCAGTTTTATATTGAAAGTTTGTGAACTTAGACAAACTATACATGAGTTACAAGTCTTAAACTAATAGGAAACTAGAATTCCGATTTAAAGTTTAAACATGATTTCTGATTTAAAATTCATGAGCACCAAAAAGCCCCTGACTTCTAATTTCACCATTGGATGATATTTGATAAACTTTAAGTTGAAAAACCTCATTTTAACAATTTGATCCTCTAGACGAAAACCAATTAAGTTTTAAAATGTCATTTTGTATTTAAAATTGATGATGTTAAAAAACCAACAAAAGGGCTAATAGATAGTAAAAAAGTGAATTGCAGTCTAGAAAACTTTTAACGAGTTATCGGTTATGTATTACATTATGCAATTCTAATTTTTAAGATTATTTAGCAAACATTTGTTTTTCGGCTAAAAAAGTTAGGTTGTATATTTTATCTGTTATTGTTCGGGGACCTTTTTTTTCGGGTTCGCACAGGGTACTAAAATCCTCAGGACCGGCCTTGCATGTGTTACTTTTATAAAAATAGAAGGAATGATAATATCAGTAATTTCTTTATATTTCAAGTTTCACGTTTTTTAAAACATTTATAACTTTTACATAGGACATAATTTTTTTTTGAAAACTATACTATAAAAACAAACATTTCTTATATCTAAAAGGGAAAATAACATAGAAACACATGTATTATGTGTTTAATATATTTCCCACGGTTTCTCCCTTAATTCTCTTAGGAAGCTGCCCCAGGCCTTCATGTTAATTGTTTCCATAAAATATTAAAATGCCTTGAATTGAAATATCTTTTACAAACTGCCACGAAGCAAATTAAAAGGTCCAGGATATATAAATGCTTAGGCTGGTAAATTAAGGTATCTTTAAATAACAGTACGTTATGATCGAATGTTCCATCTGCTCCTTACGTACGTACCCATCATACTCTACTACCCGAATCAAGATCGTTCTAGCGATATCGACATCCAACAACGGCCGGTTGAAGGCTAATCGATAAAGGATTCATTATCTGAAACACTAACTCGCTTCTACCCGTTAGCGAGCAGGAACAATAAAAATTAATTAAGCAGCCTGCCTTTTAATCGATTGTAACGTATATGTTGGGGCTAGTTTTGTAGTGGTCCGTACGTACGTAGGCCGTATCAACAGCCACCTTGATGAGTTCTTGAACCAGCATCTTGATCTTGACCTCATTAACCAGTTCTTGCCGGCCGTGTGAGTCGAGCTTTACGGCTAGTGTTAATGTGCTTTCAAGTCAACAGCAATAATATAGTCAACAATGGCAATGTCAACAAGTTCAGGGACTAGTATTGTTACTTTCAATACTAGTAATCATTAAAGACAAAATGTTTACCTTTGTAAACTTGAGGGGGTTATGATGTAAATATAGTTGTTAGTTCGTTAATGTTGGTTATAAAGGTGATTAGCTGTTAGTTAGAGAGAAAGTATCATTTCATTCATCTTTGTAATCAGTTCATTGTTTGTTTTCAATCTGTAGATCATACTTGATCATATACGAAGATAGTTTGTGTTCATCATTGTCAATTCAATTTGTTCAATTCCGTTTGATTCATTGGGTGTTTTTACAACAAGTGGTATCAGAGCCAGTTACGGCTCGATCCAGTGAAAAGAAATTCAAATTGAAGCAGAATTGAGGTCAATTGGAGAGTTCAAAGTTCGATTGGGGACAAATTGAAATCGGTCTTTGAATTAAGAGACTCAATTGAGAAGAAATGGTGTCGACACGGTTCGAGATTGAAAAATTTGATGGAAAGAATGATTTCAGCCTTTGGAGGGTGAAGATGAAGGCGCTACTTGTACACCAAGGTCTGGCAGAAGCTCTCACAGGTGCAGCAGTTACAATTCCTTCTGGATCATCAGACAAGGAGAAGGCAGATTTGACACAGAAATGGGCAGAAATGGGGGTTAAGGCACATAGCGCCATAATTCTTAGTCTTGGTGACAAAGTTCTGAGAGAGGTGTCTAAAGAAACTACTGCTGCAACTTTATGGTCAAAGCTTGAATCATTGTACATGATTAAGAGTCTTGCAAATAGGCTATATCTGAAGAAGAAGCTGTATACTTTTCAGATGACCCCAGGTAGATCCCTTGAAGATCATACAGATGCTTTCAATAAACTAATAATTGATTTAGAGAATATTGAGATAGTTTTGGACAAAGAAGATCAGGCAATAATTTTCTTGACCTCTTTGCCTCAAAACTATGAGCATTTTGTGGATACCTTGTTGTATGGAAGAAATACTCTAACTATGGAGGATGTCTTAGCAACTTTGAACTCAAGGGAGTTAAAGAAAAGAGTAGATAGCAAGGATGATGCAGGTGATGGCTTGTTTGTAAGAGGGAGGACTGATCATAGAGAGCAAAAGAGTTTTAAGGCTAAAAGTCAGTCCAGATCAAAGTCCAAGTTTAAAAGAAGATGTTATGTGTGCCAATCTGAAAAACACTTAAAGAGAGATTGTCCTGACTTCAAGAGAAAGAAAGGGAATGAAGCAAATCACAAGACTCATGGGAATTATTCTGGTGATGAATCATCAGAAGGGTATGATAGTTCTGATGTGCTTGTGGCTGCAAACAAAGGTGAGAAAAGAGAAGAGTGGATAATGGACTCTGGTTGTTCCTACCACATGACTCCTCATAAAGAGTTCTTTAAGGACCTTGTAATTCAAAACCTTGGATGTGTTCAACTTGGGGATGATAGACCTTGTAAGATAGAGGGTCAGGGAACTGTGGTACTTGAAATGGACAATGGGTCAGAGTATCACTTAAACCAAGTGAGGTATATCCCTGGTTTGAAGAGAAACTTGATTTCTTTAGGAACCTTTGAAAGTTCTGGTCATTGTGTAAGTTTGAAACATGGGAAGTCAAAGGTGATAAATGGATCTTTGGTAGTGTTGACTGGCACAAGGCGAATAAATAACATCTATGTGCTTGATGGAAGAGTAAAAGAGGGTATAACTGCTAGTGTCACAGATGATGGGAAGGATGCAGTTTTGTGGCACAATAGGCTGGGTCATATAAGCAATCAGGGGTTGACTGAGTTGAAGAATCAGCAGGTACTTCCAAACTTAAATCAATGTAATCTTGATAAATGTGAATTTTGCATTATTGGCAAATCACATAGGGTGAAGTTTGGGAAGGGAAGACATGTATCTAAAGGTGTTTTAGATTATGTTCATGCTGATTTGTGGGGGCCTGCAAAAGTGTCATCTCTTGGTGGAGCTAGCTATTTCTTGAGTATCATTGATGATTATTCAAGAAGGGTTTGGGTGTATGTAATGTCACACAAGAGTGAGGCTTATGAGAAGTTTAAGGATTGGAGAAACTTGGTAGAAAATCAAACAGAAAGGAGGATTAAGAAACTGAGAACTGACAATGGCCTAGAATTTTGCAATGATTTGTTTAACAAATTTTGTAAGAAAAATGGTATAGGCAGGCATCTGACTGTACCTGGTACACCTCAACAAAATGGCCTTGTTGAGAGGATGAACAGGACTCTATTGAACAAAGTTAGATGCATGTTGTCAAGTTCAGGGTTACCCAAAAGTTTTTGGGCTGAAGCAGTCACTACAGCTGCATATTTGATCAATATGTCTCCCTCAACTGCCATTGGGAATAAAGCTCCTATGGAGATGTGGTCTGGAGTTAAATCTAACTATGAAGATTTGAGAGTATTTGGATCTTTGTGCTATGCCCACATCAGTCAAGGTAAGTTAGAGCAAGAGCAGAAAAGTGTGTGATTTTGGGATATCCAGATGGTGTCAAGGGTTATAGGCTATGGAGAATGGAGGATAAAAAGCCTAAGGTGAAGGTAAGTAGGGATGTTGTTGCTTTCTTTGAAGATATAATGTATAAAGATCTTATTGGAAGTAATAACAAAACTATCCCTAGTCCAGAAAGTGTTCAAATTGAGGTGGAGTTGAATGATACTGCAAGAAGTGCTCCTATCACACCTGAAAGTGTTAGTTCAGGTGGTAGTTCTGATGGCAATGCCGAAGGAACTACATCTCATGGAGCCTCTAGTTCTGTCCCACCTAGCTTAGCTAAGGACAGGCCTAGAAGGCAGATCATTATCCCTGCAAGGTTCAGAGATAATACAAATGTGAATGCATATTCAGAAGCAGATTTATCTGCATTTGTGTTTAATGTGGCTGAACAAGAGAGCATAATGGAACCAATATCTTTTAAAGAGGCTGTGAGTGGTCAGGATAGCAAGAAATGGATTGAAGCTATGAATGATGAAATGGATTCTTTATACAAAAATAACACATGGACTCTGGTAGATAAGCCTAAAAATCACAGGCTGGTTGACTGCAAATGGCTGTATAAGGTGAAAGAAGGGTCAAGGTATAAAGCAAGATTAGTTGCTAAAGGGTTTACACAGAAAGCTGGTATAGACTACAATGAGATTTTCTCCCTTGTAGTAAAGCATACATCAATAAGAGTAATGTTATCTTTGGTTGCTGTAGAGGATCTTGAACTTGAGCAGTTGGATGTGAAAACTGCCTTTCTTTATGGGAATTTAGAAGAAGAGATATATATGAAACAACCAGTTGGATATGAAGTTCAAGGTGAAGAAGATAAGGTGTGTTTGCTAAAAAGGTCCTTATATGGGTTAAAACAGTCCCCTAGGCAATGGTACAAAAGGTTTGATGAGTATATCATAAGGCATGGTTTTGTAAGGAGCAAATATGATAGTTGTGTGTACTTTAAGAAGGGAAAAACAGGAGACTTTGTATACCTTCTACTCTATGTTGATGATATGTTATTGGCCTGCAAGAACAAGGAGGAGATAAGAAGAACAAAACAGCTGCTAATGGAGGAGTTTGATATGAAGGAGCTAGGAGATGCAAGGAAAATACTTGGCATGGAGATAACTAGAAATAGAGAGTTGGGTATTGTGAAGTTGTCACAATGTACTTATGTGAACAAGGTGTTAGACTCTTATTTCATGGGCCAAAGTAAAGTTGTATCTACTCCTTTGGGGCAACATTTCAAGTTATCTAAGCAAGATTCACCTGACACTGAAGAAGAAGTGAATCAGATGGCAAAGGTACCTTATGCAAATGCTGTGGGGAGTTTAATGTATCTTATGGTATGTACAAGACCTGACTTGGCTTATGCTGTCAGTCTTGTGAGCAGGTTTATTAGCAATCCAGGTAAGCTTCATTGGGAGGCTTTGAAGTGGATTATGAGGTACTTGAATGGGACTAGAAAATTGGGGTTAATATTTGGCAAAGGGTATAGTTCACAAATACAAGGGTATGTTGATGCTGACTTTGCTAAAGACATGGATAATGGTAGATCAATTACTGGTTATGCATTCAAGGTTAATGGTGGGCTTGTGAGTTGGAAGTCAACTCTGCAAAATGTTGTTGCATTGTCCACCACTGAGGCAGAATATGTAGCTTTAACAGAAGCTGTTAAAGAAGCTATTTGGCTCAAGGGATTTGTGAAAGAATTAAAGATTAAGGTGGATAAAACCTTGGTATTATGTGATAATCAAAGTGCTATTCACTTGTCTAAAAATCCCATGTTTCATGAAAGAACAAAGCACATCAGAGTTAGGCTGCATTTTATAAGAAATATAGTTGGGTCAAAGGAGATATTTGTGGAATATGTTGATACCAGACAGAATGCAGCAGACATGTTTACTAAGGTGGTGCCTGGTCCAAAGTTTGAATTGTGTTTGAGGTTACTGCAAGTGGGTAATTGAGAGGGCTGTGATTTGATTGAAAGCAAGGTGGAGATTGTTAATGTGCTTTCAAGTCAACAGCAATAATATAGTCAACAATGGCAATGTCAACAAGTTCAGGGACTAGTATTGTTACTTTCAATACTAGTAATCATTAAAGACAAAATGTTTACCTTTGTAAACTTGAGGGGGTTATGATGTAAATATAGTTGTTAGTTCGTTAATGTTGGTTATAAAGGTGATTAGCTGTTAGTTAGAGAGAAAGTATCATTTCATTCATCTTTGTAATCAGTTCATTGTTTGTTTTCAATCTGTAGATCATACTTGATCATATACGAAGATAGTTTGTGTTCATCATTGTCAATTCAATTTGTTCAATTCCGTTTGATTCATTGGGTGTTTTTACAACAGCTAGTACTAGTACTAATGCTGGAAGTATAAACTGGTGTCATGAGTCATGCATGTACGTTCAAGTTACCATCTTTGAGTACGTGTTGTGGGATTGCTATAATTAGTTTACACAAGATTAACCTTGATCGATGGTTCATGCTGCGTAAAGTTCGTTTATGAAATCATGGCCGGGCAGGAACGAGTTACGGGTCGAAAGATCGATGTGGTTTATCTGGACATGAATACATGATTAGTGCTCCATCTTTGTACTAGTGCATGTGTAGAACAACAATTAAGATTTGTTAAGTTTTTGATGCAACAAATTAAACTATATAGCAATTCGATCTAAAAGCAAATTAATGCAGTTGAAAACGGATTAAAAGATCTGACCCGGGTCATGGTAGTGACAGCTGGCGGTTAATTTGCTATGAAAGTGTGCCATGGCTGCATTTGACGAAAAGAGAGTACGTTCTTGGAAGCCATATTTGTTAAGCCTTCACAAACGCTTAGCGTCAACATCATGCATGATGTTTGTCGCGACTGCAAAATGTGAATCCGAATCCCAAACCAACATATATCAAATGGTGACGGAGTTGAACCATGCATGGCCGGGTGAAGATGGATGAAGAAGATCATTAATTAATTTGCTTCTATATATTAAAACCAACACGTACTAGTAAGAAAATGGACAAAAGATGTTGTATATTGGCTATAAGGCGCGAGTTTCAGACCACGGCGTATAGCTTCGATTATCTAATCACAACCCTGCCTTTTATATACTGTACTATAAGGTGCTAGTATTCAACGGTCCCTTTAGATTGTGTCATGTAAAATATCTATTTTATCTTTTATTTTTAGCTCCCAGAGGTTTATAAACTAATTAACAACAAATGATACCAAAGCTTGTCACACACAATAACCAAAGTACATCAAAAGCTTTTAGACATAATGCACACAATAACCAAAGTACATCAAAAGCTTTTAGACATAATGCATGTACGTACGTACTCTATCCATAAAAAAACATATATACAAATGATAAAACTAAGTCGATCTTATTAACAACACATCCAACATTGAACCAAAAACATCAAGTTCTTCTACTCGAAAGATTTCATTTTGTTTCCATAACTAAAAAATAAGAATAGGTTGTAACTTGTAAGTATACAATCTAGCATAATTATGTTGAATATATAAAAAAAATTTACACGAGCCGGAAAATCATGTTGAATTTGTTTAGCGAACTCTTTCATATGTTTAATGACTATAAAGCCACATTCCCAATCTTTGATTTATTGCAAACACTATATTATGTTCACCATTAGTTGAGAGACATTCTTTTAAAACGATAAGCACCCAATGACCACTTCAAAAATAAAAATTAAATATTTATTTGTTATTTCTAAATATATATAAATATATATGTATGTATGGTGGAATATATTACCCTTTGTAAGTAAGATGCAACAATGAAACGCTTATCTTTATTATGTTGAGATATATAAAGTATATGTGTTTGGACATCATTCTCTTCAAGCATACACTTTTTACCATGGATTCTTTGTTGGTCTAAAAAGCCGCATTGGAATGGTGCTATCCAAAGAAATGCTTAAAATCAAGAAAGTATATACAAATGACAAAGTTAGTAAATATATTTGTATCTAAATCTTATGATACATAAAAATAGTTTTAGGGACTTACATCGCAAACCAATAAAGTAGTGTACGATCCAACCAATCCCAAGATAATATTTGTGCCACCTTGACAGGTAGAATGTCCTCCGTTTTTGGCTCAGGGTATATCCCATGAGGTGCAGCAACGTGAACTGCGTACTCCTCCCCAATGGCCATTGATATAGCCTCATACAATTTTATAAATTGTTTATTATGAGAAATCTTGACTCTTTTTAAAGCCACACCTAACTCTGGATCTACAAAATCAAGCACGAGGAGAGGTTGGCAAATATGTGCGGGTGACGGTACTATCGTGATGGCGGTTGTGGCACGGGGAGAGGGGAGGTGTGGGGCCGTGGGGGTGTAAATATGTTTCCGTCAACGATGTGTAGTGACGATGGAGTGGTGGTGTTGGTATGGAGGTGCCGAAAGTGAAGTTTGTGGCCGGAAATCAGATGGGAAAGATGTGGTGGTGGTCACTGGTCAGTTGGATATAAAGAGGAGTTTAGGTATATATGATACACAAATACCTATTTTAGTGACATAAATACCCTTGTAGTTAACAGATTTTTACAATTGTTCGTGAGTTGGGGTTAATTAATTTAGGCAAAATGAATATTTCACGAGACAAATCAAGATTTTGAAACCTTTGGATTAATGGGTAATTGGTAAAAAATAAATTAATATCAATTCAAACAAAATAATACAATGACAGTAAGGAACTTCATAACAAAATGAATCTATTATGTTAGATAACAAAATATATATACTATAATATAGATTCATGTAGTGATACAATTACCCCTTGATTAAAAAAAAGTTATATTTTATTTACGTAAGAGTTTATCTACCATCCACTTATTGTTTTAATAGTTTTTTTTTTTGTGAAGTCCAACACGGCCGGTTTCGTCACTTTGTTAAATAATAACCCGAAAGTTCATATTTGAACATATATGATGTACATAGTCACTACTACGTCACTTATGAGTTTATCATTTGTTCATATAAGTCAAACTTGGCCATTAGCTTCCTTTCACTTATTTAATAGCCCCATAGTTCATCTTGAACATGCAACACCTAGCTAGCTAGCTAGCTTGTGTCTATTTAATTTCTTAGTGATGCAAAAAATGACAACATTATTTGAAATCATTTCTAAAGAAAACATCAAACCATCGTCTCCAACACCACAAAACCTTAAATCATACAATCTTTCCATCTTAGATCAACTTGTTCCAGCCCCTTATGCACCCATCATACTCTACTACCCGAATCAACTTTCTTCCAATGATCTCGACATCCAACAACGCTTGAAATCGATGAAGGATTCGTTATCCCAAACACTAACTCGCTTCTACCCGTTAGCAGGAACGATAAAAAGCGACCTTTTGATCGATTGTAACGATGTTGGTGCTACTTTTGTAGTGGCTCGTGTCAACACCCGGCTCAATGAGTTCTTGAACCATCTTGATCTTGACCTCATTAACCAGTTCTTGCCGTGTGAGTCGGGCTTTACGGCTGGTTCTAATGCTGGAAGTGGTGTGAGTCATGTTCAAGTTACAATCTTTGAGTGTTGTGGGATTGCTATTAGTGTATGCATTTCACACAAGATTCTTGATGGTGCTGCGTTGAGTTCGTTTCTGAAATCATGGGCAGGAACGAGTTACGGGTCGAAAGAAGTTGTTTATCCGGACACGAGTGCACCATCTTTGTTTCCTGCTAAAGATTTGTGGCTCAGAAATTCATCAAATGCTGTGTGGCAGTCTTTATCCAAGATGGGTAAGTGTAGAACAACAAGATTTGTTTTTGATGCAACAAAACTAGCAATTCTAAAAGCACATGCAGTTGAAAACGGGTTAAAAGATCCGACCCGGGTTGAGGTGGTGACCGGTTTGATATGGAAGTGTGCAATGGCTGCATTTGAAGAAAAGAGGGGTTCTTGGAAGCCATCTTTGTTAAGCCATGCAGTGAACCTTCGCAAACGGTTACCCTCCACTTTATCAGAAAACTCAATCGGGAACTTGATGTTTGTCGCGACTACAAAATGTGAATCCGAATACCAAACCACATTGCATGATCTTGTTGGAAAAATACGCGATGGTGTGTCAAAGATCAACAGCGAGTTTGTGAACAAACTGCAAGGTGGTGAAGGGATAAAAGTGATGGAAGAAGTTATCAAGGGTATGAAAGATTGTGTGAACTATGTCGGGTTTACGAGTTGGTGTAGAATGGGGCATTATGAACTCGACTTCGGTTGGGGAAAGCCGATATGGGTGAGTGGTAGTGTTAGCGACGGTAGCGCGGTGTATTTGGACTTTGTTGTATTGATGGATACACCAAATGGAGAGGGAATAGAAGCATGGGTGAACATGGATGAAGAAGATTTGCTTGTATTAAAACATAACCCTCATCTCCTTGAGTTCACATCTGTTGATCCAAGCCCTCTACTAATGAAATGAAGTTATATATAATGTTTTCGGTACCAGATATATTCGGTTTCGACTAGTAAACTCCTAAAATATCAGTGAATAGTTTTCGTGTCAAAAACAATAAATAGTTTTCCATACTCTCTTGTGTTGTTTTCTCCCCCATTTTCAGATATTCGTCGTTTACGTTGGTTGTGTTGCCATATATATCCAAGGTTGTGTAAAGCCGAAGTATACTTTTTGTATAGCCGTAAATCCAGCATTTCTCTGGCATCGCTTTTTGTTGAAAATAATGTTTCTCTCGTTCTAAATCTTAAGCTATACGTAAGAATAATCTTGAGCTCATCTGGAACCGACACTTAAAATGATCATCATATCGTGGATCTAGCGGATCGAAATAATCCTTCATCAACCGTTCATTCGCCGTGGCGGCTTAGTCTCTCTTGACGGATACTCATTGGTAAATGGGTCTTGGTGGGTTAGCGACAAGTTGCATAAACGAAGCCGGGAGTACAATCGCGCTTTTAACCACCTCATCCATCTTTACGTCATCCGTTTATGTGCTATCACCGCTTGATGAATTAGAATAGAGCGTGTGTTTTGAGAGAGAATTTGGTGTTTTTTTAACAAGTATGGTTGTTTAAATAGTTTATAAGTAATGTAATAACTTTTTTTAATTGTAATAAATATTGGTCAACATGACCATTGAAGACATGGTCGTTGGAGAATACATAGTGCATTATTCTTAAAACGCCATTTTGGAAACATTGCCCAAAACACCCTTAACACCCTCACATAATGGTGTGAGAGAGTTATGAGGGCCATTTTACGTCCATTACGTGCGGTCTTTGATGAGATTCGTCTTTTTATTGAGGGTTAGTAATGAATAGTACGAGTTTGGAATGGTATTAATAGTATCAGTCACATACATTGTCGTAAAGCTGTCCTATACCCGTCGGTATGTAAGTTTTAGCTACGGTTTTCAAACTGTTGTGAGAAGCTTCAGTAGATTTGCATGATTACACAAAAACAAGATATGTCCAAAAACAATATATGCAAATAAGCACACTTGGTATGCATTATGGTCTGTCTATCTGTGCAAGAATCTTCAATATACATTTGTATTCTTTCATCGAATCGCAAGCTTGCTTTAAATCCACCATACCTTTAAACACAAACAAAACGAAAAAAAATCCAAACTTTTAAATATTTATTATGCAATAATTTTATGACTTGAAAAAGTGTAAATGGTTAAGCAAGAAACTGACCTCATGTGTGTTTGTTGAGTTTTGATACTGGTGGTTAAGCCTGAAGTTTGTGGCGGGTAACAACCGTAACCGATTCTTTTTGGGCATTTTGATGACTTGTTGTATGATAATTTATGATTCTAATGTTTTTCTCATATATCTCAAAGCAGACCTTAATGTAGCCCTGGCTTTACTGTCTGGATTGCATCCAGATTTTACCATTTCCTCATAAACATGTGGAACCTGAAAATTTGCACCATTTCATGTTTTCAATTTTTCCCTAAGTTTCAAGATTTTTCAGTTTCATTTTATTTCCACTTATGTTTAGGATGAAATAACTTATTACTCTTGGTATATTAAAGATACAAGTTTGCGCTTCGGATGAAATAAAGTTCTTCCAGTAAACTGATTATATGCTTCATCTTACTAGACTAAACATAAGTTGCTAAAATACCCAATTGCAAACCATCTCCACCCCCACCCCCAAACAACCCCCCACCAAGGCGCATTTTTAAGGGCAAACTGCAAAAAAAGGTGTAATGTACAACTTACTGTTTTAACAGCTTTATTTTTGAACCATTTGATGCTACGAAAATGCAATTTGTTGCATTGAAATGTAAAAAAATGATACTAATGTTGCAATAAATGGTTAGAAATAGCATATTTGGGTAAGAATGTTGCCTTAAATGGTTATTAAAACTACACTGCATATTTTGGTAAGGACCCAATTTGCGGTTTGCAGTTTGCGCTCAAGTCTGAAATTTGTAATTTTAACATATCCTATGTAAGGAGTAAGGACCCTATTTGTATGCCTAGAATGTAAAACCATTCTGAAATATAATATTTTTTCTTTTAATATGTATGCTTCACTTTTATGTGCTTCTTATCTAAGATCAATAAAATCCAGGCCGAACATAGTTTGTGAGTGTTTTATGTGTATGTGTGCCATGCCTTGTGCCTATTATGGTTGTAATCAACTAATCACAAATAAAACTTAAGATTTCATACCTCACTAAATTTTTCCACACGAATTAAAGCTTTCATAAGAGTAGTGTATGTGACCACATCTGGTTTCAAGCCCTGTATTTGGAAATGGTAACACAATATAATTAGCACGGGTATCAAATGCTCAACCACAACTTATAGGTGCCAATATCTACCAGTATATTTATGGACGCGTTAATTCAGGTTATGTTTTATGTATAATATCAAATAGGTAAATTAAAAATAGCTTTAGACAAAATGGGTTAGAGGGGTCAAGTCTAATGTGTATTTTGAATGCATAAATACTCCTAAATCATTTTAGAGATTTAATCGTGTAAACATAAAGTGTATGGACTCTTTTGATTCGTTACCCGACCCACCAATTCCACCAAAACTGTTTTGAAAGATATAAGGATCAAGAGCTAAAACATGTGAAGAGAAAAGGTAAAGAATACGTGCATTTTCCTTCATGTATTGTAAAACTGCAAAGGCTTCAACATCTCTTCGATCCTCACCAAACGCATTAATTAATGCATTGAGAGCTAAAGAACTTGGTTTCAAACCATCACTGCTCATCATCTTAAACGTATTAGCTGCTTGATTTGATAGACCCTGTTCAATAGTTTGAAGGGAAAAAAAAGATTAATTCAGGCAGCTTAAAATGTTGACCAAAAGGTCAAACTAGCATGCTTAACCTAAGTCTTGATGTTCTTGCCTTGACCGCGTTGCACTCAATGTTTCAAGCTTTGATCTTTCTTTAGTAATTACTATCTTTTTAACATTTGCAATAACGCTACTTGTTTACTACATACATAGCCAAGAACATGTACATTTTGAAGTTTGAGATCGACACATTTCTACAGCTTACTAGATTTTATGTTTTAAAATTGAAAAAAAAAAGAGTGTTTTGGGTCAACCCCAACCTCGCCAACATACACTAAAACTTACATATTGTGACTCATTGCCCAACCCGCCTAACTAGTCCACTTTGTCACCTCTATAAAAAAACAGTGTTTTGGGTCAACCCCAACCTCGCCAACATGCACTAAAACTTACATGCTGTGACCCATTGCCCAGCCCGCCTAACTAGTCCACTTTGCCACCCCTAGTCCCCTATATAACCTCATCGAACAAACACAGCAAACAAGCAAATAATCAAACTTGCTGTTTATGTATAAAAGATAGACAACTGATGAAGGAGTGAGCATACCCTTTGTGCATAGGCATTAATCAAGGCATTATACATGGTCGATGATGGCTTCAAACCAGCAGATTTCATCACTTCCAAACACTCGATTGCATCATTATACCTTCCTGATTTCCCATAAACATCTATTAATGTAGTATACGTAACAACATTAGGCAACAAACCTTCACTTTGCATCTTTCCCAATAAGCTTTTTACTTCATCCCACTTTTCCTGCACCCCAAATGAATTTATCATGATATTGTAAGTAGTTGTACAAGGCACACATCCCCTTTGACGCATTTCATCGAACAGCTTCTGTGCTTTCTTATGATCTCCTGATTTACAATAACAATCTATAAGTGTATTCCATGTAACAGTATCCGGCTCGATTCCTTCCTCTTCCATCCTCTCAAAAGTCGCCGTTACATGATCAAGAACATTATACTTCCCAAACGTATCAATCATAACATTATAAAACTTCCTATCAGGTTTCACACCACATTTTTGCATTTCTTTCAACACTTTAAAAGACTTTTGCCACTCACCTCTATCACGATAACAAGCTAAAATCCTACTAAAAACAAACGAATTCGGCTTCACATCTTTCGCTTCCATCTCTTTCAACACAATCCTCGCACTTTCCCATCTCCCCGCATTACCATACGCATCAATCAAAAGACTATACGTATGTTCATCCGGCAAAACACCATTCTTCTCCATCTCACTCACCATCAATTCCGCATCTTTCAAACTACCATTCTTAACATATCCTCTCAACACAGCATTATAAGCTCTCGTCCTCGGTACACCCCCACCTTCCTTAACCTTAATCTCTTCAAAAACCGCTTCCGCTTCTTCCGCTCTCCCCAAATTCCCCAACTGCAAAATCAACGACACAACCGTCGAACTCCTCGGATTCATCCCTCTCCCTTGAATCACACCTAAAAAATGCATCCCCCTATCGACATTCCCGGCTTTCGCAAACCCTAAAACCAAATCATTCAACAACTGACCATCTAACTCAATACAATCCGACACCATTTCATCATACAACTTCTCTAACAACCCCGAATCAATCTTATTACTCCGAACCAACGACTGAATAATCAAACTATAATTAACAAAATCAGACTGATAACCCTCTCTTCTCATCCTATTCATCAAATTAATAGCTTTTTCCAGCTCATTGTTACGCGCACAAGCTCCAATCAAAGCATTATACGTTAACGGAGTTAGGGTTTGCGTTTGAGACAACAAAAAAGCTTCATACAGCTTCTCGGAGCGTCCGAGAGCGTGAATTAGAATTGAATAAAGCAATTCGTATTTGAAACAGAGGTTATGTTTCTGTAACCAACTAACAAGTGCATAACCGATTTGGAATGAAGATGTTGGTGATGAAGTTATGGTTTTGAGAAGTGAGTGCCATTGTGGAGCTGGTACAGCTCGGTATGACTCAGCGAGTCGTAACTCGGTCTCGTTGAGTGAACTCGGAGAACTGGAAACAGAATTGGAATTGGAACTGGAGTTGTAGGTAGAGAGGAAGTTGAGGAGAGGTGAGAAGTTGTAAGGTGAAACGACGTCGGATTGGGGGATGGTGGATAAGGATGGGGAGGAAGATGCACGGAGGGTGGATTGGTTGAAAGAAGAGGTGGTGGAGAGCGGTGGTTGGTGGTGGTGGAGATGGTGGTGGAGGTGGCGGTGACGGTGGTTGGTGGTGGATAAGGGTGGAGGAAGGAGAAGAGTGTTCATTGTTGTTGTAAGTTTTTTTTCTTTTTTGAAAGGTGTTGGGTGGTAGGAAAATGAAGGAAGACATTTCATGTTTGGGAATTGTTACAGCTTTAGTCCCTAAAGTATGAGGTAGGTACTATTTTGGCACAGCTCTTGAGAAGATATTTTTTAAACAATTAAAAATCTTTTAGTTTTTATATTATTTTCTCATTCTCTAGTTTTCTAACATTTTTATTCTTAAATGTTACAGCATTTTCTTTTGGCTTTTTTTTTCTTTATCCTAATAATTACTATAAAAAATTAAAAATTATAAAAACAAAAAATATACATATAAACATTAGTATTTTTTCTGACATTTATTCACAATCACTTATTAAAACATACCATACTCACATAATTATATCAAATCAAAGACGAATGCTCTTACAAAACTAGTTTATGTGTATGTTTATAATTTTAGACATTTTAAAATGTAAATATGATGCGATGAAAGTATGTCTGATAAATGTACGAATATAATGTGATTGTGGTACGAAAATAATGGTTTGAACCTCATCAACTACCTCATATATTGTCGTGAGGTAGGATGTCACAAGCCGGTTTTACGGGTGTTGTTTTTTATATTTGTATTATTTTATCGGTTTAATTTTCATATTTATTTACTCTCTCTCTCTCAAGTTAAAAGTTATACAGAGTGTGTGTGGATCCTGCTCCGTGACCACCACTTCCACCGTCATCAATGGACGGTCACCGGCGACGCCACAACCAAAGACATAACCGCTTCCGTCATCTACTTCCGGCCATTTCCGCCATCTCCGGCACTATCCTCCTCCTCTACTTTCTCCTCTCTTTCCTCGCCCCTTCTCCTGATCATCTTCACCACTTCCAACATCATACATCTGTAAGTTTCTTCTCCTTTCATCATCACAAAACATCAATTAAACTATTGCACCTTCATTTATACTTAATTCAATCATTTATTTCAGCTCCATGATAATATCATTAACGATGCTATCGAGGCACCTACAGTTTCTTCAGTCTTCAATGTTCCGGTTAGGTTTACTGGATTATGTAACTTATATTGCTTATAACAGAACTGACATATGTAATTTGGTTACTACTTACTAAGGCTAGATTTGATCTCATTTTGTTATATTAGAGTATTAGCTCATATTGATTATGATCTGTGTGTTGTTTTGTTGAGATCTAGACCAGTAGCAAGATGATTAGTGACCGAAATCTGTGGAGTACAAGTATGTCTGAGTTCTATTATGGATGTAGTAATGCTAGCAGTCAGTTTCCGAGTAAGTGATCTGTACGATACGGATAAGATTAGCATGGTCATTGTAACACCCTAGGCAAATCTCAATTTTGGTGTTTTTTTAAATAACAGAAGCTCAATCAGTCACACGGACTAGTCGATATTTGCTAATTGCCACTAGTGGAGGTTTAAACCAGCAAAGAACTGGGGTGAGTCTGTCTTGTATGTCTTTTTATGTTTATTATGATAAAAGTTACGTTATCTAAGGTTTAACGTTACCTGTTTTCTCAGATTACAGATGCTGTAGTTGCTGCACGAATTTTAAATGCGACTCTTGTTGTTCCTAAGCTGGATAAGAAATCATTCTGGAAAGATGCTAGGTTAGTCATCTATTAATTATTTTTTTTTTAGAACGGCGGTTGGTGCAACGGTCTATGACCGAAGCACTCAGAGGTGCAAGGACCGAGATCGAAACCCCGCCTCTAACACCAATAGATGTTTTTCGTCGGCATTGGGGCTCCCCCATTACTGCAAACGCAGCGGAGGCATCTATTAATTATTTGACATGCAATGTGAATGTTTTGGTTTACAGTAACATTTGTATCATTGTATGAACATTTAGAGTGTGTCTGGATATGGGATTTGAGAGTTTTTATGTGATATTGAGTAATCTGTATCAGATAACGACCTGTTTTTTAGCGGGTATAGAAAATGTTTTTTTATGTGTTTCTTCTGTTTCAGTTATGTAATAAGTAATTGTGTTTTACCAATTCTCCTCCTTAGACTATGATCGCAGCTAGTATGAAACTGTTTATTTTACCCCTAATATTTAGATAATAAGATCTTCCAAAACGCAAATCCAAACCCCCAACTACTTGTTACTTGTTAGCTGATAAATGTTTCCATTTTTTACAGTACTTTTTCAGAGATATTTGATGTTGATTGGTTTATATCAAATTTATCAAAAGATGTTAAAATTATAAGAGAACTTCCTCATAAAGGTGGCAAGAAATGGTCTCCATACAGTACTCGTGTACCTAGGAAGTGTGATGAAAGATGTTATCATATCCGTGTACTCCCTTTGTTTTCGAAACGGCGTGTAAGTTCTGAGTTCTCTAGCCTTTTTTGTTTTAATCTTACGTGCAACTTATTATATCTATACTTTTAAACAGGCTGTTCAGCTAAGCAAGTTTGATTACAGACTTGCTAACAAGTTGGAAATTGATTTACAAAAGCTTAGATGCAGGGTAAACTACCATGCTTTAAAGTTTACTGACCCCATAATTAAAATGGGTCAAAAGCTGGTCAAGCGAATGAGAAATATGGGCAAACACTATGTTGCCCTACACTTGAGGTATGCCTTTCAGGTATACTCTAAATATATGTTTTCCAACTCATGATAAATCCTTTTATTGCACATACAAAACTTACAATTCTTATCAAGTCCGTTTTTTTAAGTTGTTAAATACATTAGGCTATTAGTTAAAATAAAGTGCAATGTACTATTCCCATTTTTCACTGATTTGTGTTTAGTATCTAGCATGCTTCCTCCAGTTTGCAAGCTCCTTGATTTTGTACATTGGACTGTTAGCAAGTCTATATTGTGGCTAGTTGTAAAGTGTAACTTCTATGATTTTTTAGGATGGTTTTAGGGCCATTAGGCCATTCTTTTGCTTTGGGAAACTTAAAAGTTATATTTTGGAGTTAATAGCCAAAATGGTCCCTGAGGTTTACTAGATTTTGCAGTTTTGGACACTTTTAAGAATTTTTGCATAAATAGTCCCTGCAGGCCAAAACCTGTTGCTAAATCGGTCCACGACACTAACAGAGTTAAAAAACTTCCGTTAGTTTACGGTAAATGCCTAAACTACCCTTTGTAATTATAAAAAAAAATAATAAAATAAAATGAAAGGAATTTTCATATAAAAAATAAAATATTAGGGCCCACTTGATTTTTTGTTTATGTACTCCAAAACTAAAAAATGAAAAACCCTATGATGACCACCAGCAGATCATCCTCACAACCACCATGTGAGCCACCAACACCACTGTACTCTCTACAACCACCACAAAACCCTAAATCCATCGTGGTGTGATTGACTGATTGCAACCACTTAAAAATCAAAGGTTGTCGGTGTCTGGTGGCGTGATTGCACAACCAAATCAAAGGTCGACGGTCAAACAAAAGGCGGCGATGGGTGGTGTCGAGTAGGGAAATGGGTGGTGAATAGGTTAAAATGGAGGAGAAGCGGCCGAAGAAGATGGCGGAGGTGGCAGTGGCAGTGGCGTGTAGGGTGAGGTTGCCGGAGCTGAGAACTACCATGGGGCAAGTGGTAAGGATGTTGCAGGAGGTAAAGGAAGCCGCTGTAATGGAGGATTGTGGATAAGTGGATTAGAGATATGAATGGACATGGTGACATGGTGATAAAGATGTTACAAGTGATAACAACGTTTAAAAAATTCTTAAAAGTGGAGAGAGACGGGGTGACAATGGCCGTTTGACGGTGGTGGTCGGCCGTTTGCAGAAGCACTGTGGGTGGTGGAGAAAGTTGTGGTGATGAAGTTGGGTGTTGAAGGAAGAAGATGACTACGTTACACTTTTGGTCCCTAGGGGTATTTTTGTCCATTCACACTCAACTAACGGAAAAATTTTAACGGTGTTAGTGTCGTGGACCAATTTAGCAACAGGTTTTAGCCTGTAGGGACTATTTATGCAAAAATTCTTAAAAGTGTCCAAAACTGCAAAATCTAGTAAACCTCAGGGACCATTTTGGCTATTAACTCTATATTTTGAGTTGCAGATAAAGCTAAAGACGTCTGCTGTAATTTCAAATTAGGGACTAAACCTTCTGCTTTAATTTCAAGTTAGGGACTAAACCTGCAAGTTGGGCAAATTAAAGGAATGGTTTTTGTAATTAACACCTATATTTCATACCAACACAGGTTCGAACCAGATATGCTTGCATTCTCAGGATGTTACTATGGTGGAGGAGAAAAAGAAATAAAAGAACTCAATAAAATACGGAAAAGGTGGAAAAATTTAAATGTAAGTGTCCAGTTATCAGTTTCTGATGTATGATTATGTGTGCAAATAGGATGTCCTTTATGGTTTTTGAAATTATCTAAAGGTTAGTGATCCAGACAAAGAAAGGAGGCAAGGGAGATGCCCACTTACACCTGAAGAAGTCGGTTTAATGCTTAGAGCACTCGGTTATGGAAAAGATATTAATATTTACGTGGCTTCTGGTGAAGTATATGGTGGGGATGAAACATTGAATCCATTGAGGGAGCTCTTTCCCAATATTTATTCAAAAGAAACCATAGCTACCGAACAAGAGCTCAAACCATTTTCATCATTTTCTTCACGTATGGCGGCACTAGATTTTATAGTGTGTGATGAAAGCGATGTTTTCGTTACCAATAACAATGGTAATATGGCCAAAATATTAGCCGGACGAAGGTACATTCTCTCTCTTTTTTGTTTATACTTCCCATTTTAAAGTGATTTTGGTTACTATTATGAAGTTTCATGCGAATGAAATCAAGTTGAATAAATATAAATTCACTCTAATAATGTCAGTTTAGTTATCAGTTACTAAAATCATCGGAATTTTGAAGCACATTCAAACACCTTCAAATAGTAAAAAGCACACTGTTCTATTACCTCTGATTAATTAATTTATACTGAAAGACTTGGTAAATTAACTGCAGTGATGATCATATAGCTAATGTTTCTCTTTTACATTACAGGAGATACTTTGGGCACAAACCGACAATACGTCCAAATGCAAAGAAATTGTCTCGTGTGTTCATGGACCGAAAAAACATGACATGGGAAGCATTCTCTTCACAAGTTCGGGTTCATCAAATTGGTTTCATGGGGGAGCCAAATGAGTCAAGGCCCGGGCGAGGTGAGTTTCATGAAAACCCGACATCATGTATCTGTGAAAAAACAAATCATAAATCAAATCTCCCTCGAAAAATTGGTAACAAGATATCCGAGGCAGATGAAACTGTTAACGACGAAAGTGATGATAATCGAGAATGGTATAACCCGGATGAAAGTGAAGACGAAGATGAAGACGGGTTGGTCTCTAATCTTCAGTATCGTCTTAATGACACAAATGTGGATGATCTTTCAACAGGTGAAAACGAGTTGGAAGACTTGCTTTCGGATTGAATACTTAGATGAAGTTTATTTAGTTAGGCGGGTCGGGACTATGACAAAACCAGTCGAATTAAAACGATCAAGGTGCGTATCGTTATCTCAGGCCCTATGGAGGTATATTTTGTATATACGAACTGATGGGTGATCACGAATTTGCAAATGATATTGTGGAGTTTAGATCGTAATTTAAAGTTGTGTAGAAAGTAGAAAATAAGATGTATTTGTATGATGAGTTAAAATTATCAAAACTATAGAATTGTAGTTAGCATATGATATTTAAAGATGGTTTCTATGATGAGTGTAGTGACCGCTATACCCAATTAGAGATGAAAAAAATACAGTTTCAGGACTTGAATCAGAACATATTTTGATCTTGGTTAGTAACCGAACGAAGTTGTCGAAATCGGTTTGTGTCCCTATAAGTTAAAAGCGGTTTAAACCCGGCAAAACCCGAACCGAGCCAGTCAAAACATGGTTTCCAACCCGGTCAATCCGCTTGTCTCTCATGGTTCCAAACCCAAATCTGTTAGACTAAAAACTTTTTTGACTGTTGTTCAAATCCAAAAAAGTTTGGGTCAGAAACCCAACTTGTGCACATGTATACCCTATGGTCAAGGGACGAGGGGGCTTATTGGACAAATTTTTTTAATAATAAGTAATTAAACTATTTAAAACTTCTAATTTTGAAGGTATGTGACCTTCAAATAACAAAAAGCCTCTCAAACTCAAGTTTCTAAATTACTCATTATGCGTGGCCATCATTTTACATATATCTCCGTCTTTTAATATGTGACGAGTTACGAATTACACCGTAACGTTAGAGGCATGAATTTTTTTTATCAAAACATGTGACGAAGTCACATAAGTGAAACTTGGACGTCGCATCACGCGACCTAGTCTTTATATCTAGTTGTAAGCTATTTCAATTTGAAAGTTAGGTGATGTCGGCCTTCCAAATTACAAGTTTGGGCCCCACTCGTGAAACCTTTTTTAACTTTGCATTTAACTTTGACATATTTACAAATTTGACTTCCCGATTTGACTTATTATCTGACCCCTGATGACTCAGTCAATTTACAGTTGTTACCCCTCATACTCTACTTTGATGTATTTATGACTTTGACTCTCCGACTTGGAATCGATTATCATTTTTATCTTTAAGTTTGGATATATCTCCGTTATTTAGCATGTGATGCATTACAACTTTACACCGTAACGTGCAAAACGTAAAACTTTTTTTATCAACGCGTGTAGTGAAGTTAACAGACAACACCTTGCGTGCCTCCAAATTCTATTATTAATCCATATTTGATCTAGTGCCATTCCAATTTTTTGGGATTGAATGGTTCATGCAATTTATTTGACATGTGGATCAATGTGGGAAGAAAAATTATATATTTTCAATCACAAAATTTTAAATAAAATTTATTTTTGGGCCCCCTACAATATCTCTTTGAAATTGCATAGATTGTGGGGTTCAAATACTTATAATCCCCATATTTGAACATGAAAATGAACGTTACAATCGTGAGAGATTTTGTGGGTGCTTTTTACTCCAAAAAGTCCTAGAATTGACATCAAACTTATCCACAACACACAAAACATAAACATATTACTCTTTAGGTTTTATTATAAAACCAAAATATTGTTACTTGCTAATAAAGATTATCTATAAAATTAAACACTAATCTGTCAAATTACGGGCACACAAATCATGTTGGTTAAGGTATACGGGTGTATACAGTACTGTTGGAGGCCCTATATAAATGTATAGCGGCAAATCAAACACCTTTAGACACATATACAACAAGAAAATGGTAAAAATGTTGATCGGTAACGTAGATGGTGCTGGTATAATGGCCAAAAAAAGACATCAACCTGAAATTCAAAAAAAAAGAAGTTAACTCCATTAACTTTTTAAATGGCAGCCCATTAATGGTCAAAATAATAAAAATTGAAACCGTCAGCATATATTTCAAAAATTGGGACCGATAACGGTCAAAAACTAATAGTTGAAACTGTTAAGGTCCAATACTCCTTGTTTATAAAATATGCTACTTTTTGTCATAACTTATGCATCCCTTGTTTAATTTATTTGTAATGATACTTATGTTCAAACGTGTTAGATTATTTATTTTCCGACTATAAAAGAAGATGATGTTTTTTGCACGGTTTGGTTTCCTAATTCTAGTCCAACGCCACATATGTAGTTGTCTTTTCAAGTTGACACGTGTCATTGCTAACAACCATGACTGCCATGTCACTTTTTTTGAGTCACACCTAAGATCCTACGTAGGCACCTTATCCACTTTTGAAGTAATTTAACAATTATGATGTCACTTTCGACTTTTTTTTCTTTTTGAGAGTTACACTTTTCTTTTATAAAATACTATAAAAAAGAACTCATTTTTTTCCTTTTTCCTTTGCCTTAAGATAATAAATAGTGCACAATAAAATGTATGTTACAAACATCAAACATAAACACAACATGTCATAATATTTCATAATGATATATTTAAAATTTAACAAGTTACATTGTTGTAAAAATGAATGTGAGTGAAAAATATTTAAGATAAACAAAATATAAATATATGATATTTGATCCGGATCTGTTTGAGAAAACTAAAATCCTCCGTACTACATACATGCAGTATACTATAGTATAGGCTCTCACTATATTTTTGTAAATAATTAACAGTATTGGGGTGCAGTAATGTATTCTCTCAGTTAGTGGATAACTGCATTAATGCACTGGTTTTATTTTTAACGGTGGGTAAATTTTATTAAAAGAACTAACAAGAAGCTTTAAGAAGTTTTGCTTTGGTTTTTTATGCAAGTGAAGCTTGTGACATTTATTCTTTCCCGTAGCTCTAATTGAATATATTGTCATATCTAACTCTTCAAATACACCATGTGGCCACCTTAAACACCGATTCTATCATTTTTTGCTTTAACGACACATTCCTGTAAGGCTGTAAGCCTGTAACCATATTGACTCCTGTCTAACATCAACTCAAGTGAGGTTGATGGAATAATTGGAATTTTCAACCAACAACCCATTTGAGTCCAAATTTGCCTTGCAAAACCACATAATGCAAATAAGTTATTTATATCTTCATCATGGTTAGCACATATAGGGCATGCTAGAGAGTTTAGAGGTACACATCTTATCACGAGAGACACCCTTGTTGGAGTGTAATTTCTTCAATGTAAAAAAGTTTACCTTAACGAGGAGGTGTGTATTGTTTTCATTACGATCTATCCAATTGACTCTAAAATTTGTTTATAGTTGGACCATTGATTAATGCACTAGCTGAATGTGAGAAAATGGAAGAGTGATGCATTAATGAACCCTTAGTACATTTAGCTTTTTACAAATACCTAGTTTTGAATTGAATGAATCCCTAATATAATGTAACGGATTATTTGTATACACTATATCATACTTTGTTATTGCAACACTAATAGCATATGTCTAGTATGAATGTCAGATAACGGAGTTAGCAATATGTTTGACTACGGTTGTTATTGACAACAAAACTAAAATATAAGATTATCATTAGTTAAATTGTTAGTTATGATTAATATTGACTAATATGTAATAGTTCAGATTATTTAAAATCCAATTTTCGTATCTTTAGATTAACATTAAGAACTCATTTAGTTTATCTAGTAGGCCTAAGGTTAACCTAGTGATTCAAAAGTTAACTAGTTTAACTTTGTAAATGTTTAAAAGGTTGTTTTTATGTCAAATGTTAAAAGAAAATAAATGTAGTATAAAGTAAGGGAATGTTTGGTAGCACCTTAGAGTCAAAGCTTTTAAGTTTATAAAATAACATATTTAATGGTTCAGTTGACCTACTAATGATTAAGTGATAAGATGATGTTGAATGATTACGAGACAAATTTACGTTTTCCCTAATAAACTCCCTTTAACCCCAAAACTTCATCCATCACCCGCCACCACCGACACTGCCACCACCACCCCGGCCACCCCAACCACTACCACATTGCCAACCACCATAACCACCACCGACACTACCAACCATATCCCCACCACTGCCACCACCAACCACCCTACCCTCACCACTACCACCATCACCACCACAGCCAACCCACACACCCACCACCACCCATTGTCAACCATCATCCATCGCCGATAAATACCACCAACTCCACCGCTAACGATATCACCACATGTTAACCACCACCACCTACCCACAACTCCGCTAACTACCAACACCATCACCCACCAATACCGCCAACCACCACTGTTAAGCGCCACCACCGGTCACTGTTAAGCGCCACCACCGGTCACCGGTAATCACCACAACTGGGCTTGGGCAACCACCTCCACCAGAACCCACCCACAACACCACCAACCACCACCACCTTTAGTATATAAATGTTTTGCACGACGAGCTAGTTAGTCAATAGATACATTTGATGTTTTGTACTTTTTTCTTCAATAGTTATTCATCACTTGGTACAGTCAATCAGATTAATGTCCAGGCAGATACATTTGATTCAACACAAAATAGTTCAAAAGGGTAAAATAGTCATTCTGTACAATTATTCAGAGGTCCAACAAAAAAAGAGTTAATTACTTAACACTTCTTGTTTAAAAGTCTCTTACCCATTTAGACATCTTATTTTTAATGAAGAGTATAGAAAAAATTACAACTTATCAATCAAGTTAAGAAGTAGACATGTTACATCTATATTAAAGGTGTTGGCTAGCCACACACTCTGACAGGCTAACCAGACATCCAATCATTAAAGTTAAACGACTCGTATTGGTCAATATGAGTCGTATTGATATATATATATGACTCGTATTAGATTGAATATGAGTCGTATACTCGTATTGACCTCGTATTATATTGAATATGGGTCATATTGATCATGCATATGACTCGTATTAGATTGAATATGGGTCGTATTGATCCAACATATGACTCGTATTAGATTAAATATGAGTTGTATTGGTCCAAAAACTAATTTTTTCTACATGTCCCCGACATATTCACCAAAATTCGTCACCATATTGATGGTCGTAATTACTGTTGTACTAAAAATAACTATCATCCTTATTTTCACCATTAAAAATATCATTATAATACCAAATATAGATTTTTTAAGAAAAAAGTTGGATAAATCTTGATAATATAAATACATTAACAAAAGAATTCATTTTGAATATCGAATTCGATCGATCGAACGATCATTTATATTTGAATTTTAACATAATATTACATCGTGTCAAATAAGTATTAAGTTTTTCAAAATTGCATACATTTGAATAATTTTTTTACCACTAAGTAAATACGACTCATATCAAATAAATATACTTAATATGAGTCATATTGTCAGGTAATACGACCCATATCAAAACTAATACAAGTCATATTGTCAGGTAATACGACCCATATCAAATTTAATACGAGTCATATTGTCAGGTAATACGACCCATATCAAATTTAATACGAGTCATATTGTCAGGTAATACGACCCATATCAAATTTAATACGAGTCGTATTGCTGTCTGACCTGCAACCTCTACAAGATTCAGTTTTTTCATCTGACAACAAAGCAATACGACCCATATCACTAGATACGAGTCGTATTAAGGGTGTGTAACTAGCCTTCAGATGTCCGGTTAGAATCAGCCATATTAAATCATAAACATAAGAGTTATGTTTGGATTAACATGTCTAAAACGATTTTCATATTCATATAATAGTGTTAACTAGTACCTAAGATGAATCAATTAACTAGCAAACATAAAAACACAACAATGTAATATACTCGGTAATAAATAAGTTGATAAATGGTATGGTGTCATACACAATCAATATTTAACACAATCTAAGATGTAAACAAATCTTGTAGGGTAGTTATAAATCTTAACTTAAAATTAGTCATAGTCATGTATGACTCCTGATTTTGTTAAAAACTAACCCACAATTTCGGTACAAAAAATTCCAAACGGAAAAAGACCATTTTACCCTTATCCACGTGTCAACACATGAATGGATAATGAGATATAGTATGACCATGAATTGCAAAACCCACCTTCATCTCCGGGATTCTCAAAACATGGTTTATAAATATACAAACACTAAACCCATTCCGATCATCATCGCATACACATACACAACACAAGATCATCACACACACATATACATACATACAAACACTATCTTCCAAACCCACATACATTTGCTCTTCATTTCCAAAACCCAATTTCAATTTTGAATCTTTAATGCCATTTTCACTCCACAATTCCAAAACCCAATTTCAAGCTTGAATCTTTATTCTTAAATCTTGAATCTTTGAGGTTTAAGTTGTTGAATCATAAATCTTGAAATGCGAATTAGGGTTTTGATTTTACATCATTTTAAGCAAAACCCATGATGACATTTTCTTGATTAGTACCAAATCAGCTTCAATTTTTCGAAAATGGCGACGCATCCGTCGCTTCCTCCGACATTTGGGTTAAGGTCGGAGGTGGGTTTTCGTCCGCCGTTGCTAAAGGTTTTGATTAACTGTTGTTGCTCCGGCAAGACAACACCGATCCGAAAGAAAATTGCTTCCGGGTCGGGTCGGAACAATGTTGAATTGAAGAAAATGGGTCAAAAAGATCGAATTCAAGCTGCCCCTGCATTGCCCTTTGCATCATCACAGTATGTTGTTTGATTGTTTTCACATTACACAATTTCAGTTTTTTTTATATTATATATGTGTTTACAGTTGCTGTTTAATTATGTGATGATAATGTTAGCTATTGATTGTATGTGTATACAATTGATGTCAAGAAAAATTAAATGTTAGCTAGAAATAGAAATTTTGATTTGACAAATCTTAGCTTTGGGTCATAAAAATTGTGCATTTGGTAATTTTTGATGGAATTTTGGATGCATTTTAATTGTTATAGATCTATGATGTCTTCAAGACAAGAGAAATTCTTTCCACGTTGTACACCGAAAAATTCCGGGCCCCAATTTCGTGACACTCCACCAAAAAGAGGTACTTTATGATGCTTTCTTGAACTTGTGGTTGATAATCATGTTGGCCATATATTATTTGTGGAGTAATTTAGAGATATAAATGGGGCAAATGTCACTCAAATGAATCATTGGTGTTAACATTTCTTTAAAAAAATGACCTGCAACTAATATTACTTGATAAGTATGTTGGCATATGATGCCAGTTGAAATAGTTGACTTGACATCCTGGTTGTATTAAACGGATGATGTGGCAACCCCATGTTCACATAACAAGCATCCACATCATCCGTTTTATGCAACTGTGATGCCAAGTCAGCTATTTTACACAATTGGCATGCCCTGGCGGCATATGGCATACATAACATTAAGACTTGAGTGGCCATTGGTGAAGTTTTATGTTATTACTTGTGGATTATTTTGATATTTGCTGCCAGATAATGTGTTTTTTTTAATTATAGACACTGGTATTGCAAATGAGAAGGATTGGGGCATAAGTTTAAATGAACATGTGAACGAGTCTGGTGTGAATGAGGATGGCAGCACGTGGTACAGAGAAAGTGGAGAAGATTTTGGCGAAAACGGATTTAGATGTAGATGGGCAAAAATGGGTGGTCAAAGTCATGATGGTTCTTCTGAATGGAAAGAAACGGTATAAAAGTTATGATCTTTTGTATTAGTTTTGTAGTTGTAGCATAGAAAATAGCCGAATCTATCATTGTTTCCATAACATTATAAAGTATCACACCAGGTGGATGCATTAATTGGATTTGTTGATGTCATTGACAGTGGTGGGAGAAAAGTGATTGGAGCGGATACAAAGAGCTAGGTATTTTTATATAATTCATTCATTTGCAGCAAAGATCATATAGAGTTAAGAAAAGCCTTTGTTTCTAACGACTTTCATCTCTCAAAGTAATTAGTGTTTAGAACAGGTTATGCTTATAAGCTTATAAGCTTATAAGCAGAAGCAGATAATCATCTTGTATTGTTTGAATCCTATGAATAATATTTAGTTTGAAATAAGCACGGCGTATTCAAAACATCTTTTTTCTCCCTCAAATAAGTGGATAAATCTAAACACTTTTTTTTTCATCTAAACAGTCAAAAGAGCATATATGATTGTGATTAAAAATATTCACACCCCTGGTGCTTATCTTAATCCTTGCATTTACTCAGGCATTGCACATAATTTTGTGTTTGAATTATTCTTGATATACTAGGGGATGTTTAGACGCGTGCTGATAGAACCCAAAATCTGGATGCTTTTGATTAATCAGAAAACAGGTATAGATAGTGCCCAAATTCGAGAATGGGTGATCTCCAATTACAAGGGTAGAACCCAAATTTTGATAACATAAACAGTGACCCTCAACTACACACAAAATTTGCTATTAATACTTGTTCTAGTTGAAGGGTTTATGAATTAAATCCCCACTTATTGTCTCACTAATTGCCTCCCTTCAAATTCTTATAAGCATTCCCCACAAAACCTGAGTTTTTGCTTTGTTTCCCGCCCTACAACACTAGCTGGGTCAGACCCGACCCTGTTTGACCCTGGCCCATTATTGGGTTTGTATCACGTGCCTAGAAAGTTCAAATAATCAGTTTGTGCCTAGAAAACTCAATATGCTTGCACACTTCTATTTTACATGGTTTAACATCATCAAAACTGGTTTTTACAAGTTCAAGCATCAGAAGCACATCCACACAATATCTTACGAGCCATGTTTACATCCACACAATATCTTATCCACCCAATTATAATTATTCAGTATCACTTTCAAATCGCATCCCAACCACGTTCTTTTCTCAAATTTATAAAATGATGTATGTACTTAAAAGGTCCGATTTTCGATCATATAAATTGGACCCACAAAGATAAAATGGAGCATACAATGTTAAGAGCTAATTGAGTTTGAAGCATGAGATATTATGGGAGTATTAATTAAGATAATTATTTCATTTATTTGGTGATCATCATGCAGGTGTTGAGAAATCGGGAAGAAACTCTGAAGGGGATTCATGGTGGGAAACATGGCGAGAAGTTCTTTACCAAGATGAATGGAGGTTAGTTTTGTAATTTCAAACAGTGTAGGCTCATTTTAGTCTTAATAACACAAACTGGCTCTCTGAATTGCAGTAATTTAGCAAGGATCGAAAGAAGCGCACAAAAGCAAGCGAAATCTGGCACAGAAAATGCCGGTTGGTATGAGAATTGGTATGTAGTCTGCGTGTCTAAATGATTTTCCTAGAACCAAAAATATATAAATCTGGCAAGATGTGTAAATTATCTGGTATGGGTCAAAATGGTGGGGGGGAGGGGGCTGAGTTGACTCGTAAACACTTCTTTATCCATCTTTAATCTTATTTTACAAGTATTATTGCAATAATGTGGACTTAGTTAACCTGCAAGCACTGTATTTTTTCACAAATAGTTAGCGTTTATTACAATCATAATATCATAGTCTAGTTTTTTTTAAATAAAACAATCTAGGAGGTTAGAAGATCGAAAACAGACTTTGGAGGTTAGACAGCTTTCAATCTGTTGGACCAGTTCGCTCCATTTGTCATATTATCCTTTTTATCTAATTTTTTTTTTATTTTGACCCGTTTGAGATTGAGCACAACCCAAACTCCTTATCGATCAAATTGTTTTAATATAGGTGGGAAAAGTACGATGCCAAAGGGTGGACCGAAAAAGGAGCACATAAATACGGAAGACTAAATGAACAATCATGGTGGGAGAAATGGGGAGAGCATTATGATGGAAGAGGATCTGTTCTCAAATGGTATTATTCTTTTCAATCACCATAGCATTTGATAATACATTTTTCCTTTATGAAGATATATTTAAGGTTTAGAATATTAGATTGCTTAATTGTATCGCTTTCAGAAACAAAGAAGTACTAATGAATAATTTATAATTGAGAAAAAGTAAGTTTTGATATTTTTAATTCGACCCGCTTGATGAAATATATCCTTCTGTATAACAATGCCAATACGGCAGTTTGTTAAAAACAAGATTTGGTATGTTGCATCTAGCTTTAGGCGAGCCTTTAGTCTTAAAAGGTGCCTTTAGTATTAGCTATTGTTTTGAGCCAGGGTCTCTCTAGGAGTAGCGAATAAGATCTTATTGGGTATGTTTGCTTGTTTAATAATCAGTTTTGCACTTCTGAGTGTTGCATATACAGTTTGATGATGCTGTTATTTTGGAGATTAATGTTTGTGTCTTACAACTCTCAGGACGGACAAATGGGCTGAAACCGAACTTGGAACCAGATGGGGTGACAAATGGGAAGAGAAATTTTTTGCCGGTATTGGATCCCGTCAAGGAGAAACCTGGCATGTGTCCCCTGCTGGTGAACGTACGTCTCAAATTTGCTTCAAGACTTATAAATTGTTTATACTTTACTAAATGTCACAAATTTTGTGTAACATAGTTACCCGTACTAAAAGTTTCTTTTGTGTACCAGGTTGGTCAAGGACGTGGGGCGAGGAACATTTTGGAAACGGGTATGTATATGAAACAAATGATTATTAATAATTTCATTAGAGTTTAGGGTTTCGGGTTTAGAATCAAAATCTTATAGATGTGTTTATTGAATTCTAGCAGCAAGGTGCACAAGTACGGAAAAAGTACAACAGGTGAAAGTTGGGATATTGTTGTAGATGAGGAAACTTATTACGAGTAAGTAATCTTTTTTTTTCTTTTTTAAACCCGATATTTATGTACATTATTTACAACCTGAACCGAACTTGACCCGCACCTTTATCTTGTGATTAAAGGGCTGAACCACATTACGGGTGGGCCGATGTTGTTGGTGATTCAAGCCAGTTACTATCAATCCAGCCACAAGAAAAACCACCTGGTGTGTATCCGTATCTTGATTTCGGGTCAACCTCATTGCCTAAAGATGATGACGATACTTCACCACCTTGACACCATTTCAAACCACGTTTTCTTTTTCTTCTAATCGGTTAAGCGGACCTGATAAACGGGTGCACCCGATCGTTTGCCTTGTTGATTTGTTTCCATTCTTGGTTTAGGGGGATGGTGTTAGTTTTCTTCATGGTTAATTAAGTTGTTAAAATTTTTGTTTCTTTCTTGGTTGGTTAGACATTGTTGATTCATTTGCTACTTGATGCCCAAATCTAGGGATAATTTAGGTTTTATGTTTAAGCCTTTTTAGCAAGATTTATGGTTGTTTTGGATGATTGATTTATGTTTATTTTCTAGTTTTAGAAATAATTGAATCATCATTATGGCTTTAAATATATACGGGCTAGTGGTTTTCAAATGATTAGGTTTAACCCAAATATTTTACCCACTAAATTTACATTTTAGCCCAACAACTTATAATGGCCCGACCCAAATTAAGCAAGCAAATTCTTTTTATTTTTTATTTTTATAAACAGATATTCCAAAGTAGCATTCAACCATAACTTATTTCAACAACCGAGAACCGATTCGAGTTGAGTCACCTAAGGTTAAGGAAAAATACAATCCGGGACAAGATCTGAAACCGATACAAAAGCCCGATTAAATTGGTTTAAAAGCGAACTGATCCATTAGTTTGAAATCGGTTTGAGATCCTATCCGTTAAACCAATTAAAACAACTCCGCAACTAACTAACATTTACTCATACTCGGTCAAGGGCAACATGTTTAATGTGCGTGGTAATATATTTTCAATCAAACTAATAAATCAACATATGAACATATGAAGTATATTTTCAATCAAAGTACAAATAAATGTTTGTATAAAAATATGAAATTAATATTATCACATGAATGGAGGGTTTTAAACACATGAAATATATGTCATGAACTCATTAAGCTTCGTTTGTAATAGAAAATCGCAATTGGAAAGTAATTCAAGTGGGTTTTAATTAATTTTGTGTGTTTTGGGTGATTAAGAAGATAAGAAAGAATGAGCTAAAAGTAGTTGTCATGTCATTGGAATCTAATACAAGATGATTAAGCTAGTTTCGGATAACTCTTCAATTCAAATGATCAAACACAAATCATTATTTGGATTCCTATTCTTTTGGAAAGTAAACAATTGTGTTTATTATTTTTTTAATTAATCAATTTATCAAATAAATTATTACCTTCAATATCAAGTGGCTATCATGTGTTTATCACTTTATCCTCACCAAATTAGTATGGGTCTAAGTGACACTATCACCGTTACTATCACTATCACTATCACTAAATAAGATAAAACTAAGTTATGCTTTGTCGTTGGCATATATGTGTTTGGCAATTTATAGGTCAAATAGGAGCCGACGTAGGTGTTGCCCAACATACCTTTGCCGACGACTTATCATCGGCATAAGTCATAGAAGCATACCCTACGCCTATAGTCCACTCCTTACGACATCAAATCCACTAGTTTTTGTCGTTGACCTATAGTGATGACATGTCGTTGGCATATATGGGTGATTATTTATTTTTTTGAAGAAATAGAATATTATAAAATTCTAACAACAAATTATCTTTGCATTAAATTTCTTATTGCCAATGATGTTTTAGCCTTGTGGTTAAGAAGGAGGTGTGAGACTTTGCCTTTCTTGGAGGTCTTGGTTTTAGTCCAAACATTGATTTATTTGCTGTAAATAATTATAAATTGATGGTTGATCACGTAGTGATTCTAGTGAAAGTTGGGATTTGTAATATGTAAATACATGATTTTATATGCTTTTATGTGGGGAGCGAGTTTACTTTACATGCATATGTTATGGTTTGTAGGTGATTGGAAATTTAAATGAGCAAATCGGAGCTTGGTTCGGGCTTTAGAAGAAAGTTTGGGGATTAAAAGTGAGAAAAGAAAAATCATAGTTCTGAAGGCGAGATATCATACGCCGTGGTCGAAATACCATACGTCGGCAGGGTATGAAAGTGAAGTATGAATGGCGTATGACAGACAAAAGTGAAGTATGGAAGCTTAAGGCGACGTACGATACACCGATATCGGTGTATCATATGTTGGTTTTGCTAAAACTCCGGAAAATTACAAAATTTTAAGATATTTAAGTGGGGTAACCTAGGGTTTTCAGAGGATCTCGTATTCTAGCCCCCAAGGAAGAACCAACACTCAATTTCACTCAATCTTCCACCATTCCAAGCCCTCCAATCATCAAACCATCACCCACCATGTCCTTTTACGTTAAATATGAAGATCTTCTCGCAACCATGAGTGGCTAGTTCTTTTGTAGTTGCCTTCGGGTGAAGGATTTTTACAATATACATGTTTGGTTCGTGTGCTTAGGTTTGTTTTCTATCAGTAGCTTTAAGATGAAAGATGTGATTCACTGATTGGTACAATTAGTATTAAACTAAATGATTAATTTTCGGTTTTCAACATGTTTGTTGTCTACTCTTAAAAATTAGGTTTGGTAGTTTTTTGATAATTAATTAATCATTATATAGAAGTAACTAGTTTAGTGCCCGTGCTACGCTCGGGAATATAACTACGCTTGGGAATACAACATTCATGAACGTTTCAATAAGTTTTGAAACAAAACCGTGGTAAACCGGAACACGAAATATATTTTTAAAAATTAAATTTTTAGTATAGCAATATTATACTCAAATTAAAGAGAATAAAATGCTCAGTTTTATGGTGTAGTTTATTTTTTTTAATTCATATAAAAAAGTTATGTATATTTATAAAACACTGAGATCTTTAATTGTATATTATTATTAATTTTATCCATAAGTTTCATTTTCACACCCTATCAAATATAAATCGACTCATGTACACCCCTTGTAGTAGAGGGTTAAGAGTATAAATACTTTTAAATTTTTCAGAATTCTCCAAAATATTAGGAGAACAAAAATGTAATTAGTTTTATTATAATATATTTTATATACATATTTTAAATAAAAAAATTATTATTATGAGATAAACTCTCAAATGATACCACATAAGCCAGAAGCTTTAAAATGGTGCCACATAAGCTTTTTTGGTTTTGCTATATTATATAAAGATATTTTCATGATCAAAACCTAAGTAGATGAATCCTTGGAATGACTACCTCTTTATTGAAAAGTTAATTTATTTTTAAAAGTTATTGTTTTCAACTTGCAAGTCTAACTTAACTGAAAGTTGAAGTTTACATACATGCAATTGTCTATTTATTTTCTTTACTTAACAATCAATATAACTAAGTTAAAGATCGTCTACAAATTTCCTGTGATACGACCTTCCTTATATAAGTAATTAAGTTATAAATTATTTTATTTTGACCGATCAAACGACATTGATTATTTTTGTTAAAAAAAGTGCATCCCTTATTATTAAAGATTAAATAATTCAAAACATTTTTCAACGTTACAAATATTTATTTTCTTTACTTAACAATCAATATAACTAAGTTAAAGATTGTCTACAAATATAACTATATATATAGCTGGACTACATTACTTGCATTTTTTTTTCATGTTCCGCACATTATTTATGTTGTTCTAAACAACGTAGTTTATTGCTCTTCGGATTTTATGACTAAAAAAATATGAAAAAGTTTAACATATGGTACCCAAAATTTCCCGCGATCCCGCCTAAACCTGTTCGATAACATGTCGTTGGGATATGTATGCCCAATAAAAATTTGTCAAAACTATGCCGGTGACATGTCATCGGCACATAACAATTTATAGTAACAACATAGGTCGTTGTGAAACGTGACGTTGTTAGGAAAATCTTTTTCTTGTTATGCTAATGAATAATAAGTGGATTTTTAAGTAGATTTTAAGACCATTATGAGTACTCATAAAGTAAGGTAGAGACAAGGTGAGGTAATTAAAGTTAATGTGAACCTCATTAATAGGGTTCTGTCACGTCACATCATTTTTTCACCTTTTTAAACCAAGTGATTACATAATTTAAAGACTTTCATAAAGTGAGGTACGTAGAGACAAGGTGAGGTAATTAATATTTAGTTCCTTTAGAACACAATTAAAATATTTGAATTACATAATTTAAAGACTATCATTTTACTAACATATGATAAAATTAATTTAATTCGTGCTAACACATAGAGTCTAGTATAATAACAAGACAAAGTGTTTTGGAAGATATAATAATTGATGTGATAGAGATGGAGAATTATATTTAGTAAAACTTGACTTGTAAAGATATATATATTTGTATTATTTCTTTTAGAAAAAAAAAACGTACATTTAATAAAGTTAAATACAGCAAAACATGTGCAAGTGTGGTGAGAATATGGGCTTTATTTGCTTTGGATTTATGTGATAATCTATCCAGCTATATATATAGTTATATTATAAAAAAAACATATATACAACTTGCTAAATGTCGATTATATATGTTCTTCAGACATCTGATCAAGTCCTATTACATTTTCCAGTTCACAAGTCAGAATTTGTCTCATAATTACATCTCAATGTACTAATATATATATAATCTACAATCATGCATATATTTATACAAACATACAATGTGTACTTTTAATTATTATATTTATGTAAGCTCATTATTGTTATATATTGGATGGTTTTGAAGATACAAAGAATCAAAACTAATCGGTAAATGCTTTATTATTTTTTTTTATCTTTTTTTTTAAACCATCTTTTGTTATTAAAAAAATAATCTAAAAACTAATGATCCAAATAAAGACTATAAAATTATGTTATACGTACTTCTGTTATTTTGCCAATGTAGCTAAGAAATTTGATCTAAATTATCTAATGCATAGTTTAAAAATACCTAATCATTATAAGTTCGTTAATGATGCATTATTGAATTTCTAAAAAATTAGATACTTGATTAAAAATGAATTTCGATGAAGTGAAGAAATTTTATAAATAAGTATTCATATGTATAAATAAGTTACCTAAGAAGTTGATTGAATTGAATTCTATATTTGTAAAAGAATAAAAGGTCTTAATTAAATAAGAATATCTTTTATATAAAGGTTTTATACACACAATTATTATCGACTAAGATACCGTCACTACAAGAAAATATACTTGTGCTGAGGAACCCTATCTCGACGAATTGAGACGTCCATACAGATAACCCTGTGTCGACATCGTCGGCATAGGATTTGCACCTGTTATACATGCATGTGTAGCATGTTTTTCAATTATTAACTAATGTAATTGAAATTGTAAAAGAGTAGACAATGCCATGCATAAATCAAACAACTCAATTGTTACTTATATAAAAGAATCTTTTAAATCAATTTATTAAAAAAATCAAGATTTACAATATGATCAATGTCTTAATTCAAGCTTCTTCCAGTTGTACCATACGCTATTGTGTAAGTACATTGAGTAGTGAAACCCTAGTGTTTATCAAACTCCTAAACACTCTTTCACTTCCACTCTCAATTCCTTCAATACATTCTTCCATATGTTGCATCATTTTCTTGTTCAAATCTTCATCATTATAATTTCTCAAACTCCAAATTCCCTTTTCAAGTTCTTTAATCCCTTTTTCCCTCTTTGGTTTTTTCAATCCCATCATCCATGAAGTTTTTTGAGTCTCAAACGACCCATAAATCGCACTAAAAACCGCTTTTGATATCATGATAATCACTTCAATTACATCTTTTATCACTCCAACAAGTTCAAAATCAGTGTTCTGATCCGATCCGGTTACATCACTAGAGTGCAACCGGATCGCTTGAAGAAATGACATGAGCTTAGAGATTTCTCCACTTGATTTCTTCAGACCCTTTAAGCACACAACCTTTTTCAACGCGTCTTTTCTCTTTGTCGCGAGATGTGCCGTGATAATACATTGTTTTAGCGTCGAGAATTGCATCTGGAAGGTTCCGTAGACATCCACCATCACTAGGAAGTCTTCTAGAACCTTCTCCACCCAATCAGGGTGGCGACGCAAGGAGTCTCTTGATGGCGCTAGATCCAAAAGATCATCAAGAGACTCCAGTATTATCCTTAAACGTACTAGGGCATCTGATACTCGATCAAACTGAAAAGATTGATCAGGTAAGGTGTTAGATGCCCAATGGGATTTAAGTTGGTTAAGGTGGTACTTGAGTTGAAAGAGTATGGGGTGGGTTCTTGTGGGAAGACTTGTGGATCTAAAGTGAATCCTTCTTCCGCATGTTTTCGAGGTGGAGGACGACGGTGGTGGTGGTGGTGATGCGGTGTTGGAGAAAGAGACGGATCGCCGGAAATGTGCTACCATTTTTGGTGTCATCTTTAGCTTGGATTAAGGTCTTTTTTAGATTTTGTTGTTATGAGACAAGTATGAAAATGAAGGGTGAGTATGTATATATAATGTTCGAAACTCAAAAGCGCGTTGTTAAAGCTGGTTGCATGTGGCAGGTGCCAACGGTGTACGTATTGAAAATCGGTTGCTAGCTTGTTTCTAAAAACAATAATAGAATTAATAATAGTTTGTTTTTCTGAATAAACAATTTAACAAAAAATATGTCCATTGAAAATTAAAATAGACCCTTTATAATCTTAAGAAAATGAAAAACTAAAATTTAATAACGTGATGAATAATTACTCAGTAATAAATGTTTTTCTCGTGTGACCAGTTCCAGTTTCTTGCTAGTTCCAAATGTTTGAATAAAATTACCGTTTAAAAAGAACAATTAACCCGCATATATATATATATATATATATATATATATATAGTTATTGTGGAAGATTTTAGTAAATGGCACGTGAAGAACATAGGTCAAAGTAAGCAAACAACATGACGATGCATGTTTCCCACGTTCTTCCTTGTATTAGTTATGTCTTAATCAACAACTATAATCATAAACCCAATGATATATTCCATGTTCTTAACTTAATTTCTTTTTAAATTCACGCCGTCCATATTAATTTTTATTTCTTTTATTTTCTATTTATAATCTCTATTTTGTACTTCTATCTTCTTGTTAGCTTTGTTTTTTGTTTAATACATCCGTTTTAAAAAAAAAAGACAGTTTAGAAATATTCATTTGACTTGATAAACAGATTTGTTAAACAATATCTAGATAGACTTCTTATGAATATCTGAACCTAGCAATTTATCAAACAAGACTTATCAATTTATCTAATGCGCGCCCTCACGGTTACTTAGAAGAGCTGCATATTTTCACTAGATTGAACAAAATTATCATTCATATGGTTTTAGCATGCACTTAACAATAAAACATTTATAACACATAGTCGATGAATTAAACCAATTCATATTCTATATATGACAAACAATCATCAAGAATTTAGTGAAACAATAATATTAAACAACCCAGTCCAACACACAATAACGCATCAAGTGAATAAAAACTAAACTATTACTTAGGGGCTATTTATTTCACCTCTTAATGGTTCAGTTCAGTGCTTAATCATTCAGATTCAGCATTCAGAGCGTTTGTTTCATAAAAAAAGGGTCTCTGAATGGTTCAGTTAACTGTTGAATGATTAAGAGATTGAAACATGTTGAATGAAACTGAATGATGTGACCTCTGCCCCGAACCCGAATCCGGATGCCCGATCCAAACCCGAGGTTGTTTATATTTTAAATTGTAATCGTATTCATTTCCTCAAAATGTAACGTTCAGTTTAATTATGAATAAATATATCGAATCTTTACGTTATTCTTATCGTATTTAATCAATCGTTTTATATCTAAAAATATTTAAAGTATACTAAATAATCACTATTTATATTATCTACATCCAAAAATATATATATTTCGTAAAAGAAAACTATTAAAAATATAAAACAAATACTATAAACGTCTCGTAATAACCCCCTAACGTCATCAACGAAGTAATGATGCTACAACGTCTCCTATAAAAACGTTACGTCTCAACTCGGTTAACTTAATTAGTTAATTTATGCAAAAACTAACCTTTGGGCCAAATATGTAAATTCTAAAACTTGAGTTAAAAACTTAATAAACTAAAGTAAAACAAACACAAAACACCAGGGACCTAAAGTGAAATTAACCCAAATCAGCCCCCCCCTGACGCGTCTGCCCTCACCCGACCACCCTGTTCACCCGACCAATATGTTCCCGTCTCCGGCCAACCTCCGACCACCCTGTTCCAGCGTCCCTTTCTCCTTGATACCTGTTCGCAATTAATGCCACGCTCAAGCAACGAGTTTATAACACCTTAAACCCATCAATCGCACCCCACAGACCCGTCGGCCAAACCTCCACTCCCTTTTTCCGGCGAGACCTCGTTTCCAACCAATCCGGCATCATTTCAGGTAATTTTTTGTTCCATTTTGATCCTCTCAACATTCTACAACTCCCTAATCCTTCAATTTCATCTCATATCAACTCCAGATTCACGAAATCGCTCTGAAACCGTCGGACTTGTTCATCATTCAAAACCATACCAAAACTCCACCAAATCGTAAGTTTTATATACCATTAGAACCGCAAATCCATGGGGATTAAAAGCCCCATGGTTAATTTGTCTGGGATTATCAAATTCGAACGAATTTGATGGTTTTGTAAACTAGGGCTCATATGGGTTTGGGTTATGGTTCAGGTGAAAGGTTAAAACATTTAAAGTTCTAGTTCATAAACAAAAAAGTGTGCTGGTTCAATGGTTAGTGTGTGTGTGTATGGAAATAGTTATTAAAGGTTAAAGAAAAATATGTATAATCACTTAATTACTTCAATTAATCACTTAAACCAACACTAATACACTATATTAATCTAATAACCTATTAATTGTTAAAAATAGTTATTAAAGGTTAAAGAAAAATATGTATAAGTGTATTTTATTTCACAAAGATTTAAGTTGTAAATTTTATACAAAAACATGTTTTTATAAATAATTAAAGTTTCTAATTTTCATATAAATACATATTCTCATAAAATATTTAAACGAAACGTTCGAACGTTCAAACTCGTTTAAAAACCTTGATCCGAAACGTTTGACTTCGGACTTAACTCCGGTTACCACGGTTCCATTTCTAAATTAAGATCTTTATACTTTTATTTATTTATATATTATATAACTTTTAATAATCAAATGATTAAGTTAATAATATGTATTAAAGACTAAAATGTATAAGATTAAATAAAGATTTTTAAGTATTTTTACCAATATACTACTAATGTTTTCTAAAATGGGTTTTTGTAAAATACAAAGTTTTAAAGACTAATAAATCGGTTTCGTATAAAAACGCTCGGTTACGGTTCGTACCAAAAATCCCAAGTCTCCGTAAATTCTTATTATTTCTATTCTAGTTTCTATACTATATGTTTTTCTAAGTTAGGATTCTCATTATTTAGGTGATACTAATATTTGGGAAATCCTCGGTTCCAGTTGATTTATTTCTATACCATTTCTGTTTTCGTATTCAAGGTGAGTAAATTCACTCCCCTTTTTGTATTATTTTTGGGGCTGAAATATGTCTTTTTCTATATTACGTTTTCTTTTCTAAAAGAGATCATACAAATATGTTAATCTAGTTCGCGACTTGATGCAACCTTATGTGTTAGTTAAAAGTAGTTTTATTGCTTGGTAAACCCACCGGTACAATGTTAGCGCTAATGGTTTGACAAACCCACCTGCCTGTACAACATCGATAGGTGATTTAAACCCGGCCTTTCTAACTCCATGTTCTATGTTTACTATGCTATGACGGTTGTTGCTATACTATGATGCTATGCTATGCCATGTCCCTAAATTGATAAATAATTATTGATAACTTATATATCGAGACGGTAAACGACGGTTGGTTAAAAGTTATCTTTAATTATCACATGAGTGGTTCTCATGCTAAAATGGCTATACGAAATACTATGGGTTCTAAAGTGATTGGTGTGCTATGTGATTCTAGGTGTTCTGGTAGGGTAATAATTACGAAATTGCTAATTATATAAGTTTGCGCAGCATATCTTGTTGATCTCGGATTTTCCATATTATTATTTATAAATTGTGTTTTACTCACTAGCTTGTGTAGCTAACTTTATTTTCACATATTTCAGGTGGTTCTTGATTTATGACTTATTTCCAATTACGTTCAAGACATAGGAGCCTTGGACCTAGTGAAATAAAAATAAAGACTGTTTAATTTCTGTTGCTATGGATTTGTCGATTTATGTTTAAAGACTTGTATTTCCTAAACTTAAGATAATTCCTATTAGATTTACTAATTAAATATCATGTGCTTTGTTACTATTGATATCCAATTCCATTGACGCGCCCGGTGTATTCCGCCGCCGGGCGGGGTGTCACAAATGAAGCATATACCAAACTTACCATCACCTGAAGTTCTACCTCAATATCTAACTCATTGATAGAGCCTCTTAACCATTCAAACCTTTTAACCATTTAGCACTTAACCATTCAGCAGTTGCCAAACAGCCCCTTAATTCATAAAGTCCATAATAAAAAAACAACCAATTCAAGTTCAAACATGCATTAACAACGGTTCAACATTAAGCTAGGCAGTCTAACGAGCCTAGCCAACAACAATAATTACGAAAATAAACCCAAATCCAAGTTCATAATCATGATGGAAACAAGTAAAAACAACGGAAACAAAGAGCCCTATTAAACTAGTAGACGAGGTTGATCATGTGCTCTTCCTTGATCTCATTTGCTTGACTTCTACCTTCAAAATACCTTGATTCAACCATTTTGCATCCCCATAGTTGTCTATAGGCTAGGGTAAATAGAAGAGTTGTTTAAATAGTGAACATGGCCAAAAATCGTGAAAACTTTCTGCCGAAACGTCCTGGTCGCGCTACCAGGAAATGACTTCTGGTCGCGTACCTCAACAAACCATACCACCAACCAGCCTCAAAGCTGGTTGCGTGGCGTGTCGAGATTATATGTCTCGTTTCGGGCTTCGGTTTCGTGTTCTGGTTTGCTCGCAACTACATTTCACGTCCCGTTTTCTCCTACGATCTTCTTTTGACGCTATTTTTTCACCACACTTGGGACCTACGAAACACATATGAATCAATAGTAGATAAAACTTAAAGAAAAACTATATAAAAGACTCGAAAGCGTAAGCAAACTCTACACAGAAAATATGTATAGTTTACACTATATCATCTGTAGAGTGTGCTTATATGATTGCTTGTTTTAGTGTTTCATATATTTTGTTTTTAAACACTAGGCTTTGATTGGGATACCGAAGGTTGATTGGTATTTTTAAATGATTAAGAGTTAAATGCCATTTTAGTCCCTAAATTTTTCATGTTTTTGCCATTTTCATCCATTTAAGAAAATATTGCCTACACTACTCTATTGTTTTTAATTTTATGCCATTTTCATCCATTTGCTTAACTCCGTTAGTGTAACCGTTAACCAAGCTCATTTTCATGTTTTTAAAGGGGTTAGTTGGTTTTTTTAAGACTTAAATCCCTTCAAAACATATTTTAAATTAAGGTAAATTACTATTTTGGTCCCTGATGTTTGATTAAAATCACGGATTTTGTCTAATAGTTTGATTTCTACAATTTTAGTTCACTGTTTTCACACAAACTTGATATTTCAGTCCACACCACTAATGGTCATTCATATTTCAAGGTAAATTTGTGTGAAAAGACAGTAGTATCCCTGGACCAAAATAGTAATTTACCATTATTATTATTATTATTATTATTATTATTATTATTATTATTATTATTATTATTATTGGATGGAAATGGCAAAAAATAAAAAACAATAGAGTAGTGTAGGCAAAAAAAAATTTAATGGATGGAAATGGCAAAAACAGAAAAACGTCAGGGATTAAAATGGCAGTTAACTCAATGATTAAAAAACATAAGTCTTTGTTATGGTGTCGTATGCACCGAACAATTTCTATGATGGCAAAATGTATTTTGAATGATCAGTGGTTCGTAAGTATATTTGACGATAGTATTTTAAAATTGGCTCGTGAGCAGACGAAATTGAAAGACGGTGTGTAAGTCAAATATCACTTTGCATCTATGTTTCGTTCGAATAAAACAATACTTCTAGTTTAGCACCACATGTGATTACACTCTCCATCAGACTCTGTGTAATGGTTAGTGCCCCTTGGGGGCCCCTTGGGGGCGTTTTCTGCCATGTGGCTGCTGACTGGACAAGGGGCATTATACCAGAAAATGGTGTAATGGTTAATGCCCCTTATAATGCCTCACCATCATTACTCAATCATTTTTTATTTATTATTTAAACTATATAAAATTAATAAAATATAAAATAAAAATAACTAGTTCATAATTAAAAAAAATTACAAATACCATAAAAAAAATAACATAATCAAGACAATCCATATTTTTCTTTGACCTTTTCTTGGGTTGGGACGGACCGGCATCTTGACTTGGAGGCACCGGTTGCGTTTCCGGGATAACTTCTTCTAAATCAACGGGTTGTGACGATCCCATCATATTCGGGTTCATACCCTTCATGCCCATACCCATCATGTTTGGGTCCATACCCATACCCATCATGTTTTGGTTCATACCCATCATGCCCATATTCATTGGCATGTTTCGAATGAAACCAAAAAGATTAGCGTTCGACATTTCGTTTGAGTCGTTTGCTTGGTTTTGGTTTGTGCCGGTTCTTCGAGGGGGTCGGTAGCCGGGGTTGTTTGGCGAACCGAATGGGGCACCGTATGGAAACATTGTAGAATATAGTTTAGAAAGTTGAAGATTAGAAGATGAATATTTTAGAATTGTTGTGAGAATGTGGTTTAAAATTGTAGTATTTATAAAAGTTTAAATATGTGTTAATTAAAAAGTAAAAAAAAAAATTAAAGGAGCCGTTGAATGGAAATAGCCGTTGCCAACGGTAAATTTTTTTGATTTGCGTGTGGGCTCGGGCGTTATTAGCAACACGCCCAGACGATTTTTTGAAGCATAACGCCCTCACGTAGTGGTGTGGGGGCGTTATCAGCGTTATTGGGGCGTTATGTGGGTGGTATCACGCCCACTACGCACAGTCTCATAAAAAGCAAGTAATCCAGAAAACATATTTTTATCCGTTAAAACATATTTAACTCGTGTAATACTCAAGATTCTATCGCTAGTTAATATACATGCTTACTATTACAAATATTGTGACACTAATCTATACCTTCTAATAAAAAAGGGTTTTGAAGGACACTTGTCATTCAATGAAGAGGGTGTTGGAACAGTTTTCCCGCCAAAACTAAAAATCTTTTATTTTAAGTTATGTATGGAAGGAAATCGATAACATTAAATCACCATATTTTTCTCTTCCAAAGTTTCAATTTATCTTATTTACATCCCTGAAATAACTATTAAAACAGAAAACAAATAACTTAAACAAATAAATGTATTGAAATTTACGACCCAGACCCATGCATGCCGACCCGTATGCTCGGCTCGATACATATGTGTGTCACCGTGAATTTTTCCGGATATTTATCATCTGGATTATTTTTTTAACGGCAAATAGGACCATGCTTCGGAAGATATATATTATTTTTTTGTGAGAAACCTTCTGACCCAACCTAGAACTCCATTTTTATTTTTTTGTTCTAAGTGAGACTTGAACCCAAAACCTCCTCATTTTTATAAATCTTGGATACCTCACCTTAACTTGAGCTAAGGATCATTGGTATCTGGATTATTTATATGTCTGTTTTTTCTTAATCTTTTTTTAATTAATTGGTAAGATTTATAAGATATTCAGTTTAAAAGCATCAATATCTAATTTGGTACCAATAGTGTATTTGTAGTTTAAATATATTTGTTAAAAGCTCATATTTGTTCATGTAATATGTAGTTGATTTTCAAATTTTACTTTTTCATAAAATTTTAGAATTGTGTTTTTATGTTTACGTTGTTAGCATTTAGCCCGTGTGACACACGGGAAATAACCTAGTTCATAATAAATATAATATATACTTCATATCTAACTATTTAAAACAACAATTACATATATAATATTTAACTATTTAAAACAGTAATTACAAAAATATATATATTGCAAGTCACCACTTGGTATAGTACAAATAATCCTATATTCATTTGACTAATCAATCATTCACATCTACATATATACTATAAAACATGTCTTCTTCTTCTATGGGATCATGTGTATCAAAAAAGCTAACAGATAGTGACACTTGCTACCTTGGAATAATTAGGTTGCCAAAAAATGAAGTCAAAGACGTTATCCTACCAATTATAAATGATAGTGATGTGCGAAACAAAGTCTGTAATGGGACCAAGGATCTTAGCGTTTATTTGACCAACAAAGAAGATGAAGATAATTTTTGGGTAGGGTTTAGTTATCGGGATGGAACGAGATACGTTTTCAACTGCTGCAGTGATTTTGTGAATAATAATAACTTAAAAACAGGGGATACTGTTTACTTCTATCCCACACGCTATAATGACAACATATTGTTTATTGATTTCCAAATTTCTCGTAAGGTCTATGAAGATGATGATGATGATGATTAACGACATCTCAATGGCAAATATATTATATTATGAGGAAAAAATCATGAAAGATAATACTAATTATATTTATTTATATTGATGTAACAAGTTTTAACTAGAATAAACTATGTTATGTTCGAAAAGTAGTCTTGTCTTTGAATAAACCTTTTTGTTGTTTGTTTGTTAGGAATCACAATAGTACACTCAGGGGCGCAACTTCATTGAGACGAGGGAGGGTCATGGCCCTTTCATTTTTTTGTTGAAGTGTTTGTTTGTTAGTCGATAATTGATTTATTATAGATAAGAGAGTAAACTGTAGTTTTGGTCCATGTGTTTTGATACCATTAACAGTTTTAGTTTCATTTTAATAGTTTTTGTTCCTGTGTTTTTATTTCTTAACAGTTTTGTCCCGAACACTAACTCCATCCAATTTTCCGTTAAGTCTTTCTCACATGCGGAGTAAAAATGTCATTTCTCTCGCTCTTTTTGACAAACGACTAAATGAAAATGTTAACTTACATGATGACTTAGATAGAAGCGACGGAGAAATGACATTTTTACCCTTTAGATGTGGGGCGCGTGTGAGAGACTTAACGAAAAATTGGATGGAGTTAGTGTTTAGGACCAATTCTGTTAGAAAACAAAAACACAGGGACCAAAACTGTTAAAGTGAAACTAACACTGTTAATGTGAAACTAACACTGTTAATGATATCAAAACAAGTTTACTCTAAATAAGAAATCACAACACCAATCACATGATCACCTAAACACAAGTATTACCGTCAAGCGTACCTTTTATTTAAACAATGCTCGAATTACAACATTGGACGGATAATTATAAAATTAAACCAACATAACATTATATAGCATCTAAGTATACGAAACCTTCTAGGTTTCGCACATACAAGTGTCATGCTACAGTTGTCATGTTTGCGAATTCAATGTTCGCAACTTAATACAAAACATTAAGTAACACTTAAGAAACTATTAAAAATGATAAATCAAACACTAATTTACAAGATGTTGTCACAGTCCATTTGTTCCGCCCATTTTGTCATAAAACTAAAATTGTTAAAACTAGCATAGTAAAAAAGTATTATATATCTATTAATCTAAATCATTCTTGTGGTTGTAAATCAAATAACCCATATTCACTTATCCGATAATGGCTACGCCGGTGAAGGTGTACGGACCATCAATATCAACCGCCGTGTCAAGAGTGTTGGTTTGTTTACTTGAAAAAGATGTCCCATTTCAGCTTGTTCCAATCGGCATGGCTAAAATGGAGCACAAGAAACCCCATTACCTTAAAATGCAGGTACATTGTTCACTTGAAATGATGCACACCAACTGTTTGTTTAAATGCCTCAAAGAAAAATGATACAATTTTACTCTTTTTTGTTCAGCCATTTGGCCAAGTTCCAGCATTTCAAGATGATGACATCACTTTATTTGGTAAACTTTAATCTTTTATTATGTGATTATAATCTGATTTTGAATAATCAATTTGGGGTGTTTTGATGAACAAGAAATGTTGTTCGTTAAGATAAACAATGAAGATGAACAACGTTGGTGTTCTTTCATTTGTGTTCGTAAATGTTCGGTAATATGTTCGTGCACGATCGTTTATTTTTGGATAACTATTGTTATGCTAACTTGTTAACTACTTTATGGATTATATCTTAGTTTTTTTATTAACAATGGTTTTTTGTATTTTTAAGCTTATATATGTTTGTTATTGTTTGGTTGGGTTCGTTTAGAAATTTAACAAACAAACACAAGCAAACATAAACAAAAACAAAAACAAAAACAAACAAACCAACACGAACATCTTACATTTCTTAACAAACAAACACAAATGTCAAATTTGTATCGTCATGTGTTGGTGAACAGTTTCTTAGTTCTCTAGTAACTTAACAAACGAACATGAACAGATCCTAGTTCGGTTCCTTTACGGCCATATTGAATAGTATGGGAATGAAGGAATGTGTAATTGTATAATTGATATAAGCAACAGTTCTTTGTACTTTTAACAGAATCAAGAGCCATATGTCGGTATATAGCCGAAAAATACACAAACAAAGGAACCACAGGTCTCTTTGGAACAAACCCATTGGCCAAAGCTTCAATTGACCAATGGCTAGAAGCCGAATCACAAAGCTTTAACCCGCCAAGCTCCGTCCTAACCTTTCAGCTCGTTTTTGCCCCGAGAATGAAGTTCAAACAAGACGAGGCGTTGATCAAACAAAATGAAGCAAAGCTTGTGAAAGTGCTTGATGTCTATGAGAACCGGCTTAGCTCAAGCCGGTACTTGGCTGGTGATGAGTTCACTTTAGCTGATCTTTCTCACTTGCCTAACACTCAGTTTTTGGTAGAGAAGACTAACCGGGCCGAGCTGTTTACTTCCAGGAAGAATGTGAGTCGGTGGTGGTCCGAAATCTCGACCCGACCCTCGTGGAAGAAGGTGATCGAAATGCAAAATGCATGATTTCAGTTGTTTGCTGAATAACAGACTTTTAACTGTTTTTATGGTTTTATATTGTATCTAACCGAGTTGTATTATTGTTTTGGTTAACTACTATTTATATAATACATTTTGGTTTTTGTACATCTCATGTTGTTCATTTCTTGTGATAAATTAACGAAAAATAAAAAAACGCTGAACCTAAAACGTACGAGACTGTCTCAATATGGATGGTCAGCGACGGATACATGACTTAACCCGTGAACCCATAAACATAGCACATGTAACACCCCTAACCTTTTGATGTCATATATAGCTGATATAGTGTGATAAGTTGGTTAATATAGTTATGTTAGGTTATTATATGATGATCATAACTGCCAAATGGTAGTTATAACTTATGTGGTAACCGGTACTAATCAATTATCATGTGTGTGTATATATAGGAGTCGTTTGGTTTGTAAGAAGACAAGTTATCATATGAATGTTATTTACATTTGTCTAATTTTGTTGTTCTTTAACTAATCACTCACACAAAGTTTCTGTCACAATAAAATCACGCTCACAAAACCTTCCAAGCGCTCGAATCCTATCCTTTCTTTCTTATTCCAACAAACATCTCGACTCACCTGATTTGTAGCAGTATGGAAAATATGATATTTTGACATTAGACCCGCGAGAAACCAATGAGAAAACGGAGAGCTTGCCACATAAGAAAAATAATGTGAATGTGCTAAAATGTTGCCAAGCAGATGAGTTATTTAATTATTATAATATATACAGATAACATCTGAATACATTAAGTCTTGAACCGTAAGGTATATTGGTTTTAAACGGTCCAACAATTGGCCGGTAACAAATCCAACTTTTATACTTTGGCAACTAACAGAACGCCGTTAAAAAATATTAGCGGCGCTAAGTTTTTCTCGAATTACAAGCCGACATTTTAGCTTTTGATCGGAAGAAGAATACGAGTCGATTGATGTAAAAGTTACCTCGAAGCGGTGCTTGGGACAACAAAATTTTTACATTAGATTTAAGCACCCTTAGGTTTAAATACCCGATGAGGCATTGTTTCGTCGTTTGTAGCGCCGTTTCGAGGTAATTTTTACATCAATCGACTCGTATTCTCCTTACAGTCAAAAGCCCTAAAAGGTCGGTCTGGATTTCGAAAAACATTTAACGCTATTAAAACTTTTTTTACAGCAGTATGTTGGTTGCCAAAGTGATAAAAGTTATGACCGTTATCAACAAATTTATTAGTCGAGACCCTAGAGACCAAAGATGATAGTTGATATTGTTTAAAACCAATATACCAAATCTAATAACGTTCTAATCAATTAATATATCTTATCAATTATATTAGTGTCTGATGTTATACTTTATGGTCATGCTAGACATGATTTAGACGTCAAAAATAAGATCACCCAAACAAACCAACACAGAATATGTATCAAAGTCAAAACCACCTTCTATTACACATCTTCATAATATAAATCATTCAAGTGAAGGTTTTTAAAACCTTTATTATTATTATGATGATTATTATCAATCTCCAGTCCAGCATCATGTTATGATATCACATCACATGTTTGATGATGTCCCACCAACAAAGTTCTTTTCCTTCAAACTTTCCACAGTTTCCTTGATGCTTTGTTCAAGGGGAATGTAGTCTATCCCCAAGCTCTTCGCCTTTTCCTTTGACACTTGGTATATCGGAACAAAAGGCTTGTCATCTGCACACCTGCATCTCACCAAAAAAGTTGCTATACTTAGGAACCTAGTGAATACAGCATTGTGTGTGTAGAGAGAGATGCAGATATATGGAACGTTCTATTAACATGTAAATGCTACTAAAAGTCTAAAAGCTTACTTTTGTGGAAGATGGAACGAAGGATAATTCTTTCGTAGTATCTCAACTATTTCTGAATGATGAGCAACTCTTTCCACCAAACAATATCTTCCGTTTGCTGAAGGGATTTCAAAAGCTTGGATGTGGGCATTTGCAACATCCTTAACATTAACCCACCCAAAACTAGAATTTGGATATGTTTGTGACCCTGCATAATAATTTTGAAGTCAAAAAGTCAGATAATTGGTATTTTGTTATTATATAATGCATTTATTCAACTTTTACAAAATTATGTGTTTTTTGAGTGGCCAATTACTTTGGGATGAAGGGAGTATTTTATGATTCCTTTCAGTCTCATCTATGCTAACACAAATAAAAGGCGGAAAATACTTGTAAATTTCAATTGATTCATTAGCAATCACCAACGCCTATATTCACACAAAGCACACGCCACATGGATTACCAATCAAAAGATGACATCCATCGGTATAGCTCGCACAAAGAGAAACTAATGACAAAACGGGCAGGTTGTGTAACTAGACAAATTGTTTAGGCGGGGCAAAAAGGGTAAAGTTTCTAGTGCAATTTGGGTTGGTCTCACCCAAAAGCACTTTTCATTCTTTTTTTTTCATTTTATAAACATAATATTGTTAGCAAAAAAAATGAAATCATATCATAACAATAATAATCTACACCTTTTAAGGAAGCAATTTTAAAGTTTTTAGCATTTGATTACATTCCGGTTAAGCTTTATATCCGTTTAATATGCTCAAAATGTTTGAACAGTTTCTTTTTTGGTTAAATTTTGTTTTTTTTCTTAACACATGACCCTTGGAGATAATTAAAGCAGAACCTCAAATAACCCGCTTGAATGTAACCTATCAATATTGACACCTCTACAGAATGTATAACTGCATATTAAAATTTCTGAAAGTTTGGCAATTTATTCGTACCATTCAATAGGTTTGCAATTGCTTCAGCACTAGTGTTAAGTGTTGGCTGCAAAAGAGGGCCGATCACCATTGCTGGGTTTATTGTAACCATGTCTAAGCCCTTTTCTTTTGCAAAATTCCACGCAGCCTCCTCAGCCAATGTTTTCGACAGCACATACCACATCTTGCCATACCAACATGAGAAAAGACGTTATATTCATGGTGAAGGCAAAATATAGAACCATACTCCAAATCAAGGACATAAAACAAGATCAATTCCTCTAGACAACAGCGCAATCATAATGAGGTAGCTAAGTTACACTCAAGCTGGAAACTTTGTATGGATTGATCTCAAATAGATTTTGTTCAAGATATAAAAAATGAGATAGGTTTTTAGTGTGTCAAAAATGATCAGAAATATATTATTTAAAAAATAACATTTCGAATAAAAACTATTACGAGCTAATACGCATTAGAAATAAACTCTGGGCAACTAGTGTCACCTAATCCTATATAAATTAACCATCAGAGATGGCACATTATCCAAATTAATCCATTCAGAATTAATGGGTGAAATTTTTTACCTATGCAGCTTACAAGTTACAAATTATTGAAACTCTGTGTTACCAAGCAAATTTAAGGGAGAAGTACATAGCACACACCTTTGTTTCCCTGCAAAGATTTGGATCTGTGAACCATGTCTCGTCAACTATAACATCAGGAGTTCTAGGCTTGCCATTGTAAGCCACTGCAGCAATAGAGGATGTCACGACAACTCTTTTAACTGATGAGGCTTTTGAACAAGAACCAAGAACATTCAGTGTTCCTTTGACCGCGGGGTCAATCAACTCCGTCTGAAACCAATTAAGAAAAAATACCTCTAGTCAAATAAAATTAGACCGACACCATTTGAGATCGATAGGTATGCTTGAAACTTTTGTGCATATAATATAACTTGTCTCTAATAGTGAGCCAAACAATCTGGTTGGCGTGTTCAATTAACCTTAAGACCAGAAACATAAACTACTGACATTCAATCGACATGCGAAATATTCACAATAAAAAACTAACGCTTTAACATATCTAAATATGATGTGCTTATATAGTTATATCGTATTAGTATAGTAATGGACAAACCTGTGGATCAGTGACCTTGTGGTAAAAGGGAGATGCTGTATGAAAAACACCTTCACAGCCGTCAACTGCTGCGTCAAAGGAGCCCTCTTCAAGCAGGTTTGCCTTGAACAAGTGAAGCCTTTCCTTAGCTCCATCGAGTTTAACCAAGTGGTCTGTTTTTTTAGGGTCCTCTGAAATGAAAAAAGTCCTTAATACTTCATACGATGGATACTTTAAATTGATTCTGCATTCACATCACTTAAAAAGAAATGGCCCTACGATGGATCCATACTTATGTAAATAAACATCGGTTATGATCAGCAAAAACTGCATAACATGAATGACTAAACAATACTAGACACACAAAGTGCCCCTACTTATCAGCATAAACTACAAGAAATTAAGCTCATTTTTAAAGTGCTGTGGTTGTTGTGCCTAGCCCCCGGGTGTGCGCTTAGGCCCTTAGGCGAGGCGCGGCCAGGAGAAAGCCCCTTGCGGCCCTCAAGCATACCTGCAAGGGCGCATCTGGAGAGATTTAGGCTAAACTCTGGCCAGCTTCTGGTCAAACTTATTTGAAACATCCAAAAGTGGCACGGCACTAGCTAGCCCTAAACAAGCCTAAAACATGCCTAAAACCCCTAAAAATGGTAATTTTTATGATGCTTATCTCAGACCTTCAACAAGTATGCTTTAATTTAATTAATACTTAATAGCATGTGAATTGCAGCTGATATATTCTCTAACGATTAAGATAAGTATCAGTTGTTATAAGTTTCAAATCATAAGAACTAAGATCTTATCATCAGTTTCAAATACTATATGAAATAGTGGCAACATCAAATCTCAATTCAACTTTCAATCATTGCTACAACGGCGATAAGAAATATATTTCATATGTTATACACATTCACTGAAATAATTAGTAAAGGAATAAAAATATTATACTTAGATCGCGAACAGATGCTTTGACAGTGTAACCACGCTCAAGTAAGAACTTAACGAGCCATGAAGCTATGTATCCAGAAGCTCCGGTGACGCACACGGTTTTTCCGGCACCGCTCATATTTTTCCGATAGAGGTAAGCTAGCTATATATGGATGGTGTGAACAATTGCAGTTTTGGGAATGTTGATTTTGTAGGTCGCCATAGCTGCATAATCATACCTATATACCTGCTGGTCCCTACACATAACATAATTCACCTACTCTTCATCTAGACTTGTGACATATCGGGTATTTTTAGACACGATAACAAACTAGAGATATTTGTGTTGTCACTAGTTTTTTTTGTTGTCTTTTTACCTTTCGTAAAGTAGTGCTAGTGAGAATTAAATTTGGTTCTTTTTTAAAAAATTAAAGTCTCTTACTATTACATTAGAATAAAATTATGTTTTGTTTTTTTAAAATTTAGGTTAAAAGTCTAAACAAAGGTAGGTGGACAACTTTTTGTTATTTTCTCAAAATAATCTCATGATAATTAAAATTATGGTTTGATTGTTGATCAATTATTATGTACCATTTTATTGTCTCTCTAACCTAATCGGCCTTTATAGGAGGGGGTAGATCGGTTTTTGACGGTCTTTTTATGATGGATGAAATAAATTCATGGCTAAAGATAAAATGTCTCTTGTTACAAACAGATTTTAAAAGACCGTGTTACTCTTGAACACATGGGTTTTTCAGATAAATGGAGGGCTTGGATTAGATGGACTGTTGCTTACGTGAGATCTTCGATTTTGGTAAACGGGTCCCGTACGTTTTAGTTCCAGTATCATAGAGGAATTCGTGGTCGGTGGAAAACGATACTGTGGTTTCTTTATTTTTTAGATGCTATGTATCACTAATTTTTTATTTTTTTACTTTAACGGTGAAAGTAACATAACATTTCATCACAAAACTGTCATTGTATAATATTTATATTATCGTACAAAGGTTTCTTTATTTTTTAGATGCTATGTATCACTAATTTTTTATTTTTTTTACTTTAACGGTGAAAGTAACATAACATTTCATTACAAAACTGTCATTGTATAATATTTATATTTATATTATCGTACAAAAACCACCTGCATGTAGCAGTAATTCACAAAAATCAAATGTTTTCAACATTCAATTGAACTTATGGTTCTCTTATTTATTTATAAAATCACCAAAAAAAGCTTCTCTTGATCATGCCCTCTTCTTCATAAATTCATCTTCCAAACAACTGCTCCTGCAACCAAACATAAACAAACATTATTACAAAGATATCATATATAGGATGATATTCGACCCGCTTGACCCATTCGACTAACGTCTCTTAACCCAAAATCTTTGACAAACACATGAACCTAAACAAGTTTTCACGACTTGACATGAACAGACGAGTTATTGCTATGTCAAAACGCGATAAAAATTTTTAACAAGCGAGATTAATGTTTACCTGGTTAATGTAAACTTGGACTAAACCAAATCGGAGGAGGCCATCGACGCCCGTTGTAAAACTCATCAGGATAACAACTCAAACCTTCTATACTACCATTTCCCAAATCATAAACACCTAAATCATGGTTCCCATTAGCACCATCATAGTTCCATTCGGAATAATCATCTGTAAAATATATGCAATCGGGTTTACAACCAGGAAAATCAGAAGCACAAAACGCCATTGAAGAATTCTCCCCTAAAAACAACGCGTGTCCATCTAAATCACTCACACTCTCCCACTTCAACTCGTTCATCGCAAGCTTATACACTTGAAACTCACTAGTTTTATACACAATATCAAGCTTATTCTGATCCATATTAAACTCCAACTCAGTATACCGCGTCACCAACAACAGTTCATCTTTCAACTTCACTATATACTGCATATCACCACCAACCTGTCTTTGCGTTTCAATAAACGACACATTAGGCTCCTCCCCATTAACATCACATTTCGCAATCGTTCCATGTTTACTCACCGCATAAAAACAATCCTTATAATAAACCACATCTTCACAAAACGAATTCGCTTCATCAATAAACTTCCATCTTTTATCCCCTTTTCTACAATAAGCAAGATCACCTGTCTGATTCAATATAGCTAATGCATAATAATCCACATCCTCGTTCGACGGACTCGACGAAAAAACCACTTTCTTGATAAACGAATCGCGCATTTCTTTAACACTACATGTATACACATCATCATCCAAAGTCTTGATTGTGTACTCTCTCCCTATTTCTTTCAAACAGCATGTTACATTTGGGAACGATGACAACGGCGGAAGCTCTTGTTTCGATTGTGTTAACGGGTTTATGATGGAAATTTTCGGGGTTTCGTCGAGTACCACAAGCCATCCATATGATGATCCACATCTCCGGTGATGATCCGAATCTTCCGGTACATTAATGCTATGGATTTTATGATCAGAAACACTTAAGAAACATCTGGTATTAGATTGGGGATGTTGGTTTGTTGCTCTTGGAAGCATTAACCATGGGAGTTGATACGGAAGATGATTAGGGATTTGAAGGGTTGAATTTCGCCAAGATGAACAAGCAGATCTGAATCGAATGTAATCTTTATGAATTTTTAGTTTCTTAGCGATTGTTTCATTCAATTCCGGTGGTAAATCAGACCAATTAACCGAATCCGACATGATTTACAACCGGATTCGGTTTCAAAATCAAATTTTAACAATTGCCCACCAACTGTTTGATCATGGAAACCCTAATTTTGACATTATTTGAGTCTAATTTTGATGAAATTGGGGGTACCTGAAAGGAAGAAGATGAACAGAATCAGAGGGGTTAACCTTGAAACAGGCGCCCCACTGATCTGATCTTTTATTGAGTCTTTTTGTGTTGTTGTTGTTCTTCTTGATCGATTGATTGAAGGGGATGTGGACTGTGGAGATGGTTATAGAATTGATGTTGTCGCCATTTTAGGCAAAAATAGATATTCATCCATACATTTCGAATTATTGTGTAACGGTTATCTAACATCTAACGTAAATGAATTGTTATTAAATTATTATTTTGATCCTTAAAACAGGGAGAGAGAGTTAGGGGTTGAGAGAGAAAGAATGTGTTTTAAATAACTACGTGTGTAGACGGTTTAAATCATTGACGAAGGTTATAGATGTGTTTGTTGTGAAGAAAAAAGATTATTATGGGAGTATTATTTAGCTTGTTGGGTTCGCTGATGTTTTGAATGTTTGGGAGATGGAAGAGTAGCTTAACAATGACAAGATGGGCAGTTTGGAAGTGGTGGCAAATGTCGTGAGGTTTAATCGGGGTAATTCAAATGACAAGAGAAAAAGTTTAGCTTTAAGTTTGGTAGTCATCTGACTTTTAACTATCAAAGCCATGCTCCAAGGAGTGGTGGCCCCTATTTACAAAGGTCGGATTTAACCCCCAAGTGTTTGAAACTTCTAAAGTCACCATAGATTGCTTCATAAAGGTTTAAATAACGGTTCTCTAACGTCTAATGTAAATGAATTGTTACTAAATTATCATTTTGGTCCTTACAGTAAAGTAGGGAAAAGGAGAGAAATAATGGTTAAGGTAAAATCGAAGAAAGAAGGTTGAAGAGGTGTTTTGAATAATTAGAGGTGTAGACGGCTAAAATCATTTAGGAAGATTAGAGATGTTTTGAATGTTTGAGAGACTTAACCGAAAATTGGATGTAGTTAGTGTTCTGGACCATTTTTGTTAGAAAATAAAATCACAAGGACCAAAACTCTTAAGTGAGATTGAAATTGTTAATGCTATTAAAACACATGACCAAAACTGTAGTTTAGGGGCTGTTTGACAACTTTCTAAAATGGTAAGTGTTGAACTAGTAAGAGGTGTGAATCATTAAAAGCTAGATTATTGCTTAACTATTCAAAGATCTGACCAATTCAGATAAGAGGTCTTAACTATTTAGATGTAAATGTATGAATTATTTAGACATTTGTTCACAAAACAATCAATCTAAACCATTAAGTGCTAAACCACTCAGACTCTCGAATCATTAAGAAGCCGAAACAAACAACCCCTTACTCTTTAGTTATTCTTAGTGTTTTAAATTTATTTGGTTATTTTTTTTGAAGTTGTAGACTTGTAGTGTTGTTAGCTTGTTAAAACTTAAAAAAAAAACAAGTTGCATTTTTTTTTAAGTTATAGCATGTTTAAAAGTTGATTTTAGCCGGGCCATTAAAAGTTGATTGCAACTTTAAAACGTTTTTTAAGCTAGCCCATCTCATTTCAAGTTTTTTTTTTATCCCGGCACGACCTGGTAATACCAGTTAGGGTTTCGCAACATCTGGACCGGTTAAAAAAAGGTTCATGTTAAAAAAAAATGTAAAAAAAAACTGATTAAAAACTAGTTAAAAATAACCGGTTCGGGTTTCTGAAAAAACCCTCTAAGTGCGGGGGAATATGGTTTTCAACTTTTATTGATTTATTTACTAGTTTAGAGCATGTGCTACGCTCGGGTTTGCTTTTTAGTATACAATATTATACTCGATTTAAAAAATTTAAATACTCGATTTTATGGTGTAGTTTTTTTAAATATAATGTCGTATAAAATTATGTATGTTTAAAATATACTTAGTTATAGATTATTAACAATTTTATCTTTAAGTTTCATTATTGTACCCTATCAAATTTAAGATGACTCATTCGCACCTTTAGTAGGAGATGGTTTAAAATGTAAATACTATTAAGGTTCTAAAGATTCTCCTAAATATTAGGGAACCAAAATGTAATTTAGGTTGTTATAATATATTATTATTATTATTATTATTATTATTATTATTGTTATTATTATTATTATTATAAATATACACATATTTCAAATATAAAAATATTATTATGGGAAAAACACTCTTATGATGTCAACTAAGCAAATATCACCTCTAATGATGTCAACTAAGCAAATATCACCTCTAATGATGCCAACTAAGCAAAATATATTTTCCTATTATCCTATATTATATAAAGACTAGTTTAGCGTCCGCGCTACGCTCGGGACACAACATTCAAGTGATGCTTTTAAGGATGTTCATAAATGTTCCGTTCAGTTTTGAGACAAAACCGTGGTAAACCGGAACACATGATATATTTTTAAAAACTAGATTTTTAGTATAGCAATATTATACTCAAATTAAAGAGAATAAAGTGCTCAGTTTTATGGTGTAGTTTTTTTATATAAAAATCGTATAAAAATGTTATGTATATTTATAAAACACTGAGGTTTTTAATTGTATGTTATTATTAACTTTATTCATAAGTTTTATTTTTAAACCACATAAAATATAAACTGACTCATGTACACCCATTGTATTAAAGGGTTAAAAACATAAATACTCTTAAATGTTTCAGAATTCTCCAAAATATTAGGGGACCAAAAATGTAATTAGTTTTATTATAATATATTTTATATACATATTTTAAATAAAAAATCATTATTGTGAAATTAACTCTCAAATAATGTCATATAAGCTAAAATCTTTAAGAAGATGACACCTAATTTTTTTTGTTTTACTATATTACAGAAGGATTTGTTTGTTGTAGATAAAATGGGCTTTTAAGGTGGGATTGACTAAACAGGTGGGCTTTTTGTAATCAATGGGTTTTAGCCTAATTTTATTAAAATAAAGTCTATTAAATTATTTTCTAATTTATATAAAATATTAATACATAACTACACGTAATCGTTAACGATTTCACAAAATTCATATAATAAGTACAATCTAAGCAGGAATTCATTTAACATCTTGTTTCACATAAGTTATATTGTAATTATTCATTTGCATTATTATTTTTATAATTCACCAACGTTTGTGGACAAGACTCGTGTGTGATTCAATAAATTCATAACTACACATAGTGAAATTATCGTTATGTGAATGTTTTATGTTCGGACTTATGTAATAATTAATGTACTTAACTAATTCTAATCAAGTGTAATGTAGGAATGCTTGATCATGATAATAGAGTTTATTTTAGTCATAATAACTTGAAATTTGCCGGTGTCACATGATGCAAAACAAGGCGGGATTTATTAATAGTAACTTTAAAATCTTGACGACAAAGATGGCAACTGAGTTAATCATTCCATTTTCGGATACATAAATAATTTCTACGATATGGGACCATGAGAAAGAAATCTGCTCTAGCCATATGGTTTTAATTTTAATTAAAAAAAATTTGCTCATTGTTCGAAATGACACTTTAAAGCCTAAAGTTAATATATTTACTTGTACCCGGAGGTTGAAGTCTAAAGCTTACTATTTGTACACCTAGATGATGTATCTCCAAAAACACGTTTATTATCCTTTACGTTTGTACAACTTCATGCCTTAGATTAGTTAGTATTTATTCGGTTTTTTTAATATTTTTACTTATTCTTGTGTTTATAAGGTGTTTGTGTGCAAAGGTATTGAAAACGAGCTAAAAGAATGAAGAAACAAGCACACAGGAAAACACCACGAGAGTCGAAAAATAAAATGGGCCCATAATACATGAATTTTATGGTTCTCGACAAGAGGAATTCAAGAATATGATTATTTAACCTATGAGAGATGCATAGAACAAGCCCATAATATGTGTGTCATGTGTGGATCATGTTTAACGGGAAAACCTAATTTTGCTTACTATTTAAATATCTTTAGGTGCCCATGTGGTTCCAACATGTTCCAGCCGTAACCAACACCACTTTCGACGGAATTTGGAGAGGAGAAAGCTTATGAAGTCATACAGGTTGAACGGATTGAAGATTGAATTGTGGACCACATTGCTAACGTCTCTTGGTTCATGTTTTCGTCTATAATTCATTTTTTTATGATTGATTTTTGATGGATTTGTTTTTTTCATTCATTTGAACATAATCATGAGTAGAATAACATTAGAAACTACATACGTTTGACGATTATTTATTGAATTACGGATTGATTTTGGTTATGGTTGTACTTTTAATGGGTTGATAGTAAAGTAAACAACTTGGTTATTGATGGTTTGATGTATTCAAGTGTATTTGATATTGATTAATAACTGATTACTGTTCCACGTATTGTCTTGTTGAATGTCTCTCGGTTATATTTATACGTTAGGTTTACGTTACATTTGTGACTAGTTTAGGGTATAAGTCGACTTAAGCATCTAACACATGACATCTAAGTGTACCTATCAAATGTCTCTCGTGGGTTAGATGTCCATACTTCCTTAAAGTTATGCTACATTCCATAGGTACACTTAGATGTCGTGTGGTATAAGTTTACGGCTGTCTAGATTTTAAATCGAGTGTCTATGACGAGTCTAGGTTTTTAGGATTATTATTACAGAGTGTTCCTACGGGCCACTTCACTAGGTTTTCCAAAGATTGACACTTATGTCTATGTAACTTACTCCATTTAGTCAGATTTAACTTAAATGTTTGTTGTTGTTGTTGTTGTCGTTGTTGTTGTTGTTGCTGTTGGTGTTGATGTTGATAGTGGTGGTTAAAATTTAGGTTATAATATATACTTTATTCATAGTTAGCCCATCTCAACCGCTATGGTCAAAGTAATCGGTATCAAATCAGTTATTGTTTCGTTCAATACGTTGTTAACAAAAGAGAAACTCAAGCCTGATTAAGCATGCTTGTTGGATAAGTTAGTAACTAATGAAAATATTAAGTATATAAGCGCCCTTTCATGTCACACCCCGACCGATGGCGGAATCATCGAGGCGGACGAAAGTGGATAGATTGCCCGCAGCTCATGGTGCTAAAATGATTAAAATATATATTAACATCTTTTTTCATAATTCCAAGTAACAAGTTTACATAGTTTCAACCATAAACAAACATAGCTAAGTTTTAAATATCATGAAATTAAACTAGGTCCAAGATCCTACATGTGAAGGCATCTCAAAATCCTCAAATCCTCCTAAGCTGCATTTCCTGAAATCATGTGAAAATAGTATTTGTTCAGCTAACGAATTAGCTGGTGAGTAAACATAGGTTTGCATATATATACATAGATAATGATTAAAATATTTGAAAATGATTAAACTGAATAAATGAATTCGATACTCATGTTATGTAAAAACTATAAATGCAAAGTGTAGCACACAAGGTAAACATATAGCACAATTAAACCTTATGACTAGCATCCACTTAATCACACAGACTAAGTGATGTTGATAAAATGATCAAATGAAAAGTAGGTTAATCATCCTCGGATAAAATATCGGGTAATTAAACCAAATGTAGTTACGATCACCCTCGGATAACGCATCAGGTGATTTAGTTAAAATATGGTTACAATCACCCTCGGATAAAGTATCAGGTGAATAATATAATGAAATAAATGAGCAGTTACAATTACCTTCGGATAACATATCAGGTAATTAAACCAAAATGAAATAAGAAAAAGTTGCAATTACCCTCGGATAACATATCAGGCAATTTAACCAAATAAATGAAAATAGGTTATAATCACCATAGGTTAAAGTATCAGGCAATTAATAAAATGAATAAAAGTAACAAGATGATAAACATGATTTCACCTCAAAACATAAAAATGAAAAAGGGGCTATGGATACTCACTTGGAAATTTATCAATGAAATGAAGTAAGAATCTAAAACTTGAATAAGGCACCAGAAAACTCCTTAAAAAGACTACCTAAGGAATGGTGTCTTATGTTAGAACGATAACTACGGGTGATTCGGGTAACTAGGGTTCCGATAAGAACTTGGGGTTTTGTGTAAATAATTATTTTAAATAATGACATGATAAAAAAATGAAGTTTAAAAGGAAAGTATTAATTAAGTGGTATATAAAGTTTAATATTTTATATGATTAATTAAAATTTCTGAATCGTTAAGAATCTCATTATTGATAAAACTAATATGTTATTATGGATATTTCATACTAAAACTTTAGTTTCAAGTCATATTAATCTTAAGATATATAAACGTTAATTATTAGTCTTTTACAACTTTATAAAATTTAAAGTATTAAAATCCCAAGTTATAGAATAAAATTTACAACTCTACTTCATAAAATTAATAGAGATTTTATTAAAAGGGCATTAACACCTTAAACAAATTATGTAAGTTAACTACTCCCTCCGTCCCATTAGAAGTGTCATAATTTGAAAAACACAAAGTTTTAGGCACATTAAATGATGGGTATTTTTGCTTGTCATTTGACAATAATACCCTTGACAATAAATATTATTGTGGGTCCATCATATTGTTTGTTTTATGTTATTAAGGGCAAATTTGGAAGTTTACCAATAAATTTTAAAAGTTGACACTTTAAATGGGACAACTAAAAAAAGCAAAATGGACACTTCTAATGGGACGGAGGGAGTAATAGTTTAAAATGCTTAATTGATTAAAAATGAAAAGGTTAAGGTCCACTAGTTCGAACCCGTGATCTTTTGGTTCAATTTAATAAGACTACCAGTAGACCAAATAAACTTTAGTTGTTAACTTCTCAAATGAAATAAATTAGTCTATTAGCAACTAAAATCCCCAATTCTGCATAACCCTAGAAATCTACATCACCTAAAATTGAAACCCATATCAGATCGATAACAGAAAACATTCACACCAGTGATGTTTACCGCATGAAAACGAGTGTAGGGATGTACTTGATTACCTCGTTTGATAATAACACGATGAAACTAATAAGAAAAGAAGCTGCAGCAGTAGATGAACTGAATTGATGCAATTGAGATGACATGGTGAAATAGATGATTCCGAATCAACTTATAATGACCAACAAACAAAACCCCCAAAGAATCCGATGTTGGTACTGCCTTGGTGATGTTGTTCGAATGATATACAGACCGATGAACAACTTCGGATTAATCTCGCGTGTGTGTTGAAAGTAATCTGCTGTTGCAGAACGATGCAGGGAGGTCGAACGAATGTTTTGTTTGACATATACAGGTTTGATTCGAGTTCAAAGGATCAAAACGAGTTTACGTGGGTTTAGGATATATTTGAATTAATCTGTTGAATTCCCGTGCATTGAGATCCAATTGACTTATTGATTACGATTCTAATGATTTAAAGGATGCTTTAAGTTAATGGATTGGATTGAAATCCCGTAAATCGCTCGAATTCGTTTCTTTGATGTTGATTGTTATTATGAAATACACATTTACAGCAGCAAATTTAATTACAGGACGGCTTAAGGTTCGAATTTGACAGATAGGGCGATTAAGCCGGTTAAAACGCGTGAAAAATCGATTATTTTTGTTATTTGTGAGACACCGGAATCGGCGCCGGAGATTGCCGGATTAGTTGCCGGTTAAACGTGAAAAGAAAGAATCTTGACTTGGATTTAATTTAAAGTTTACATTCTAACCCCTGAAGATTGTATTAATATTTATCTTTTGCTTAAATGTTTAGATAACATGTTTGACAAATGACACAATTAGCCCAAATATTTAGTTTTGTTGAATAACACTAACTTTAGCTAACCAAACTAAGCTAATAGATTTCTATAAAACTTTATTAAATATATACAATTAGATTTTCTATAACTATTATGACATAAACTGTAAGTTTCATATTTTGTGATTAAATGCGATTTTAGTAATAAATCTAATGATTTAATTATATGAATACCGAAATGAGTTGGGTTTGAATTTGAATCGGTTTTGATTCAAGGCAAATGTTACATTTCACCCTAGTAAAACATCACCTTATGTTCCTGTTATGATATTTTATAATATGGCTTATAAGTTAGTGTATTTGGTTCAAATTGAAAACCAAACCGAAATTAGATTCGGTTTATTCGGTTCAGATTATGATTGCTTGAATTTGGTTCGGTTTGTATTGTGGTTTCACCAAAAAAAAAGCTCAATCCGAATAATCCGCAATCCAAACCGATGAAGACCCCTACTTAGCTTTACCTTCAAGTGCATTCACAATAAACATATAGGATTAAGCCACCTTATAAGTACCACTATCTTAAGGTAGTGGGAGTACTTACGAGTATGACATGTGGGTAGCCCTTACCCGCATGTCTACACCGTCACTTGAACGGCGGGTAGGAGTGCAACTATGTATTCAAGGGTATGGATACCTGATTGCCACAAACCACATTCAACCCTCTTTTTATGTGTTTATCAAGGATAACTATCATATGATCGTTTTTTCAAAAAAAAAAAATACTTTTTAAGCACAAATATAACCTATAAATACCATCATTCTCTTTATACATTACACACCCACCATTTAATCATAATCTAAAACCTCTCATAAACAAATTGTGGCTCACCCTTCTGGTAATCGTCAATCATGGACGAATGCTCAAGAAGTGAATTTGTAAGCACATGATTACATGCTTCATTTGACGGTAGCCAAAGTAACTGTTTTGGAGTCAAGTTCTTCAACATCACAATCAACTAGATGTTGGTAGCAACCGAACTATCACCATCTTAATTCAAAGTGGGCAATTTTGAATTTTCAAATGTCCAACTTTAATCTCCTATATGCTAATGCGCAAGTTTACAAGTTTGCTATAGCGCTAAATTGGATGCTCTGTACTTAGCGTTGAATGACTGCCAAGAGATCTATAAAAAAATCTTTCACCACGTTGATTCATGACAAATTGATATGGCCTATAGGATGTAAAACTAGATTTTTATTTGAATTATGCATTTTTAATATAAATTATCTACTTGTTTTTCATTTAAATAAATACTTGTTATTTTCAATTTAGTTATTATTTGAATCTTCAAAATAGTTATTTAAAGGTTATTGGATTTTAATACTTTCAATTATGGGGTATTGACCGCTGTCACTCCCAACTAACACCCTCACTCTCATCACTCCCAACTTAACATTCCAGTTGTTATCACCATCGTCGTTAAAAAACACTAGCATCGTTAGTTTTTGGGTTAAAAGTGTCATTTTTCTAAGTTGAGGGGAAAAGTTTATGTTTTCTTTAACAAATATATATATCCCACCGTACCACCCACCACTAACTCCGGTCACCACCACCACCTCTGACGACGACTTTCCGGCAATTAATCTAAAAAATAGCTACAGATTAAACTAAAAATTAGCTAACCATAAATTCAAAATACTTTTCTATTATCAATTTAATCAATCAAAACCATATTTCAATCAATAACATCACTCATTCGACCATTCACCACCACCACCACAAAACTCCATGTTTCTTCACCACCAACAAAACCACCACCCCACTGAAGAAACAAATTTTTTTAAGGTGGAGTACCTTGTACCAAATATCCTTCAGCTAAATCAATTTTAATTTTGAAATAAGTTGATGAACTGTGAATTGTGGAAACAAACGGAAATTGTGGAAAATTTGAGTTTTATAGATGATTTGGGTTCAAATTTGGTCAATTAAGTGATTGATATGGTTTGATTGCGTTTAAGTTGTCTAAATTTGAAGTTTTGAGGTTGCCGGATTTATTGCCATTATATTGTTGGCGTCGGTTAGCCGAAAAAATGGGCTGGAGACACATACACAGACACAGGAAAGGGTTGTTTTGGATTAAGTTACATATATGGTCCCTGTATTGGTGTCGACGAAGGTGGCGGTGGTCACTGGTGACCGGAGGTAGCGATGGTGACCGGAGCTGGTGGTGGTGGTGACCAATGACCGGAGCTGGTGGTGGGTGGTGGTGTTGGAAAAAGGACACTTTTAACCCAAACACTAACGACATTAGTTTTTTTAACGACGATAGGGATATAGCAAGTGTGATGTTAAATTAAGAGTGGTGGAAGTGAGGGTCTTAGTTGGGAGTGACAGCAGCCAATACCCCATAGTTGAGAGTATTAAAATCTAATAACCCTTAATAAAAAAATTTAAAAAGAATGAGTGTAGTTGATGGTTGAATGAGAGTATTTTTATCATTAAAAGTGATAGGTGAAGGTAACTATGGTACTTGTGCGGCAGGGCCGGTCCCGAGGAATCGGGTGCCCTGTGCGAGACAAGAAAAAAAGGTCCTCTAACCCGAAGCATCAACGCACTAAATTATATAAACTAAATTTTTAACCAATAAACATACGTTTGATAATTAAACATAAGAAAATCAAAGTATTTGAATTAGTGAAAATCAAATTTATATATAATTTTTTTTTTAAATTTGGTGCCCCCGTCACACGAGTGCCCTGTGCGGTCGACTACCCCGCACACCCCAAGGGCCGGCCCTGTTGTGCGGTAAGAGTGTTTAATTGAGTGTTAGTTAAATGTGTTTGGAAGGAGTAAAAGTTCCATTCTCGCTATTCTTAAAATTTTGATGTTATCTCTATCCACACTCTTGATATTTGATTTATGGTGCACAAAAAGAAAATATTAATGTGTTTTGGTTAGCACGTATCGGAACATGTTATAATATACCTACACCTCTATCTGGGTGGATGACGATGGCATAACCGTACTAGTAAAGAATACCTATAATAAAACCCATAGGCATTCCTACCTCAGTTCCCTAACATTTTCTCCCCTATACTAATAAATCACTATTTTTTATCATTTGTCAATATCTTAAGCCATCCAACTAAGCATTGTCACATATTATTCAACTAAACGCTACATATTTATGGAATTATTTATGTGTATAATAGTGTCATTTTTAAAACATGTCAACTAGAATCACTAAAGTTAAATTGAATATTTATAGTTTCTTTTTTTTTTCATGATGATTAAATTTATAGTTGTAATTGACATATAATATGCTAATTCACTCCCTAAACAAACACTAAACCTAATTATTTTATAATATTTTTTAAAAACATTTTTATTTTTCAATTTCAATACAAAATGTTTAAAAACATATTATTTAAAATTTGAAAACATACTAATATACTTCAAATATTATACTATCAATATGTTTTACTATATATCATGTTATGTTTAAATCCATATGACACTAATAAGCATAACAATATTCCTAATTACACATCCTTTTAAAAGTTGAAGAAATAAATAATACTTTGATATGATTTTTCTTTGGTAGGTAGGGGTTGGGTGGGGGCATGTCCATCCATCATGGTTAACAAAACGGTCATCAACCTTCATCATTCCCATCTTGAAACTCTCACAATCCCCACCATTTAAATTATTTGTTTTCCTATTTTCCCTAAAAACAAAAAACCTCCATGCTCCTCCCTCCTATATCATCATGACATACATACAATCCTTTTAAACTTTCACAAATTAATCATTTTTTTCTGCATTTAACATGTCAATCTTTTTTCTTATCAAACAAATTTTTGTTACTGTATATAATTCTCTTTTTCACATAAATCATGATATTACAAACGAAAGTCCACTAAAGTCTATAGTGATAATAATTCATACTAACATTTTTTACACTCGTATAATCGTAACAAACTCACACCAAATAAACACTTGATTTTGATTAAAAGGAATATATGTTTATCCATTTCACTTTTTTACAACAAAGCTTATATTAAAACAAAAGTAAAGCTACTAGCAAGACACTAGCATCCGAACACCAACACAAACAAACACTCAAAACACGTATAACAAAGGATTATTAAACCACATATGCCAAACTAGATTTATATGCTTCGATCTATGCTTTAGCCAAACAAACCTATTAACTTTGATTTTCTCAACAACCCCTTCGGTTGACTGAGCAGTTGAGCTTAATATTAACCCATTTCTCGCTAACCAAATGAATCATACCGTTGCCATTAAAATCGCCGACAACGTCTCCTTAGTTCCTTTTGACCCGTTCTCCATTTCACTTATATCGATAATTATGAGCAAAATCAAGTGAAATAAAAATTGAAGTTTATGATATACCAGTGAGATTGTTCGTGGCAATCAAAATGAAAGTTAGAAGAATCAGTTATTAGATTGACTGTGTGGAGTATTATCGATAAAGGTCCCATAAGAAATTGTGACCGACCAATTAGAGGTGCAAAAAAACCGGAACCGGAACCGAAGCAATAACCGAAAACCGGTTATACAAGAAATGAATCTAACCGTAGGTTCTGAATATGTTCTACTATTTTTCCAAATTATAGGTCCAAAAGAACCGGAACCGATTCTACAAAAACCGGCTACTGGAAGAACGGGTTCCTAGAAAAACCGGTATGTCTTAGTGTTGCTACTTGTATTTAATGTTCTAAAGCTATATATCTTATAATATTTAACGTTTTTAATGTTACCAATTATTTAGTCTAAAATAATATAAAAAAATATATGACCTAGACTATAAATGAAAGTCCATTTCATAGAAAAAAACCGGTTTTTAAGAGCGGAAACCGGTTCTATAGAAACTGGAACCGATTCTACAAGAACCGGAAGCGGTTACATATGTTCTAGTTTTTACACAAAAAACATGTTATAGAACCGAACTGATTCTTGTAAAAACCGATTTCTTTACCGTCAACAACAACCGAAACCGGTTCTTAAAAACCTATTTATGCACTTCTACGACCAATTGCATTTACGTAGGTGGGTTTTAGCCACCCCATTCTTAGACTCTCTTAAGATTATAATTATAATTTCTATCTAAAAACCTCAAAAGAAAATTAACTTTTTTTGGACGGCAAATAATAGTAGATAGATATGGGGACTAACAAGTAGCTAAAACCTCAAAAAGAAGTACAAAGAACAAGACCAAACAAACAAGAGAGAACAAACAACATAAATACAAACAAAATCTAATTAACCTGGATCAAAAGTTTAATTTCTTAGGAAAAGGATGCATTTGTCTTTACTTCGAGTCTTCAGCCAAAGCACCGCCAAAGCAGTAGACTCGCCCAAAGTCAGGTTGATCAAAGACGTAATTTTCTCAAAAAGAACCTAGCTTATTCCTATGTTTCCAAATCATTCCCGACACATACCAAATAGAAAATAAAATATTTAAGCAACTTAATTACAATATATATACTTCTCGATGAAGTTCAATTCTTATAATGAGGGAAACCTTCTTTATCATTTACTTGATCTACATTTATTTATTAAAATAATAATATGAATAAAACACCTTAAATAAAGTTTAAGTGATATAATTAATTACAATAAAATTAAAAATCTTTTATGTTTCTACAGAATAACTATTTAATTAAATAGAGATTAACATGTAATTTAATGAGGAAGGTTGGTAATATTATAAAATAAAATTAAAAGATGATTTTTTATAACTTAATTATACGTGTAAGAATGGTCTAGAGTAAGGTTTTCATTTTAAAAATACAACATAAGATAAACATTGTCATAGAAGTAAACCCAAGTAGGTAGTTACCTGTGAATTTATCTAACCACTATTTACTCTCTTTTAAACATCTAATTTTTTTAACTTGTTACTTATCTAGAAACTTTACTTTTACGCACAAAACTTTTTTTAAAGATCAAACTAGACAGTGATTGACATTTACTATTGAGAGCCACTGTGTCATTGGGCGATATCCGATATCTTACCAACAATATATTACACTTTAATGTGTGTATTTTCCCACTTGTGTAGTATTTGCAGAAGTAAGATATCGTTTCTATGAACTTTAAGCTTGTTAGTTCTAAAGTACTTTTAAAAAAGAAAAATAAATACAAACACTGCACACCACATGCATTTTAGTTATAACAACTAAACTATACTACGTAATCACCATAACATTCTTCCATTTCTCGTTGGAGGCGATTTATTGATGATTGAGATTGATTGATTTTCATACGTGAGTGAAGTAGTTCCCCATCTTTTGTTGAATCTCTTCTTGATTTTTTTGCACTTGTTGTTGAGTTTGTTGCATCTGATGTATCAAACTTGCGGCCTTTCTTGCACTTCATTGTATTGGGGTTGGTGTTAGAAATTAGAATGGTTGGTACCAGACTTTTAGTATTTAATAGCATGTAATATGAGAAAACTTAAGCTTTAAGCTAGTAAGGTAAGGATAACAGATAATTCTATGTTTTTTTAACGACCAAAAGCTTTTATTAGCACATAATTAACTTGAAGATGCTAGGGGCAAAACACAAACAAACAAAAACTGCTACATAGAAATTTAGAAAAAGAAAAGGAACGTCACTTGTGCCATACTAGATCACCCAGCTTGGCCCTCGACACACTTTGAATGCCATTTTATAAGAATGCACCTTGATCTTGTCTAGTACACTTTGAACTGATACCAGAACATTGTTGAGTATTCTATCATTGTTGGAAAACAGATGAACCAACATGTTGCCATGAGAATGAAGCATACTACCTTATTTTTGTCACTTGACCCAACCACCTCGGTGGATAACTCCTTAAACTCCCCAACATTAGACACCCATCCAATAGGATACCACGTACACAGATATGCAATAAGACCCCACACATTCATAGCGAACGAGCAATAGAATATTAGATACTCGACCAATTCCTTCGTCCCAACACACAACCAACACTCCGATATCTATCTTAGCCCCATCGTTGTTAACCCAACTTTGGCATTGCTAAGTTGAGAATTATAATGAGTTGAGTTTTAAAAGAAAATGTAAAAGTGAAACTTAAATATATAAATCTTTAAATTTTTTTATCTTTTGCATACTTTATTATTATTTTTAAAATATGCATCATTAAATCAAGAATTTCTTTATATTTATTTGAGTATAAATAACCTTATAGAAAATAAGTTATTTTTAATTTTTTTGTACTGCATATGTGTATTATTATAATAATGTATGTGAAGGTGCAAAATAATAAGTCTATGCTCAAAATGCAAGAGATTATACCAAAAAATGATCATAATAGGCAACCATGCACCTTAGCGTATGAGTTCATACCAAGAAAAGGAGCACATGGTCTCAAGAAGAGAATATTTGCATGGAAGTTAGGAAATGTCACATGTCATCATCTTATATATATAAGCACAAAAAGTGCATTCCATGATCCACCAATGAGAGAAGAAATGTCACTATCAAGTTGGTTAGATTAGGGTTTCTTCATATAGTCGCACCCCGACTGATGGCGGAATCCTCCAAACAGACGATAGTGAATGATTGTTCATAGTTCACGGTACTCAAAATATTTAAAATATCAATTAATATTATCCAAACAAAACAAACTAGATAATCCAAACAGCTAGTAATAACCAAACAACCTACTTTAATAATTAACTTAAGTAGGTCTAGGGATGTAAACGAGCCGAGTCGAGCCCGAGCTTGACACTTAGCGAGCTTGGCTCGTTAGAAATTCCTGAAGCTCGAGCTCAGTTCGAACCTAAATTTAAAGCTCGAGCTCGATTCGTGAAAGTAGAAAAAGCTCGAGCTCGGCTCGATAAGGCTCGTTTTGTATTAAACAAACCAATGTTTGGCTCGAGCTCGATAAAAAGCTCGACAACCAGCTCGATAACAAAGACCTATTATGTTATTTTTTAATAAATGAGAAATAATTATTAAATATTTTAAATAAAAAATAATTTCCTACTAGGCTCGATAAGGCTCGCGAGCCTAGTCGAGTTTTGTATGCAAAGCTCGAGCTCAAGCTCGATAACAAAACGAACATTATTCTAGGCTCAAACTCGGGCTCGAGCTCGTTAAGGCTCGGCTCGAACGAGCTTTTTACCGAGTCGATATCGAGTAGCTTGCGAGCCGGCTTGACTCATTTACACTCCTAAAATCATGTGAAAAATAACTGATCAGCTAAAGGATTAGCTGGTGAGTAATCATATGTCTGAAATACATATAGATATAATGATAAAAATCAATTCATATCGTTATGTCAAAACTTATAAGTGCAAACATGTGCATATAGGATAACAAAGCATAATCAAACCTTGATAAAAACAATTATGTAATCATATAGATTAAGTTGTTGATGAATATGGTCCGAATAATAACTAAGTTATAAACATCTAAGAATCAGGGGTGAGTTTTTAGGCCAATAGATCTATCATTAGTAATTCTCGGTTTCAATAAGTTAATTATTACACTTGCACAAAAATTGTTATCAAGCTATGAACACATATTTTGCAAGTAAAGACATAACATGAATTGATTTTGTTGTTAAAATGAATAACAAATCTGATTAATAAGTTCACATGAAATCACCCTAAAATAAAACAAAAAAGGAGGCTATGAATACTCACTTGATAACTGATTCGATGAAATGAAATAAAAATACAGCTTGAATAAGACACAAGGAAAGCTCCTTAAGAATCACCTAAATGATGGCGTCTTAGGTTAGCATGATAACCAAAGATGATTCAGGAATCTAGGGTTCTAACTGAAACTTGAGTTTAATAAATTAATTGGTTTAAATAATAAGAGATAATAAACTAAAAGCAATATAATAATTGTTAGATAAGTAATACATTGATTAAATTGTACATACAGATTAACCCTTTATAAAATTAATTAACGACGTTAAAAATGCTTAAAACATCGGTCTTGAATTGTCCTTCCGATAAAAGGATTAAAACATCGAGGTAACTTTTCCATCAATCGGACACTGTTGGTTGCCAAAGTGATAAAAATTGAAACCGCAGTCAATCCAATAGTTAAGACCAATAGAATTCAAAATGTGATAGTTGAGAAGAGTATAAACAATATACCATAAAAATTAAAAGAGTATTGGATATTAACGGACCTAACTATTAGTTTTTGGCCGCTACCGGTCCCAACTTTTGAAATATGTGCTAGCGGTCCCAACTTTTATCATTTTGGCAACTAATGGACCCGTCGTTAAAAAGTTAACGGCGTTAACTTTTTTTTTTTAATTTCAGGTCGACGTTTATGGTTTTTGATCGGAAAAAGAATACGAGTCGATTGATATAAAATTTACATCGAAACGGTGCTCCAAATGACAAAACGATGCTTTATCGGGGTGTTTAAACCTAACGGTTCTTTAACCGGATGTACAAATTTCGTCGTTTGAATCATCGTTTCGATGTAATTTTTATATCAATAGACTTGGATCAAAAACCATAAAACGTCGACTTGAAATTAAAAAAAAAAGTTAACGCCGTTAACTTTTTTAACGACGGGACCATTAGTAGCAAAAATGATAATAGTTGAGACCGCCAGCACATATTTCAAAAGTTGGGACCAGTAGCGGCCAAAAACTAATAGTTAGGTCCGTTAATATCCAATACTCCAAAATTAAAAAATATAAAAACATGATGGACGACATGAAAGGGAGCGTTGGAAAAAGCATTCTTTTCTTTCTTTCTTCATACCTTAAAAAGCTACTTTCTCATCAAACGGATTTTATCTTTGAAACGGATTTTGTTCTTTGGTTTTGTCATATATATTGTGTGTTGAGTAAATCAACAAATTAAGATCCCTTAGCTAGTTCTTTGCTCCAAATATATGCAGCCACTTCATTCATTTTCAACCTTCTTAATTTCTAGCCTTTGCCATATGAGTTTCATGTTCATCTTTTGGTTTCACCCTCACTGTGTGTGTGTATGTGTAAAAGTAAGAATCTTTGAGATTGATTTGATGCAAATAAGAAAAGACCCATGTAGTAAATATGATTATATTCTCTTTGAAACATGCATCTAGCTAGCTATTTACTATCAAAATTAATTAATTAATAATATACCCCTTCAATTATTCAACCCTGCCTCTCATTAATTTACTGTGTTGTCTTCTCTCTCTCCTCATCATTATTGTCTTAAATCTTTCTCTTTATATGCATGGTTTGAGTTGGATGTCTCTATACCCCTTCGATCATCTTGTCTTTAATTAATTTCATGGTGGTTTAATAAAGGGTTTCTCAACAGAGTTTTTTGGCATTCTGTCCACCTCTAGCTACCTCTTTTTATGCATTTATAACTTGTAGAAAGATAGATTGGGTTGTGGTGTAAACGGAAATTAAAAGAATGAAGAAAATAGAAAGATGAGTGCTTTATGTTTTCTTTAAGTGTGATTAGGGTGTTTGTGTTGTATGTGTGATTAGGGTGTTTGTGTGTGTGTGATCATTAAGGTGTTTGTGTTGTATGTGTGATTAGGGTGTTTGTGTTGTATGTGTGATTAAGGTGTTTGTGTTGTATTTGTGATTAGGGTGTTTGTGTGATCATTAGGGTGATTGGGTTGTATGTGTGATTAGGGTGTTTGTGTGTGTGTAATCATTAAGGTGTTTGTGTTGTATGTGTGATTAATTAGGGTGTTTGTGTGTGTTTGTGATCATTAAGGTGTTTGTGTTGTATGTGTGATTAGGGTGTTTGTGTGTGTGGTGTATGTGATTAGCTAGGGTATATATCTATGCGTTTGTGTGTGTGTGTGTGTGTGATTAGGGTATATATCTATGCGTTTGTGTGTGTGTGATTAGGGTTTTTAGTCCTTGCTTTGTGTGTGATTATGGTGTTGAGTGTAGAAAGATGACGGATTTATGTGTTTTGTGTGTGCCTTCTTCATTGTATTGTGAAGAAAAGGAAGTTAGAAAAACACATGCAATTAGGGTTTAGTGGTTGTGACTTGTGAAGCTAGCTAGATGGAAGAGATGTTTTTTTTTTATGTGTAAGCTAGAGGTGGGCATACTGCCAATGGAGCTCTGTTGGTATCTCTTTGTAAAACTCTCTTGATCATATATATTACTTTCTTCACTTCTTAGTGTTCTCCGACTACATACAGTGACGGATCCAGAAAGTTTTTTCCAGGTACCATAAATTAATGATGATATCTTCCATTTTCCATCTTGATTCAACATATATGGTTTCTTTTGTAATCTTTGACAAAGCATGCATGCATAATTTTTTTATCTTTATGTTTTTTGTTTTAAGTTTTTGTTACTTCTTTTAATTGTTAGATTCACCTGAAAACTTTAAGAAATTAAATCATCCATGGTTGTTTGACCCAAGATCGTTGACTCAGTATGACTTATGTCTTTTGTAAAATTGATGTGTGATCATACTAGCTATAACTTTTGACTTAAAAATCAGGCATGTTTGTTTGGCTTTTATGGGTGCATGTTTCTGATCTTAATTGATTCAACATGGCATATTTCTTTTTTGTGAAGATTGTGCTTCTTTAGGTTCTTTGACTTCTTGATTAAAAACTTTAGGAGATCATGCATGCTTGCTAGCGCTAGCTTGTTTGACCATTATGTGATGTTTCTCTTTTACCTATGCTATCTAATTTTATTGTTTTCTTTTATATATGTGTTTATATGTATACCAGTGTAATGATTCATTTCAAAAAGAAGATATCATCATCATCATCATCATCAAAAGCAAGCCCATTTACTTCTGTAAGTCCTACATACCCTTTGACTCTTGTAGCATTCAAGTAAAAACCCTACTTTTAAGAAAGAAAAAAAAAGAATCATGATTGATCCACAAAACTTTCATCTTCTTGTAAATTCCAAAATTGGTAATTTTTTTAGTGTACTTTTTGTGGGTTTAATTTCATCAAGATCTTTGTGTTAATTTGTGTGAATGCATAGGAAAGAAAAAATGTAAATAGCAAATTAACTTCATCCCGGGTTGTCTATGAAAATCTTAAGTTTGAACCTAGCTTTTACTTGTATAATATTGTGTCTTTAACCCTTTGTAATGGCCACATGCATGTCACTCACAAGTTATCTTTACTTTTTTTTTAACAGCGATCTTAGTTATTATAAATGAACCGACCACTAGCAACACGCTAGGATGGAAACACCAACCAAACAAAACGTTACAACCAAGGGCTTGAAACCAAGCTTTGCCACACATGAACTACACATTTACTTTTATATTTAAGCCGTAAAATTGAATTCATCACAATCTTCTCCATATTTAACTTCATCGATTGATAAAGGTGGCATGCACGAAATATATGTTTGTTTCTTGCTATCCATATAAACCAACTAGTCGCCATTAAATCCACCACCCCTTTGACCTTGAAAGAAGTGGGCAAATCTTGGTGACTATCGATCCGATCTCTAGCTAATCGAAATAGGATCATTAGCATCCCAGCCGCACCATGTTCGGCCTTATTCCAAACAGAAGCAGCAAAACAACATCATATCGGTTGAGCTCATGAGATCTACCATTTCCACATGGCCAAAACACATAGAGCACTCATTCGCACCTAGGTTACTTCACGGCCGGTCCACTTTATTACGAGGAATTCTATTCAATCTCTCCTTATAAATGAAACCTCTAACCTTTAATGGGACCTAATTAGACCATAGAACTGGTTATCTTTACTTAATTCTATTAGTTAGCAAGTGGGGGCAACTCCCTATATGTTATGGTGATAAGAGACTTTGATTCTTTAAAAGAAGCTCAACTTCAATTCTCCTAGCATTACTTTGGAAGGAGAAAACGAAGGCAATGAAGGGGGACTTGTGGTAACACAAGTTCGAACTCTGAGTCAAGCGAGTTTATGCTAGCTTGTTGTCGTGCCTACGGGCGGACATGTTATAAGTGGGTTTCCCTCGAATTGGAGTCGGGTTTTCTCTCAAATAGATGGGTTTGGGCTTCACAGCGATGTCTGTATTCGCAGAGTGTATAGAGTCTTCTTTCGTCAATATTGAGTTATCCCGAGTAACTGGGCTTTATTCGTACGTTTCACTAAAAAAAGGTTAACAAGTAGGGTATTAAGTACGTAATAGATTGGTAAGTTTCTAGCAAGTTTCTAGCGATAGGTTGTTGTGTGAAATGGTGGTGTACTGTGATGCAAATAAGAAAAAGGGACAAGATTGTACAATGATGCATTAATATTACAAGGAGAAAAAGGGACAAAGAAGTAGGGCTAGAGATAATTGAGGAGCTTAATGTACAGTCAATATGCACTTATGATCTCTATGAAAAACAACATGCTGTCATATTGTACCTTCTGCCACACTCATCATTGCTCCCATAGTAAATAAATAAAGGAAGCAGGTTATTAATTTCTGTACATGCATCATTTTTTAGGGTAATTATAATTCTTACAAAATCCCCTTAATTTGGTACATATGGAGTAAAATTTTGAAAATATTCACGCTTTGAAATGAGTAAATTACACACACTGTTATATACATATACATACGAGTTGATAAAAAATTTATGTCTCGCATGTTACAATGTAAAGTCGTAATATGTTACATATTAAAATACCACTACAAGAAAATGAATCTATAGGGACAACAAAAGATGTTGCTATAGAGATAAAAAAAAAAAAAAAAGCCGTCCTTATAGGTTATGGCACCACCATCTGCACAGTTTCATCACATTTGCTCAAAACGTCGTTGCTATAGGTGTCATTCTTATAGTTTGGGGCTATAGAGATTAATTTAATCATAATTAAATTTTTTTCTTATACTGAGGAAATGCTACAGCTGGTCAAAGGTCAAATTTACCTATAGCGACGACAAGTCCTCGCTGTAAATTATAGCGGATTAAATGCCAAATTCACCTACAACGATGGCAAGTCCTCGCTATAGGTGGTCATTACTTTATTAATATTTTCTTTCCAGGTTCTTAAACCAAAATCCAAATTCAAACTTGAGAATATCCCACACAAACTCAAAACATGAAACTAAACAAAAGTTTGTTTATGTAACACGTAAAAACATCTAACACATAAAACAATGTATCTACTCATCACTTCCACCATCCTTGTCATCCTCATCCTCCTCTTCATCTTCTTAGTGTTGTTGAGATGACAACCAGGCACCGAATTGATTGGCAATGAGTTGCTTAACTAGTGCTTGCAATTGCTCAATTTTTTGCTATCGTAGCATCATTTGTTGTCAGTTATTTTTCTTAAGCGGCGACTCGACGGGATATAACCAGCAAACATAGAAGTCAAAATGACCCGACCCATGACCTAACTCATAAACCGACTCATGACCTAACCCAAAAACCGTCCAAAATCCAGACCCATTTCTGGAACCATGTCCCGACCCATGAACGACCTATGTCTCAATCCATGCCTCGACCCATGGCCTGACTTATGTATTGACCTATTTATCGAACCATGACTCGATCCATGGCCCGAACCAATTTGTTACTTTTAATGAATTGTACTTAATTCATTTGTCTTTTCTTGCTTAACAAACAACACGAAGTAATGATCCATTTCATTTCGTCATGTAACCAAACTCGTTAATGGAATGAAATTAATGATATATTTTATACCTTTTCCATTCATTTCTCTCATTCATTACATTCTCTCGCCCATTCAATTACCACATACCATACAGGTTTACACCTTATGCAGTTGTGCCGGTTTCGTTTAATTGGTTTAGATTGTCTAGTGTAAGGTTTATTTAACCCGTTAACCAATGGTTTTAACTTTTAAACTCCCATCCCCCATCAACCTAGCCATCAAACCAATATTAATTATTTGAGCATCGGTCATGTTACTCTATTGCTTGTTCCTAGATTTTCTAGAATAAATACATCGCAAACTACCCATTGCATGAATTAAACTCAAGACGTACTGCTCAAAACACAAGAGTGTTACGAATAGATCATTAACCTCGTTGGCATTTACAAAAGAAATAGTTGTAAATGTTATTTTCGTGTTGACGTTGTTCTAGTCTCAAATTTGCTAAGAGATCCTATATATGATTCGATTGTACTTCTTGTTTTGGTATTATTCATGTGGAATTTTGGGTGATTGAAGAAGAGTCGGAAGAAGAACTTCATAATGATGGTAAACATAACAAGTTTGATGAGGAAGAGAATGAACTATTTTCTCAAACACAAGGCTACTTGGTATATATGTTACTTGTGTTATGTAATTTTTAGCGTATTGTGATTATCTGTAAATTTAATTATTTTATATCGTATGAAATGAAAATAGTTATTTTTCTGGTGATGAGGATGGTGGATGATAATGATTTTCTTCTACTATACTAAGTGATCATAGATTTGATAAATTCAAAACTTTTATGCCATTAACGTATTCTAGACTTTTATTAAATATATTTTGTTGGAAAAATGATTTTTTTATTGTAGTATCATGTAGTTACGGGGATTTTTTGAGTTTTTACTCCATACCATAGGGTCATTTCATCACTTTTATGGTTTGGTGGTTCGAAATTGACTTGGCTTCGTCAAAAGGCATTATCTCTAAAAGCCCGGCTCGTGAGACGTCTTAAGTTATATTTTGATAGTATCATGTAGTTACGGGGCATTTACTTATGAATTGTAACTGAGGTTAATTTATAGAAACATAATTAGGTTTTAATTTTGTTTCAACTAGTTAAGTCACTAGTTAAAATTGTTTTGTACAATTAGATAACTTAACTTTAATTAAAATGGTATTCTAATCCTAGATAATTAACTTATATAATTGGTAAACATTAATTTTTGACATTCAATTTAAAATAAAATGAAAATATTCACACGAGTATTTAAAAATAGAAAAAAAAAATTTGTGGAAGTTTTTATAAATTTGTAAAGAAAATCTCAAAAAAGTGATGAAATGTCTTAGAAATTGCAAAAAGTTGTGAGCGAAATTGCAATAAGTTTTAAATAAAAAAAAAGTTTGTAAAAGTATTTACCTGATGTAAAAAAAACACAAAACTCTCAAACGGATTTAAATTCACCTAAAACGTCTAAACATGTAGCAAATTCACCTAAAAATCAATGTTTACTTGTTATATAAGTTAACTACCTACAATTACACATATTTTTAAAGTTAAGTTATCTAATTGAAACAAAACATAGTGATGTGGTTCCAACGACTACTCGTTGGCCAAAAGAAATATTGAGAGAAAACCAAATAGAATATTAGATGTGCAAAAGATATCAACTACTACCCAATTTGCAGGAAACACGAAACTAAATATGCACATATTCTTCCACCCATTATCCTAAATAAATAACAAAACAACCAATAAGAAGATTAATACTTCAAAATAGAGAACGAGTGATGCACGGGCTCCTTTGGACTCTCACGGATCAGGTCAGATACCTAACACATAGTTTGAGTGACCTAAGCTTCTACAAGCTTTATTTTTATATACGTTGCCTACTCTAGTACCTATCAATCACCGCGTCACGCCCCTTGTTTTTCGATTAAAAAAAACCCTTTTATCTCATCTAGTTGGTTTTAAAGTTTTAGCACCCAAGAGGTTCGCAACCGCAAGTCACTATGTTATCATGTGCTTACCAAACTCGCTCAATTCAACCCACCATAATCGCAAAGTCATCGGGTATTTTAAGACGACTCAAACACTCAACATCACCCACGACTTGGAATAACGTCGAACACCTTACCTGCATCATTTCTCATCGCCGATTATCTTCATCTTCATCTCCGTCAATGGGCTCATTATCTCTCTCCGACGTGCCTCTTCACTATCCTTCATTCCGCCGTGATGATACCGTTGTTGATAACTACCACGGTGTTTCTGTTTCTGATCCTTATCGATGGTACAATTTCGTTATTTTTGCTCCTTCATTTCAACGTAGTTTGTTTACCAAAGTTGATCTGTAGACCGTTTGGATGATTGTTGTTCAGATTTGTTAGGCTTTGGTTGAATGTTTGTAGAATTAGTTTACCTGAATTTGTAAATTTTGGTCTCTAGTTTTTCTTTGTTTACAAATTGAGTTGTATATGTGTGTATAGAGTTGGATGATGCAAAACCTTCAGTTTTTGAGAGATGTGGATCTTGTTGCAAACTTAAGATAACATTTTTTCAGTTTCTAGTACTCAAAATGTATTTTAGTTTTCTCAATGCAATCGAAACTTTCGTTTTGTTGTATCTGTTTTTATGGAAAGTTTTGGAACACGTATCGATTTCAAGATTGATCAAATAAGTAAGTATATGTTTTTTAAATGATTGAAGAAGGATATGTTTTACAATGGTATATAAATTTATAGGCTTGAAGATCCTGACTCGGAAGAAGTGAAAGAATTTGTGAAAAAACAAGTGGAGTTAACCGATTCCGTGCTTAAAAATTGTGAAACTAGAGAAAAGCTACGTGATAAACTTACCGAGTACTATGACTACCCTAAATATGGTGCTCCATTTAGGGAGGCTGATAAATACTTTTACTTTCACAATTCCGGACTTCAACCACAGAAGGTTCTCTACATGCAGGTATGCTGCAAATTTAAATATCTTTCGTTTGGATGGTAAATTGTCTGTCATCTTAAATTGGGTCTATTTTTTTTGTTTATTCCAGGATAGCTTGGACGGAGAAGCTGAAGTTTTGCTTGATCCAAATGGGCTTAGTGATGATGGAACAGTGGCATTGAATACTTATGCTGTTAGTGAAGATGCTAAGTATTTGGCTTATGCTCTTAGTTCAAGTGGAAGTGATTGGGTCACTGTCAAAGTAATGAATATTGAAGACAAAAAAGTTCAGCCTGATACATTGTCATGGGTAAGAAAATGATTTGGAAGTCCTGTAAAATTCATAATGAAATGGTACTTATTTCTGCATGATGCATCTTCTTTGTGACAGGTTAAGTTTTCAGGTATTAGTTGGACAAATGATAGTAAAGGTTTCTTCTACAGCCGTTACCCAGCTCCAAAGTAAGTGCACAACATCTTATATTGTTTCTAAATTAACATCTTTGGAGTATATTAGTTTTAGCTATTATTTTGTGGGATTATGTATTAGGAGGCCAGACAACTATCCAATTTCTTCATTAAGGCACAAATATTCCTTACAATTTTTGAAAGGAAAAGCTAAAAATGCTGTTGGATGTTCTTTAGCTGTGTAAAGTAAACAATTAATGGATAGTTGAACACTTTCTCCATCAAGCATGTTTTTAGTCAGATTTGGTATAAACAAAACTGGATACATACTTGTGTGGCCTATCTAGTTGCTTCATTAGTTGAGTGACCTTATAGAAAGTTGAATAATTGCGTGTCCTCCTTATACATTATCCCTTATATTTTTGGGCAAGCTACTAGAAAATGCTTGAACTATTCATTTTTCAGCCATATTATTTTTAACCATTTAATGCAACAAGCTTACCACTTTCTACCAAATTATGCAATCTGTTGCCTGAGACGATAATAAAGTTGTAATTATGTTTGCATTATATAGTAAAATGACAGTGTGTTGCATCAAATGACTACAATTTGCATAATTTGGTAGAAAATGGTAACCATGTTGCATCAAATTGTACAAAAATGTATGGTGCATACATCTGTTGAGAGTGAATGGGACATTGCATCCACACTTTTGCATTACAGGTTTACTTGTCCTTTCACATGTTCAAGAAAATTATAGCCACACCATATGTAACATAAAAGTTTAGCGGCTAGAATTTTTTACATATAGATAAATCATAGTTTTAAAATTGGAAAATCTCCAGGGAAGGAGAAAATTTGGATGCTGGAACAGAGACAAACGTGAATCTGGATCATCAGCTTTACTATCATTTCTTGGGTACTGATCAATCTGAGGATATTTTATGTTGGGAAAACCCTGATAATCCCCAGTACACACTTGGAGCGTCGATAACAGAAGATGGGAAGGTAACAATCTCTACATTTAAAATGTGTGTTTTTACATAGAATACTAATGTAATTTCATATTTGTCCTAAAGGAGACAATTTACTAATTTTGTGCCTCGAGGTTATCAAAAGCTGGGTTTTTTTTTCTTGTTCGAGTTACCTGGAAACCTCAAAACCTGGAAAGCAGGCCAAAATGTTGAGTGGCAAGCGATGTGTAATTTCTTGATTGTTTACCATTTGGCCTTTTCCGTTATTCAAAATATGTTAATGTGGTGTTTTATTTATTATGCCAAATGGTAAGGAAAATACCACCTAAGCATGAAAGTGTGATGCGTGTAATATATATATAAAAAATAAACAAACAAAAACACCTAGTTTTAAATTTATAAAACCAAGACAAACTACTAAATCACACACAACTGGCAGTGGACCGGTCGAATGTAATATAACGTACGTAAGTCCGGGTGTCGACCCACAGACTCTATATACTACGTTAAATTAACTAATAAAGACTCGACTGACTAAACACGACTTAAATAAAAGATTTATTTGAAAAGGGGGTTTTTTTGCTAAAAATAGAAACTTACTAAAAATAGAAACTTTCTAAATTAGGAAACTTACTAAAAATGGAAACTGTGAACTTGAAAGACGGATTTAAAGCAGATGAGAGAAAACAAACCACCTAGGCTAGAATCATCGTTAACTTCAGTTATCACTCACGTTGGACTAATGGTTATGGAACCGGGATCTAAATTTATTCACTTAAAAGCTTTCCTAATTAAGACCCTCGACCCTTCTCGAGAAGAAACCTAAAGGATAACTATTAAGTTATTAGCACACCAGTTATAGGATTAAGTTTCCTCACAGTTACCTAATCATAATACGCTTAATTGACCCATACTAAAGACCTATCTCACGATATAATCCTTAAAGCCATTTGAACCAAATCATTCGATTTAACAAGCAAGATTGGTAATTAATACTAAGCCGGAATTTTCACAAAAACCTAAACCTAGCAAATCAAGCAACCGAGACTTATTAATAACCTATCACCTCACGGATATCTAGGTTAGCTACACGTTATTATCGATTTCACTAATATAATTAATCCTATGGTTTTATTGCAAATCAACCATAATAATCACAACGCAAGTTAATGACTAAACGAGCTCTATTACGTGACATAGACAATCACCAAGAACACGTGGATTAATAATACTAACTCAATCAATGCAACTATATATCATGCATCAAACAATAATAAAGATTCAAACTTTAATTAAACGTAAACCATAAACCGAATTAATCCAACACAAGTTCAAAATAACATTAACGATTCATCATAAAGCCTAGGTAGTTCTAAAGAGTTTAGCCTACCATAATCAACATGAAAAACACAAGTTTAATAGTATATGACATGGTAGAAAAGAAAAGAAAACAATGGAATGAAAGAACCCGGAACGTCTAGACGCAAATCTTCAATCCCGTGCTCTCCCGTAGCTTCGTTTTCCCGACTCTAGCCTCCAAAACCTTTCAAATCTGCTGTTTCTCCACTCCAATTCGTCCCCTAGGGTTTCTCGGAGGCTAGGGTTTCATAAGGAGTGTTTATATAGCGAACCGGGCCTAGAAAAGCCCAAACTTTCTTCGTTTTCGCGTACCGGCTCGCTCGTTACTCCGTTTCGCGCCCCGTTTTCGCCTACGGATTCGATTTTTCACGATCTTTCCGTTTCTTTATCAACATGGGACCTACGAAACATAAAAACGTTAGTTGTGTCTAAAATGGTATAAAAACGTAACTGAAACGACACAAAACGTAAACAAACACTACTAGGGATTTATGTATAATTTATACTTTATCAAACATCCCCACACTTAACCTTTTTCGTCCCTGAAAAAGCATGCACATAGAATCACAACTAATCAAGGCTTCAACTTCATCACAGTTTTCAAACAAGAACCGAATTCCGATAAACAGTGGTGCGTTTACATAAACACCCTAACACTAGCTAATTAAGTTTCCCTTTATGTTTAATTTAAATTTAATTAGATCATTTGTCTACAAGGTCTCACACAGAGGAAAAATAAGTCCGCCCGATTATTGTTGCTTGACGAGGCACCGGATAAACCAAAGAGGTTTTCCTACCAAAATAACCTAAAGAACTTAACTAAGCTAAGAACTAGTGCCATATTAGGGTGGATTTTGATGGATGAATTTTGTGGGTATAGACTGTTTATTCTTTTTTTTTTTTTCATAAAACAAGATCACCTCACCCAGGGGTGTCGTATCCAAGTCGCGATCCCGGAGGTAGAGCACATGAGGTCTTGGATCACTTGCCTTATATTTTTCATTTTTTTTATTTGGCTTCTTTGAGCTCTTTTATTTAGCAGCTACTTTGAGCGCTTTTCAGTACTATACCCGGTGGACATTTTATTTGCGGATGCGCCACTTCTTTCACAAGAAGTGTGTTATAAATCCTAAAATGGCACTACCTCTTAACCTATTTAAGTTCTAAAGCCTACAATTGTGCCTAATTGTTCTTTAGTTAAGGCCTTCCTATTCCTCCTAAGATGATGACCCACGAGATTCACGACAAATTAACTTTCTATTAGTACACTTAGGGAAACTATCTCAGCTAATTGGGTTACCAAAAGTTTATCCAAATTCATCTTTGTTTTAAAAACCACAACTCATTTGAAAACCAGAATCAGTTTCCTATCATTTTCTATTTAAAAGTGCACAACTTTAGCAAAGACATTTTTCAATTTTTTTCAATTTTTTTGGATTTTTTATGACTCTATAAGACTCGAAACAAACAAAACAAGACTCATATTTCCCATCCCCACACTTAAGTTCTACATTGTCCTCAATGTAGAGATAGAAAACAGTTAAAAACAATAAAAATTAAAAATGCAAAAAGAAAAGATAGAAAGGTGAATTGGAAAAGACTTAGCTGGTTATTTGCAGAACGCGTATGCTCCAAGTCTTCATTCCAATCTTCAGCTTCGATCGTATAGCATTTCGGTCGCGATCGAGCTTCACCGACACTCTCGAGATCTTCCTTCGTCTTCACAAATACAAACTCACCCGAATGGAGATTGAGTACGGGTGAGAATGATTTTAAACCTGCAAAAACAAACAAAAGAATACCCGAGCGTAAAACCGACTCGACAAAAATAAAATAAAAATAAAATAAAATAAAAACTGACTCGATAGAAAATTAAACAAACTCTACATACTAGTAAGAAACCTCCCCACACTTGAACTTAATCAGGAGGTTTCTCCTTGATCTGAACTCTATCCAACCCGTTCAATTCCACCCGATCTAGATAAACACTTAAAAACGTGCAAGTGAAATTGAGAACAATTTGGACAATTGATTGTAAAACTCTAAACGAGTCGGACCACCAACATTTAAACTTTCCTGGAAAGAATCGGATTCGGGTCATATACTTAAAGGATTGATCATGCTTAACTTTTAAGGGCTCTATCTTCCTAGGTTTGTAAAAACATCCATCATTAACCCGACCCCGATCTTTCCTTTTACTTTCCTTTGCCTTATCCCGTGACTTAGGTAAACTAGGTATAGCTTCATCCTCTAAATGTTTCACGGGCCGGTTGTGGTGTTCCTCTTCTATCACCACACTTACTTGATGATCCCCACACTTAGTGTTTTCATAGGTTGTAGGGTCGATCATCTCTACTGGTTCATCTTCTAGGAAGCTATCTAAGTAGGTTAAGTCACCCTCGGTATCAATCACACCTGAATCACTATGATCGGGTAAACTATGTAACTCTAGATTTAAGAATTCATCCTCCCTAGACAAACAAACCTCTATCTCTTCCTCATCTATACCAAAAATCCAGCCTATGGAGTCTCCTAACGCTACTTCTTCCTCAGGCACTACATCTCTAACTAAGGATTCCCTATACTCTGCCCATTTTGCTTTATCTAGTTCATCATCAGAATCACTATCAAAAGAATAAATAACATTTAAGTTACCTGGAAGTGGGACTTGAGCGTCCATTTTCGTCTCTAAGTCTGGGCTAATCGGGTCATCCTCTGCCTGCATCATCTGGTTGTACTCCTCAAGCTTTACCCGCATGTACTCCTGCAACTGAGCGTCTATTTCCTCCTTACTTAATGAATAATCAATGACGGAACAACCCTTCCGATCTACTACTTCTACCTGACAAACCGGAGGTGGGACTGAAATGTCCATTGTAGTCTCCGGATGTACTTGTGATTCCTGCAAAATCTCATCCTCACAAGACAAGTGTAAACTATCTTGTGGCTCATTTAAAATATCACAAGAATCAAAAGAAATAGCAGAATTAGATGTATCGTTACCTGGCAACCAAGGAGTGGGCTGTGCGTGCATGATCTCATCCCAATCATCATAAAAAGTATTAAACTTAGGATAAGGACAAAGATCATTACCTGATTCTTGTTGCAGCCTCTGACGCTGAACCTCTTCCAAACATCTCTTGCTTTCCTCTACAGCTTTATAAGATTCTTCCAACATCAACTGGTTTTGCTGTACTCGGATTTCCCGCTCTGCTAACCTCATTTGAGCATTGGAATCATTAGACACTAGTTGGGTTAGCAAGTCCTCTATTCTGCTCAACTTCCCGGAATCCTGCGGTTGAGGATCATAGCTGACATTGTTAGACACCAGTTCCGTCAACAAGCCCTCTATTCTATTCAACCGCCCGAAATTTTGGGATGTTGAACACTCCTGTGAATAATATGTCTGTGCATGCATAAAGTAGTTAGTAACACAAGTTGGTGCGGAGGACCTCGAATAATCAGGACATAAACAAGTAAAATGAGGTCCTCCACAGATTTCACACATACTTATTACAAGAAAGACTCTATTGGGAGAAAAACAGAGCAAAGTAAAAACTATTCCTAAGACTCAAATAAACAAACACAAAAACAAAGCACGTGTATAGCAGATTAAGACTCAAAAAGTTAAATAACGCAATTACCAAGAGTCCCCGGCAACGGCGCCAAAAACTTGATGCGTGTAATATATATATAAAAAATAAACAAACAAAAACACCTAGTTTTAAATTTATAAAACCAAGACAAACTACTAAATCACACACAACCGGCAGTGGACCGGTCGAATGTAATATAGCGTACGTAAGTCCGGGTGTTGACCCACAGACTCTATATACTACGTTAAATTAACTAATAAAGACTCGACTGACTAAACACGACTTAAATAAAAGATTTATTTGAAAAGGGGGGTTTTTTGCTAAAAATAGAAACTTACTAAAAATAGAAACTTTCTAAATTAGGAAACTTACTAAAAATGGAAACTGTGAACTTGAAAGACGGATTTAAAGCAGATGAGAGAAAACAAACCACCTAGGCTAGAATCATCGTTAACTTCAGTTATCACTCACGTTGGACTAATGGTTATGGAACCGGGATCTAAATTTATTCACTTAAAAGCTTTCCTAATTAAGACCCTCGACCCTTCTCGAGAAGAAACCTAAAGGATAACTATTAAGTTATTAGCACACCAGTTATAGGATTAAGTTTCCTCACAGTTACCTAATCATAATACGCTTAATTGACCCATACTAAAGACCTATCTCACGATATAATCCTTAAAGCCATTTGAACCAAATCATTCGATTTAACAAGCAAGATTGGTAATTAATACTAAGCCGGAATTTTCACAAAAACCTAAACCTAGCAAATCAAGCAACCGAGACTTATTAATAACCTATCACCTCACGGATATCTAGGTTAGCTACACGTTATTATCGATTTCACTAATATAATTAATCCTATGGTTTTATTGCAAATCAACCATAATAATCACAATGCAAGTTAATGACTAAACGAGCTCTATTACGTGACATAGACAATCACCAAGAACACGTGGATTAATAATACTAACTCAATCAATGCAACTATATATCATGCATCAAACAATAATAAAGATTCAAACTTTAATTAAACGTAAACCATAAACCGAATTAATCCAACACAAGTTCAAAATAACATTAACGATTCATCATAAAGCCTAGGTAGTTCTAAAGAGTTTAGCCTACCATAATCAACATGAAAAACACAAGTTTAATAGTATATGACATGGTAGAAAAGAAAAGAAAACAATGGAATGAAAGAACCCGGAACGTCTAGACGCAAATCTTCAATCCCGTGCTCTCCCGTAGCTTCGTTTTCCCGACTCTAGCCTCCAAAACCTTTCAAATCTGCTGTTTCTCCACTCCAATTCGCCCCCTAGGGTTTCTCGGAGGCTAGGGTTTCATAAGGAGTGTTTATATAGCGAACCGGGCCTAGAAAAGCCCAAACTTTCTTCGTTTTCGCGTACCGGCTCGCTCGTTACTCCGTTTCGCGCCCCGTTTTCGCCTACGGATTCGATTTTTCACGATCTTTCCGTTTCTTTATCAACATGGGACCTACGAAACATAAAAACGTTAGTTGTGTCTAAAATGGTATAAAAACGTAACTGAAACGACACAAAACGTAAACAAACACTACTAGGGATTTATGTATAATTTATACTTTATCAAAGTGCCAAAGAAAATAATTCAAGAAATGATATATCACCATGCCAATTCAAGTGCAGGCCCAAATGAGAAAAAATTTATCTTTTACAGTAACTTTTTTTAGCAGCAAAAAGTATCTTTTAATGACCCCTAGTCACAGACTCAAAGAAATTAGTAAGTTGTCTCATTTGGGAGTTGTTACAAATGAAAAAGTACATTGGTATTCTATTCTTTGAAACCCTTAAAGTATAGGGTAAATTTAATAAAATGGTAACCGACTTTCCTTAAATTTCTGTTTTGGGTAGTATAGTTTTTTTACACATAAATAGGTATGAACTTTCGGAATTATGCAAAGGGAGGAATTTGAAAATATTTCCTATTAGGTTAACTAACTTTTAGTTGGTTTTTTTTACTTTAAGTTAAAAAAAAGGAACATCCTTTTTTTTAACTTATACATTCAAGATACCAAATCAGTTAGAAACTTGCAAAATTTGGTGATAAGGATAAACCAGGAAAAGTGATACGTTGTAACTATTACTTTCGTTAAAGGGACAAATATTTTGGGAAAAATTATAACAGAAATGTGGACAATAAGTTTATTGATTACCCAAAATATGTGTATTTTTAAAGTTTGAACTTTGAACTTCACATTTCCCATTACATTTAATTTTAACATTAATTTCTTGTGCAGTTTGTTCTTCTTTATATTAACGAGGGTTGTGATCCTGTCAACAAATTTTATTACTGTGATCTCTCTACTCTACCTGGTGGGATTAAAGGGTGTAAAGAAAACAAGCGCCTTCCTTTTGTTAAACTTATCGACAATTTTGAAGCCATGTATCATGCAATCGCAAATGATGACACAGTTTTCACATTTTTAACAAATAAAAATGCACCAAAATACAAATTGGTTCGTGTAGATTTGAAGGAACCAAACATATGGACTGAGGTTATTCCACAGTCTGAGAACGATGTGCTTGATACAGCTGTTGCAGTCAATGAAAGTCAAATTGTAGTGAGTTATATGAGTGATTGCAAACACGTATTGCAGTTGAGGGATTTAAAAAGTGGGGCCCTTTTGCATAACTTGCCTATTAGTATTGGTAGCGTGGATGCTGTTAGTGCACGAAGGAAAGATAGCTTATTTTTTATTGCTTTTACAAGCTTTCTTACTCCTGGGACAATATATCAGTGCAACTTAGAAAGTGGGGTTCCTGATTTGAAGATTTTTCGTGAAATTGTAGTTCCTGGATTTGATCAGAAAGAGTTTCAAGTTAGTCAGGTATGCGTTATTATTTTTCTAAATGTTTAGAGATAAATTAGTTTTGATTATTTAATCGAACTAATAGGAAATCTCATGATTATTTGATTTGGGCTTTTAGTTTTTAGTAGATTTATGCACTGTATGAGGAATCATAGAAGGAATGTGATTCATTCCAGTGATTTTTTCATTTAGTGAGTAATGGGTTATTTTCATGGAATTGAATCAAAACTCAAAATACAACTTATATAACCTTATTTTTCTCACTAATCTTTAATAACACAAAGCCCTCCTATATTCTTAAATACTGAAATCAAGTTTTTAACTTTTATTTTATGAATATTTTAGGCCTCATTAATATTTGTATCATTATTGGCCATCGTGTACTGTTTCTTGGTCTTTTAGTTTTGTTTAGTTATTTATTTTGTGAACCAAGTGTTTGACATTCTATAATTAAAGTTTATACACGGAATGAAAAGTTAATGAAAACAGTTATTTTATACCATCTCACAATTCTTGTTTAGGAACACTTCTATCTTTATCAATGTAACTATATTTGTGCCACCGTATACTTGAATGACACGCATTCTATAATCATGCGCATTCATTTCCATAACTAGACACACCTTTAGTTATACTATAAACTTTCTTAACTATATTTCTTGATTGTTATTTTCCTATTTCAGGTATTTGTGCCTAGTAAAGATGGTACAAAGATACCAATGTTTGTTGTGGCCAAAAAGGATATAGTTCTTGATGGATCACATCCATGTTTACTATATGGATACGGAGGTTTTAATGTTAGTTTGACACCATATTTTAGTGTGAGTCGTACTGTACTCATGAGGCATTTAGGGTTGGTTTTTTGCCTTGCTAATATACGTGGTGGTGGTGAATATGGAGAAGAATGGCATAAAGGTGGTGCCCTTGCACAAAAACAAAATTGTTTTGATGATTTCATTTCTTGCGGTGAGCATCTTATATCCTCGGGTTATACACAATCTAAAAAGTTAGCAATTGAAGGCGGAAGCAATGGTGGGACCCTTGTTGGAGCTTGCTCTAATCAGGTGATACTTTGTCATTTATGCAAGTAATCATATTCAGTAAACATGTTATAAGTAACTGGATAATTTGTTTTACCATGAAATGTGTTATGTTCTGAAAGGGATAGATATACTATAATGAAATGTAGTGGATATATATGTAATTTTTAACTTTAATTAATATATATTTGAGATATCTCCTAGAATGTTTCTCGTTTTGTCCTGAAGGAAGGAATGGATCATTCATTTCTCAGAATGTAATTTATTTTGATTTAAATTTGCGCTAATGCATTCATATAGATCAGCCATACATGATGAGTAGAATGCAAACACTTGTTGCATTTCATTTTAGATATATCTAGTTAGTTACCACAAATTTATGTGTATGTAATAATCATATTTTTAATTTGTTTAATCACAGAGGCCTGATCTCTTTGGTTGTGTGCTTGCTCATGTTGGTGTCATGGACATGCTTAGGTTTCACAAGTTTACAATTGGTAAGCATCTACCACCCGTTTAACTCCTTTTGATTATTCAAATCATATAGTGTAACTTATTTTGAAAAGCAGATCCAAACACTCCCTTCAATTACCGTTACACTTTTGTTATAGGTCATGCATGGACTTCTGACTATGGCTGTTCGGATAAAGAAGAAGAGTTCCAATGGTTAATAAAGTGAGCAATATAATTCTTATTCAACTTTAGACGTATAATTTGTCATTAATATATACTCGATGCAAATTAAAATGGAACGTTTTGATGTTTTTTTAATATCAGGTACTCGCCACTGCATAATGTTAGGAGACCATGGGAACAATCTAATGATGTCTCTCGTCAATATCCCCCAACCTTATTGTTGACAGCTGATCATGATGATCGGGTTGTCCCCTTGCACACTTTGAAATTGTTGGCGGTATGTATTTACGTTTCACATATATGTTTATATTGGAATAATATATTGAAAATCACAAGCGTGCCCTGCAATTATCATGAAATTCTTCATTCTAGTTAATTTTTGGTATTTGTTCTAACACATGCTATTAGACCATGCAATACGTGTTGTGCACGAGCTTGGAGAATAGCCCACAAACGAACCCAATTCTTGGAAGAATCGACTGCAAGGCTGGCCATGGATCTGGACGCCCCACGCAGAAAGTGGTATGCTTTTTATATATACGTTTCAAAAAAACAGTAAAAACGTACACTTGCAAGTCCTAAGTTGCTTTTTATATATTCATTTTGCAGATCGATGAATGGGCAGATTCATACAGTTTCATGGCGAAAGCGGTTGGTGCAACTTGGATCGATTAGATGACAAGTTATTCAATCAATGGTGCACCTTGATTCATGAAAGTACATTCATTTTAAGTTGTGGTAACTGTTTATTGATTATTGTGAAGTGGTCCAATTTCATCCAAAGAGCATATAAAGCTTACATTTTATGGTGATATTATTTCTGGATTTATCAGTATTTGCTTCTACAATATATTGTGCAATGTGTGGCCTATATATACCAGGTATAAACTATAAAGAAACCTTACTGTTTTTTATCCAGTGAAAGATAAATACTAATAAAGAAGAAACCTATTAGACAATGTGTGGTGTGGGTTTGAACCGTGGTGAATATGCATGACGTTAACGACTTACTGTTGTTTGTGGTTTGATTCGGTTGGCTTTGACTAAAATTATAAGTTGAACTTCTAATTATGAAAAATGACAAAGTTGTAAACTGGCCATGTTAATTAGGGACAGTCAGATAGCTAACTAGCTAGCTAGGTTAGTTGGATTATTTCGGACGGTTAACTTCTTATCAACACTTGATCACCCTAGTCGCTACTTAACGTGGTGCCTTAGGCGTATCTCATATTTACTATTCTAACAACTTTATGAACATTGATCAGTCTTTAAGTGGTAACACCTTAGGCATGAATCTTGAGTGTCTTAAAGGATTGTTTGGCCATAAATATACCAACACATTTTGATTTTATAGTTAAACGTGCTTGAGTAAGAGTAGTATTAAAGTGAATAACCATCTTTATCGTGGTTCGGTTTATAGAGATTACTATCAAGTTAAACAGGATCGAATCACACACAATATTTGAGAACTCACTTTTATTGCAATCAATGAAAATAACTCAAAACATCAATTACAATATTCACTCATACCAAAACCTCTAACCTTAGGTTGGTATTTATAATGCTAACCCTACTTGATTAACATTAGAATCCTTATGTGATACAAACTAGTATACTAATCAAATAAGGAACCTCCATACTAATCCATCTTGATCAGCACTCCAAAACAATCCTATCTTAACCCTTAGAAGAGTTGGCCGACTCTTCCCTTGGCAAAACGGATTGGGCCCACGTCTTGGGCTTAGTCATGAAATTGGACTTGCTTGGTAATTAACTTAGGGTCTTCATTCACCCCCCTAATTGCCAAGCCAGATTTAGGTATATCTTCCATTCCCATCAAGTCTCTCATTTCCTTAAACTTGATCTTGGCTAATGGTTTTGTCAAAATGTCTGCTTTCTGTTTATCTCCAGACACATGCTCAACACTGATTTTGTCTTCTTCAACACTTTCGCGAATGAAGTGATATCTCGCATGAATATGCTTACTTCTACCAAAGAATACCGGGTTCTTAGAGAGAGCAATTGCGGAACTATTATCAATCCGTATGGTTACCTTTTCTCGAGCTTTACCAGTTACTTCACTCAAAAAATCTTGTAGCCATATAGCTTGACATGCAGCAGCATTGGCAGCCATGAACTCAGCTTCACATGAAGACAATGCAACAGTGTCTTGTTTCTGTGAACACCACGTAATTGGCGAAGATCCAAAATAGAAAATATGACCCGTTGTACTTCTGCCATCATCCGGGTCTATGTTGTGGCTACTGTCACTGTACCCAACAATCCCTGTAGCTCCTCCTCGAACATATCTTAAACCATAGCTTGTAGTTCCTCTTAGATATCTCATAACATGTTTCACAGCCAAATTATGTGATTCCCTAGGATCTTGCATGTACCTGCTTAAAACACCGACTGCGTAGGCGATATCGGGTCGAGTATGTACTAGATATCTTAAGCAACCAACAAACTTTCGGTAGTGTGTAGCATCCACTTGCGGTTCGGATTCTGCTTTAGTTAATTTTAATCCCGGCTCCATTGGTACTTGAGCCGAGTTGCAAGTGCTCATACCAGCTTCTTTAAGAACTTTCAAAACATACTTTTCTTGCTTAAGACTTATACCAGCCGATTCTTGTGAGACCTCAATTCCAAGATAATAAGTTAGTCTTCCCAGATCTGTCATCTCGAAACTCTTTGACATACCTTCCTTGAACTGATTTATCATAGCCAAGTTTGTTCCGGTTACAAGCAGATCATCAACATAAACCGCAATTATTAGCAAACGATCACCTTCAATTTTCTTGTAAACCGACTGCTCTTTGCAACACTTTATAAACTTTAATTCTTTTAGTATTTGATCTAACTTGGTGTTCCACGCTCTTGGTGCTTGCCGGAGACCATATAGAGATTTTGAAAGTTTATAAACTTTATGTTCTTCCCCTTTTACCTCGAACCCTTCCGGCTGAGATACATAAACGACTTCCTTTAGATCACCGTGTAAAAATGCCGTTTTGACATCCAAGTGATGTATCTCCCAGTTGTTAGAAGCTGCAAGTGCTATTAGTAACCGTATTGTTTCGATGCGAGCCACCGGTGCGAAAGCATCTTCATAATCAACACCGGGTTGTTGTACATACCCTTTCGCCACTAGACGAGCTTTATGTTTTTTAAATAACCCATCAGCATCTGGTTTCAGTTTATATACCCACTTCAAACCAATGACTTTTGTATCACATGGCTTGTCAACTAGATTCCAAACTTTATTTTTTTCAATGGATTCTAGTTCACGCATCATAGCTTTCTTCCAATCAATTGAATCTTTAGCTTCTTTATAACTCCTAGGTTCATCAACATGAGTAAGTAGGACCTGTTCATCATTATTAGCACCTGTTAACATGACAAAATCATCAAAGTACCTAGGTAGGACTGATTGGCGAGCTGATCTTCGTGGTCCATTCTGCTCATCATGAACCTGATCGTCATGACTAACATGAACCTGAGATTGGGCTGTTGAGACCGAGCTAGTGTTGGTCGGGCTTTGGTCTTGGGCCGATCGATTACTTGAATCATCTTCTATATTTGTTTCAATCGTTACTGACCCATCATCAAATGATTCTCCCCACACCAATTTAAACTTACCAGGTTCACCCTCATCTTCCATACTAGAATCTTTGTCCCATTCCCAACCAGATTCCTCATTAAACGCCACATGCTTACACACCACAACCTTTCGAGTTTCCGGGTTATAGAGTCGGTATGCTTTAGAGCCCGGCTCGGTTCCAAGATAGACTAACGGTTTTGAACGATCATCTAACTTCTTCAAACCAACTTCTTCTATTTTACCATAGGCTTTGCATCCAAAGATTTTAAGATGATCAACCTTTGGTTTTCTTCCTTTGTAAGCTTCATAAGGTGTTTGCAATAATAAGGCCCTTGTAGGAACTCGATTAATTATATAAGTGGCTTGTTGTATAGCTTCGCCCCATATATAATTAGGTACTTTCATGGCTTTCAGTAGGCTCCTTGTCATATCCAATAGCGTGCGGTTCCTCCTCTCTACTACGCCATTTTGTTGTGGCGTATAAGGGGCTGTTAAGTGCCTTTTTATCCCGTTTTCATCACAATACCTTTGAAAAATACGGGACATGAACTCTCCTCCTCTATCGGTTCGGAGAACTTTGATAAGCAAATCCGTTTCTTTCTCCACCAATGCTTTAAACTTCTTGAAGTATTCAAAAGCTTCACTTTTCTCTTTCAGTAAAAACGACCACATGAACCGGGAATAATCGTCTATCAACACAAGGATGTACCTATTTCCTCCGACTGTGGAAGGGGTAATTGGTCCACATAAATCACCATGCACTAACTCCAACTTTTGTTTTGCCCGGAATGATGTTGCTTGAGGGAATGGGTTTCGCGTTTGTTTTCCTACAAGACAAGACTCACAAAATTTGTTTTCATGGTTAATATAAGGCATACCTTGTACCATTCCATGCTTTGACATCTTTTTCAAGGAATCGAAATGGATATGTCCCAATCTTGCATGCCACTTCCAAGTATCATCATAAATCTTAGCTTGTAAACAAATTGGAGAACCTACTTTCATACTAATCTTGTAAAGTCGGTTTGGAGATCGAGTTACCTTCATCAATAGTTTCCCATCTTTGTCATGCATGGTTAAATAACACCCTTTCATCAAGACTTCACATCCAGATTCAGTAGCTTGGCCGAGACTCATTATGTTGCTGCGTAGCTCGGGTATAAAGTAGATATCAGTCATTAACCTTTGTTCACCTGATCTACCTTGGAATAGAATAGAGCCTTTGCCTTTTATCTCAACACAAGAACCATCACCAAATCGGACTTTCCCGGTTACTTTCTCGTTTAGCTCCGAGAAGAATGCTCTCTTCCCGGTCATATGATTACTAGCTCCGTTATCTAAATACCATTCTTCATCATGACTAGCTTCTTCCTCAAACTTCTTTGGTATTAGTTTTTTCTCATTAAGGAAAACAACTTCATGTAAAAATATTGTTCCTTCAACCTCATCGGTTCCAACCATGTTGTTTTCTTGGTTCTTTTGCACTCTTTCAGGGCAAGTTGACGCGAAGTGACCCGGCTTGTCACAACGATAGCAAATTACTTTCGAACGATCTTTCTTTACCTTTTCTTTTCCACGATTTGAAGACGAGGACTGATCGGATCCATTCCGGTCTTGGTATTGACCTCTACCTTGGCCTCTACCTCTATTCCCACGTCCTCGTCCCCTTGTTCCATCATTACCCCTACGGTTGTTTGACGACTCACCTTGATGAAACAATAGTTTTGTTTGATTAACCAGCATCTCTTCTTCCCGTATACGTTCCTCGTAAGCTTTCAATCGACCCACAACTTCTTCGAAACTTGTTGTATTCAGATCAAGTACTTGTTCCAGCGAGGCTACAATCTGAATAAACTTGCTTCTTGGAAGCGTTTTAAGGAACTTTTTCACCAGCTTCTTTTCCTCAATTACTTCACCAAGAGCAGCAGATCTAGAGGCTAAGGTTGATAACTTGCCTGAGTAATCATCTATTGTTTCGGTTTCGCTCATTCTTATGTTGTCAAACTCAAGTGCCAGTGTTTGTAACCTTGCTTCCTTGACTCGCTCAGCACCTACATGACGAGCCTTGATCGCATCCCAGATTTCTTTTGCAGTGTCAAGATTGCCTACTTGCAGGGTAAGGGTTTCTGGTATCGACTGGAATAAGAGTCCCATGGCTAGATCATTCTTCTCTGCATTGGATGATCCTGGATCAACAACATCCCAGACTTTGTGAACTTTAAGGACGACTTTCATTCTCATAGCCCACACGGTATAGTTAACTGATGAAAGCATAGGACACTGTACAGCAGATGGTGTAATCTCTTTGCCCTTTGAATTGGTGTTTGAAGAAGTTGAGCCAGGTGTTGGTCCAGGTGGGGAGGTATCTTCGCCGGCCATGGATGTTGATTGGTTAGATGATCGAACGGATTTTCTTCTTGATTATTCGAACTGTTCTTGAACTGGCTCTGATACCAATTCAAGTTAAACAGGATCGAATCACACACAATATTTGAGAACTCACTTTTATTGCAATCAATGAAAATAACTCAAAACATCAATTACAATATTCACTCATACCAAAACCTCTAACCTTAGGTTGGTATTTATAATGCTAACCCTACTTGATTAACATTAGAATCCTTATGTGATACAAACTAGTATACTAATCAAATAAGGAACCTCCATACTAATCCATCTTGATCAGCACTCCAAAACAATCCTATCTTAACCCTTAGAAGAGTTGGCCGACTCTTCCCTTGGCAAAACGGATTGGGCCCACGTCTTGGGCTTAGTCATGAAATTGGACTTGCTTGGTAATTAACTTAGGGTCTTCATACTAGGTTGATCTTTATAAACTCCGGAACCGTTGTAGGAAAAGATGAAGCAATAGACATGAATCATAAACATCTTGCAATAGTTTCCGTTTATTACAATAATAATTATAAGAAGAGATAGACTCATATAAGTAAGGAAGCATAAAAAAGAATTGTGACCTTGAGGTGAGGTCATAAAGAGTTCTATAGAGATACTATTTCTTCAAGTAGTGCTTATATAGCACCACAAGAATAAATTACACAAAAACCAAAATGAATTTTAACTTTACTAACCCAGAAAACATGTCTAAACTCCACCTTTAAGTGGTTGTATCAGAGCGGCCGTGTGTGGCGCCCGCTTGCCCTCCCGCATAAGCGTGCATTCTTTGGGATTGGGAACTCGTCTCTGATGGACCCCGAGTTTGTGTAAACACGAAGGTAAAATTGTTCACCTAGGTATTGTCGGGCCCAGAATTCGGTCCTTACGTTCCACATTCCCACGTTATCGAGTGCCACGTAAATCGCAGACCATGATTTTGGGTAAACCTATAACCATGTATTTCAAAGTTAGTTTTTGAACATGTCAAGTCGAACTAAACTTTGACCCATTTGCGATGCAACATAATCTGTATCGACACATTTACTTATAAATGGGTCGAAACTGTCACATATATATGAAACAAAACTAAAAACGAAACAAAGAACATAGTAAAGATTTTGGTGGTACCTGGATTGTACTGCGTGCAACCCCGTCTCGAAGGTTGTAACCGTTCCTACTAGCTTGAGTCCACTGTCCGCCATCCATTCTGTATTTCATAAATAAAACGATGTGATAAACGTAAGAAAAAAACCGATTACCAGCAACTTGAAAGCACAAGAATCAGATGATCACTTTCAAAATATAACATAAAACATGTACTTACCCGACAACAAAGAATTGATAGCCATCAATGTGATAACTGAGAACAATGTCGGATGGATTTTCAAAGACGATCTCAACGTAGGCTCTAAAGTCAGCCCCCAAAACCGATGTATCTTGATAAAGACCGCCACCAGTTGGTCTGTCGGATATGCTTCCAACACGAAAAACGCCTCCAATGTTAAAGTAATCAGCAAGCTTGAGAGGAGTGTCAGCAGGTTTGAAAGAGACACTATTGATCCCATATCGTTGCTTGCCATCAACTTGACCTGAAGAACTTTGGAGAATGATGGTTCGGCTCGTGTTGATCATGCCATAATGGTATGAACCTTGCGGGTTCGGTCTAGGTCCACTTGCAGTAAGATTTGTCCTGTAGTTCATATGAATGTCAGCAGTATATTCAAGGATAAGAAAGATATGAGAAAAAAAACAGACCTGATGGATCGGGCTTGGTTAAGAGACCAGTCGACTTGGATGGTGGGCCCGCCAGGGATTGGGCCGGATACTTTTCCGGCAGAGTTGCTGTAGTGAAGGACACCCGTGGTTGTGAGGATGGGAGTGGTGAACCTGGAGGACACAACAATATAATAGTCCTGACCGGGTTGGTCGGCTGTGAATAGTACAGAATAAGACTGTCCGCAATGAACGTCTAAAGACGAGTATGTTTGTTGGACTGTATGTGTTCCCTCGACCTCAACTAGTTTCATCTTGTGGTTTTGAATGCGGAAGTTGAGCGAGTTTTGTAATCCCACGTTCGATATTCTAAGCCTATATGTTTTTCCTGTTTGTAAAAAAAAAAAATAAAACAGTCTCAGTATATATGTTGGTTTTATACTTTTATATAACCTTAACAGTTTCTTGACAGGAACTATTTTTATGTATCCCTCTAAACGTGAACGATATTACCTTGTTCGACGGTGAAATAGGCACCACCAGGTCCACGTCCATTGATGAGAATTCCGTCAGGAAAAGGTATTCTATGACCTCCGTCTAGAACGCGTCTCAAGAGCTGCATGCAACAATTCAAATGAAATTTGTTGTGAATCATGGAAAAGAACTGAATTCATAGCAGGCAAGTTAATGACCAGTAAACTAAAGTTTAATGACTGGTTTGGATGTTTCACATTTACACTAAACCATGAGAAATGATAAACATTAGATTAAACCCAAGAATCAAATCAACTAAAACTATTTTTCTTAATAATAACAATCATTACTCTTGCAATATCATGCTAAGAGGTTGTTTGTTTCAGTCTCTAAATGATTTAAATGTTTGAATAGTTCATCACTTAATGATTTGTTTCGTGAACAGATGTCTGAATATTTCAGAAATGTGTCTCTGAATAGTTAAATATTATAGCAAGTTTGAATGGTAAAGACCTCTTATTTCAATTAGCCAGACATTTTCCCTTGAACAGTTAAACAATATATTGGCTTTTAATGGTTCAGACATTTTACTGGTTCATCATTTAATGGTTCAAACCTTTTACTGGTGCAACACTTACATATTCAAAAGTTGTCAAATAGCCTCTAACTAATAGGATAATCCCGTAGTTCGCGTTGGGCATGTGCCTTGAAGAGGATGAAAGACAAAATCACATGGAAGTAAGATGGAAGTTGGTACTAGAAAGACTTAAACGTTCACCACTACGCATTTTATCTGGTCACACTAGTTAGTAGGGTATTGATGTGACCGGTGATCATCAAATATATTTTATTTTACCAAAGTTTCTTTTGGTTTAACTTTGTATAAAAATGGTTTTTATAGTGTTAACTATAAACCGGCCGACAGATGTCGAAGGTAAAAAAACGACAAAAAGAAAAAACGAAAGTGTGTGTGTGGGCCTGGGCTTGGAGTAAGCAATAAGCTAAAACAGCACATGGGCTAAATTGGGCTCCACTAATAGTGAGTAGGCCCAACTATCTTATCATTATTTTATTATTCATAATAAAAAAAACACGTGAATCTGCCGCTCCTGGTTTTCTAAAGAACCGGTTTCAGGTAGCGAACTGTCTAGTTTTAGTCAACAAAGTCAAAGCCAAGTAGATTCAGGTGCGGTTGTTGGTTAGTTTGGATTTGGCTTTTGACCCTATAGAGATGGAAATGATCCTGGTGGTCCCAGTTTGGTTTCGGCTCTGGCTCCGTTTTCGCTAAGAAACAGGATACGCATATGATAGAGGTACATTTAAGGTTGTTGGACAACTTCTTAATGGGTAAGCACTAAACCAGTAAGAAAGTGAATCATTTAAACTCAGTATAATAATTACACATTCAGAGACAAATGTCTGATCAATTCAAATATCTACTCAAGAAACAAACGGTCTGAATGAAATATATGTTACCGATTTAGACAAGTAACTCGTTAAATAAGCTAACACTTATTATAACAAAGTTTGAGATATTGGTGTGAATGAGCTATTAAAAGAAATTTAGGTGGGGGCAGTAATGTTTTATCATTTAGTGTGTAGAAGAAGTGGGACCCAAAATTTGTCATTAAGGCCAAAACAGATTGGTATAGAGGTGATGGTACCCCAGCTGTATTAGTATAGTAAATAAATAAAACACATAAAAAGTGACACTCTTACCGACTACCTACTTACTTACTGTCAATCCTCAATAGTCAATACCTTTTCATCATGCATTGCTATTTATAGAATATACATATATGTTTAAACAATATAAAAAACTAATACATTTTCTTATATATTTTATAAAAATAAAACATATGTGCATATTATGATCCTAGAACTCAAAAAAGTTACAATCAAATCTCACTTGAAACGTGAAGTATGGATTAGGGTCGATAAAAAATGAGTGTTTTTAAAAACAATTCTCTAAAACCATCTAAAATGCACATATTTTTAAGGGAATGCAGGTACTTTTCAAAACAAATTTTAAAATATAACTTGTTTAAATGATCAAAATTTAATAAAATAGAATATAATATATTTCTAAGAAACAATTATACAATCTTAATACAAAGTTAGCAAGTCATCATTTAATAAAAATACGTATACCTTAGAAAGGTTTATTAATTCTAAAGTAAAACAACTAGAAAATTATCTTTTTTAGCTTTTTGTTTGCTACGCGAAGGTCAGAAGTTCTAACCTCACAAAATGACAGAATACTAAAAAGGTTTATTAATTCTGAAGTAAAACAACTAAAAATATACATTTTTATTGCTTGTTTGCAACACGAGGTCAGAAGTTCTAACCTCAAAAAATGACACACAGTATAATACATATGGTGCAGGATAAGAGTAGTATAAGTTTGTCGTTAAGAAACGACCGAAAATCACGCTTTAACAATGAGTTGTGTAAGTTCACCAAAGTTGACCAAATAAAAGCTCATTTAAATGAACATTTTGAAATCGTGACCACTTAAATTGTTCGGTTCCAAATTAATGACAAGAAATAACATAAGGCCATAGTGTGACTTTTCAAGCGTTATTGGGACCACCACGATTTAATAAATTTTCTACTAAAATAGGTGTCAAACGTTTAATATTTACACTCACGACCATATTATTTGTGTACATGTTATATATCATGCTTGATAATTATATTAACCGTGTTGACTTGTAATTAGAAAAGTATTACTCACAGTGTGGTTAGCTTTGTACCAATCTCCGATAAGAACAGTGAAATCTCCGGCGGGTTCATCAAAGGGGACTGGGATCCTGGGACGACTTAGGATTCTGATACCTCCAAACCCGCCGGCGGCTTTGTGGAAAGATAATGAAGGGAAATAGTAAAAGCTTCCGATCTGATCTTTCACTTGGAGAATGTATGTGAAGTTTTTACCGGGTGGGATCGGACATGTTGTGCCGTAAACCCCGTCTTCATATGAGTTTCTTCTTTGTTGTATTCCATTCCTACAAAATCATGGTTTACATCAATCTTAATCTTTCAATGATTTTAAGCTAAAATACAAATTTCTTATCTTAAAAACGGTTTTGGTTCATGAGGTTTAACGAAAGTTACTATTTCTTCCAAAAGATTAAAAATTACATTTACCTCCAAATATTTCACCACTTGTTTCATTTTTATTTATTTAACTAACAACGTTCGTCACCATCGTTATGTTTAAGCCATATGCATGTCACGTGATGGGCATCTTAGTAGTTTTTTTCTTGTAGAAAAAGAGTAAACATTCTTTCTTCATTTTGTGATGAACTAAACAATTAACAAAAATGTAAAATGCATGTTTTTGGAAAGAAATAAATATGGAACACAATAGTTAGTTGGGAGTAAATAATAATAGTATATATTTATTAAATTAAATACAAGAATAATGAAACATATGTTAAATAAAAATTTATATTCTTGTTTGTTATACAAATTTGTTAGTTTCACGTGCAAGTGTAAAACCGACGTTAAATGACAACCCAGAGGCACCGCCTCTCACCTGCTTCAACTACTATTTTTTGATAATTTATGGTTTTATTTAACTTCATCCAAATAAAATTTTAAAAAAGTAAATGGAAAAATTTGTACAAAGTGACCTTCTGACACACAAATTCAAACACATTTTCACACATTTTTAAATCTAAATTCAAACAAGGTACACCACTAAAAAGAAAAGTATTAGATTTGGTGTACATTTAACATTACATCATTAAAAAATGCATTATGTTTAGTATTAATGTTTTTAGAATCAAATCGGATAAAAACTAACTAAATCACTAGTTTCCTTAAGTATATTTTAACTGTTTTAATTTAAACCGAGCCTTATATGTTAAAACAGTTAAAAAAAAATTAACCGGATTTCAAAAAGTTATCTTATACATTACTCTGTTATCAAGTTTTAAACATGAGACCTTGAATAAATTAACTTTTTGAAATTCCGGTTCAAACCGGAGGCCTAGTTTGCTATTTTAATCAACTAGTCGGTTCAAATGAAAACAATTCAAATAAAGTAACCACTGCACTTATGTATGTACGTAGCTGGTTTTTGTCCGATCCAGTTCTGAAAACATTGATAAACAATAGACTAACAATTGATTTGATTAGATTAGATTAGTAATATTACCAGGAGATGAGAAATGGCTCAGGTAAGCTGTTGTAGACATTGATAATGAGATTATCATTTGTAACAGAGTGAATATCAGGTCCAGGAAATTGTCCATTAATCAAAATCCCCTGATCTCACACACAAACATGAAACATACTTACATACTAATCACTAAACAAACACAAATACTAGATCAAACTATAACAAATAACATATTGAAGGTTTGAAATCAGATCTGTTAATGATCAATGATCAAACTAACCTGTTGACGAACACCGAGAGGATAAATATCACCGTAAGTAACATTCCAGGTGAAAAATCTGTAGGGATCTTCAGCACCGGCAATGGCGAAGAAGAAGATAAGAGAGAGGATAACATACACCGAACACGTTTGTAGCATTGTTGAGGGAGGGAGGATTGATTGATTATTCGGATGAATTAGGAAAGTGTTGAGGGAAAAGAAATGAATGAGGGGTGAAAGTTTTAAAGTGCGGGACAGGAGGATATGTATGGGCTGGGCTGGTTGTTTTTGAGAGGGAAAATATAAATTAAAATATAATGATTTTGACATATGCATGTGGTTGTGGTTTCTTATTTTTTTCGGTGGAGATTGTTTGTTTGTTTCTTTAAATGCATTCAAAGTTGATGAATTATTAGTTTTAATTATTTCTTTTGTTTTAGCAGTTAAGTATATAACTATATATACCATAATTAATTAACGGGTCTATGTTAAGTGTTTGTGATTTTGTTACGTTAGTGGTGTTAACGTGTGGTGTTTGCGTGTAACATGACGGATTTGAGACTTGCTTATACGGGTTATGTTGATGATAAGTGTGGACAAGTTGCATCATTAAAAAGTTAAAGGTCAATTTTTTATAAAGTTGATGAGTTAATTTGAAATGTTGAAAAAGACGCTTGTTTGGTTATAAAGTATAAAAAGTTAAGGAAGTTTGTTAGAGTATAAAAAGTTAGGAGGCTAATTTGTTAAAGAACATGATTTACCTCATGCTTTTCAAGGTATATATCATTAGTTAGAAATTAAAATTAATTTCTTTGTAACTTGTGCGTTTAAACAAAACTTAGAAGGATTGTCATATGAATACTAAATACGGTAACACTTGACATTATGACTTAACGACCTGAGGATGATGGATATAATTTGGGATCTTATGTCTTAGCATCTTAGGTTTAAATCCTAATATTATGGGTTTTTCTCGTACTTTAATGAGTTTCCTATGAGATTAATTGTTAAATCGGATTGTTTTCTATGGGTCAATTATGTCTAGTTTAGGATGAATTGGATTCTTATGTGGCATGTGAACCTGATTTTTTAGCGGTGATTGTCGGTTACAAGAAAGATGTTTGTTTTATGATGTATAAAATAAAATTGATTGTTTTTAGAGTAAAATAAATACATGAACTATATTTAGATAAGCAAAAATTAAATACGAGAAAAAAAGTCAACATGCAATACAACAACCATGTATATAAATAAACAAGTGGATTGGCTTTACACTATACAACATTTATAATGAATCAATAATAATAAAAAAACTAAAAAAATTTCATGACTATAAATACACATTCATTTAATATAGAAACTAAGTATTCATTACTAGCTATCGATCTTATACACGGTTTTACACTAGTGTAATTATGTAAAAGACAAGTAATAGCTAATAAGGTTAATGACATATTGATAACACACATATATTTATAACAATAGAAATAGAGTTCTAATTTCAGAAAGTAAGGTGAAGTGTAATTTAGATAAATTAAAATAAATAAGATACAAATTTATCGTTATTAAAAAACTTATTCTTATTTCAAACCCATATGGTAAACACTACTAATGGTGTGTTTGTCTTTATTTAGGGAATATTTGACAATTTTTGAATTGGTAAGTTCTAAACCAAATATTAAGTCTATAAATATCTGACCGATTCAAACATCAGCTTACGAAACAAACAATTTAGATAAAATACATCTGATTGATTCAAACATCAGACTTATTAACCTACTATAAAAAAGGGTTTGGGTTTGCATTATTTATAGAAATAAAGGTTAAAGGAGGTGAAATGTATAAAACTAGCTAGAGACAATGGTTAAAAGTTAGTGAATCTAAAAGTGTGAGTTGTAAAAAACGAAGGTAATAATAGAAAGTAAATAGAAAAAAGGTGTCGGTAGATGTGGCTAATAGAAATCTCAGTTTGTGTTATTGACTATGGATGTGGCATGCAGCTACCACTGTCCCACTCCCATGTGCCTCCTAATATTCCCACTTTCACAATTTCTTATGACAGATTATTATTTCATAATAATAATATTACGCCACAATTTTAATATAGTAACACCTACGTGTTTAAACCGTATGTAATACATGTTAATAAAACAAATCCATGTCTCGTGTATTATATATAATGAAAAGTAGTAACGCGATATGTATTAAAAGATGAGGAAATATCTGAATATAAAAGTCAAAATGATAACTAACTAACAAACTCAAACATGACGTGTTAAAGTCGTAAGTGTGTCAAAGTAGAGTAGGGGTTCAGAATTGTAAGCTGGTTAACTCATTAATTAGGAGTCAAAATGGTAGAGTATGTGATCAAATTTCTAAGTTAAGTAACTTATCATAGTCAAAATGATATAAAGTCAAAGTTAGAGTGTCAAAGTTGTAAACATGTCAAACTTGAATAGGGAGTAAAGATGCTAAAAGGACAAGATAGTCGCTAAGTAGGGGGTAAAAGTTGTAAGTTTGGTAACTCATCAGGTGTTAAAATAATAAATAGTCAAAGTTAGGGGTTTAAAGTTATAAATAGGTAAAAGTTAAGTCGAATGGCTAAAGTCGTCAAAGTGTGAAAGTCGGTCGGTGGCACAATGCCCCTTAGTCCCCTTAGACGGATTTACAAGTTTACCACTCACTTACAACTTTGACCTCCATACTCAAATGTAGGATTCTACCGCGAGATGCATGACAAACCAAAATCTTAGACAATTGGTCATGTTAAACGACTCTACATGAGGTTGAAAATGGTGTTTTTCATTCAACAGGAGTAAACCAGTTCACTATACAAAATGTAGAAGCATAAAATAAAATGTAAAAACCATATATAAAATCTTATGTCCACGACGCCAAAACTATGCAATGCAAGATGCACATTTGGAAATTAGCAATTCGAAACCGAAGCCGATTGTTTGTGAATGTTTCCTTTCCACCAAGTCCATCATAGGCAATGGCAACTGTTTAGGTCAATTTACACTCGCTCAAACTCCAGTCGAGTTATCGCGACTAACGCATGTGGGTTTCGTCAAACTTAGTGGTACTACTCAAAATTACCATACAAGCTCAAATACCAACGGCTCGAGAATGTAAGGCATTTCAACGTCCGTTTGGTACCCATGTGATATAAAAGTAATACATGTATATATGTTTGTACGTGAGCATGCTTCTCCATCAAAAGGGAGTAAATAAAAGAGGTTCTGAAAACTCACCTTAGAGTGTGTGCTAATAACACATCAAGTGAATAAGAACCGGTAACCTTCATAAAGGTTACTTAAAATACATACTACTATAAGTAGGTTTAAACCTTTCATATAGCATATACTTGATCTCTCTAGCATGTTAGCATCCTCACCAATTAATCATCATGTCCAAAACACAAAACCCTAACGACTTTATCGTTAAAGTTTCTACTTTTAGTAACTCATGAAAGCCGACAAGCGTGTTGACATGTCGACTATAAAAAATCATCACAATGATCATACAAATTGTTTAACAACAACATTCTACCAATATCATGCCTAGAATCCATGTTCTACAACAAACGTGTAAATGATGTTACTATTATTAGCAGTATTCGATTTTCATGCATCCAAGGGTTTTCTAACAATTCCAATTCACACATTCATCGTAACTAATCATATTAACATCCATTTCACATATATTTTGAGGTTTGAACCACCAATTTTCGTGTTTTGATGCCATATAGGGTTTTCGAACTATATGACATAAACTATAAAATTGGTTGATATTTCTTGTTTTTTTTCGATAGTAAATGATTTGTTGACGCTAGACAAGTTCCAATACACGATGCAATGCAAGGACAACATGTGTTGTGTTTGTGTGTTATGTTACGAGTTTTTTTATGTGTGTGGGGGGGGGGGATTAGGGTTTGGGTAAAACTTGTATTTATAGTTTTTAAGTGGGTTTTAACATGGGTTATAAGGATCAACGGGTTATCTAGATAATCCATGAGTTGTTTTAAATTAATCTTTCATTAATTACAACAATTCTCATTAACTATTAATTTTATAAACTTCTATCTTTTTATTAAAAGTACTAGGATATTGATACACGTAAGCCTAGGCGATTTCACGAAAGTTCATGTAATACACATAAAAACACGAAACATATAAATTCACATAATTTATATTATTTTAATAGTTCGGAATTATTATTTCGATTATTCACCAACGTTCGAGAACAAACTCGTGTGTGGTCCTTATGTGAATGTTTGTGTAGTAACTGATACACGTAATTAAACGTAGAGGTAACAAAATGTGTGTTAACAGAGTTAACCTGAAAGTGTCGGGTGTTGCACATGTTATATCATGATCATCTTCTATGACATATTTACATTTGTACTATAACTTTTGATATAAACACTTTTACCCTTCATTTCTCTGTCGCCGCAATGCGTCACACATGTTGAGGTCTACAAAGTTGTTAGCGTGTGTTGCAAAGTAAAAAAAAACTATAATATCGCAACACACATGTTGTATAAAACAACGCACCACACATTGTAACGCATGTCAAAAAACTATCATATCATAACGGATGTGACGAAGTCAACGAGACCTGATTGCCACATCACAGACCGAACCATAAATCTAGTTTATAGCATGATCCATCATCAAATAATAATTTGTAGTAAATAGCTTAGTTAACGACACTTTCAATTTTTGGTGTTTTCTATGGATAATCACAATAGTATAATAGTCATAGAGTTGCATATGAATTTCACTAGCTACTTTCATTCACAATTATCAATATAAGTCAAATCTAGTTAAAATCAAATATCCCCTCTTCTAATAATTGGCTAAGCCAAACCCCCACACATTGCCACTTGGCACTCTCACATTCACCCTCACCCCTAATGCGGATCTGGGTACTATCCATTTAATAAACCTACCCATATCCATCACAAACCGGATCCAATATATATTCCATAACAAACCCTAAGACACTACACTCACAGTTCAGCCGCTCTCCAACCAAATTCTCTCCTCAGATTTCTTACCGTCTCCGTCGTCAATCTATTTGCCGTTTCCTAAGTCTGCATCAATCTACCGTTCCTTTGATCTTCACGTTTTGATTTAGGTAACGTTTTCTTTATCTGTTCATGGTTTTAGTTTCGGTTCTAATGCTCGATCGATCCCGACTCACAGTTTTGTTTAACTCTTTCATGGTGTTTTTCCTTCAATCGATTATACATCTTCAGTCTTCATCTTTGAACGAGAGTTTTAATTTGTAGTTCAACCAAATTAGGGCTTCAGTTTTCATTTAGATTGTTAAGCAGTCACTAGCAAGGTATGCATTTTTTTCGTTCCATCTTCATCTGCCTCCATCATCATTTGTTCGATTTAACCTGTTTTGTTTTCATTTGGGTCATGGTCAGAATTGGATTAAACATATTCAAACCCTTATTGTTTATTTTGCAGGTAAAAGGGTTCAGTTAATCAATGTTTGGATGTTCAATCTACAGGTGAAAGTTCATGATCCATACTTTCCGTTTAAATATGAGATTGTCACTCTGAATTTCTACATTTGAGATGTGCTCCGCTTGATTTCAATATTCAGTTTCTTACCTAAAAATGCATTTTGCTACCGGTCTACTGCCTTATAAATGCATTTTGCTGATGAATATAACTTTTTACAGTTACAAATTTCCATGATTGCAATTGTCATTTGATGTTATATTCTTAACTAATATGCACTTTCATTCTCATTTTATTTTCATCGAAAGTTTACTTTCATAAATTGGATGTGATGATTATACCAATTGTAATAAGACTGATGAAAAAAGTATAGTTTGTTGTGTTGTGTTATTTGTGTAGAAGTCAATTTGCAAAGCTTTCTATATAATATGTTAACATCAATAACATGCTGCAGAAGTGTTCTCTTTCACAGCAATAAAATTGCATAAAAGCTGCATGTTTTGATTGCAAACTCTTGCATAAAAACTCCAATTTTTAACAAAACACACGACATAAAAACTGCACCCTTTTGATATCAATACAATGCTTAAATACTGCACTTTTTGGAATGTTGAAAAATGCATGTTTACAACAATAGAAATCCATAAAATTGCACCCTTGTGTTTTAACTATTTTTGGTCAATCTATAAGTTTTGTTTAACTATTTTGTAGTGTTCTAGCTTCAATGAGTTATACATCTTCATCTTGACGAACAAGGTATTGTTTTTAATGACTATTGTTGTGTCTCATCTATTTTCAATCCGTTATTAATTTTTGTATATGAATCCATGTTCAATTTTACATATTGGTTTGTTTCAATTTTAGTATTTAGATTTTGTGTGTTTAGTTAATTTTTTGGTTTCGAATGCTCATAATGATTTATGGTTTTATGACTTTATAAGGATTTCTTTGTTCAATTTTACATATAAGTTAAGGAGGCAGATTCAAGAGTAAACATATTGTTATTTGGCTTTAGTTTTTGTAGTAGTAACTCTTTATTTAAATTGAATTCGAGATCGTTTTTTTGCAGTTGTTTAGGCAGTTCAGTTGTTTATGTGAAAACTGAAATGTGAATTTGGATTCATTATTCTGTTAAAAACAGTTCCTTTAATATATGGATATATGTTATAGTTCTCTTTTTTATGAAATGGAAACTTTTTAAAAGCACTGTTATGTTACTCATGCCAAAAATAGGTACAACATTATTGGCATGCCTTTGATTATTGTATATTTAAAAGGCAAACTTTTTGAAAAAAAAAAAATTTCTTCTCAATTTGTAATATGAATTGAATGCCCAGTTGGTCTATTTTAATTTCTATTTTAGTTATTCATTGTTATCCAATAACCAACTATTTTGATATCAATCCATAGTTTTAAGCCAAATATTTACATTTTATTTTACTTCTGCTTAATCAAAATATTGTACTTACTATTGTGAATCTGTTTGGATTGCTGGAAACCTTCGGATCAGTCCCTACATTCTAGCTTTGCCTTTGTCAATACCTAATACTATCAATTTAATGTTTTTGTATCTTTATTTATCTTCCTGTTTAACCTCAAAGATTGACAGGTGTTTTGACATCCTGAATTTGAGCTGAACAACTATAAAATTTAAGTTATTTTCAAGGTTGTAATGTTTGGTTCTATTACTTTTAATTAGAAATCTACAACTGCACTATGTTTCATTATGTGAGTGTTTGTATGAAGCAATAGTTTATGCGGCATGCATCCTAGATCTGTTACGACATGAAACGAATTCAGGTGTAAAATTCTTGGTTGCTGCAGCAAGGTATTGTTCTATGATCTTTTGAAGTGTGTTGTGACTTATGTATCAATTAAATTGAATTGGCTGCAAAACATGTTAGAAGCTTGGTTGCAGCTATGATATCTTTAATTTCTTTGCCATTAAATATCTTTTGATGTTTGCAGAAGCTTGGTTGCAGTTGTGATATCTTTAATTTCTTTTCTATTAAATATCTTTTGATGTTTGCGGCGGTGACTACAAACTTGCTATCAAATTTAAGCATGCAATAGAACAATCAATTTTGTAATCTTTTGAAAACCATTACCAGGTATTATTAACTCATTTGATGGGTAAGTTTCAAAAGAATTTGTTCTTTTTAACTAATGGACATGACAACAGTTGTTGATGCATTTTGTTTCTATTGTTTTTGTGGGATTACTTGTGAAAGATAATAAGCAATATAACAGGTTTTGAAGTTGCTGGTCTAGGGTTTTGATTATTGACTACTAAGTGTTTGTTGAAATGCTTCAATGAATTGATTTTTTGGTAAAGATGATAAGGGTCCAAGTAATCTTATATTGAAATGTGATCAAAGTTTATTTTGATATAACCGACTAATTCTTTCACTCTGTTTGATTTTAATAGTTAATATTGATGAAGATATCAGGCTTTGTCGGACCTCTCGTGCACCTACATTCAAAGATAACATGTAACAAATCCTTAACTCTTATAAAGATTGAAAGGCTGTATAACCTATTTGTGTGTGGTCATTATGTTTGCTTGATTGTTTGATGCGCGAACAAGTCTGTCGTGGGTTAAAAATGTGGTGACTGTGCCTACATAATATAGGTTTGCTTTTGACTCATGTTTTTATGTTTTGGCAAGTAAGTTTTCAACGCCTCTTCTTGCCTCCATCAACACTTACGGAATAACATGTTACATTTAAAACCGTTGGCTCAAATTGAAATAATTATATAAATAATCATCTGAATTTATTTCGCTTTCATTCTGCAGATCCAAGTCTATTTACTGATCCAAAGTCTATTTCTAGGTTACATATTTATTGGCCCTGATGCTCTTATTGCATTAGAAAGCAAATTATGGGTAAGTCATATGTCTTATATTCTAATGAGCCAGAACAAAACCTACTGCGCTCCGGACAAGAATAAAAGGAACAAAGTGCACAAATTTTCATTCCTATTGTTCATTCCTTTCGGATTCATGTAGTTTTTCTGTATTTGTTTCATTTTTACTATTATGAATTTCAATATAAATGAATATAAATTTTTTTATCGTTCAATCCCGGGGGTACCCACGGGTGCTAACCTAGTATGTAAATATATTTTCACTTAGTCGTCTTATTTAACATGATTAAAATAACATATACATGTGATGTGGTAACATATAAGATTGTAGGTATATATTCAGTATCTTCTTGTGGTTATAGTTATAATTATTAAACTCAATCTTCTTATAAAACAAAGGAAAACTCACAGGATTGTCGTCCTTTTTAAACATATTCTTTGCATTAACTAATGTCGTTATTCTTGCAACAAATAAACAAATATTCATCTAGATTTGGAATTTGTGTTTCCCTATGAACATGCCACCGACCTCAAATGTTTGCACATTCATATTGAATATTTGAGTACTAACAACAATTAGTGTTTACGGTCTAACATGAACTAGTAAAGTTTGCTTCGACTCAGTGACGGATCTAGAAAAAAAGTTCAAGGGTAGGGGAAAATTGGATTTTTACACTAGTTTTACACTTCGCCGGAAAAGTTGAGGGGTAGCAGCCGCTACCCCTCCCCCTTAGCTACATCCGTCCCTGTGCTTCGTGACGGGTATACAATAACATTCACATGTAATATTATACCAATATATAAAGTATGTTAAAAGAAAAAAATAAACGAAAAATAAAAAAGGCCGGAAGGAGTGAGATTCGAACCTGAGATCTTCACATATGTATAAATGTGATACGGTTAAGCGAAAGTACGAAACACACTAAAGTATTGACAGATCAATTACTAACGTCCAATGTATACCGGTAGATAGGTATCGATGAATTGAAAAAATTACTAACGTCCAAGAATTATTGTAGGCGCTCTATATAGAAAGTTTAATATTAATGTATCAATAAAGAGCTGTAACATATTTTTATTTATACTTTCCAACGGGGCTTTTTTTTTTTTATAAAAAAAGTGTATATTATTTAAAAAATATAGAGCGCACACAATAATTCTTTTCATGTGATGGAGGGAACAAAGAAAAGCACATGTCTTGTCTTCAATACCATTTTCAATTATTTGGACACCTCTTTCTTTTTCAACAATTTTATTATAAATTTTTGGATCTAAACACTTTTTTCTTCTACTTTATTTAAATATATATAATACCCACGAACTTAATTGTGTTTCAAAATTTTAAGCTTAGTTATTGGTGTAGTGTCTTTATACGTACCACTTTTATTCTTCTACTTCTTGTATTACTGAACCGTTTGTAAATCGTCTGGTTGAAAGTTTGATTATATATTTATTTATTTAACAAATAAATTAATATAAACCATAACTTTGTTTATTTAATTAAACAAATGAAATGATCCTCTTGTTTATGAATATCTTTTTATACATTCATTCGTCTTATTTATCTTTGTTTGCTTCAGAAAAACTGATTCCAAATATGTAATTGTCTTCGACCTTGATTAATTTCGCTCCGAAAAAAAGGTTGAGTGAATCTCCATTATAGGAGAATTTCAAAAACGTCGATTTTAAGCGCACACTAATTGAGGGCAAATTCAAGTTTTGAACTTTGATATTAGAGGTGCACAAAAAAACCGGAACCGATCAAATAACCGAAAACCGGTTCTTCGAAGAACCGGTTCTACAAGAACCGAACCGGAACCGGAACTGAACCGTAGGTTCTGAATAGGTTCTACTATTTTTTCCAAATTATAGGTTCCAAAAGAACCGGAACCGGTTCCTAAAAAAACCGGTTCTTAGAAAAACCGGTTCCTGGAAGAACCGGTTCTTGAAAAACCGGTATGTTTTAGTGTTGTTATTATTTAATGTTTTAAAAGCTATATATCTTGTAATATTTAAAATTTTTAATGTTACTTCCGGCCCATATCATAGGAAAAAAAGGTATTTTTTAAGAACCTGAACCGGTTTTTTAGGAACCGGAACCGGTTCTTTGAGAACCGGAACTGGTTCTTTAGGAACCGGAACCGGTTACTAGGTTCTAGTTTTTTCACCAAAAACCGGTTCTAGAACCGAACCGGTTCTTGTAAGAACTGGTTCTTTTAACGCTAACAAGAACCGGAACCGGTTCTTCAAAAAAACCGATTTGTGCACCTCTATTTGATATTGTACATTAGTTCATTTGGGCACAAATTTTGTTTCGTTGTGCAAGCCCAATATAGTTTTCTTGACCCAGCTACATGAATTAGTTTGGGCTTTAGCTTATTACAATGGGCCATATATCAACACAAAATAGTAGGCTTATAAATCTAAACTAACCCACCGGACACCGGAGAAACAATGTCATGTTCGATTTATACTAAGTTAAACGTGCACTAAGTACCATACGAACACGAGAATGAACAAATGTCTAACTCTTTTATTTACATTTGTGACCATTTGTTTATGTTTACCGGTTTACATGGACACACATAAATACATAATAGAAAACATTATCTGACACCCCTTATCAAACAACCATACAGTTCATATAGAGTCATACTAGTCGTATAATTTGAATACTAAAGTGGTATCCCTCAATGAGACCGGCCCATATAACATAACTTGGGCCCAAAACCGTAATCTATCTTTGGTTTCATCGATTAATGGTTCGGTTTATGCTTCTGTTAGCCAATTACAGGTTTACACATGGTTTTAAGACAAAAACAAGCACCCAAACTGAAAGATTAATGTTTTGTATCTTTTAATTAATATGACAATGTACACACTATTTCTTCGTGTCCAACGTCCATCTTTCTCAAATATGGACACTTTAGATGAACAACAACAATCCAGTAATGACCAGTTCCCTGAAGAGATCATCGAACAGATCCTCACCCGACTCCCCGTCGAATCCATACTCCGATTCAAATCCGTCTCTAAACCATGGCTTTCACTCATCTCCAATCCATCATTCACCAACCTCCAACTCACTCAAGCCACTCTTGCACATCGTTCATCCCTCTTCATCTCCATTTACGACACGTTAACTCGCAAACTCTACTTCCTTTCGGCCGCTCACGAAGGTGGCCATGTCACTCATCTTTTCAAACCATTCGATCAGATTATGATCACATGTGAAGAAACCACAGAACTTGAGCATTTAAATGGGTTGGTCTTGTTTTCTTCTGGAAATGGATATAATAAGCACATGAGTTTCGCTTACGTTATTAACCCGAGCACTCGTAAGATCTATAAACTCCCTCATCCGCCTTCTGAACTGGTTCGCTCATCATATAGTTATTATCTCTTTGGTTTCGACGAGTCTAGAAATGAACATAAGATTTTGCATATCAAGATGTTTAGATCGATCCTATCGAATAAGCCATACAAACATGCTAAAGTTGAGGTTATGATTTTTTCTATGTCAAATGTATCATGGAGGAAGATCAATGTAGATCTTCCTTGTGATATGGTTATAGATTGGAATATTGGTTCCAAACATAGTGTTTGTGTAAATAGTGTTATACATTTGGTTCTTCAAAACCGGAACGAAATCTTGTCGTTTGATCTTAGAACTGAGAAGTTTTTGTTAATCAATCTTCCCGTCGAATGTGTTGCATATACAGTTTATGAAAGGTACCATGACAAGGGTTTGAATACAATAATATCTAGTAAGCCTTTCTTGATGAAAATCAATGGCTTTTTAGGGTTCATATGTCACAAAACGCGCAATGAGATAGATGTATGGATACTAAAAGACTATGAAAATCGCGTTTGGGTTAGAGAGAAGGTTAGTTTCAAGAAATCTTGGTTTGTGCTAGACGGTCCTTTCATGTTAAATCGTTTTATAAGGAACGATAAGAGAGTACCTACGAATACGATCAACGTTCCTATGTATGATGTGGAGAGAAGGCGTATAAAATCCGCAAACTTTGCTCTTGGTTATCAATTTCCCTACCCTAAAACTCTACGGTTTGATCATGTTAAGAGTTATACCGAAAGCGTCTTGCCTATACCGAAAAATTAAACAAGGACTTGATGATTGTGGTGTTTTAGTGTTCTACTATTGAAAATGTTGTAAAGATATATGCTCCATTGTGGTATGTTTACTAAACATTGTTTAGATCAACTCTATGTAATTCACAATTATATATAGTATGTTATATGGAAGAGTTTCAATAAGATCTTAAGACAGTTTCAAGCAATGATCATAAAATGATGTTCAGTTTAGTGGTTGTTTTGTTTGGTTAATTGTAATGGAGTTGTGAGTGAACACAATTTAATTAGTCGGGTCATCCTAACCCTTACGCTAAAAAGCCCTTGTGCGCCTTTGGTTTCAGAATATTTTAGGGCCTCTAACTTATGCTATTGTTGCGCATTTCTTAGAAATGACGAACAAATACATTCACTAAACCTACTTTTAAATCTACACCTGCTTATGCTTATTATATATAGGACTTGAAGCTTCATTATTTATTTAGGAATGGCATCTTTTTGGCAACACCTAGCTAGGTATCCCTTTTGTTTGAAAGTAAATGAAAGTGAAAGAATTCGGATTTAATGATGTTGGTTTCACTTATCCTACTTTTACTTTTATAATGTGGGATTAATTTGGAAATGTATCAAGAAATGTTGAAGTTTAACTATATGTCAAAGTAGAATAAGAGATCAATTTAAATTGAGTATAATTAATATTGCTAAACTAGAAAAACAATATTTTTAAATAAAATCTTGTGTCTCGGCTTTACCATCGTTTTGTCTTAAAACTGATTAAGATCATTCGTGTCTTTATTAATATCCTTAAACTCCCTATTTGTGTGTTATGTTTTCAAACGTAACATGAATACAAAACTAGTATAAGATATAGTACAATTATTATTAGCTAGAAAGAATATTGTTAACAATTGTAATATTTAAAGAATCATTGAAATTGTTTGTTGTGGTCACCACTTGGTCAAAAGTGTAAGGCTCACTCAAAGAGTAAAGTGCAATAAGACAAAAAAATAAAATAAAAGTACGCTTAAATAAAATGAAAAGCCTTTTATTTGCTTAGTTGATCTAATATTGTATTTGACGTCAATTATTCACGGTTTGTCTAGTTTATTTGTTTTCTTTTTGTATATAAATGTGTTCATCCAAATCTGCTTTTAAGTTTTAACGGTACAACCAAAATCATATTTCATTGAGCACATTTACCACAATTTCTTATAATCAAAGAACCATTTTTAAGTTGTTCATTAATGCTATATATTTAATGAAGACGTGTCTTGTCTTTTATTATTTTTTATTCTTTATAACCTTTGAGAAGGGGGTATACAAGGTTGACCCTTCAAATATAAAGCTTTTTACGGTCTTTCTAACGTTTAAATTTCCAAACAAGATCACGAACGAACCGACGAGTTAAATAACTTGTCTATAAACTCGTAGACTGAACTCCTGACACCTAGTTCAGTGTGCTTGCGAGGTCGTCCACCGACCATCAGCTCGCATGACTCCAAATACACTAGTATTTCTAACTAATTTATAAAACGTATAATTTTTTTCTAAACTAATAAACCACATTAAATATAACGACATGTTGTGGCACCCACTTTCATAATAATGACATTGTTTCCGTCAATTTCAAAGGTTGCGATAATTTTTATGGTATGTATATATAGCTTTACCTTTTGCCAATATTTTGTGTAATTTAACCTAATAATTCTGTTTATAAACTTTTTATTTTTATAACGCAAAAGGAAAATCTACTATTCACAACATTTCCAATAGTAGCACACTACTTAAATCACAAACTCAAAAACACAATACAATCGTCAAACTCTTTATTTAACTACTCGGTAACGGCAAGATGCTTTCGGTATAACTCCTAACATGATCAAACCGAACGGTTCTAGGACGAAGAATTTCATAACCAAGAGCGAAATCTACCGACTTCATACTTTTTTTCTCCACATCATACATAGGAACGTTGATCGTATCAGCCGCATTAACCTTCCTTATAAAAGAATTTAACGGGAAAGGACCGTCTAACACGAACCAATGGTTCAAGAAATCAACCGTTTCTCTAACCCAAACACGATTTTCGTACTCTTTTAGTATCCATAGATCCATCTCATTAACTTCCTCCACATGATCATAACACATTAACCCTAAAAACCCATTGATCTTCATCAAGAAAGGTTGGTTTGCTATGATTGTGTTCAACCCCTTCTTATAAACCTTTGTTACGCCTTGAACGGCATCAACCGGGAAGCTGATGATCGAAAACTTCTCTGTTCTCAAATCAAACGCCAGGATTTCGTTCCGACTTTGAAGGATCAAATGTATAACACTATCAACACAAACACTATGTTTCGTCCCAATGTTCCAATCTTTAACAACATCATAACCAAGATCTACGTCAATCGTCCTCCATAACAAACTTGACATAGAGAAAATCATAATCTCAATCACACCCGGTTTAAACGGCTTATACCTTGTAATATCAAGCATCTTGATATGCAAAATCTTATGTTCGTTTCTCGACTCGTCGAAACCGAAAAAGTAACAAATATATGCATTATAGTATGATGAGTAAACCAGTTTAGAAGCTGGATTAGGGAGTTTGAATATGTTACGTGTGCATGGGTTTATTACGTAAGCGAAATTGTGTATAATAAATCCATTTCCTGAACAAAACAAGACTAACCCGTTTAGATGTTCGAGTTGTGTGGTTTCTTTGCTAGTGATAGTTCGAGCTTGTGGTGTGAAGAGATGAGAGACATGACCGCCATCTCGAGCTGCGGAGAGGAGGTATCGTTGGCGAGTGGACGTGTCGTAAGCGGAGATTAATAGGGATGAACGATGTGAAAGAATGGATTGAGTGAAGTGGAGTTTAGTGAATGATGGATCGGATATGAGTGAAAGCCATGGTTTAGAGACGGATTTGAATCGGAGTATCGATTTGACGGGGAGTCTAGACAGGATTTCGGAGGTGATCTCTTCGGGGAATTGATGATCATCCGAGACAAAGTTTTTGATTTTCGGGGGAAGTTTATTACTTGATTGTTGTTGTTCATCTTCGGGGCGATTGAAGTTGGTGTTTGCTCGGATGATGGATCATTGGATGTTGATTGTTGTTCATTTTCGGAGGCGATTGAAATTGGTGTTTGGTGAATTGGTGATGGATGATCATCGGATGTTGATTGTTGTTGATGTTTTGGATCTTTAATTTCCTTGATACATATTAACTTGAATTTCAATTTGAAGTCGTTGATGAAATTGGATAGTTGATTGAATTTGTTTGTTAGGTTTTCCATGTGTTGATGAAGATGGAGTGATCAATGTTGGGAAAGTGTTGTTAAAACACAAGTGGAGACTTTTTGTTTTATACTTTGGAAGTGTTCTTTTAAAAGTGAAGAGTAAATTGCAATTTTTAATCCAATGTTTATATACCTTTAGGAGGTTAAATCTCATTCTAACAGTTTAGTTTCTCTTATTAATAATCAGTGACTGAATAAAAATTTTGATCCGAATAAAAAAGTGAAGAAATGACATTTTTACACCTTATGTGTGGGGCATGTGAGGGAGAATTAACAAAAAGTTGGATTAAGAACATTAGTGTTCGAAACCACTTTTGTTACACTTCAAAGGTGGCACCACCCGAACGACTCATCAACTTAATTCAAAATGGAAAAAACTTAAAGGATTTCCTTCTAAATTCAACGATTTTTACATTCAAGCGCTACATTTATATACATTATAAAATAAGTTTAATATTAATAAAATTTATATGCTTATTTAACTTTAATTTTAGACGCGTCACAAGAGAAACTGAAGCGACGATCTTGATGTCATGAAGAAAGTTATGAAAGATTACCACAAGAAAATGAAGGTCTTGTTCAACGGTGATGCAAGGAATGTGATAAAAGTGCATCCCAAATAGTTATTACAACTGATGTTGGGCGAATCAACAAGTGGTTCTCTTGCGAAAAAAGTCGTCAGATTCGGGAAACTACGCTTCTAAAAACGAAGTTGTTTGTGAAACACATGTTCCCGACCTCAACGAAAATTAGGCACCTATAACGTCTAGTCGTAAAGGACGAAAGAAGCCCGAGTCATCTAGCAAAGGGTCTTTGGTCGACACTCGACACTTTGTCTACATGCACTTCAAACAAAGAAAGCTTAATGAAGGAAATGACGTTGACAAGGAAGAAAAATATGAAGAAGCATGGATATTGTTGGCAGATCAACGGGAGGCTATTTGACAAGATCATTTAGATCGGGATATGGAGTTTTTCACTAAGCCATATGATCACGTGACTAGCCAATATTGGAACTACTACTTGAACAAAAAAGTGAAATTGGGAAAAAAAATATATAATTGGCTATGACTGTTCTCTTTTTTTAATATTTGTCATGAACTATGTTTTTGGTTTTAATGGAATTTATGTTTTTGGTCTTTAGTTTATGTTTTTTTTAAGAATATTTAAGGCTTATGCACCCACTATTTAGGGTAGATGAGGGTAAGGTGAGCGTAGTTGTTTGTTGACTTTTTGTGGTTGGTTGGTAGCAGTGGCGTACCCAGGATTTTTTTTCATGGGGGTCGGAAATTTGGTAGTAATCGTTTAAATATCGATATATAATATTTTTTTCAATCCGGTTCGATTCGGTTCGGGTCGAACCGGGTCGGGTTAAATTAAAAAATGACAACAACTAAATTTGATGGGTCAAAATTAAAAAAAATTCATTTTACCTCCACTTATGTTTAAAAGTAAAAATTTTCATTCCCTCCACTCAACTAACTTATTTAATGTCTAACCCTAATTTTTATCTATAAATATCAAACCAAATCTCTCTAATCACTTTCATCATCTAAACTCTCTCTCAAACTCTCTCAATCTATTTAAGAATTTCTACAAATTTTCATCTTTCAAACTCTCTCTCAAATTTCATCTTTTTTTCAACAAATTTTCAACAACAACTTGTGAGTTTTTTATTCTTTCTTTCATTTTTTTTCCTAAATACTTGAAACATCCTCTATAACTTTACCATGTATTTACCAAGGTAAATAGAGTTTGGTAAATTACCATTTTGAGGTTCGAGTTAGGATTGTTTTTTTCAAACTATATAAAATAAATCTTTTATTTTGTTTCTTAAACTTCATATGCCTCTATTATACATCTTTTTTAAGTCACTAATCTACAAATAAGAAGTTAATGAAACCAAACCATGTTTCCAAACAATATTATGTTGGAAAACTTGTGTTATGGTATAAAAATGGTGATGTTGTGAACCTTGGTTCTACAACTAATTTTTCCACCATTCATCACTTCTCACATGATTACTTAGCAAAAATAGTTAATTTATTTATATATTTCCTTTTTGTACTCATGACCATCCAAATCATCAACTATATTGATGGTTTTGTGCAATGGTGAAACACTTAAGGTTACAATAGCATAATGATTGACTATATATGACAATATAAATAAATATATATTACTATCTTCTAACCATAATATAACCCAATCCATTGTTAAATATTATGTGTCTCATATAGGCTACTAACTGGGCATTAAACTAAGTTTTCAAGCCTGTATGGGGGTCGAGGGTTAAATTTTACGGGGGTCGATCGAGAATTTAACATATAAAAACCAAAAAAAAAAAATTTCGCAGGGGGAGCGGGCGCCCCCCAACCCACTAAAGTGGGTCCGCCCCTGGTTGGTAGTGAAACTACATGGTCCCTACATCCCTTCTACCTAAGTAACTAGGTTAATTACTTGAATGGTTTGATCTTTGATATGCACAGTTGATAACACATATTTGATTAAGTAGATTGTTAACTTTAGACATCAACAAACGTCACACACATATGCGAATGATGCAAGAAAACCTTTGTTATTCGAAATTGGAGTAAATGCGTGTTTCACCAGTCAAGAACAACTAACAAATCTTAACACAAGTTAATTTACTTTATAGCAATTAATCTCTTACAAAGTTACCGATGCAAGAGAATGTTAACTTTTATAAGTTCAAAACAATACTAACATTCAATTCATGTAGTAATCAATCCATCATAATAGTGTCAACAAAACTATACAAGAAAATAGACCTAGAACTCATAATCTTCAATCTAACCAAGGTTGAACTCGAAAGATTAGCTACTCAATGTCATTAAAATAGCTTCAATCCTTGGATGGAATCACATGATTTAAAGTTGAATGATGTTAAGAGAGGTGAAAATAGAGAAGAAGTGCTTCTAAATTCGTCCTTGAGGCTCCTAAATACGAACTAGGGTTTTAGAAAACAAAATGACCCCTTAAATATGATGAAAATCCGGATAAAACTATTTATATGCGATCTTGGCGCTGTCTACACCCCAACAAGCGTAGATTGCCCCCCTCTAAAGATACCTGAGCGCACTTTGCCCCCTATGGGTGCAGATTGCTCCCCTAATCCTCATAATGTTTTTTTTTGTTTTTTTTTTTTTAACTTTTTGGCTCTGTACTACGGGTTACTTGAAGCATATTACGCCACCTTTAGGCTTTTCTTAATCTTTATCCAACCACTTGTTATCAAGTCTTCATTAAATATTCAATTTATTTATTTTAACTTAAGCTTCTAAATCCTAAAAAATACAGTTAATTTTCCTTTTTATTGAAAAACCATAGTTTTGAACAGTAATGATTTCTTCCACGTGGCAAGTTGCTATTTGTGTTTTTTAATTGTGGTTAGAATGAATTTTGAATATATGTAGTATTGTTTCGATGGAGTATTAAATAATGTTTTTAAAACCGGATCGGATAATGAACCGGACGTTTTACTGGTCTACTGGTCGGACCGGTCAGACCGGACTTTTCAAAATATGCAACATTATAATTAACAAATTATAAAAATATATAAAACATATAAAGTTCAAGTGTATACCATAGAATAAATATGTCTATTTTTATGTTACTAAAATATAGTATTTTATATATGAGATCTGGAAGATAACAATAAGATTTACAATATCTTATTTTTTAGTTTACTAATTAAAATTTTCATTTACCAAGGAACCTACTCTCCTTTATACTCATCTCTTTATGTAACCGTCATTCTTCATCCTCATACAAACAAATTGAAAACACAACTCAACTATGTTGAAGACTTAAAGCAAATCGAAAAAGCAACACCGGATAACCTTCCCTATGAAGCAAATTGGGGCTGTTGAAGCAAAATGAAGAAGCAAATCAGCCAATTTCAGAGTTTATCTTTTCCGGCGGAGTGTTTTTCTGACAAACCCTGTCGGACTTCTGATCTGGTCAGCCGGTTGAACCGGAACTTTACGTCAACCGAACGGTTATTTGCCAACCCGTTTATGCATGTCTAGCCGGATCGCTTTGCCTCCTGATTCCCGGTCGGACCGGTTCAACCGGCCGGTCCGGTCCGGGTTTAAAAACATTAAATACTACTATTAATATTTTGCAATGGCTTAGTTGGCAAATTGCTTTGTTGTGATGTAAATATCAATATGGCTTAGTTCGAATCTTGGTAGCTTTTTTTTCCGTTTGAAGTGCCATGTATGTTGATCGGTTGCGCTAAGAATTATTACATAAGATTACATGCATGAACTTGGTATTAATTTGTTTGCGTAATAACTATAGAATGTCTAGCATATATTAAACTTTTTGAAGAGGGTATAAAAACGCACGATCTTTATGAGACTCACAACTTTCATAATCTTCACTTTAATCGTAACATGCGAGACATAAATATACATAAAACCTAGTCGCTGCGGGCCAAATAACATGCTGATTGAAAAGTCCGGTCTAGTTTAAGTTAAAAAATAAAGTTAACATCTTAAAACACATAAAAATCATAAACAAGTCAAGATAACACCTAGGAAAATGGAAAGGGCCAAGGCGGTGGGCCAAATAACATGCCGATTGAAGCTAGTGGAACTACGTAAGGATTAATTAAGCTACTAGGCAATGTTATGTAATTATGAGATGGAGTAATTTATATTTATAAACTTTCTAATATAGAAGGTCAGTTATCAGTTTATCACCGACCTTCCATATGTTGACATGTGACGGGTTTTTTTTAACATTGATATATTTACGATTTTAGTCTCGACTTTTAGTAATTGTCACCTTAGCCACTGATGACTTTTCGACTTTGGTCTCTTACTCTACTTTGACATGTAGTACGACTTTAAGATTCGGATTTGACTGGGTTATTATTTTGACTATGACAAGTTACGGCTTTGTCTCGTGACTTACGGAACATGAAACTTTTTTTACAACGAACATACGTAAGATTCGACCATGTGACCTGATGAGCGGTCGGTTTACATGAACTAATTATGGTTAAAAATATGTTGTTAAACCTTAAAGTAACCTTAAATGGTCTATATTTAGAGTTTAAGATTTTAAACGATCACGGTCTAAATTGATATATTTTGGCTAAACTTGAGATCGTTAAATGACTAAAGAAATTTTATAAATGAAGAAAATAAAAATGATAATTTTTAAGCAAATTGTTAAGTAAAACTAAAAGTTAGTTTCACTAGATCATGTTAAAATGCTTTTGAATTTGATTAATATTAAAAGATGATCTTTGTTGATACATGCAGGTCACGTGAAAGAATGATGATAAAGTGAAGATTTTGTTTCTCAAATCAGTTGGTTGTAAGAATTTTTAATGCAAGCCCAGTCGACAAATCAACATGGCCCATTAACAGTTTTTATTTTTTACGGGCATAAGAACAAATGGAGGGTTCGCATATTTTTTATCATTCGACGGCTGTTAGCAAAGGGCAAGAGGCAGCAGCCTTTGAGGCTGTTGTTACGAACCGACCGACGCGTGAAGGTTTTGAGATGTCAGGCTAGTTTCTTCATGATCATCCCCGGGTGTAGGGTTAGTTATTATTAATATTTTGTACTAAGGTTTTTAATACATTAGACATGGGTTTAACATTTGATTGATATTTGAACATTTGTATTTGTCTATGAATTGAATGTTTGAATGATTTTGAGTGTTTGTTCAATCTATGAGTTCATGATTTATTTGTTAATTAGTGGTTCTTATATTTGTTTTGGAAATCTTTTTGTCATTCACTAGCGCGATCAACTAGTAATCAATAACTAGGTTATCCACTACATTATTTGTGACTTGTGTTTTTAAACGAAACCACCAGGTCCGGCATTGGTTTGGACCCGACCAACACAATGAAAGTTGGTCGTGGAATCATCTAATTTAACTACCCGTGAGTCTAGTTACTAACACACTTTAACAAGAGGTCATGAACTATCTATGTCTATGTAGTTTCTAATGTGTTGAACCTTAGATGCATATTTTTTCTAAAATCCGAAACCCGGGTGTGATCATCTTTTAGTTTTATTTTAAAAGCAATCATTTAGTTTATTTATTTTTAATCTAATCAAATCAACAGTCAAGAGACAATAGAGTAATACAGTTTAATTTGTTAGTTTATAATCTAGTTAAATAATCAGACAGAACTTGTAACACTAACCACATGCTCTTCGTGGAAATGATACCCGACTTACCCTAGCTATCTAGGTTTGTTAGGTTTTTGACTAGACCCTCACGACAGGTCTTATCAAAATGTCTAGGTTTGTTAGGTTTTTGACTAGACCCTCACGACAGGTCTTATCATGACCCGGCCGCTGCAACGCGCGGCCTGGTCTCACATCTAATTAAGACTAGAATTAGAAGAGAAACGCAAGTTTCGGTGAACGACCAATTTGATTTTATGCAAGTGCGATAATAAAACTTTAGTCACTCATACTAAACCAACTCAGCAACCACTACTCCTTGGTCCAGTACCTATTAGCCATTTATGAAGTTGGCCCATAGTTGATCAACCCATATTATAAGTGCATTAATAGAAGCATGTAACTGATTTTTGATTATGTTAGTGTAGTCTAGCCCAAGACTTTAACTTCATGCGTCAACTTAGAGATTCACAAATAAGGGTTTTTAAGAACCAATATGTACCAAGTAGGAATAAAGTTTGGTTTTGGTCAGCAAAGTCAATAACCGATACGCCTCCGGGTAGAGTCAGGCATTGACTGGTTTCTTTAACTATATGTTTTGGGTAGGGTCGACTCCAGTTTGGGGTTTGACCGAATTGAGGTGGAACCGGTCCGGTTTTGTGTCCGGTTTCATTTTCTCCTAGACATTGAAACCATGTGTATCCAGCGGTTCAGGTAGGCTAGGTCTGTTTCTAGTTCGATCAATTACAATAGGTTGGGTCTGGAATCAGATCAGTTTTTTTTTTTTTGCACCGGCCACTAATTAACCCACTCTTCGAACCAATTTCCAGCTTTGAATTAAGAAATTCCAAATGCAATGGCATTAAATTCCATTGAAAGTTTGGGTTCATATTCATTTTTTTCTTACAATAATTTAAAAAAAAACAAGTAATCAACTTTAAAATACAAATTTACATCTAAACTTCATTTGATTTTTTTTTTACATTCTAACATTCAGTTTGATTTAGGTACGTCATAAAATTAACTACAAACAAATTAACAGTCATAATTAATGTTTTATAACATGCATGATTCACGTTTAATTACTCGCATGTATTAAAATCTAGTTAAAATAATATCATTTGAACCTCCAAATCTCTTATTTCATTTTTTAGTCGATTGTCTTCTAAAATATTAAAACTTAAACGGTTATACGTATTTAATTTATTGCAATATTATTGGTTAAAGTTATAGATAGTCATATATATACTAGCTAGCTTAATTTATGAAAAATTTGGGAATTAACAAGTGGACCACTAGCTAGCTTATAGATGATGCACAACAGAGACAAAGGGCATGTTCTGCCATCAATTAATTCAGATGGTATAAATATAAATATATAGATGTTCATATATATTTACTATTGTAGGGTTGGAACATATAAACGTTACTGATTTGTTTTGTTGTTTTCTGATCGACCCCACCCATGCACATGCACCATCAACAGTACTCACAATATATATATATACTGCTCAGCTCGCTGCAATATTATATGTACATATATATATACGATCTTAATTATTTGTTCTTCAAGTTTCCTACACATATATATACAAATTGATACAACATTAATAGCTAACGAGTTATAGTAGTGAACGACAGTTGGTATTGTCGAATTAAATGGGAGAGTTGGCATTGAGTTGGAAAAAATGATCAGTAGCTTTTATGTATTATAACATTGTTAAATCCAAGATCTTTTTTTATTATAACCAAATGATCCACGACTGAACCGAGTAGGCATTGAGTTGGAAAAATCAGTAGCTACTGTGAACACTTGGGAAGTTCTTATTTGCTAGAATGTGTAGTCGCCGACTATACCCGGGTATGGTCTCGGCGACCACGACTGACGAAGTCGAAGTCGAAGGGGACATTTTCGAAAGTCAAAGGTCAAAAGGGACATTTTCAGAATTTTCCTTTTTTTTACTCTCTTAATTGCTTAGATGTCTGAAAGGTTCAATACTTAATGGTTCAATATTTAATGGTTCAGACAGTTTGTCGCGAGCAGATGCCTGAATAGTTCAGACATTAGCCTTTGAATGGTTAAGCATTATAGTGAGTCTGAATGATTAAGACATTTTATCTGAATTGGTCAAACATTTGCATTTGAATAGTTAAGTAATATATTAGCTCTTAATGGTTCAGAACTTACCCTTTAAGAAGTTACCAAACAACCATTAAGTCTCGTTTTTACAATGCTACCTCGTTTGACCTGGTTAAAATAGTTCCACATTGTGTTGATCTACTACAATTTACTATTACTTCCCTTTTCTCAAATCTCCATTGAATCTACAATCCACATTAAATGCCGAGTGTTGTTTGGATCGCTTCGTATAAGTCGTCATACGCGTCATACTTGCAGGGCCGTCTCAACAGTTATGTGAAGTAATGTTAGGGTTTTAGGCCCCCACCTGATGAGGGCCCCCAAATTTAACTTGTAATGTAATGTTATTTGGGCACTGGTTAGCAACTGTACTAACTATCCTATTAGATGATCCGGTTTGTCCCTTAGGAACAATGTGAAAAATGGTGGTAGTTGATAGAACTCAAAACACTAAAGTTTGCCCTCTTATATAACACTCAGCGGTCTCAAATCTCAACTGATAATCATATTTTGTTGGTCACCGTTTGCAAAGAAAGGTCACGAATTTAGAGAAATAAACTCATCAAGCTATTCTATTTGGAGATCAAGCTCTCATAGCAATCTGGTACACTATTTAAGACTTAGTTTTTGTGTTTTAATGATTTTTAGGCATAAAATAAGATCGAAGCAAAAAATAAATAACTCGCGATAAGGGCCCCAATTTTTGTGTCCGATTGAGGCCCCCAAAAAACTTAAGACGGCCCTGCATACTTGCTACGTTAATTATTCCCAAGAAGGAAGAAGGACAAAGCTAAAGGATATACTAATGATATGCTTTTGATCTACCTTACATAATACTAGTCCTAATGATGGTCAATAAACTATTATCTTCATCTCAATCGTTACATCCCTTACCTAAACCAATATCTTATTCTATCTCCGACTATTGTGTCATTAATTTGTGTATGTATATCAGTAGATGCTAGTATGTCAATTAACTTGCAACATAATTTTCATATTTATAAGTTTAACCCATAACTAAAATCTAAGTACATTAAATGCCTAAATACAACTTTTTGCTATATATTTATACATAACACTCTAAATTTTCCTAACAGGACTTATACAATTAAAAGTCCAACAAATCTAACCTAATTATTTAATTCTTGTTCTTCGAGTAATCATGCTCATGCGTCACGATCTCTCTTCCAACGACCTTTTACACGTCTTGTGTCTCATTCTTTGGATCTTCAACAATCTTTAACTCGTACTCAAGTCCCTTGGCAATTCTCTCCCGACCATTCTATTGCCTAGAATCCCGTCTTTTAATATATTTGTTCTATCGGATGATGTCTCGTAAATCCTTAGTAGCCTTGAGAAACCAATTACAACATATGTTGCTCTTTCTTCTCGAAACACTCCTTTAGTTTCTTGTTCATTTCTATCCTTGAAATTAGTCTCACTAACAATACAAACTTTATTTTAAGAGCATCTTCCATTCATATATCTTTATTTGTCTTCATTTGAAACACCAACGACAACGGTTTGTTCTCTTTCTGGATCATTTTCCATGTGTTGTCTCGTATGCATAGCAACATCAAAAACCTTTACCTTTGTTTGTATTACACGAACCATTTTTTCTTTCATAACTTTAGTATGTTTAATATTCACTTTTTAAGTTTGATGATGTTTTTGATTATTAGGTTTGCGGCAACAACTTGTAATAGTTTACTCGTAGTTTGAATATCGTTTGTATTAGTTTGTATGTGTGACATGCGTGTGGTAGAGGTGACGCACCACACAAGGTGTCACATGATACCTTGGTGTGAAACCTTCATGTGGCACCTTGCTAGGTGTCACATGACCAAGCCTATATATTGTAACAATGGGTGAACCGTTTTGAATAATCGTCCAATACTGAGTTTGAGCGTTTATACAACATAGTATTTACGTTTGGTAGTATTTATGCTATTGGGTGATCGTTATCATTATATTAGTGACTTCGTGTGTTTATGGGTAAACTCTTATATATAACAATTCTAGATGGCACGTCTAGAATCGTTGGTATCGTCTGTAATTGTGATCATATGTGGTCATGTGGTGCATGAGGCTCCTTTATTTGAGGATGTTTTTCCTGATGAGCCTCATGTTGCACCTACAGCTCAAGTTGAGCCAATGGTGGAAGGAGAGGTGGAAGATGTTGTTTCTTCAAGTGAATCTGACGATGAAAGTGAAAAGGGTAAAGATTGTGACGATGGTAATAATGATGATGAGTCTTTTTCGTCCGAGGATGATGGCGATGATGATGTGGGGGAGTTTGTGTTTGTTCAACACAACACCTGTGTAATTCCTCCTAGGAAGATGACTGTGAGTGTTCCTTCTTCCTCGTCTAAAGGGAGAAAGAAGTCTGTAGCCTGAAAACACGCTTCTCCTCGTGTTAAGGGTCTTGCACACAGACTGATAGACGAAAATGTTGAGTTTGATCCTGTTCATCTTCGGGTGGTTTTGCATGTGAACGTTTAAGGGTTTCAAAAGATATTCCTCTAGTGGTTTTGCAGAATAATCCCAGATTTAAGAGTATCTCTACTTCAGAAGCATCATCTTCGGGTGGTGTTGGTTCTTTTGCTTCCACTGAGGGAGTTGTTTCGAATCTAAAATAGGTTTGACTCGAGATTGATAGAGAGGTGCATGAGTTGAGAATGATAGTGATTCGAAAACATTATGAACTTGATGCACAACGTTCTCAGTTCCTGACTTAGTAGGATCAGGTTGATATGCCGAAGGGCTTCGTGAATTCTCTGGTTGAACAAAAGGCACAAAAGCCAGGTGCTCAGGGGGAAAGTTCATGTAAGGATGCACAGGTTAACCTGAAGGATCCGAATGTGGATAGTTCTTGTACTGGAGGAGTTGGTAGCCAGGTTTAGGTGGTGAACAACCAACTTTTGGTACTGTGTTAGTAGTTAGATCTTCTCAGGGTTCTGGTGCTCAAAGGGAGAAAAACGAAAAAGGGAAACAAGTTGAACAAGCTGGGCCTAGTGGAGAAGATGCAGAAATGTTGAAAGACACATTCATGGGATGCCATGACGTGTAGATCGATGGTTATACTTCACCATCCATCCCAAATATAGAATAGATGTTGTAGATTAACTCTAGTGTTTGCCTTTGTATTATAACTATCCCAACCTTCTATAGTTAGATGGTCACCGCTTGATTTGCAGCTTACCTTGTAATATTATTTAGTGAAGTATACTATTAAACTTTCTAAAACATTGTAATTTTATTTTCATTATTCAAGTATAAAACTTTTATTGGTTTATCTCAACAACTAACAAAGATTTCATAATTATTGCTAGTAATTCACAAAAGTCTTGTTAGGTTAATTTTACACGATCCAAACAACAACCCTAGCTTATTTTCCTAACCATTAAACACAAAACAAAAAATATGCACTAAATATATATAGTGAATACATTTCATGTGATCAATACCCAGTTCATCTAGACCCGATTCATCCAAATTTACTGGTCTCGAATTTCTTCTCAAAGTCATTGTTGCCTTTCTAACAGACGAAGTTGAGGATATGACATACGTACTCATCAAGAACTCATGTGGTACGTGATCGTGTAGCGGCTCATGAATTCCCAATGAACAATTACTATGTTCAAAAGGCCCAAATACGATGATTCGATGTTTAATATAACGTTTCGTCTGTCGAACGAACTATTTTTAAAAGTAGACAAGGATAAAATCGTTAGATTTAAGCATTTTAAAAAAGGTTACGATGCCATGTTCAATTGTTTCAAATATTTTCAACAAGTTTTTTATATCATGGACAAGAGCTCAAATACTTAATTTATGTACTTTTTTACAATGTTTTGAAAACCGGACCGGACACTGAACCGTTATTTTAATTTTAATGGTCGGACCGCGGTCGGACCGGGGTTGGACCGGGGTAAGATAATTGTATATTTATCAAAGAAATACCATAAGATATCCAATTTAGACACAACATAAGTTCAATAATATTAAGTTATATAAGTAATAACCCAAACAAGTTCTAACGTTAAAAATCACCAAAAAATCATAATTTAAACAAGTTTTTACGCCAAAATAAAACGAGTTCAACATTTTCATCACTTAAAAAATCAACATATTGACTTTCATTACAAAAAACACAAATATAAATAGATGTAAATATAAAATCCATGAAAATCAAAACATAAAAATATATTTTTATGAATGACCCGGTTCAATAGCGGTTCAATAGCGGTTCGGTTCCGGTCCGACCGGACCGGTTCGTACGGTTCAAAGCGGTTCAGATACATCAATCAAACCGTGTCTAATTAAACCGGGATTATTAAAAAAACCGGTCCGACCGCGGTCCAACCGGTCGGACCGGCCGGTTTAAAAACACTGCTTTTTTATAGTTTAATTTTTTTAAAGATTATAAATATATGTAATTTTTCTAACAAATGATCTGATCAGATATGTTGAAGGGTAGAAGAGGGTTATACATAAGTTGATACATTATGATGGGGTGGTGTTTTGGGTAATTGAAGAGTGCTTCTTCTAGTATGTGGTCTAAACAACAACGTCGGTTGTTTATATATATTTTCATCTTTAACTGTAATCAAATAACTTAGGGTCGTAAAATTGCCCTAAACACTACCTTGAATTGAAGTACTCAATATACCCTAAAGAGGGGCACCCAACCCACAACTACTAAACTTTTTAAACATTAACTAAAAGTAACTTTAATTTAAGACATAAAAACAATTCATCAGTTAAAAAATTACATAACTTATATTAAAAAACATAAAAAAATGAAAAAAAAAGTTGATTATAAAATTACTAGTCGTCCAGGTTGTTCAGATTTGATAGACTTACAATATATTTCACAAGATTATATAAAAGTTTAAAACTGTTTACGAGAACAAAAACATTTATTTTAAGATAAATTGGTTTTCGTTAAAATTTATACAAGCACATTTAAAAACAAACAAGGCTGTGTGTTTAATTTTTTTTTTTAAATTACGACCATATGTTAGTGAGAAAATCAAATGACTTCAATTAAATCTTGGATTGAAACATTATCAAAGTCATAGATTTATTGGTCGTATTCATTGCAAACTCAATGTTGTGCGGGTTCATTAGCGGGTTGCAAGCCCGTTGTTGAAGCCAAATATGCTACCTAAGGTGGCTTACCCACAAAACTTGCACCCACGTACTATCTGATAGGTGTTCCGGATACCCTAATGTATTGACCATCCAATAATAATATTCCAATTTAGGCTACCTGTTTTAGTCTTGAAGGAGCATGATCGGCTGAGATGGCCGGCATCTTGCCATGCCCACCTAACCATAACATAGAGGCGTGATCGGGGCTTGACCATGATCATGGAGTTGATCATGCGCATGGGTATATATATATATGGATCAACCTCCCCTAGCCTCATGAGAAACAATTTCACCGGTCAAGGCCCGATCAACATGACGACTACATGACAAGGTAGTCAAGCTCCTTTCATGTGACCATAAGATATAGCCATAATCAAAATAAAACCCTTTTGCTTAAAAAAACATTAATTACATACAACCTTGGTTGTTAACATTTATCATAAATATGATAGTATAGAAGTTAATACGAGCATGAATAATAAATTTGACCACCATCCTTTTCCTGTAAAACCATAAATAGACCACAGATGTAATCATTACATCTAGGTTTCATCACACACAAATGCTTATTAATTGGTATTGGTGAAATAAAACAAAAATATACACCATTCATTCATTTTATTGACAAGTTACAAGTAATGTAAATGATGTTTAATACAAGTGCCATTAATTTGTTTCTAGTTTTAATTCAAAGATAACTAGAAATATATATGTGTGATAGGTAGAATTAAACTAAAAAAAATGCAAATGAGTTTACAACCCATCAAATAACTAGGTAATTTGTTTTTAGATAAGACTGACCGGTCAGACCAGATTTAAAAACACGATCTTTCATTCATACTTAAGAAACAATAATATTATCAAGAAAGATAAGTAGCTAGGCTAACAAAACTGATGGTATAATTATAAAGTTTTCGCTATAAATAAACTTATGATAGCATCCAGCAACATGTAGTATCATATCATTACAATGAACAATATTAATTGAATTAGAAATACTTCATATAAGATAATTATATATGGTTTATTACCTGTGTGAAACCCTAATTAAGAAGGATCAATTGTCGTTGGAAGATCGTCGTTTCCGGCGGCTCTCGGTATCTGGAACTGTGGGTGTTGGCCAACACCTCCAGCGGATATATTCATGGCAAGAACACCGGCGGAGGTGTCGTAATTATTGTTGACGTCAAACGCCCTGATGACGGACGTATGTTGATCCCTAGAGGAGAAGAACTGTGGGTGGTGGTGGTATAGATGGTCTCGAGAGACCCCACCACCACAACAGGAAACTAAACTGTTTCCTAGGGTTTGGTGGTGAGTTGCTGCTGCAGCTGCTGCAGCAGCAATAAGTCCTTGAGCGGTTGTACCGCTCAAGTGATGGTTTTGATACTTAGAAAGTTCGGATTTTGCATACGTAAGATCCATCTGAAGCTGGCGGAGTTGGTGTTGGAGGAGGGAAATGACACCAACACATCCGTAAACCGGATCACGAAGACGCATGTCCGCTTCGTAAGCAAGCGAGTTGACAGCGTCTTCGCGTTGGTGAGGGTGGAGTTCATTGAGTAGCTTTGTAACATTGCTAGCTCCAAACACTTTGTGAACATTTGCAAATTTCTGAGGTTGGTCTGGTGGAAAATAAGGTGCAAAAACACATTCTGGTTGACATTTTCTTCTCAAAAACTTGCAGGCTGCACATGGTGAATTTGAAGATGATGCCATTTAATTTGTTTCTTCAACCAAGATCCTTAATTAATTTATGTTTCTGCAACAACAAGTCACAAACATGTTAATCAAAAACTTAAATTTACGATAAAAAAAAACTAACTCTTTGTATGGTTTATTAGTTGTATGAAAAATAAAAAAAAAACCCATGAATATATTCTTGATTCAATGATCTGAAAATACCAAGAATGTGTTGAGTTTTTCTCCAATGAATAATATATCTTAGATCTTGATGTGTATATATTTTTTTTGTTTGAATTTACTAAGAACAAGAAAATGATGAGCTTAATATATGAAGGAAAAAAAAGGTGAGAAAATAAGAAGAAAAATACTAGTGTATTTGTATAAAATAAGAAGAGTGTGATTTGGAACTAGAATTGAAGAGAAGGTATTATAAGAAGATTGGATCTGGTGAAAGTGAAGAGAAGTTTGTTCTTTCAAGGTGAGGGTTTTGAGGGCTTGGATTTGTAATATTTGCTTCTTGGGATAATAATCATTGATGACTTTTTTGCACTAAAAATAATAAATTAAAAAAACATATAAATATTTTTTTAAATGCTAAGAATTTAAGACCTATGAAGTATCAAGATATGACTACACAAGAGATCAAAAATTAGCTAAAGATACAAACTAAGTACTAAAGCAGTGTAATAACTAATTATTAGAAACCCTTTGTGGTGTAATTAATTAACTAGATGATTTAAAAAAAAGATGTTTTTAAAATTATAATTTATAAACGGTGTTTAATTAGCACTATCCTTAATACTCGAGTGAGTCTTCCTGCAATGAAATGTCAACTGTTTATACTGATTTTGATGCTCAAGCGTTGGCTCACCTAGAAAGACCATCTAGGAGACCGAAAACCACTACCGTAAGGATATACGTTTAAGTCAGCTTGAACCTGAGACTACAAAGATATATGATGACGTGTAAATAAATCAATCATTTTTTTATAAAGTAAAAGTATATTTCAATTAACCTGAATTGTATAGTCTTCTTGGGGTTAGTATCAAAGGAAGAAGGAAAGATATGATGATGACCTAGATATCTGTGGTCAAACCCTTCTCTCTCTATATAGTTTTTCCCCTTTAAAGTGAAACAGTGTGAAGTAAGAGATGATTCGTAAAGAAAGAATTGAAGCTTAGCTTGTATATTGACAAAGAAGACAAAAAGGAAAGTTACAAAAGGGTTTTAATAAGTGATGCTGGTCACAATGAAACCCACTTTCTCCCCTAAACTCAAGAAACAGAAAAGACTCATAATCTTACAAAATGTCTAGCTGCCTCTTCACTGTACTGTCAGTCTACTTTTGTGTACGTGCTTTCAAGTGTATAATCACCTACCTTCTTCTTAATGAATGAACCAAGATACAAGATACTTAACTAATTTAGGGTTTTCATAAAAAAAAAATTTAAAAAGAAAGATGAAATCTTTCTTGGTGAACAAAAGATGATAATTTATAGTGTAGGGATATGTTTTTAGAGTTTGCAATTTAAAGTATAAATCTTTATTGCTATGTATAAGGGGGTTTTTAAAAAAGATTTAATATATTTATTGGTGAGTAACAAAAGGGTGTTTTATAGGTTTTTCTAGAAAAGAAATAAGAATTAAATTTATAGGATATATAAATAAAAAACAGTTGTTATATATGTAAAAGAAGCTAGGGTAATTAATTAATAAGTTTTTTTTTTAACAACAACACCTTGATTTTCAAGAAGAAATACACCACAACCCGTGGTTGGCAGGATTAAAACCCTGACCTAGTGCTAGCTCCTAACACAATTGTGTTATCAATGGGCCACTAACCCCATTGGCAATTAATTAATAAGTAATGTTAAAATAAGGCAATCTTTAGGCTTTCATGTGATCTGTTTTTAAGGGTGAAAAAACGGTTTTAAAGTAGCTAGCAATAGCATGCATGCATCTAAAGATGGTGTAACAGGAGAGTGAGAGAAAGAGGATATATCCCCCATGAGCCAAGCCTAAGGAAACGCAGAGAACCTCATGATCAGCCTATATATTTGATCCTACCCTAATTTCCCTCTTGGTTTCTTGAAATAAATATATAATTAAGCACATATTTAAATACATCATATCACTACAAACAGAAGACTCTAATGAACGTAAGAAAGCCAGACAGGAGCCATTTAAAGCTTCGAGCTAGATGAGTCTAATACAATATTAACTTTTAAACCGATCACTGCAAACAGAAGATTCTTTGTTCGGTAGGAGAAGTTTTACCTTTAAAAACATCATTTTAAGAGATCTTGGGTTTAAATCTGAACATGTATATATTTAGGTGTAATTTAAAAGTAAGATAATTTGATATTTTAAAAAAACATTAACTTTTAAACGCAATATACAGCAAATTTTATAAATACTTGTAGCTAGGGCCTAGCTAGTGCACAAAAAATAACATATAGTAAAGTAGCGAAGAAAATATATTTACAAAATGTCTTATATATCAGATTTAAATTGTTTTGTACATAGGGGAGAGATCAAGAGAGAACTCCATATTAAATTGAGAACTAGAGAACTCTCAAAAGACAATGGATGGAATTTTAAAGTGGAGGGGCAAATTTGAAACTTTAAATATATAAATCTTTAAACATTTCTATCATTTGCATATGTTAAGTTTTTAAATTTTTTTTCGCACCATTGGATCAAGAATTTCAGTATCTTTCATTTGAGTATAAATAACGTTATAAAAAACTAAAACTTTCTCGTTTTTTTTAATTTCAATACTTCATATATGTAGTATACGATATTATATGTTTTTTAAATTGGGGAAAGTGAATATAGTGTTGTTAATTATGCATCTAAATTACCTGACAAATCATCAAAACTACATACTTTGATAAAATAACAAAAGTTCCCTGATATTGATTTCGATGATACCATCACAAAAAAACAACACTGTCATGCCTTAATTCTAAATTTTGATTTTTCTCATATGATCGTATTCACATTGCTAGCAAATACTTGGTCCACGTTATGTGATGTGGTATGAATATGTGCAGCATGAGCATATCACAATACCAATTATAAGAGTCATGTTATGTTAATCTGTTAGTTGGAATTAGAAAGCCAAATTGGCGTACAATCGAATTTTAAAGTACAAGTAATTTTTTATTAAAATGAATGACGATTATTGAGTAAATGGGAAAGAGAACAATTACGATCTAAGTGGAGAAGATCGGTTCGTCCATTAAAATAGAATAAAGATCAATGAGTTAGTTTTCTAATAAAAAATAATTTAACTTATTTTATCAAAGCTAGGTAGTTTTAATGGTTTTATGTATAACTTATGTGCATAACATCACCGTATTGACTATCCTCTTTTAAAGTTTATAGTATTGCATATATGTAGTATCGTATACTACATATATGTAATATCATACTACTACATATATGCAGTATATGCAATATTGATGCATTGTTATCTTATAGTTTGAATTTCAGGTTTATTTTATTTTTTTATTATATTTATCGTTTATTTATTAGTTTATTATTATCTTTATGTTTAGACATGATAGTATAAGTATTGATTTTGTTTTTATTTGTAATAAGTTTTTTTAATATGAAATATTATGAACTTTGTTACTGGTCATTTGAGATCGTATGTACACTTTAAATAATTATTAAACTCCCGAGCCATTTGGCCGCTTCAAAAAATGCATCAAGTACTGTGATACTACATATATGTAGTATCGAAAAAACGAAAATGTGATTTTTAAATTTTTTTAATATAAATAAGGTATGGAAAAATTAGTAACGTTTAAAGAAAAATATAATCAAGTATAAATTCGTAATACTACATATATGCAGTATGAAAATTAAAAAAACGTAAAAAAAAAAATTTTATAACGTTATTTATACTCAAATGAAAGATAAAGAAATTCTTGATCTAATGGTGCAATTTTTTAAATAATATTAATGTATGCAAAAGATAGAAATATTTAAAGATTTTTATATTTAAAGTTCCAATTTTACCCCTCATTTTTAAAATTCCATCCATTGTCTATTTGGTAGTTATCTAGATCTCAACTTAAAATGAGTTCTCTCTTGAACCCTACTCTATATACATACGGTATAAATGAAAAAAAACTACATATTAAATTGATGACTATAAAAATGAAAAGGGTGGAACTTTAAAAAGATAAATCTCTAAGCATTTTTATCTTTTACACACATTAATAGTTTTTTTTTTAACTGCATCATTATATCAAGAATTTATTTATCTTTCATTTGAGTATAAATAGCGTTATAAGATTTTTTTTAATATTGTAAGTATATAGTATTACGATATTGTATGTTTATAATGTTTATATCAAGAATTTATGTATCTTTCATTTGAGTATAAATAATGTTAAATGAAAAATATTTATTTGTATAAAAAATCATAATAATGCCATTTTTAAATGTTAACTTCTTATGCAAACATTAAAAGATTTATTTATAGATTTAATTACACGGATACACGATATGGTTAGTCCATATTACAATTTTCGTCTGTAACTTTGAGAAATTACACTGATAGTCCCTGATGTTTGCAATTAGTTACTTTTCTCAGCTAAGTGGATGTGAAACGGCTCAATTGCCCCTTAGAATAAAACAATAAATACCTTTTGATTACCCGGTATGTTAAGTGGATAATGGCAGTAGTTTAGGGCAAGACGATGGCAATGGAAGAAACTAATTGTTGTTGTACTGTCGAAGAGGTAAGGGGGCAGGCAAGGGAGGGGGAAACTACTATAGCGTTTGAAGAAATTATATAATATATTTATTATAATATTAATTTGGATGTCAATTTAATCTTTAAATTCTTTTGTCTTTTAACTTAGGGGTAATTAGCTCATTTCACATCAGATTAACTAAGAATGCTCAACCATCAAGTTAAGGGATCATCAATTTTACGTTTTTGTAATCATTAAAGATCGTAGTGTAATTTATCAAATTTAAGGACCAGACCTAAAATATCGACTAACCACAGGAACCATCCGTGTAATTAACTATATTTTATAATATGGTTAAAAACTTTACTACTTTATGATTTCAATGCATAATGTTTAAAACAAGTCATTCAAATTTTAAAAACAAATCGAATATAGCCATAAGCCCATAATATGATATTACATCATTTTTTATAACATATTATTTTCAGCTTGTGTAATACACAACTAACTAACCTATTGGTAATATCTCCTTATTTCAAATCTCATTGTATACTTTAAATGCTCAGAATTTTTACATATGGCATTATCATTTAAAAAACTTACATCATAAAATTAAACAAACATTTTTTATCTTTAAAATGCGTATAGTGTTGATATATAAAAAACATAGTTCTTTCCTTGTGTTTTCGATTCGTTGTGTAATATTTGGCATGTCGTTGTGTCTAATGTTGACCATTGTGACTAATGAGTCATTTGGTCATTGTGTTATCAACTGTGTTTAATGGTGGCATTGTGTTTTCTAATGCTAAAAAAATATCATTTTAATAAAACACAATGATTTACACTAGACGCAATGATAACACAATGACCAACATTAGACACAATGATCTTACGAATATTATATAATTACCTGAAGTCATGACTTGAAATTACACAATGATATGAAGAATATTAAACAATAAGCTGAAATCACTTCGTTTATATATAATAACACTAAACGCGTTTAAAAAAAATGCTCGTGTGTGTGGTGTATTTATTTAAAAAAATTCATCTAAAAAAGATATGAGCCTATAAAGAAGATAAAGAAGATGGTTAACTTGAAAAGAGAGCTAGGATCAAAATACGTGTCTTTATTATTCAAAACACGGTTAACTTGGAATGGACGACGGAATAAAATGAGCGAAAGAAATGAATGGATAAAGGAAAGAAATGGATCATTCCATTCCATTATTCTATTTGGTTACATTACAAGAATGAATTGAATCAATACTTCTTGTTATTTGGTAGGCAGGAAAACACAAAATACAAATCTCTACAAAAGACAATAATATCTTGTCATGGTTATGGTTCGGGTCTTCGTTCAGGCCATGAATCAGGTCATGGTTCGATACATGAGTCAACACATGAGTTAGATCATTGTTCATATCATGATTCGGGCCATAGTTCGAGGAATGGGTCACGACATTGGTCGAGTCATAGGTCGGTTCATGGGTTGGGTCTTGGATCGGGCCATTGTCCAGGTCATGGTTCAAGACCCGGGTTAGTTCCTGAGTCGGATCATGGTTCGAGGCATGGGTCGGGTCATGAGATGGTTCATGGCTCGAGTCATAAGTCGGTTCATGGGTTAGGTCCTGGTTCGGTTTCATAGGTTGGGTCATGGTTCGAGGTGTGGATTAGGACATGGGTTGGTTCATGGAGTCTTGGGTCGAGATAAGGATTAGGGTATGGTCGAGTCATGAATTAAAACATTATTTTATCTTTGAAGGAATGAAAAAAACAAGAGTGATGGATTAAATGAAAATGATGTATTTTTCATTCCTTCATAATAATATATTCTATTGATCAACTAAATACGAGTTTTTTTTTTTATCAAAATAGTGTTTGAGGGAAAACTATTTATCAGTTTAGTGTTCTTTAAAACTGTTTACTAAAATAGATTTAAAAGCATTAAATTGGTAAATAGTTTCCCTTAAACAATATTTTGGTAAACAAAACTCAACTAGACACTCTTTTTTATTATCTGACAATGGTCATTGATCATTCTTTCCTTTTTTTTCATTTTTTAAGAATAACTTTAAGGGGCTGTTTGACAGCATCTGAATGAATAAGTGTTGTATCAATAAGATGTCTGAATCATTAAGTGTTGAATCAGTAAGAGGTCTTAGCCATTAAGAGCTAGTATATTCCTTAACTATTTAAAGACAAATGTCTGACCAATTCAAAAAATAGCTCTTAACCATTCAGACCTTTATAATGCTTAACCATTCAGAGGTAGATTTCTTAACCATTCAGACATTTGCTCGCGAACCAAACAGTCTAAACCGTTAAGTGTTGAATCATTCAAACATCTGAACCATTAAGAGTCTGAAACAAACAGCCTAACTCTTTTAAAGACAATTTTACTTTTAGACACTTTAAATTGTATCATATGCAACGGTTAGTTTTTCAAATATCCTTAACAACGAATTCAATCTAAGCGTATTTCCAACTAACCGATGTTGTATAACAGTCGGTGGTCCATATTTTATCTTAAATCAGTAACGTTCGATGCTCATCATATAATTTTTTTATTTCACAACACAACATGTTTCAAAATTCTCTCCATAACAGATCCACAAACGTAGTATATGATGATGAATATGTTAAAACAGAAAATAATATTAGACATTTTGGTATCAACTTTTGGATTATTGAATCTTCTAGTTCTATATATTTGGATCATTTTATAACTGATTAATAAATTTTAACCGATATTTGAAAGAAAAAAAAGGTATTTTGGGATTTTGTGGTACGGTGTACTTAATTTGCATAATATTCTGAGAGGGAGTGAATGAATGTGTGTTGTCTTGTGACAAGACCTTTCCTATTCCTTTCTCACCTAATACTACTACCAGACCACAAATCTGCAATAGAGACCTTTTCTTATTTGTTGCCCCCACTCTTCCCACACTTATATATATAAATATAAATAAGTCAATTTATATGTAGTTTTTAGTTAGAGTTTTTTTCTTTTTTTTTTACTTAGAGTTTAACTTGGTTTTTAGAAACATTAAATCGGTTTGTTTACTGATCTCATCACAACATCATAAATCCTATGTGGCTTGGCTCGGCGTTCAACACGTATGCATTGCTGACCCATTCGAGTTCCTCCTTTAGTAATATAGTTAGATGTGCCGAGCTGCAAGTTGCGACGGCCAGTCTTGCGTGTATGACCTTGTCACACGTTTTATTATAGTTTAATGACTCATATATTACGGAGTAAAGTCGTAATGTATCACATATAAAATACGTAATATATTTAAACATAGATGTTAAAATGATAACAAAGTCAAAGAATCAAAGTAGTAAATTTGTCTGAAAAAGACATCTCAAATAACAAAATAAATAAACCAAAGAAAAACAAAAGAAAGGAACTAAGAAAAAAAAAAGAAAAAACATGAAGGTCCTAATATTTGAACTTGTCGCTTCGCGTTGAAACACAAACGCACTTATCAGCTCCATCATATATTTGGTAAACAAGTCCAAAACATTACATATATAGAAAAACACGATGCAAAAACTAAGAAAAAAAACCAAAATCTTTCTTGGCCAATAGTAAATTAGTAATTGACACGTGTCGGTGGCGTGGAGGCCACCCACCTTCCTAATTAGTAGTATAGATAATTAGGTGGTGAGATTATTTTAAAAAGCCTATTATTTATAAAAAGTGTAAGGAAAATTTAAGATAATGTGGCATAATTGTAAATATTTTGATAATGATGGATCATTTGGTATTTTAGTCTTCTCCATCTTTGTTGACTTACTTTCCACATGAAGAAAAATGTCATTTTGCCCACTTTATTTAAACGTTCATACATTTTATAGATGACATTTTTTTTTCAAAAATACATCAATAAAATGAGTATTTTAATATCTTTAAAATAAGTGTCATTGTCGTTATATATTTTTTTACATTTTTCAACTTGTCATTGTATCTTTTGTTCGCCATTGTGCATTCGTGCTCGTCATCATGACTTTTGCTCGTTATGGTGTCTTTTTGCTCGTCATTATATCTTTCTACAAATTATTGTGATTTAGTCATTGTGTATTACGTTCATTGTCATTGTTTATTACATTATTGTCTTTTGTTCGGTTCATTAACATGTGACATTCACTTATTTAAGAAAAATTACTAAAATGACTAAACAATGAACTTTTTTTCTTTTAATTTCTCGTAACCGTCGACGTCACATTCATCTCATCTCTGTTTTATAAGAAAATTAATAAAAAAACTAAAAAGGGAACTTTTGTTTGTCCAAGCCAAAAAAAGGCTTATTAAAGCATCAGAGGCCGCCGGCCCAGAGATAACAGCCCAATAGTACTGTCAAAAATAAATGGTCAAATAACGAGTCTCCTTTGTCGTTTTCTTTTTACAACCACCTAGATTTTCTAGTGTAATTTTACCTCCAAAATAACTAGTACTCACTTTTGTAGAAAGATGTAGATATGTGATCAGGTCTTGTGTATGTGACTATATCACACGTGTAATAAAAAAGAGTTTCATGTTTCGCATGTTACAGTGAATAGTCGTAATGTGTCACGTATTAAAAGACTTCGATATATCCAAACATAGAGGCTAAAAGGATAATTAACTTAAAGTCGGGGTGTTAAAGTCGTAAACATATTAAGGTATAATAGTAGGGTCATAGTTGTAAGTAGTCTAAATATTAGAAGTCAAAATGATAAAAAAAAAAAAATTAAAGTTGTAAATATGTCAAAGTTAAGTAAGGGCTAAAGTTCCCAAAATGACAAAGTTAAGACACTTGTCATTATTCAAGGATATACATGCTCAAAGTATCTCATCGGAAAGGCGCTATATGGTTTGGAAAACAAGAAAAAATACGTAACATACAAAGACTGTTTGAGATGAGGTCAATAGCTTAGCGTTTAAAAATACCTATAAGCAAGATTCATGATACATTTCATGTATCTACTTAAAAAACAATGTTTTTCAAATGAACCTTTGAAGGTACCTCTTGAAAATATTAAAGTGAATGTAAATTAACATTCATAGGGAAGTCACTTCAAATCTCAAAAAGATTAATTAAGAAACTTTGAAAGAAGCAAAGTTCACTTGATCAAGCAATATGGGATTTCAAGTGCGATCTTGAACAAGAGATTGTGGAAAAGTACCTATCATTATTTCAAACATAATGAATTTTGAGAATGAAATTTTTTAAGGTGGAAAGAAATGTAGTACTCAAGTTTATAAAGATTAAATATAGAAACCTCACGTAATAGAATGGGTTATGGGCAACACCCCTAGTAGCGAGGGTCCAAGTGATCGATGACACTCTGTGGTGGGATTCAATGGACAAAGCTCCTGGCTGGGTTTGAAAAATCTTGAAGAAAAATAAAAAAGAAAATTAAATCGTTACACAATGCAAATTTGAAGTTGATGTTGGCCACAACGTAATGGCTATGAAATTTGGTTTCTTCTAACACGTGAAAGCATGACGAGGACATCATTGCGAACCATAACGAATTTCCTTGCAAGCATTTGTAGCTGATACGTGTTTATCATTATTGTTATTATTTTTTTTTTGAAAATGTGAGAATCTAAGGTGATCACGCAAATGCTAAACAAGAAGAAAATCAATGTGTCGAGGATCTTTATTTTAAACACAACATGCTTATTAAAAGGGTAGACATGGAAACTCAAAACTTGATTATTTGCGTCGCGTGTTTTGTCGTATGTCTATCATAAACTATCATCCTTTTAACACATTCAGTTATCTCAAATTACGTTTTATAAAGAAACATAACTCGTTTATAAACTTTAAAGTTCCTTTTCACTAATTGCCTAACCCATGGACCAAGATTATCTATTAATATATCTACATTTTTACTCATCATAAACTTTTAAGGAATTTTGTATGAAAAAAGGTTTTGAGTAGAAATAACATGTTTTCAAGCAAACTCTTCAACTCTTACTTCCCTATAGGTATTGAGTAATTTAAATATTTTGTATCCAATATGTGAGATATGATAAGTTTCACAATATGATTTTTATAGACCGGCCTTACCATCACGAGTGTCCTCAATACTCATACATCCATCTCATATGGGGCAAGAGACTAGATCGATTCTCGGTTACATTAAATCGAGAGGAAATCCAGTTACCTGAGAAAAAAACCCTTAAAAGTTAGAATTAGGTTTTAAACCTGAGATATTTTAAAATCTAAAACTCTATCTGTTATTTTTATGGTATTATGCGAGTACGGCAAGTGCAAGTTTTAATATTATATCCTTTGACTAATTTTAACTAAAAGAAAATAGTCAAAATGACACTTGCACAAACCTTTACGTGGCTTGATTGGTTGGTTAAAATTCTCATTATGTGGTTTTGCACCTAAACGTATGCTTGAGTCTTTGACCATCTTTTATCCTTTATTTTTGAAGAATATTTTTACAGTATTTAAATATTCTCTTAAATATGTTATCTTAGAAATGTTGGATTGAAATAAAACCTTATTATTCACGTAATATATATATATACTCGTGCCTTATGTTTGGCCAACTTCCAATGTTTTTAATATTTTATATTAGGGAGTAGCAGTAGCTAGCTAACTAAATAAATAAACTAATAGTTTCTTTTATTATTTTATATTTTATATTTCAATAAAAAATCGAATAAACACGTTATAAAATAATAATCTCCAACTCAGAAAATAATGATCTACATACCAAAAGCATACCATGGATCTAAAGACCGTTAGAAAAATACATATTTTTTGTCACATTTTGAAGGTGCAAATTTGATCACCGGAAATTTTCTAAAACACAAAAAAAGAGGACATTTTTTTTTTTTTTTTTTGTTTGTTTGTATATAGAGTGAAAAAGAATGATATCAAATCAGTATATTACAACCACTTTCACTCTGAAAGTTTATTTGTTTTTTCATAAAGGACCCTATACAAGATACACACATATATACATATTGATATATATATATAGGTACTCAATGAACAGGGCACTCTTTTGCTTTGATAAGTGTGCTATGATGTTAAAAGAACATCTTTTTATTCTTCTTCTTATTCCTTTGTAGCCCCACTTTGAATTTGCAGGTTTTTGTTTCTTGGTTTTGGATTGTTGAGGCATGCTCTCTTTATCAATCCCCTCTGTGATTTGGCCCCAATTCTTGTTTTTTTTCATTTGTTTCTAACAATTCCAAATGGGTTTGTTCAATATATAACAGGCTTCTTTGTTTCTTGGGTAAAAATTGAATCTTGGTTTTCAAATTTTGCCACTTTAATGTGATGTTTGTTAGATGATCATTCAAGTTTTGTTTCAAAGTGTTATATGAACATGATTGAAGACAAGGTTGGGCCAAGAAGTTTGCTTGAGGACATCAAGTTGTTGAAGGAAATGCAGGATCAAACTGGTTTGTTTCTTTACCATTTTTAAATTTTTTTTTTTGTGTTTTGTAAGTATGAAATTATATATTCAAGTTAGTTCCACAACTGAAGCTCATTGAGTTAAATCTCATCAAATGTACAATTATGTTTTAACTAGTTATTTTATTCTAAAAATGGTCAAACTGCAAGAAGATACTAATTTGTGCAACATAAGTTTCATTTTTTTGTAACTATTTAAAGCAACATACCATATCATGGTAAAAAAAAAAGTGTAAGTATGCTGGATTTTATGGTAAAAAAGTGTAAGCACTAAGTATGTTGTGTTAAAAGTTTACAAATGTAACTATGTAAGAATGTTCCACACAGATAAAGAAACAAACTTTGCATATGTAAGTGAACAGTTGATTGATCTTTCTTCTTTTCTTTGCAGTTTGCTCTCTAAATTATACAATTTTACAAGAATAATTCATAAACATGTCTAGTTTTTGGGTGTAAAGTAAAACAAGTATTTGCATATATTGCTAACAAAATTTCATGCAACTGTTTTATTTTCATGAATTTGTGATTTCCCCTTGTCACTAGCTAGCAGCTTGTTCTTGGTGTAAACTTTTAGGTGGTTTATATATATTTTCTTGCTATTGTTAAAAAAAACAAAAAATTTATTTGTGCATTTCATGGCTGTAGAAATATAGATATAGTCTGACATGGACACTGCTATATACTATAGACATGTTTGTGATTTCTTCATTTTACAATTATAGTGAATGAATTATATTGTTGTTATTAATATACTTTTTTTATTTGGATTTATTTGAGGACATTAGTGGCAGAGAATGATAGGGAGAGTTGTTTTTAAATCCCTTGTAGTATTTGTAACAGTTCTGTTTTTATCCATATTGTAGGGGTAAAAAAGACAATAAATTCAGAATTATGGCATGCATGTGCTGGGCCATTGGTAACCTTACCACAGGTTGGAAGCCTTGTTTATTATTTCCCACAAGGACACAGTGAACAGGTTCTGTTTCTACATATGCCTTAAAATTTGAATTTGAATTTGTTTACAAAAATAACCCTTTTGTTTCATTTTTTTATCTTGAATATATTAACCATTTCTTTAACAATATCATGGTTCAAACCTGATTGAAGAAGTTCTTGGCAACTGTTATATAGTATGAGTGAATGGATCTTGTAAGTTTCCAAGATTTCATTTGGAGGAAAATATTTTTATCGTCTCGTATTCGCCATTTTTTTTCTTATTTTTTGTTAAGAATAACTTTTTATTATGTTGAGCATTTTCAAAATAAGGCATAATGAGGATATATAGTAATAGATGACTCTATGGTCAAAAACAAACACACAAACATACAAAGGATAAAATCTCGCTCATAGCAGAGCTATTGGTTGGGTATGGCGAGGTTGAATGAGGACAAGCCTTTTCTCTAACCTAACATGAAAGAGGCAAAATGAAAACAAACAAATAAATCTGCAACCTTCCTCTAACAAAACATTCTGAAGCTGTATGACGTAGTCATGTTACACTTTTTTTTCACTAACACACTTTTTTTTTTTTTTTTTTTTTTTTTAATGTTATACTTATATATTAATAGAAGAAACGACAATTTACAATATAGTGGCTGGTAAACGGGCAACAAGTTGCGCCGCAACCCCCTTTTGAATAGCAAAGCCAATCCTACTAAAAATAAAGTTTCTTAGCCGACGAGGAATTGCTATGCACGACCCGCTTGACCCTGTTCAGAAATTCCACGGCCTCCGGGGCTAGAAAACCAAAAGTATCGAAAGCGAAAGGGATAAACACGTGTTGATTCTCTAGGCAGGCTTTCTCGTGTTTACCCACTTTGGCTGATTCCGCCTTCAACGCTGCTTGACCCGCAACAAACCCATTATCTCTAAGCCCAACAAGAGGGGACACTCCTGTAAGGTCCAAACACGCATGTTTCCCCCCAGCCCACCCAAACACAAGAATATCAGCGGGTCGCAAAGTAGATCTCCCTTCAAGCGGATCTGTCAAAAAGTTCACTGGCGCCTCCTTCTTGGCAGAGATTCCGGCACGCTTAAGGACGTCATATAGAACGTCCCTAACCAAATCGTGTCTGTATTTGAACCCGGGCAACTCCTTGCAATGAACCGCATGCTCGCCAAAAGAATCCAAACAAGTTTTGCGGCAAATTGGGCAAGGCTCATCGGGGGGAAACAAAGGAATCATCAACCGGTACTTAAGGATAGTCCGGTACTCTAAAGCCGACATGTGTTGGCCGAGTCTTTCGATGGGGATGACGGTCAAAAAGTCCTGTGACCGAGGAGCCCGGAGGCAATCAAACACTGCTTTCTGGCGAGGAGATAGATCAAACTTCATACCCAAACACTGGACGACTCCACTAAACAAGGCACTCGCCAAAGCATGTTGGGCTTTAGGGGGGGCGGTATCCTTATTAGAGAAACCGCTAAGATCGAACTCGGGAATGTGCAAGCGCAACTGATCCATTGCACACCGATAATCAGAGTCTAACCCCTCAATGGCACACTCTCGAAGAATGTGGTCCTGTAAACTCCAAGATTGTGCCCTCGAGGCCACAAAAGCATATGTCGATACCTCCTCAGCCGAACATAGACCTAAACCCCCAAAACGGGTCGGAAGTGAAGCAAGCCTCCATTGAAGATCCCCAAAGAAAGCACCCCCACAAACCACGATATCCTCGATTGCCTTCCTAAGGCCCGTGTCAAAAACGGAAACAGCTTCCCCTACATACATAGGCTGACACGTTCTGAGGCCAAATAACAACTTTGCAACTCCCATACACGAACGTAACAAAAGGAGCTCACATTGAGGGTCTCGAAGATGTGGGAGACAACTCATCAGTTCCACCGCACAAGATGCCCTTTTAACAGCCAAACTATTAATAAACCCCGAATCTCGACTAACGGCACCGCCCAAGAGTTTCACCCCAAGCACTGGCCTTCCAATCCCGGAAGGGAACAATCCATCCTGCACCTTCACCCCATTGCATGATGGCCAAAATACTTATGTTTTCTTAATGTTGAGATTAAGGCACTAACACACTCAATTTGGTTTTGTAGGTGGCGGCCACAACAAATAGAACTGCAACAACTCAAGTTCCGAACTATCCGAATCTTCCTTCTCAGTTATTGTGCCAAGTTTTAAATTCTACTCTACATGTATTTCATCTAAATTCTTTTAAGAAAAACTTAGAGGTGGCAAAATGCTCACTTTTGGTGCAGGTTGACTAGAAGCACTTTTTGTCCATTTTCAATTAACTGTTTTATTGATAATAAGTGTCTCAGTGTTAATATGATTAATTTTAATGTAATGTTTTAGAAGGTTTTATGTAATAAAATTACACTTAGGTGGTTTGAAGCCAATTTGAATCCTTTCCTTTTTAGATTTTTTTTACCTGTTAGATCAACCTCATCCTAAGTAAACGAGTCGAAATTGCCACCTTTATGAATAACCACTTATTTTCGTATCGGTCCATGCATTTCTTCATTCTTGGTTTTCTTTTTCTGAAACAGGCAGACAAAAATACCGACGAAATCTTTGCACAAATGAACCTGCAACCTTTAAACTCCGTGAGTTTTTGTAAAACTTTGCAAAAAGATATAAAAGAAAAATCATCTTTTATTTATCAAGAGTCAGTTTTTGGTTACTAATGCTATGGATGAATTTAATGATTCAGGAAAAAGATGTTTTTCCCATATCGGATATTGGAATGAGACATGATAAACATCCTAATGAGTTCTTTTGCAAGACTCTAACCCCGAGTGATACTAGCACACATGGCGGTTTCTCGGTGCCTCGCAGAGCTGCAGAAAAGCTTTTCCCACAATTGGTGAGGTGTTATTATATGTGATAAGTGGGCAGGGCGGGTGGGTTAGGTAACGGGTCAAACACTAATTTTGGTTTGATCAAAATGGGTCAGGCAGGATGGACCCGAAATACTTTTGTCCACATGTTCAACCTTTAATTTACTTTTGTCCACGTGATAAAATGGCCAGGTTAGATGTTTTGTATAACGGGTCAAACTGTATTTTGGGTATGGGTCAAAATGGGTCGGTCCCAGGGGGCCTAAAACTTTTTTCGGAGATGTTTTCGTCAATAAAAGTTTACTGTGTCAAATATGTTACAAAAGTTATATTGTTTCCATAATAATCTATTTATTACAATAAAATGATTTAGGAGGTTTTTAAGCTATGCTTTTATTCAATCTGCTTGACCTGTTAGAGATAAAAATACAACCCGAATCTGTCTATTCATACATAAGTTGGTTGAAGTTGTCACCTATAGTTTTCTTTTCATTTATGAGATCTTAGTTAGAATTGTTTATTAAATCATATCGTTTTTCAGGATTTTACTATGCAACCTCCGACTCAAGAGCTTATTATTCGAGATTTGCATGATAATACATGGACATTCCGTCATATATATCGAGGTGAGCATGTCACATTTTTACAACTTTCATGTCTTTTTTTCGTATAAAAAGCTAGGCAAAGAATAAAAACTATAATCCTAATTCACAAGCATGTGTGACATAATATCATACCAACTAAACTTCTATAATTGAAAAACATGAAAATGTCATCTATGCAAATAATGGTCAGTGAATTAAGCAAACAAACATGCCTAGTAAAATCACATATAACAAAGCTATTGTTTGTTGAATCGATTTGCACAGCAGATAAATTCTAAGTATAGATTGAAAAAAGATGAAGATGATGATTTCATTGTTTGTGTGTGTTGTGTGCATAAGAACAAGAACAGAGATCAAACATGGATTTCATATAATAAGGCGTTTATATATACCAGCAGTGGCACCACAGTTAACCTACTAAAACGCCACAAACTGCATACTTGAATAAAACTAAGGCGTTTATAATAAATTAAGTTATATATATATATATATATATATATCATTTTAAGACAATGGTCAGTAGAACAAAAGTTTAATATGAAGAATAAATTTCCCCCTCTGTTGATCATATGTATGTTGTATAAGCTATAAACATTAACTTATTTATAGCAATACTGAAATTTGTTTGTCTATATTTCTTTTCTACGCAGGGCAGCCAAAACGACACCTTTTGACTACGGGTTGGAGTATGTTTGTTGGTGCAAAAAGACTTAAAGCAGGCGATGCAGTTCTATTTATCAGGTGAGAGCTGCTTGATGCTGACATTTTTATGCGTCTTGTGCATATTATGTAGCACAGTAATGGTGAGCTGGTGACCCAAATGTGCAAGTAGGGTAAAGGATCCAAATGGGTTGGGTTGGGCCAGATTTGACGCCTCTGATATTGTGGCAGGGACGGAAAATCACAACTATTGTTGGGAGTGAGGCGTGCAAACCGTCAACATACAGCTTCACCATCTTCCGTTTTATCTGCTGATAGCATGCACATAGGAGTTCTTGCTGCTGCAGCTCATGCTGCTGCTAACCATAGCCCATTTACAATATTCTATAATCCAAGGTAGCTTGCTGTATAAATATAACATGTAAGCGTGAAACTCTGACATGCGATGTGTCATAGCCCGAGTTCTTAGAGTCTAGATTTGCCATGTAGGCTTCCTACTAAGCATTGCTCGCACAAGAACTGAAATTTTCGTTGTTAATAAGCTGATTATCAATTTTTCATGTTAATTATAGGGCATGCCCTGCAGAATTTGTCATCCCATTGGTAAAATACCGCAAGTCGGTTTGTGGCAATCAGCTATCTATTGGTATGAGGTTTGGAATGATGTTTGAAACCGAGGATTCAAGAAAGCGCAGGTATATGTATAAATGTGATGTTTTAAACTTCAAAAATCAGTCATCTACTTAAAAATGGATAGAAGTTTTGATCCATCGACTTAAAATCAATTTTGGTTATGATGATGTCTAGCGGAGTAACGGGTCAAACGTTGTCTAAACTCTAAAGTCCATTTAAGTGCATTAAAACTTCTAAACCACTTTAGTAAAACTTTAGATAATTACTAAGATAATATATGTGTTAGTTAAGTCGAAACGCTTAAACTATTTTTAAAAAGCTCAAAATATTTGGACAAAAAGGTTTTCTGTGTCAACCCAACTTGACCTAACCCACTTCTGCCAGTACCAGAATATCCATTTGGCCCGTTATCCCACTCGCACATGTTGTTGCATCTATAACCAACCTTTCGGTTATAATAGTAACTGGCGAAATGTGAATCGATCATCTTGTTGTTTATGCAGGTATATGGGTACAATTACAGGTATAAGTGACGTAGATCCGTTAAGGTGGCCTGGCTCGAAGTGGCGTAACCTTCAGGTGTGTGCATCATTTCTATGAAATTACCATCTATATGTACTCTAATTTTATTATTAACTACTTACTAGTGCAATTGAGAAACTTTAAAGTGCAAGCTTGTTTTTCCGCGCGAAGTGTAAAAAGTAATTATGCAAGTGTAATTTATACGTGCGTAATTATTTAACGTAAGAATGGAATTCTCATGCAAGTCACACAAGGTGTTCTTGCGTGAGAGTCGTTAAATAATTACGCAAGTGTAAATTACTATTGCGTAATTACTTTTTACACATAACACACTCTCTTATGATAAACATAACAGGTGCAGTGGGATGAACCAGGGTGTGGTGATAAGCAAAACCGAGTGAGTCCGTGGGACATCGAGACCCCGGAAAGTCTCTTTATTTTCCCTCCACTCACTTCACCCCTAAAACGACCCTTTAACTGTAGCTTCATAGAGCCACCCGAATGGGATAATATGGTGGCCCGTCCTTTTATTCGGGCCACAGAATCCCTCAACGTAAACCTTTCAAACCCATCAATGTTGGCCAACATGTTAACAAAACCTCAAACCATAGACAATACAAGGCCCATTTCACCAGGTATCCAAAAAACCGTTGCAACCTCAGAGACAGTTAAACCCGAATCACCACCTCTCGACTCCACTAATCCTCAAGATCTTAGTAACGAGCTACCAATTCTTAACCATTTGTCACCAATTGAGCAACTTGATCCATCTCTATGTAGTGTGTTCCCTGCCCTTGGGCAGGAAACATGGGACTCACACGATGATGTTTATAACGGGGCCAGCTCGGTTGTTGATCCATCAGTCCCGAGTGTTGTGTTGGATGAGTTTTGTGCGTTTAATGATAGTGATTACAAAGATCCTTCAGGCTATTTGGTGAGCAATAATTTTAGCTCAGGCGTTGAGATTCATGACAACTCAGGAGGGACCTCTTCTAGCAATGGGGAGTTTAACGACATCGAAACCAGGCAGAATGACTCATGGCCGCAAGTGCGCGCACCTCCTCGTGTGAGAACCTATACAAAGGTGAAAGTTTTCCCTTCTAAGACTATAATGTATCCAGGTTGACACGTTCATAAGTAAACGGGTCAAAGTTACCATCATAGTAGGAAACACAAATATGAAAAAACAAATATGTATGTTTTGTTTTCCAGATTCAAAAGGCAGGATCAGTAGGAAGATCAATCGATGTATCGAGTTTCAAGAACTATGATGAACTACGTTCTGAAATCGAGAGGATGTTTGGGCTTGAGGGGCTGCTTAACGATTCAATAGGTTCTGGATGGAAGTTGGTGTATGTGGATTTCGAGAATGACGTTCTTCTTGTTGGTGATGATCCATGGGAGTAAGTTACCGTACTCGTATTTGATATAGCCAGTTATTAAAACCCAACCATACTGAACCAATAGAGTTAAATGTAGGGAATTTGTGGGGTGCGTTCGATGCATCAGGATTCTTTCGCCTTGCGAAGTTAGGAAGATGGGCGAAGAGGGAATGCAGCTTTTAAACAACAGCACGGCGGCGTTGCAGGCGTTAATTGCAGGATGACCTTAGGAGACCTATGAGTATGTGTTATAGTTAGCCTTTAAGCTTTTATAATATATGAGTTGAGTGTAAGTTTATTATAGTTAGAATGTTTGCTTATAATATAGTTTTACATGGTATTAATGGTGTTGTATAACTAGAACTAGTATCACATCCATAGTGATTAGTGAATAGAACTTGGTTTATTTCCTTATACTCAATTCAACACATCAAAAATCTAAACAAATAAATAAAAATATTATGGGTCATTTCTTAAGAACTGGATCTTTCTTCAACACTCCTAAGGGCTTTTTTGGCAATTTTCCATTTCCCTGCAAACTGGCTTTGATTCACGATAACATACCTTTCTATGAAGAACTTGATTTCAGTTCCAAGTGTTTCATATCGTGGGGACCCACCTATGCGCGTAAATATGTTCCAGACTAAAGTATCTGCATACTCAAAAACAGCCTTGAAAAACATCCTAAAATGATCTATTTTTCTGGGAGTGAGTTTTGTAGTGTCGTGTAGATCTGCTTTCTGTAATACTACAAGCGAAAGCGTAAAACTGGATACCATTTCTGCTATAAATTTTGCAAGGTTCGTTGATCTTGTTTGCTGCATTGATTCTAGTTCCTTTGATCTCATTGGCTGCATTGATTCTAGTTCCGCGTAGTGGTCCCATATGCAACACTGAAAAACAGAACATAATTACGTGGGTATCAAATGGCTTGTAGCGTAGCGGTATCAAAGTGTTTTTGTATTATAATTATATTTAGCACACATTTATCCATAAAAATTGGATTAAAACATGTTTTCTTAGGTAACCTGACGCGACACGTTTTAATCCTGTCTTAAAACATACTTGTTTTTTACATAAACCCATTTAAACCAGAAAAAATTTCCATTGATGCTTACAGAAATTGGATCAAGATATCAAAGGTTGGAGTGGTGACAATTTCGACCCGTTTACTTATGAGTGGGTTAATTTGGGCTATCTTTTGTATCCTAACTGTTAAATAAACGTTAGCTAGCAGCCTAGCGAAACGTAGCAATTGGGTCAAACACAGATAAATAGTTCAAATATGATACATCTGGGGCAAAAAGCTTTTTAGATCAACCCAGCCTGACCCGTTTCCCACCCCACACAATGAAATACCTGTAATGTGAACCTGTGGTACTTTTTATGATTGCATAACTTTGAAGCCAGAACACAAAAGTATTTGTTGAATACTTTTTCCTGCAAACAGCACTCCACAAGAACCCGCATGATCTCTCTATCCTACAATATCACGGCAAACATGCATTACTTGACTATCACTTAATTGTCTAAAACGGCCATCAATAATGACGAAAGAGTGTCTACTTCAGCACCAAGCACTGGCTATTTTAAGCATAGTAAGAGGAACATAATACCTGCGTCCCTTGCAAATCCAACCTCAACAGTTTCTCAAACGCGTCAATATAATCCTCCCCATTCATAATTATTAAAAATATCGCCCTTCTTGCGTCTGTATTCATTCCTTGTCCAGCAGCAAGTTGAAGTTGTTTTTGAGTTTCCAAACTTTCTTTATTCATCTTTTTGGCGACATTTTCGATATTATTATAACTTGCGGTAGACGACATCATCTCTCCTGATAACCACCATTTACCTTTTTTCTCAGGGTCAAGAAGCCTGCTCCATTTCAATCCCCCAACTAAAACACTTTCTACCCTCAACTGTGAGAAAAAACAAACAAAATAGATCCTAAAGTTATAAATAAACATTCTAATAATGATGTATAAGAAAAGAGCATATCATAATGACCTCTTGAAGCCACTTCTTGATGTGAGTAAATTGCAAGGCATCCTCTTTAGCCTTTTTTTTGTTGTTCTTGATGTCAAATATGGTTTCAAGCATGAACTCCATCTACCACCCATGAATGAAGCAAACAAAGTTACAGAAAAAAAAATTAACACAACCTAAAATCAGCAGAAAAAATTGGAAAATAAATAAAAATGAGTTCATGAAATTCATACTCGTTTACTTCTGGTGATTCCCTGGCTATCTCCGGATGCAGCCTTCAGTTCTATCACCTTGTTCCGGATGCTATCAAAAACTTTTTTCATGGTGGACGGGTCGTCACTCCTCAATCTCATCCCAGCGCCTAATGAATGCAAATAGCAAGTACTTATAAATTGACATAAACAAACTAGAGGTGGAAACTTCGACCCGTTCAACTGACAACACGGTTTATGTTTCATCTCTAACAAGTAAAGCATGCTACATTCAAAAATATTAGATAGAAGAAAAAGAACCAAACAGGTCAAAAGTTGCCCAAAGTGTATTCATAATACATATCTTACAGTTTCCATATCTAACAGAAGCAAATAAAGCAATGAGGTAATGTGAATCTTACAATTAAGAACTGTCAAGATAGTGGAAACATCAACCTCGGTCAATCGCGAGCTTAGCATCATCATGAAATCATATATCAAGTCGCTGAAATGGCATTATAACGGAGCTTCATTAATAAAACAGATAACAAAAGAGAAAACAACAAACTAGTATACAAAGTACATTTATCTTTAATAAGAAATTTCAGAAGAAAGTGAATAACCTTGAACAAACTCCAAATATGTACAAATAACAGAGAAGAAGAGTCAAATTCCGCAATGAAAGATTGTCGTCCTTCTGATACTCGTCCTAACATAAGCGTTGGCAATATTAAAATCACATTCTTTATGTCGGTTGCTTTATGAATCTAATTTATTTTTTTAAATAATGAAAGTTTCAATGAACCTCAAAACACTTTGCAAGTGAAGCAAGCAGCTTTGCACCAAACTCAATCCCAACATTGCAAGCCAAACCAGAAACTAAAGCTGCAAAAACAGCAGCATACCTGCAAGGGTACGAACGTCAAAGAATTACCAAACATAATAACGAAAATGAATAATAATAATAATATTTATAAAGTATAAGAGGTGAACTCAACTGTTCGTTACCACGAGGTCCGCTAGAACATGACTTCAAAATTTCTTCACTTACAATTTGAGCACTATCACTGCAGCTAATAGACTGCAACTGCATGTTAATATTCAAGAAAAACGAGACGATTGCTTTAGACCTTGATGAGAGCATACTAACTACATTTGGTAAATAAGAGATAAATTAATGACAACCTTGAAAATTGAGGACATGTCCACTGTAATTGTTTCCACATTTGATTCACCCAGCCTATTTAAAAGGCCTGCAACCAATCAAGATTTATAAATAAAATTTTAACTTTTTTGATCATGTGTCATCAAGTACACAGAATAGTTTTGCATACCACGCACGCGTTTTCGAATTTGTGAATAATGTTCTTGAGATTCATGCTGAGGTGCGTCAACCAAATCATCACTTTTATTCCTAGCATCCAAATCCACCTTTGTATTTGAATTTTTCTTATGTTTCTTCCTTGAAATGTATGCATTTTCTTCAGTCTCCAAAGAGTCTAATACAGACGGAATCCCTTCAAATAAAACGTCGAGCGCGTCACCTCTCCACAATTTCCCTTTTTCGACGTTGAGTTTTTTAGCAAGTTTTCTTTCCAAACCAAGATCATCATTTGCAGAAGTGTCACCGTTCTGGTAATTTTCCAGTTCCAGATACATTTCAAAGTTTGTTTTCTCTCTTCTCATTGGTTCCAACGACGCGTTTATTCGGTCATCATTTCTTGAGGATACTGTCCTCTTATGTGAAGTACTAGTGTTTTTAAAAACTTTCTCTTCTGCAATTTGATTATTCTTCTGCATATTTTCCGCCTTCTGGTTGCTCAATGTCTTTTTTACTTTCTGAAATTGTTACAAATCAAGAAACAAAATACAAGTCATGTTTCACATTCTATCAAAACAGATTATACAAAAAAAAAGTTCATACATGATGTTGGATCCACGAGTCGAACTTTTTCTTGTTCTTTTCTAAACGAGTCTCTTTCCGTCTCTCTTTACGAGTTTTATCTCCTGAATCTTTAATTACCTGCAGCTCAGAAAATATAAGTATTATCTTTGTAATTATTCATCCTAATCAAACTGCAATATTTTTAAGAAAGAAAGGTATAATTAGCTACAGTACCATATGCGGCTTTTTCATGGTCAATGCGAAAGAGTCTGCACATGAGGTAGTCTCGTACGTACGCGCCTAGACGCGCTAGCTAGGAAAAGAGGCTTGTTTTTTTAGAACCAAGCTACTTGATTGTGTGTTTTTTCAAGTCCTTTGAAACTAAACATAAAAATAATTTATGGAACTTTCTAAGTAAAATTAAGGATTAAGTGCCATGCATTATTTACGTATATATCGAGTATTAATTAAGTTTTCTAATTAATTATTTTACGGCATACAAAAATTCAATGAAGATATATATAGTTTACCTTAGATATGATCGACGGATCGAGAGTTGAGGTTGAGGGTGTGTGCAACTGAAATTAGGGTTTTTGTATACAAGGAACGTACGATGAATATTAATGTACGTGGAAACATCTACAATTGCATTAAAACTATTGACATTAATTTCTAACTTGATTCATAAGTTCTTGAAGATGCAGGACCTAAGTTGACAAATTGATAAGTAGGTTTTAATTAAATCCTAAATATTTTTTTGCTAATATTTACAGTAACTGGAGTTTGGTCCCTGTGTTTTGATATCATTAACAGTTTAGTTTCATCTTAAGTTTTGGTCCTTCTGATTTTCCATTCAATTTTCCATTATCTGAGAGGTAAAAATGTCATTTTCTCCCCCTTTTATTTTATTTAGCTCATTATATAGGTTAACATTTTTATTCAATCAAAAGTAAAAATTAGTAGAATAATTGACAATTTTACTTCATATGTGTGGGAGCTTTAATAGAAAATTGGATGAAATTAGTGTTTCGTAGAGGAAGTGATGGTAAAATCAAAGAAAACATCGTGACTTACTTAATCACAATTGACTAGATGACTACGTTTTAATTGGTCAACAATTAAATTCGGATGTTTAAACGCGTAAATAACTCAAATCAGTTTTGGGTTTATGATCAACAAAACGGCTGCAAAAACAGGGATGTGGAAAAATGGAGATTGGTTTTAAAGTATTTGGAAATTGGAATAAGGTCCTTGAAGTTTATATAACTTATTATGACATGCATTAGATATTTAAATCGAGTTTTTTTTGTAAATGACATAATTGACCCGGTAGTTAGTTTTGTTAATACATTTACTAACTTAACTAAGCAAACTAACTTAATAGTTTTTATACTAAAATAACTTTTTTGCATAATTGTTTTAATTCCTTTTATGAAATCACATATTTTATAAAAAAAATCTATCTTTTTTTAATAAAAAAATCTATATCTTTAGTTTTCTTGCACCTCATGAGGTCGTAGATATACTTAATCGAGTCCAACAAGTTATGTATAGCTTTGTTATAACCTCGAGCTTTATGAATGTAGTGTTTAAATGACTTAATTTTGCTATCTAAAAAAGGATTAACGGTGCAACTTGTTGTCCGTTTACCTTCTATTTCCATGTAATTAATTTTTATCAATCCAATTGGATCCTATATTCTAAGTTTACTAATTATTAATAAATTAATCTAAAACATATGTAATATTGGAGTATGAATATTTATAGAAATTCTTCATAAATTTACAAAATAATAAGAATTATAATTTAAAAAGCTATATTGGTTTTCACTTGTCCCAATTATCACATTTTGTCTTCTACCGGTCCCAACTTTTAAATTGGTTGTCAACGGTCCCAACTTTTATCACTTTGGTAACCACTGGTCCCGTTGTTAAATTTTTATAACGCCGTTAAGTTTTTTCCAAATTCAAGACCGATGTTTTAGACCTTTTGATTGGAAGAATAATACGTGTCGATTGATGTAAAAGTTTTCTCGAAAAGGCTATCTGAATGATAAAATTTTTACATCCGATTGAAGCACCGTAGGTTTAAACACCCGATTGAAGCACTATTTCGTTGTTCGAAGCGCCGTTTTGAGGTAATTTTTCCATCAATCGACTTATATTATCATTCCGATCAAAAGGCTTATAACATCGGTATTGAATTTGGAAAAAACTTAACGGCGTTAAAAAAATTTAACGACGGGACCAGTGGTTACTAAGGTGATAAAAGTTGGGACCGTTGACAGCCAATTCAATAGTTGGGACCGGTAGAAGACAACATGTGATAGTTGAGACCAATAAAAACCAATATACCATTTAAAAAGTAGTTTTTTTAATTTTAGCTAAGGAAAATTTTCAAGATAAAAGGTAACTGACAAATACAAAATACTTATAGTTTTTAAAAATAAAAACTATTTAAAACATCATTATATGGTTGATAATTAAACTTATTTTTTTCTGAGTACATTTACGAAATATTTTCAAGTATATTAAAAACGCTAGAGATCTAGACTTTTTGACAATCTACAAAATAATAAAAAGGTGAAGTGGAATAGAATCATATAAAAGTTTTAGATTAGATGCTAGGTGCTTTTGAAATAACAAGAAACATATAGTACTAGTTCTTGTAGTGTAGATGACAAAAGCATCAAACGATGATTTGGTGGTGGTATGACTCGTATGCCCCTAAAAACAGTGATGATGCCAGAAATTTTGTATAAGGGGGTCGACGGTAACGGACCCACGCGACCCATAGAATTTTCTCATAACATTATGTTTGGGTTATAAATTCGGGTCGACGATTCGGTCCGGGACGGGTCAAATAGTAAAAATCTAAATCTCAAAATTTCATAATTCATTCTAAAGACCGTTCTTACACAAACAAAACTAGGTAGTCTTTTTAACACAAAGAGTAAAGATATTTATGATAATGCAAGACGAAGGTGAGTACTCTGATATCTAATTTTTCTTCATTCATTCTAATTGAACTTTAAACCAACCTGGTCGTCTGGAGGTGGACATAGTGAATGTGTAATGGCCCGATGGAAGACAACAAAATTGGAGGGATGAAAGGCAATAGACCAGAGTGAGCATAATTACAACAACATATTGAATTTTTTAGTGAGATTTTGAGAAGGACCGATCGGTTAAACTGAGAAAAAGAAACTCAAGTTGTGAACATGACCATTATTATTTTACTATTTTTGTTTATATTATGGACTAATTAAACAAAATAAAGTTAACTGAATTTAAGTTGAAAATTTTAAAAATCAAGAGGTCAAACCAAGTATATATAGTATTTTCAAGAGGGTTCAAACCTTATATATTTAAAAGAAATTAACTACCGACCGTAAAATCAATATTTTAGAGGGGCCTTGACCCCCTTGGTCTCTATAATCCCTCGCCATTGCCTAAAAAGGCATGACCTTCGAGAGTTTATATAATCAGCAAACACCTAACCACTTGCTAACGTCAATGTGAACCCGATAACAACATAGTCTGGCCGGTGTGAGGCAAGGGACATTCACCGGTCGATAAATAAAGGGTAGTTGACAAAAGCAAAAGGTGCTAGGGAAAAGGGTGGTGGCCCATAAACCCGATAGAGCATGTGTCGACCACTTGTGGCGTGCATCTTTCATCACGTCAATCATTTTCAACTTTGTCCGTATATCTATTTTCAACTTTGTCCGCAGTTTTCTAAATCATTCAATCATACTCATAGTCAACAACCATCTATCTTTCATTTTATTACTTCAACAAAGAAATTAGTAACATCCGATAAATTCAAAACACAAACTAGTTAACTAGGCAATTAATAAGAAAAAAATAATTGACTCGTTTCTATTGCTATTTTCAACTGTTTTGATCTATTGCCCATTTGGTCACTCGTAACTTGTTACGCTTAGTTGTTCTTGGCAGTGGAATCGTCTTCAGGATGCCAATATCGGTTAAAGAACATCACAGAGTCGGCTGTAACTGCATATCCATCTGAATTTCGGTGCCAACTATAGTAAGCATGTGTCCGGTTCTTGATCTCCAATGTTGCATGTCCGAAGCTGGCTTCTCTATACGCCGAATACTTGGGTTGTGGCTCTGTCATGCTGCGCGAACATTTATATATAATTAAATTAAATAAACCACCACATATATATTATGTTTTAAACAATTAATATGTATTCAACTCACTTGTTTGCTAAACCTTCAATGTTACCACCATCGCCGATGGTGATATAGACCGGGGCAGATTTATCATGTACCGGGGTGCATTCCCCGTTTACAATGTTATAAGCAATATTAGATATACGTTCCTACATACACACACATATATATATATATAACAAGGTAAGTCAGATAGAAATTTATTATGTATGTATGTATGTATGTATGTATGTTTTAGGTAGAATGGCTTACGGAGCGTTCATAAGCATGAACATGACCAGCAAAGACAAGATCGACTTTATACTGAACAAACCATGGCTCGAACATGACTCGCATGGTCTCACCCTCCATGAAGTGATAACTGTTACTGTTGTACCATGGTGAATGCATGAGAACAATTAACCATGGTGTTTCACTTCTATTCACCTTTGGAAACTCCTCAAACAGCCATTGGTATTGTGGTGTGTACATACCTACACTCACCATGCATGCTAGCTTTTATATATATCTTAACTAATTACCCATTATATATATTACGGAGTAATATTTGAGAACATACATACATGCATGCATGCTTAGTTTAGGGCAATATGTTATCTCTTTGATCTTTGATTTTTCAAAGCCATAAACGAACATTTCTAGTCAGTCTAACACGTCTATAACGAAACTAGTCGAATGACTAGAAGTTTAGCCGTAGTAGTCTGAAAAATGTCCATTTAATTTCGTTCTAGTCGACGACTAGATAGAAATGTTCATGTTTGGCACAGAAAGTCAAATGAGAGAATTATGAAATAGATATTTTGGGAAGTTTCCCTTAGTTTAGTTTCGTACCGTAAGCAGAGTAGGAAGACAATACAATGATGTAAGCGGAAGCTCGTTTGATTGAATACCAAAGTGGTTCGGTGCTTCCTGATGCCCGAAAGGGCATCCGGTATCGATGAAGAAACGGCTTAAAAGGCTTGGTTTCACCCTAAAAATAGTTAAGGTACAAACATGCATATATGTAAATAAACCATTGAGCTTAAAATACTACATTTTTAGTGACATATAGGTACATGGAGTTAGATATATACGTACAATGGTTGGCTCGTAATCAAGCTCGTGATTTCCGGCGGTCCAAATCCAGGGTTGATAAGCGGTACTACGTTCGGCAAACCTCCCCCAACTATCCCATCTGGAATTGTCATGGAACTCATAGTGATCCGCATACGAGAGATCCCCTACAAACAACACTGCTGCCCCTTTCACCGGGTTCATTTCGTAATGAGCAAGTGTAACATTAGAATCATATGTTTGACCAAGATCCCCTTCATGAAACAAACAAATCAATTAAAGCTATCAGGCTTAATTACTTTTTTTTAACGGCAAATATACGACCCTGCTAAGAAGAATATATGTTATCTTAATTAACTAAGTGTGTGGAAATGATATCAAAGTTAAGTTAAGTTACTATACCCATGATCCCAAAAGTGTAGGGGACGTCAGGTCCTACGGGCGGGGGAGTCATGAACCAAAAACGCCTTGTGGTGTGACCGATTCCCACTTCGTAATAGTACTTACTCTCAAACTGTAAGTTCTTGATATTACAATGATGAATGAATCCAGAAGTATAATTGTAGTATTTGTAAGTAGTAATTTTTCCCGTGGCTTTGTATTTTTGGTCGGTTTTATCGGCTAGCCAATAAACGACGTCGGATGAACCAGGTTCATCTTGAGTCACCCATGACACAATTACTGCTCTACCCACATGGTCTCCTTGAGTTATATGCACCTACCATACCATACCATAACATACCAAATTAAGACGCAACAATCATACAACTATCAATGAAACGACGAGTATCGTATAAAGTAACGTACCTGTTGAGGGGCATTGTAACCTGGAGGATGAGAGAAGACGTCGCTACTAAAAGGCATATCGACGGACTTTTCCTCTTTTCTAACGAACGAGCTTGTCATTCCGCCATACGCTCCATGGTACAACAACACATGAGCAACACACACATATAACACTAACCCCATCTTCATCTTCATGTTCATCTTCATATGTTAGTGTTGTTTTGGTTTTGGTTTGGTTTTGGGACGAAGTTAGATGCAACAAGATAGCACTACTTTATAACCGATCAAAAACAGTCAACACTAATTAATTTACTTTTGGTATTATATTCAAGAGGCCTATATTTAATCTAATAAATAAATGCATCAAGAATAAGAATATATTTTTGTTTGGTTACACGGACTCGATCAAGTTGCATCTCAAAACGTACAACACTTTTCTCTTTACATGTGATCCATCCTTTTATTATTATTATTTTTTTCTATTTATGTGAATGATACAAATTGACTTTTTAGCTTTAATTTTGTCATTTCTAATTTAATTATCTTCTAAATCTGCTTCTCACATTGACAAATACATTAAACGTCAATGGATTTGAGTTTAGGTTCTTTTGATTTTTGATTTAGGAGCGCTCAAGCTAGAGCTTGGATCGTCAAAGACTGTTTTTTGACAAATACCCACTGTCCCTCCTAGAGCCTATTGAAGAAAAAATCCAAGGCTCACTCGCTGCCCTACTTTTTGAAAAACGAACCTGTTAGGGAGACCGATTGGACATGGAACCGGGCATTAAACAAGTATTGTTCGGAGGTTTGAACCATTTGAGCCTAACCGGCCCACCGAACCAGAAATTGATGGTCAAACCGGAAAACCAAGTGATTGAACCAGGGGAAAAAGAGGTTGGTGGACCGAAAATTTTAAAAAAATTTCTATACTTTTTGTATTTATATATAATATATTTATGACATTGTCTTATTTTTAAATCTGATCCGACTAGTAGACTGGTAAGGATACCAACTTGATGACTGATCCGATTCTAAAAATATTTACCTAACTACTAAAGGAGAGGTTCAATAACCCCTTTATTTTGTGGTTTACCAAATTTTTATTTTTAACCTTCTTAGTCTATTATATCTAGGTTTCAACTTTGACAAAGTTCTAAGTCTAGCTAAATTTCTAATTTCCAACTTTAATCTATAGCTCTAAACGTTGATTAAAAAATATTTTTATCGATATATGTAGCTAAGTTGTAACGTATGCTGCGTCAAAACATGATAACTAAGATCCTTTCATCACATGATGCAACTCGCCAACTCGGTTAAGTAAAGTAGTTGCCGGATAAGACTCAAATTGTTGGGCCTTTATCGGTCAAGGCCGGTGGACGAATGTAAAGTCTAACAACATTTCAATTTTCAACTCAACTCAAATCAAATCTCATATAACCATGAACATTGCTACCGGAATTTTATCATCCTCATCATCACCGTCGTTATCATCCACCATTTTTACCTTCACTCTCCGCCGCAGGTTTTTCCTTTCATCATTTTCCACATCTTACAACACACGCATTCAATCTTATTTCAAAAACACCATTTCAATGCATCCATCATCTTCTTCATCCGCTGCCGCATCTCTTCATTCCGGTACACCGGCATCAACAATTGAGCCTATTGCATCATCATCGGTTGCCGGAGAACCGGTAACTATTAAGGAGAATAATAACAAGCCGCAAAAACAACATCCGTGGTTGATTGTAGGGCTTGGAAACCCTGGGAAGCTGTATAATCGCACAAGGCACAATGTTTGTACTCTGTTTCTATATGTATACATATATCTGTTAGGCTAGTTTATGAATATAGATGTTATATTTTGGTTTTAGCTTTTGATCAATTGTTGAATTATCACTGAACTTGTGTATATCATTTTTAAGGGGTTTAGACATGTTTTAGGCTTGTTTCGTGCTTCATTAGGCTGGTTTTCAGCCATTTTTGTATGCTTCTGTTATGATTTGCCAGAAATGACAAAACTTGCCTTGTGTGAGGCCATTTTTGCGCGTCTAGAGAGTTTTTGACAGCATAGTTATCCAAGTTATGAATGATTGGGTGTTACCATTTAGATATTTGAGTATTATGTATTGAAATGGAAGAGAAAAATAGATGAACTTTAATCATGTTTGTTATATTAAGTTAGTATAAGTTAAATCAAGTTATCTAACCTTTATTATCAATGGCCGTTGGTCTTGTTGCAAATTGGCCATTCGTGGTTGTTAAATCGGTGAAAATGATGTTTTGAGTATGATTTTGAATGTATAAGTATGTGATTGATACTTGCAGGTGGGTTTTGAGATGGTGGATGCAATAGCAGAAGCTGAGGGCATCTCAATGAGCAGTGTTTCATTTAAAGCTTTTTTTGGGAAAGGTTTGTAATTAAATTTTATTCTTTGGTTTTATGTAAGGTCTAAGTAAGGTCTATAAACATGGATCAGTTTGACATTTAAGCTCAAAGTTACTGGTTACATTACAGACACACAGTTTCAGAGCTAAATAACATCATGAACCAAATTCCATAAGTATCTTCTTTTCTTAATTTGAAGTCAAGGCCTTAACGATTTTTGGTTTGGGTTTATTTGGTTACGTCAAACACCAAAATGTTATGAATGCATAGACCGTATGCATATAACTTGTTCTTGATGTTGCATTAGAGATTTCTGGTCTGTATATATTTGATTTTTTGATGTTTGTTTACCTATAGGATGTATTGGAAATACTCCATTGATGCTTGCTAAGCCGCAAACTTTCATGAATGCTAGTGGTGAGTCTGTAAGTAAGCTTATCTGATTTCTGAATTTCTGATCATTCATCTGTTTTTCTTTTTCTTTTTATTTCGTGTAGCTTATTGACTTTGTTTCTGTCAAAAAGGTTGGAGCAATTGTTTCGTTCTATAAGATTCCCCCAAAGCAAGTACTCTTGGTAAATTCTCTAAGATATGTTTTTTTTTGCCCTCTAATATTACCTTTCTGTATACTTGGATCTCATGATACATCACTTGCAGATTTATGATGACTTGGATTTGCCGTTTGGAAAGTTACGACTATTGCCAAAAGGTGGACACGGGGGACACAACGGGTAAATGCCACGTCGCTATTACTTGCTTTTATAGCTGTTTTTCATTGAGTTATTATAATTTTGTAGTAGAGATGAGTTAACAAGTTCATGTACAATACAATATAACTTAGAATACACAATATCATATCTTTCATATAACATTTGATTATGAACTAAACATTTTAGGGTGTAACAACTAGTAATATAATCTGTATGGTAAGACTTGAAACTCGGTACATAGTAATTGTTGCCATTATGTAATGTGAAAACATGCTCCTTTTACTAAAAGCTTGTATTCGCATAGTTGCATACAAAAACACAAGTTGCACTATACTTGAAATTACAAAAAAAATCCACGTGCCAAGTGGCTAGTATGTGTGTTATAGTGAGAAAGCAAAATTTTTTTTGGTTAAGATTCTTGCGATTTTTATTCGTGAGCACCTATTTTAGTTGACATTGAGATGAATATTTTGCTCTTTCACTTTGTTTTAATGTGCACTATGCACTGATGACAATGTGCATTTTAAGATTCTATCTACTGCTCATTCTTGACCCTTGGTAGCATTCAAAACACTATATTTATTTATTTTTCTTGAAGCATATAGCTAGTAACTATATTAGACAAATGGGCAAGTTGGACGGGTTGGGTGACAAGTAAAAATCATATGTATTTAAATGGTGTCAAAAAGGGTTGGTTCTGTCTGATTGGACACTATGACAGTATGACAATGCTTTTGTTATTATACATGATTATAGAAACTATTAGTAAAATAATCATTTAAATTCTTGAATAAAGCAATTTAGGAGTTTGTTAACATATGGATAAGTATTGAGTCATTTGCTATCGCTCATGACTTGTATTGTAGTCGGTCCAGAATGCCTTTGTACTCTTTCTAATGCTAATGTCTTATTCTTTCATTTCTTTTTTCTTTGAGTTGCGGTTATGTTTCTTTTTTAGTTAAAATATGTAACCGCATTCATTTGACCATTACTAATGTTCGATGTTCCTAATGATGTGTGTGTTCTTGTAGGATGAAGAGTGTGATCAGTCACCTTAAAGGAACTCGTGACTTTCCTCGTTTAAGAATAGGTTATTGATCACCTTCTACTTTTTTTACTAGTTATATTTTATGATTATTAATATATTATGTAGTAACGACTGGCTAACACCTGTAGGCATTGGGAGGCCACCAGGCAAGATGGAAGCTGCCAGCTATGTTCTTCGACGATTTAACAAACAAGAAAGTGAAGAGGTATGTGACATGCACTACAAGAGGTGGCAATTTTGACCCCTTATGGGTTTGGGTTATGTTTTATCTATAACGGGTCAAACGGGTTGATATTATGCGAAACATATAAAACGGGTCTATTGGGATTATGTTTTGTTTTAAAAGGGTTCAGTGGGTCCAAGGGTTGAAAGTCATTTGAAATGTATGTATATATATGAGTCAAAATGGGTATAACTTGGTTGATTTGGGGAGGGCTATAGCATGTCAAAATGGGTGATTTAAAAGATGTAACTAATTAGGAAACATGTCAAATGGGTCGATGGAGTCAATCAGGTTAAATTATGCTACTTGTATATATATGAGTCAATTTGGGCTATATATAACTTGTAGTAATCAAATGCAAAACACATTAGTTATTTACAAAACCAAAAAAAATGGGTGTTTGTTGGTCTTACCAAACACAGCCATACCCTTTTGATCCGTATTAAAAGGTACTTGTTTTGATCCGTTACCCAATCCACCACACACTTCATTTTGCCACCCCTTCATAATGTTTTACAAATAAACATGTCTCCGTGTGTTTTACAGCTGGATTTCACATTTCAAACCGGCATTGAAGCGATTCGAATACTTTTACTTCAAGGTTTTGATAAGAGTGCAACTTATGTGAATAGTCTTAAAGTCGTGAAACAGATTCAATAAATAACATGGTTACAGGAAGAAAGATAGACCCTAGAGCATTTGAGATGACTATGAATATTTTTTGGACATGTAACAAATTTGTGTATTGTTAGGTATTTGATATAAATTATTGATTACACTGAACGTCTAAGATGTTTCTAACATTTTAGGTATTTTAGTCTAGATATATCTAAAATATCTATGAAATAATTTGCTTTTCAACTTGAAAATTTAGACTCAAATCTTTCAACAATAGGAGATCAATGTTTGCAAAAGATTCATATTTGCCCCGATAAGAAGCTGGAGATGAACAAAACGAAGCGAGCCCGATTCAAAGTTAACCCTCCTATGCATGTGATCAACATCAACTCTATCAACACCAATTCCAAACACTTTGCTATTTATGTATCAATTGCTCCATCAAGAAAATGACATCATCAGCAAACAATGAGTGATACATAAAAGGCACATTATTTGTTAGACATATGCCCTCAAGGAGACCAAGTTCCACCATCGAAACATGATATTTAGACCTTCCAGGGCCATCAAATTTTCTTATCTAATACTCCTTTTTTGTTGCAAACTTCTTATGACCACACTATTTCTTCCATTCGTGAATGGTTAGTGAGAACTCAGTTGATGTTTGGTAGCCTCTTAATGATTTTATTAAGTGGCTACATCTAAACTGTTCATAGGTAAGAGACTTTGGTTCACAAGATAATACATATAAATGGATCAGTTGATCTTTTAATAATTAAGTGATAAAATGATGTTGAATGGTTAAGAAACATATTTACCCTCACCGTCAATTATTAGAGCAGCTGGAGTTGACTCGGGGTGGGTGCGGCCCTGCACGGGAACACCACCCCACCCCCCTTCGGCCCTGAACTTCGGTGTCCACTTTGGTGTTTCTTCCGGGAGCTACACCCCGCTTGTTTTGACCGTTGCACATGGGCCCTTTTTCCAACAACTATTTTTTTAATTTCTTTTTTAAAATTTTACTTTAAAAAAATGATGTGGGGTGGTGTGAGGTGGATTCCATGTAGTGTGGGGTGAATATGAGATAAATGTGGAATGGAGTAAAAAGTATGAGGTGGTGTGGGGTGGTGAGAGGTGGACTCTCCTCATCCTTAGCACCACAGCCTACCAACATCGCCAATCAGCATCATCGCCACCCACCAGCACTAACTAGGGGTGTGCATTATTCGAATATCATTCGAATTATTCGAATATCATTCGAATTATTCGAAATTCGATTCGAATTCGATTAAGGCCATTCGAAATCGACTTTCAGTCATTCGAATTCGATTCGCATTCGATTCGAATAATTTTGTCGAATGTGGATCGAATACGAATATGATTTTCTGTATTCGCATTCGATTCACCCAATTCGAATAAGAAATTTATATATTTTTAATATATATTTTTAATATATCTAATTAATTATCTATATATGAATATGATTTAGTGGGCTTAAAGTAAAGTTAAAATACCCAAATCCAACCCATTACCCAATCTTAATTGTTGTTTCTGCATATGAACATCATTTTGTGTTATGGCAACTGCTTAATTGTTGTTTCTACAGGTTTTAAACTTGTTTATAGTCTTTTTTGTGTTTGATTATGCAGTTTTAGACCTTTTGTTAACATGTTTTAGACTTGTTGATGTGTTAGTATTTTGCATATTGTTTGGGTGATGTTTTGCATATTGTTTGGGTAATGTTGTACACTTATGTTATGTTGTGCTACATTTGTATTGTTACTTGATGTGTTTGTTTATTTAAATTTTTTTTAAAGCGAATACATTCGAATCTATTCGAATTCGATTCGAATTCGAATAACTTAATCGAATCGAATACATAGATTTTTATTCGAATGTGGATCGAATACGAATACAGTTTTTAAAAGTCCCAATTCGACCAATTCAATTCGCCTAATTCGCCCAATTCGCATTCGATTCGAATGAACACCCCTACCACTAACCATAACCACCATTTGCCATCACCAACCACTAACATCCCCACCAACCAGCACCACCACCCGCCACCGCCAACCACCACCACTATAACTTGCCGCCGCCACCACCACCCCATCACTGCCAACCACATCGCTAACCACCACCATCAATATCGCCAACCACCACTATCACCACCCGCTTCAACCAACCACCGACCAACACTGCTATGAACTACCAATACATTTCACCAACATCGGTTAACTATCACCAAATAAATACATTTCGTTTACAGATAATAAAACAATCAGTCATTTTACACATCTATTTACAAATCCAACCAAATAAAATAGTCATTGTACACAATTATTTCCAAAAGATCGTAACATGCCAACTCATTGGGTTCAGTAAAATTATGGCGAAAGCAACCGTGCAACCAAATCATGAACCACCAAACCGACACAACACCCAACACATAAACCCAATTGCTCCAATCCAAACCCTCGCGCCATTTGTCGGTGCACCATTTCCTATCTCAGCATCTTTTTTTCTTCACACTTCAACAACCACCAAATCTAAGATCCAAACACATTCACTTCAGATCCATACATCCTCCATTTCACTTCCACTATCACATTGTTGCTTTGTTTTACACCAGATCAGATCTGTGTAACTTAGTTTTCAGGTAAATGGGGAAAGAAGAAAAATCTAGAGGAGGAGGATGTATGGGGTGGTTTATAGTGCTAATTGTAGTAGCTGCAATTGCAATAGCATTAGGTCTTACATTGAAGAACAAGTTTCATCACCATGATAATGATGATGATGATTTGCCCGCTCCAGGTCCTCCGGGTCCGGTTACGCAGAAATATGGTGATGCTTTGAAGATTGCATTGCAGTTTTTTGATATCCAGAAATGTAAGCATACATACCTAACTTTTTTTTGTTACAACTGCTTTTTGTTCTATATATAGTGTTTGATGCAATTGTCTTATTGAATGTTGAGTACATAATCATAATCATTGCATTATTGGCATTGCTAAATAAAGTTTACAGACACATAAATTCACTACTGTTTTTGTTTGTATGTTAATAGATCTGAATAATTAGTTTCCTTTTGTTGCTTTGTGTTTACTGAAATTTTGGGTCACTAACTCACTAAATGCTTATAAGTTGGTTTGATTGATTTGACTACTTTGGATTTGGTATGTAAACTGATATTATTGTTGTAAGAATGTTTGTGTTTTAATTTTTTAGACTTGCATTTTACTAATAAAAAGGAGATTAAACTCTGTTTCTTGAAATAGATGTTATCATATTATGGATATGGAAAAGAAAAAGAGTGTTGCTAATTATAGTTCTAAGGGCAATGGTTAAGACTTAAGAGCATAAATCTTTACTTAAGTTTAATAAATGTTTAACGACACATAAAAACTTTGTTAAGTATGTGATTATTGTGAAAGGGTATTTGGTGAGGCTAGTTTTTAAAGCTACTTTTAAAATGAATGCTAAAGTTCACTCATTTAAAGAAATTTTAAGCTCTTTGCCAAACATAAAATGATCCGGGAAAAACCTGGTATAATATATCTTTAAAATACTCATGTTTCTTTAGGCGTAACTACGTGAAGGCATTTATCATCTCACTATTTGGATTTGTATTCATGTTATTCTTTTTGCAGCTGGTAAACTGGTAAACAATGAAATATCATGGAGGGGGGATTCGGGCCTACAAGATGGAAAGGATGCGGATTTGGATCTTTCTAAGGGAATGTATGATGCTGGAGATCATATGAAATTTGGATTCCCGATGGCTTACACCGCAACTGTTCTTTCGTGGGGCATACTTGAGTATGGTGATCAGATGAATAAAGCTAATCAATTGCAATCTGCTAAAGGCTCGCTTAAATGGATCACTGATTACTTAATTAACGCTCATCCTGAACCTAATGTGCTCTACATTCAGGTAACACTAATCTTCAAACTCGTATAAGTTTACATTTCTGTTAAAGACTCGCTTAATTGGATCACTGACCATTTATAAGTTATAACCCACCAGCCCATAACCTGTCTTCTCTTTTAGATAATGGGGTTACGTCGGTTGTATCCGGTCAAATGGTTTAAAGGGCTCTTTTAGCTGGCCTACTGAACCCGCCCATTTTCGAACTCATACTAAAAAAGATCCCATTTGACGTGTCTTACAATCTCTATCTGAAACTTTCACCTGTTTTGACTTGACCCATTTTGAACCATATTTTTTTCAGGTGGGTGATCCAGATGTTGATCACAGTTGTTGGGATAGACCTGAAGGTATGACAGAAAAAAGGCCTCTAATACAAATAAACGCATCTACCCCTGGAACAGAAGTTGCAGCAGAAACTGCAGCTGCGATGGCATCTGCATCATTAGTGTTTAAATCAAGCGATTCAACTTATTCGAGCTTACTTTTAAAACATGCTAAAGAATTATTTACATTCGCTGATCAACATAGAGGTTCTTATAGTGAAAACATCCCACAAGTTCAAAAATATTACAATTCAACTGGTTATGGTGACGAGCTTTTGTGGGCTGCTAGCTGGCTTTATCATGCAACTAAAGATCAAACATATCTTGATTATGTTATTGGAAGTAATGGTGAAACTTATGCTAATTGGGGAAGTCCTACTTGGTTTAGCTGGGATGATAAACGACCGGGGACCCAGGTAAAGTTGGTTATCATTATATTAATCTCACGCACCTGCTTATAGAAACAACTTTACACCTTTTCTATTGATTTTGACAACCAAGTTGCTTTTTATTACTCACTGAGGTGCTATCATATGTTTATCATTATTTCAAGTTTTTTTTTAATAAACATAATTTAAACGTGTAATAAGTTATAAGTTTTTGTAAACTTTTTTCACATAAGCATTTTTTGCTTATGTGACACTTGCATAGATGAACACCACATCACCAAATTACATGTAAAATCAACTAAATAATCAGTTATTATCATGGTAGTAAACTGTAGCTCTGAAAATAGTTTTCTGTTTTACGCTTAATATAAAGTAAGTTACTCAAAAACTGGGAAAAACTTTAAAGCTCATTTCTGATTTCAAGTTTTAAAAAAATGAACAAAATGAACGAAAGAATTACAATAAGAATGTTCACCATGTTTTGACAAACTAATTAGTGAAAGCTTCAAAGTTTTTTGAATGGAGTATTTTGGTTCTAGCCGCCGTACTAAAAAGTACCCGTTTTGACCGCTTACCCAATCTGCTCATTTTTCATGCAGGTTCTTTTGTCAAGGGTGAGCTTCTTTGATTCAAAAGCTGCTACAGATGCAAGCCTCAAAAAGTACAAAAAAACTGCTGAGGCTGTTATGTGTGGCCTCCTGCCAAAATCCCCAACAGCAACATCAAGCCGAACAAAAAGTATATTTTTTTCTCAAATGCTATCCAAGCATTCAACTTATTCATTAAGACCACACATATATTAAAAGTAGGCCACCATAGCATGTATCCCTTTCTTTTGTATACCAATTTCAGCCAGAATAACGCCAAAGACGAAAACAACCTTAATTTTTTTAGAAAACAGTTTTAGCCAATAACATGTTGAAGCTTAACCTCTTCCAAGGTAATTATTCTTTCCAAAAATTTTAAGGGCATTTTCGACTTCTTTTCGTGTGGCCAAAATTGATATTAAATGAAACCAGATACCTACTTGTGTCATTGTGTGATCTATAAAGTAGTTTAAGAAAATTAAGGATTTGGTCCCTGTTATGTTATCTCGATTTAGTCCATTCTTTTCAATTTAACTAATTTGGTCACTGTAGTTTTCAATTTGTTTCAATTTCTTCGCAACCACTAACACCATCCAATATTTCCGTTAAACACTAATCATGTTCCCCTCACGTGAAGGGCATTTTTGTCATTTCACAACACAAACCTTATATAAAACTCACTTTGACAAGTGTTTTATATAAGGTTTGTGTTGTGAAATGACAAAAGTGCCCCTCACGTGAGGGGCACATGAATACATGATAAGTGTTTAACGGTAATTTTGGCTAGTAAGAAATTGAAACAAATTGAAAACCACAGTGACCAAATTAGTTAAATTAAAAAGAATGGACCAAAATCGAGATAACATACAAACCACAGGGACCAAATCCAAAATTTTCTCAAGTAGTTTTATTATATGCCTAACATTAATGAATAAGGTTGAATGCTTAGGTGACATCCAGATACGTTGTCACTTTTTTTTTTTTTTTCTCTCTGTCGATATATATCTGACTATATACATCACAGGTGGTCTTATATGGATCAGTGATTGGAACGCTTTGCAGCATCCTGTAGCTTCTGCCTTTTTAGCCGTTGTTTACAGTGATTACATGCTTACATCACGGACCAAAAAAATCCAATGTGATTCAGCCTCCTTTTCCGCATCAGAACTTAGGAAATTTGCTATGTCACAGGTATGCTTCACATGACTTGGATTTTACTTGGTACGTTACTATATGGGTGACGGTTACTAGTAGAGGTGGCAAAATAAAAGGGCCGGTTGGGTCATGTAACTGGTCAGAGCGGGGTCTGTATCTGCTACTAATATGATTTTATTTTGCATCAGGCCAACTATGTGTTGGGAGACAATCCAATGAAAATGAGTTATCTTGTTGGATATGGTGATAAATACTCACAATTTGTGCACCATAGAGGAGCCTCAATACCAGTTGACGCAACCACCGGGTGCAAGGGCTGGCAATGGCTCGAGTCAGACCAACCTAACCCTAACATTGCCATGGGTGCACTTGTTGGCGGACCATTTTTAAACGAGTCATTTGTTGACTCGCGTAACAACTCAATGCAAACGGAACCAAGCACTTACAATAGTGCAGCCATCGTTGGCCTTCTTTCGGGGTTGGTTACAACCTCATCAGTAGCTGCATCTTTCACATGATTAGTCGCGTTTCGTTTGTATTATAATTAATATTTTGTTATGGAAATTGTTTGTGTAGGTGTTAGTATTATCCACGTGAGATGTATACAACTTATGAGTGTATATGTTGTTAGCTGCCTTGCTTGTTATTAGTTGGTTTTTAAGTATGAAATGCAATATAAAATTTAACGTTTGTTTATTTTATTACACTATATCTTATTTTTGGGAAAGTTTCCAAAATGTTCATTTTGACCTGCTTTTTTTCAAATTGTCCACATTGAAAATTTTATCTTCAAATGTCGCATGCAGACAAGATGTTGATCTGTCTAGCTATGTTGTACATGGTTATTTAATGACGATAAGCGTAGGCTCGTCTTAGATGTTTTGTACTTTGTGTTTTTGGGCATGATGGTTTGTTCATTGTTGCAGAGTGTAAAGCCTAACATATTTCTATGTTGAAAACTGTGACAATGGGCAATTATGTCTATGTGACTTTGTTTCCCATTTCATATATGTTGTTGGTAACTCTTTTATCGCCACAATGATTCATCAATTGTAAGCCTCAATAGTCTGTTTTGGCTCTTTCCTATTACCAATTGGCTGTTTTCACTGATATAAATGATTATATGTAACCTTCTTAACATTAGTATGTACTTTTGTTTGGGGTGTTGCATAGGAAAGTTAAATACACACAGCGAAGTGTTAAAAAATAATTACGCATATGTAATTTACACTTTGCACCGATAAGCATCTCTCCATGAAAGTCCAAATTGAAGATTTAAAAACCACGAATTTTCTTCGGGTGAAAGCAGGTTGAAATGTTGGGGAAATTCTAAAATTGATTGTTTGGATGATCTAAGAGTTATGTAAGCAGTTTTAGATCAAATCTATTTGGTCGGTTATATTTAATAACTTGATCGGATAAAACTCAGCTTGTGTAAACTAAAGAACAAGTATATATGCAGTCAGAGTTTAAAACTGCCTTTGGTAGTTTTAATTGAAATTTTATCAATCCTGACAACAATTTTTATAATAAAATTAAGAAAATAAATTCATAAACGTAATATTAGTCAAAATAAAAAATTTCTAAGTTTGATCCCAAGCAGCCAGCAGGGGCTCTACTCCTTGGATCCTGCTTCCAGGGGCATTGCCCCTGAAACCTTATTTGATTAAGGTCTTTGTCCTTGATATCTTTTCCACTCTTAACTCCGGACCCGTTTGATAATTATTACTAGGTTAATAACACATTTATTACATGGTTTAAAAAAGACTAGTTTTAATAGTTTAAAAAATAAGTATATGAATACATATTATTTGTTTCAAATAATTAACAAAAAGAGCTCATGTTTGATGGTTAAAAGTTACTCATCTAACATGGAGTTGGTGTGTTTGAATCTTGAATGACACTTAGTTTTTCTTTATAGTACACAGAGTTAATAATTTATAAGAACCTAGGAGTTAATATTTTATTAAGAAACTAAGAGGACTATTATGGTAACGTTGAAATTAAATGTGAGACTGACATGTAAGCAACGCGAACTTTATGAATAATTGTCAAATAATAAGCAAGAAATATTTGTCTTTATGCTAAATACGATGTATTGAACTCATAATTCATTAGATACTTTTTATCAAGAGTAAATTAATATTTTGGTCCCTGAGGTTTGGTTAAAATCATGATTTTAGTCTAATAGTTCGTTTTGTACCCTTTTAGTCCACTAGTTTAACACAAACTTGCTAATTCAGTCCACCTCATTAACACCAAAAATAGTAATTTACACTTTTATGAATGTGGACTAAAATGTAATAAATGATATGTCATGACTGAAAAGATCACACATAGACAAAAATTTAGGTTAATCCTATCACTAATGACACTAAAATTATGAAATAGAAATTGCTCTGTTGGAGAGAAGATTGGATCAAATTTATTAATCCTAACTACACTAAATTATCTAATGCACTTGCAATCGTGTTATATGTTTTGTATGAATAAATCAAGCTCATCTTCATCATCATCTTCTTCTTCCCCAAATATGGAAGAACAAACCCTAGAACAACAATCCACCGATGATCAATCACACCAAAAACCAAAAATCTCATTCCCAATCGAAATAATCGAAGACATCCTCTCCAGGCTCCCAATCAAAACCCTACTCCAATACCGATCCGTCTCTAAACCATGGCTTCAACTCATCTCCGATCCATCATTCACCAAGCTCCATTTCACTCGCTCCAACCACCGCTCCGCCTTATTCATCTCCGCTTACGATCGATCAACTCACAAACGCTACTTTCTCTCCGCATCAATCAACGGCGGTCCAATCGCTCATGTCGCAACAATCGCAAACGTTCCAGCTTCTACAGCTAAAACATCTCAATCGGAACATTTGAACGGGTTAGTATGTTTCACTTCTGCTAATGGCTCATTGAGCTCTAATTATGCTTTTGTTGTTAACCCTAGCACTCATAAGGTGTTTAAAGTACCTAATTCAGTTAACTGGAATAATCAACTTGATGGTGAATGGAACACTTGTTACTTGTTTGGATTTGATTTGTCTAGAAACGAACATAAGATTTTGAACATTAGGATACGAAACTATCGATTGGTTAACTTTAGTTCGATTACGGGTGGAGTTGAGGTTTTGATCTTCTCTATGTCGAGTTATACGTGGAGGAAGATTGATGTTAAGTTTCCGGTTGATTGTTTGCGTTGTGTTATCAAATGTAGTGTTTGTGTAGATAGTGTGATACATTTCATGGTCGATGATTCGTTTGAGATTATAATGTTTGATTTAAGAACGGAGACGTTTTCGATAGTTAGGATTCCGGATGATGTTGTTGCGCGTCTGCGTACTGAGTTTATGACGTCTCCACGGATTGTTAAAGTTAAGGGGTGTGTAGGAGTTGTTTGTAGTGATATTGAAAGGAATGAGATGCATGTATGGACGTTACGAGACTGTGAAAGACGTGTTTGGGTTAGGGAAACGATTGCGTTCTTCGATATTGAATTAGGCGGTGTTACTCCGTTGGATTTTGTTGATACGGATGAGATTATCCATTTTTATACCAGGGTTCCTAGGAATGTGATCAATGTTTATGTTTACAACATGAAGAATAGGGGTTTTAAGACGGTGCAGCTCACTCTTAGTCAACCGTTTCTTTGCTTAGACGACGTGGTGTTTGATGAGTTCAAGTGTTATGATGAAAGCATTGCGTCGTTAGAGAGGAAAAGAACCAGGACTTGATGATCATGTGCATACTTTGTTGATATCTAATGTTTCTGATGTTAATAAAATTCGACGACGACGACGACGACGTTACTTGAACAGAACATGATCTGTTCTATAGGCTCTTACCTATGTATTGTTGGTGTTAGTAACACTTGAAATATACTTTACTAAAGTTAATGGTTGTTGAAGGATACAATTGTATGATAGTTATTTATCTATGTTTATATAAATTTTCTTGAAATGCTATAATTTTAGGAACTTTTACAATAGAAACTAACATGTGAAACCTAATTACTCCTTAGTTTTGGAAAGAGAAATATGCTACGATGCGTTTTGATTCTAAGGCATCAAAACATTAAACTGTCCTTGTCGTCGTCATGGTGGTGGTGAAGCCTATAACACCCCTTTCGCGAGGGGTTGGGCACCGTTTTAGGGGAAAATTGATTTCTCAAATTTAACAAGATACATTACTTTCTCAAATATTTTCTCTCTACTCGTAAACACTCATAACCAAAAATATGTAAAACTCTCCTACAAATATTTTGAGGACTCGATTATGATTCCTCTAATAAGGAATGAATAGAGATTCACAAGGTCAACTAATCAAGGGGAGGCTTTTAAAACCAAGAGTGAGAATGTGAGATCATACTATTTTAATGTGAAGATACGGTTGTTCACGAGTTGAACCAAACGAGCCTCTACTCATACTTAACTTGAATGGAAAGCAAGATTTCAAATTTAAACGCTATCATTGTCGTTTGTCATTCATTCAAGATATATAATAGGGGTGTAAACGAGCCGAGCCGAGCCCGAGCTCGTCTAGGCTCGAGCTCGGCTCGTTTCAGCTTCACCAAACTCGAGCTCGAGCTGGGCTCGTTTAAAGCTTTAGTTTCAAAGCTCGAGCTTGAGCTCGTCGCAAACTTCTCAAGCTCGAGCTCGACTCGGGCTCGGGCTCGTCTGGTTTTTTATTACTTTATTTTTAATTATTTATATTTAGTTTTATATAAATTTTTAATTATTTATATTTAATTTTACATAAACCCTTTTATTTATATGTAATTTATATATACTAAAATACATATTATATATTTTTAATCATAACTTATATATATTTTAACTATTAATAATAATATATACTTATAAAATAAATAAGAAAACATATAATGGAAAAGCTCGATAAGGCTCGCGAGCCGGCTCGAGCTCGATATGTAAAGCTCGAGCTCGGGCTCGATAACTTAATGAACTCTTTTTTAAAGCTCGGCTCGTTCGAGCTTTTTATCGATCCGATCTCGAGTAGCTCACGAGTAGCTCGGCTCGTTTACACCCCTAAAATATAAGTTTAACAAATACAAAAGAATGCAAATTAAGTTCCATTTGTTTCATTCAAGTATTAAAGTAAAACCATCTTAAAAGTTATCATTCCATTCTCATACATTTTTAATATGTTAGCACACCATTTTTCATGCACGTGTAACAACAAAGTAGAACTATAATGTTTATGTTTACCGATTAAGTGTTTTGGTCAAGTAAAAAAATATGTTAATCTTTGTACCAATAATTTATGAGTTTTAAATTTGGGCTAAAAGTTTTAAAGACTAGTGATATTAATTTGAGCTAATAAGCATAAACGGGTTATTCACTAAAATAACACGCACATATATAAAAATTAAAAGAGTTGAACCGATCTAAGCGAACCCTTGCTCGTTGCATGGCTCGTTTACAAACCAAACTAAGCCAAACGGATCCGAGCGGACCTTTGCTTGCTGCTTTGCTCATTTACAAACCAAACTGGGCCGAGCGGCTTGTTTACAGACGAGCGAAAAAACAAACAAGCAATTTCCAAGGAGCTAGCGATTTAAACATCCCTAATCAAGGGAGGTTGAATGTATCGGACTATCTGTATGTAAATTATATACAACTATGCTGAAATATCATGTATTAAGGTTATGTGTCTAAAACAAGTCTTGCTAACTTATTAAACACTAGGTTAGAAATTTGTATATTACACTATTTGAAGGAATAAAATAAAATATTAAAGTTAGTATTTGTTATTTATTTTTTAGTGATTAAAAGAGAATTAATAATAAATAAAAATGGTTAGAGTATTAGCAATAAGCTCATTTTTAGGGGATAAAAAACATGTATATGTGGCACCAAACTCTCTCTTACTCAACCAATCATGCTCAATATATTTTATTTCTCTCTTTTTAAAAACTACATTCTTCTCCTTTCTTCTCTCTCCTAATCCCCCTCACAGACTCGTTTTTAAACGTTCATTAGTGTAAACTAATCCACCATCTCTCACCTTCATATCATCATTTCTCACATCCACATCACCCTCTCTCTCCTTAAACACCACCAAAGATTGAACCATTGTGGATGTTCTTAAAGCAAAATCTTTTGTCATAGAAGATTATAAAATCTGAAAAGTTCTCAATATTGAATTTTAATTAATATCCACTAAAAAGTAATTTCAAATTTTTGTTTACAATTTGGATTTGATATTTTCATTAAATTTATGTTGGAGTGATTGTAGTGAGAATGAATACGGAAGTGACATACGATTTGTTTGTGCTGCTTTCGGTTTATTTTCTTGATCATTTCAGTTTAATTTTATACTTATCAATAAATATATATGGAGGATTCGTATAGATTAATATAATATACTTGAAAGTAAGAAAAAAAAAATAAATGAAAAATTGTATAAATTAACTAAAATTTATATCATTTTGATTTAAAAGTTGATAATCTCAAAAACATTACAAATTTACTCAAAATAATTGTATAAATTAACTAAAATTTATATCAAGTTCATTTGATTAAAAGGCTGATAATCTCAAAAACATTACAAATTTACTGAAACTTGTAAAGAAACCATTTATAAATTAAACATTACACAACTTTCATAACATCCCAAACATATTATACGGTACCAGTATCGATACCGCAAAATACCAATCTCGAATTTTAACAATAACAAGTATTTGTACCGGTTTTGTTCAATTGTTACGACATCAAGACAGTACCATCACTACTCAGTACCAAACACTCATCTCTAATTGCGACTAGCAAACACGCAAGGTGTTGGTTTGAGTTTAGTTCCTTCTATTATTTGAGAAGTAAGGAAAGTGTGACTTCTTAAAAATGCAATGCGTTTATTCTTCAAACTACAGGGGCTAACAGTGTAAATTTAAAATCCCCGTCATATACGCCACCATTTTCCTTTTGTTGATTCAAATTTCAAATTCAAAATCAAAACACAGCAACAAATTAGGGTTTGAAATCGATCAAATCAAATCAAATGGCTTCATCTGCAGACATGAAGGGCTTTTACAAACAGAAGAAGAAAAACGCAGGAATTAGTAAACCTTCGTCTTCTAAATCGAAATCAAAGTCCAAAAATGCTGCCACTTTTGGGGCGAATATCGCACAACCACCTGCACTTGTATCTCATGGTTCGCTCGATCTTCAAGGTCTGTTAAAGTAATCTTATTCTAGAACAAGTTGATTTAGCAATCGGATCATGTTTATGCAATTAGCGTTTCGAAATTTTGCGTTTAGGTCGAAGATTATGACGACGAATTGAGTGTTAATGTTCCTTGTGGTTCTTAGTTAATTGATGTTCATGTGGTTACTGATATATATAATTATGATAATTGTCGTAGATTTGTATACTAACACTTGTTTTTAGCTGCATTTGATACTTAGTTTTAGTATGAATGTAGTTTTAAAAGTTTCGGTTATGATTTTAAAAAAAGTTTCGCTAAAAACCTATTCAAAGCTGTGAAAATGTATATACTTTGCTTGTTTCAATTGTTCATCCTGTTGATAACTTTGTTTGACAGAAAATGAGAGCTTACAGCAGCTTTAGAGATGTAAATTAGCCTGCTTGAATGATGTTTTTTTGTTAGATTGATAGTATTAGTTGCATAGATTGATGCTGTTTTCGGTTACGAATACAAGAAATTGAAACTACAAACATATTGAAAGTTAAAGATAACTTTTTTCTATTTAGTTTTGATGATTTAAAGGAAACGGTAAAAACGTCTGCCTGGTTCGTGTTGTTCTGTGCCTAAATTGATTGGTATTGAACATGCACATGTATGTGTTTGTTTATATAGGCTGTTTTATTTGTAGTATTCGAAGTGTTTATAACGTGTGTTTTTTACTATTTGGCAATTTCAAAATGTTGCTTTTATTGATTTGAAACATTATTGTATTGCTAGAGAATCGAGATGCAAACGAAGAGGTATTAAGGCAATTCGACATGAACATGGTGTACGGGCCATGTGTTGGGATGAAGAGAATTGACCGCTGGAACAGGGCTTCCTCACTTGGATTAAGCCCGCCTGATGATGTTTATCGTCTCTTGACATCTGCTAAAACTGAGGTTTGTGCTGGCTCCTTGTGGGATGGTCGTGTTTGACCTTTGTAACAAGTCAACAACTACGCGTACTTTGCGTGCCCTTAGACTTTAGCATGGTTCTGTTTGTAGCCCTGTACAGTCTCTAGCTGTTTAGGGTCTTTTTCATGTCATGTACTAGTTGTCATGGTTGATGTTTATGTATTAAGCTAAGTATCAATGCTTTTGATTGATCTTGTGTTTTGCTTAAACTTGTTTTATATCAACTGTTTATCTGTTCCTTCGGATATTAAGGAGTAAGTGACGATGAGTGACAAGTGACAACGAGTATCAATGCTTTTATTGATCCGGTTAACCATATTGTTCTGCTGGTTGAAAGATTAAAACCACAAACTGTATTCGCTTTATGCTCCGGTTTAGCAATGAACAAGATACAAAGTCTGTCATTGAGGTAAATAAAGTTCAAGTCAAAACCAAAACCTTGACAAATTGTATCAAAATCGATCGTACATTCTGAATCGATAAACCTTCATGCATCCTTTTGATAATATCTTTGCAACAAATCTTTAACTTCACTACTGTTTCTTTTCGGGTTTGGGTTTCATGTTGTTGGGGATAAATGACGACCAAAAAAGAGGCAGGACTGTGCACAAAGCCTGTATCATAAGCCCTTTCTTAAACCCCGAGAAATCGGTTACTGTAAATTGTACACAAGAAGCGAGTGCAACCCCGAGGTATCCGCTTACAATACATGCTAATGCGATTGCAGACATGGTAAACGCCATTAACGATCCTTCACAACCCGGTGGGCATAGTTTTGCCATAAGAACACTAAAAGGTAAAATCTTGAACATATATAAAACATCTAGAAATCCAGAAACAAACACTACATATAGCGAGTCGTGTACTCCGAGTACCGTTCTATGAAACCCGTTCACGAATAGTGCATCAGACACCATCAAAACGGCCATTGTTCCTTGAATCGACGAGATTAGTATTCGTGGTGGGATAGATTTTAAGTGTCTGTTATACAAAATTCCCCATAACAACATTGTCGTCTGACCAAACACCTTCGAAACCCCGAGAACTGACGATTCAATGTTTAGATGTTGTGTTTGGTAGTAAAACATGGTACCTGTTAATGAAGGAATCACAGCATAAGACGCTGCAAACCATAAAATCGGTCTATGAATCTCTGGTTTTCGTAGTACAGCAAACAACTTGGAAATCTGGCTTCTGATACCGCGTAAAGATTGGTTCTTTGGCAAGTCCAGTGACTGCTCGTTTATAGAAATCGTGAACAAGAACTGAACAATCAATAGAAATCCGAAGACCAAGAACATTGCGTGTGGGGAAAATCGATCAACGAAAAGACCACCAAGAAAGTTACCCGAGATCCCACCGATTGATGCAGCCACCCATGCAAATGACTGGAGATCAGAAGTGTTGGTGGGTTGTTTGACACATTCAGTAACTACTGCATCATTTGCAACTTCAACTATAGAAGCACCAAGGTTTGCAAGAAGAAGATAAATGATGATTGTGAAGACTGAAATGGTTGAAGAGGGTGAAGATGCAATGGCAAACCATGATGTAGCATGTAACAAAGCTGCAAAACATGATACACAATAACATACATCAATACCCTGTTAACCAATAAAAATAAGATGTAAAATGCATCGATCTTACACCGATGAATATATAGGTCTCTTTATAGCCTTGAATTTGATAAACCGAAGAAAATCAGACGCCCTTAATGATAACAAACAAATGGACAATGAACGTACATACGTACCTCCACCAGCAATATATGGGATCCGGTGCTGGCCGAAAAAATAAAACGAATCTGAGAGAAGACCATAAACCGGTTTGGCAACCATGGGAAGACTTGCAGAACTCTGAAGGATTTGCATAGTTAACGGATCTAATCGAAATCCGTCTTTCAAGAAGAAGATCATCGCCATCCATGGAAAACATCTGAATCCTTGCATCCAAAACCCTAACCCTAGCAACATATGTCGTCGCCTTTGTCGTTGTTTTGATTCTGTTTTTGGCTCTTGTTTTTCATACATGATCATGCAATCGTGACTTGTTTTCGACATTGATTCGAGTTTGATCATTTCGGATGAAAGTTTCATAGTCATTGTGATAAAATCGTTTGAGGAAATTAAAGAGAAATTAATTAACGTTTAGAAGATGATCATCAGATTATCATTTTCATTGCGATGATGCATGCATGCATGGGGTGACATAGGTTTTCTAAAGGTTGTGTAAAATCGTAAATCACATTATACTTTGAAATTACAATATTTTAATATATAGTTAACTACGCTACAGATAGAAAACGCTTCTATAGTAACGACATCTATAGCAAGAACAAGAGTTTTAAGCATTAATAAGCGCATCTCCCTATACTAATAAATAAATAAATGATTAATACGTACTTAACATTCAACTAGATTATTCACTTAAACGTCATAAATTATGAAAAAAATTATGTATATAATAAATCATAATAATATTTTTTTTAAAGATTTTAATTAAATAATGAAATTAAATATATTTATATATATCCTTATATAATATAGAAAAACAAAAAAAACTTATGTGTCATATATTTAAATCTTTTAGTTTATGTGACATAATTTGAGAGTTTATCTCACAATAATGATTTTTAAATTTAAAATATATATAAAATATATTATAATAAAATTAATTACATTTTTGGTCCCCTAATATTTTGGAGAATTCTGAAAAATTTAAGAGTATTTGTATTTTTAACATTTTACTACAAAGGGTGTACATAAGTCGGTTTATATTTGATAAGCTTTAAAATTAAACTTATAAATAAAGTTAATAATAACATACAATTAAAGAACTCAGTGTTTTATAAATATACATAACATTTATATGATTTTTTTAAAATAAACTACACCATAAAACTGAACATTTATTCTCTTTAATTTGAGTATAATATTGCTATACTAAAATTTAATTTTTAAAAATATATCATATGTTCCGGTTTATCACGGTTTTGTCTCAAAACTGATTAAAACATTCATGAATATTGTGTTCCCGAACGTAGCACGGACACTAAGCTAGTATATATATATATTAATACACACACACACACACATATATATATGTTTTGTTTTAATTCTGATCGATTGAAGTTATATTGTAATTGACTTTTAATATACTAACTCTGTATATAAACACTAAAACATATATTTTATAATATTGTTTAAACAAATATTATTACCGTTCAAATTTCAATGCAATATTAATAAAGTTTTAAAAAACAGTAAAATAAAGTCAAAGTATAATATATATTATCATTTTTAATACATAACATGTCAAATTTTATACCCGTATATTATACGAGTGAGTAATAATCTAGTATGTTAATAAATAAACACTATCATGATTGAAAATTACGTTGGAAATAAGTAATAACGTTATTGTCATGCAAAGACAATTAATTGTCATTAGTTCGTCAATACAACATCTAATGTTCCTGAATTTGAAAGTCAAAATCATTGTTGTCTACTTTCAGTGTATTGAACATGAATTTAATTAAATATTTGATATATTAATTAATTTGTCAACCTTTAAATGTTAGTTGACTTATATCGACTTTGCTTAATGCTTCTTTTTTTCTTACGCCATTTTTAAAAACGTTTCTAAATATGCTAGAAAATGCCACGTAATCAATCTATAAACTCTTTTCTTCAACAAACATTTAGTTTGACGCGGTAAAAGAACTTGATTATATTCATTGCTTTTAATTGTAAAGATTGAATAAAAGAATGTCAAAATCAATAAATTATACTTTGATTAAGGTATAAAATATGTTGTTCCCCACTCAACATGCATACATTTTCACTGCAGGTGGTTGGGTTTATCAATCGGGTTTGGGTTCGGGTTGATAAATAAGTAAAGTCGTAAAAATAATTTAAATAATTATAGTCTGTGTGAATGTACGTGTGATAAATTTATTCTAAAGTTTATTTAAGCCTCGAGTTCACCATAAGGACTTTTATTATAACAACTAAAATGCTTTGTGAATTTGAAATTAATAAGCATCTTGACCATAACATATATTACTAGCACCATGAGTCATGAATTTTTATTAAGTGATTACTTGACATGTATGGAACTTAATTTCAAGAACTTTTTTTCCACGGTTATAAATCAGTTTCATACTACTAATACTTCAAGTGAGGATTAAACTCCTGTCGTATCATGATTATGTTTAAAAAGTATATATGTGTTAAATTTTCATCTAAAACAATAATAGCATAATTAAAGTTAAAAAATTGCAACTTCTAATGTAATGTAATATTAACAGTAATAGTCCTGAAGGAAGTCTTAGTGACGATACAAGTTTGATACTTGAGCTAAATCCACTAGTTTGTTGTTGTGTCTACGTACTGGCGGTTTAACGAGTTTTTCCTGAGTTAGAGTTTGGTTTTCGTGGAAATAGGTGGACTTTAGCTACCTAACGTTGTTTATGTTCGCAGATTGTATGAGGTCACATTTCACTATTAATTTATCTCGGATAACCCGTCTTTATTTGTTTTGCTTTAGAAAAATTAAGAAAATTTATGATGGTTGACCACATTAATGATAGTACCATTTAAAAAAGAATGATATTTGGTACTTTTAATTTCACCAATAATAATATCAATTAAATTCCATATTTTCATTATTCCAAATGCCCAAGATTGTAGTATCATGATCCTATTCATCTATATAAACCCATACACCACTCATCTCTTCAATTGCCTCTTCTAATTGGAAATTCATCAACCTTTTCCTCCTCAATCTCAAATGGCCAACCTTTGGTTAATGTTAGTTTTATGTTTAACTGTATCGGTTAGAGCGATGCCCGAAAAGACTATTTTTGAGCCTAGAGGGCATCATGACGATAAAGTTATCTTTAAACCTAAGGGACACCATGACGCACATAAGAGAAATCACGATTCACCTAAGGGAAGTCGTGGTATACCTGATAAGACTCACGTAGCGCCTAAGGGGGCTAGCTCTACACCAAAGGCACCTAGTGTCACACCTAAAGTTAAGCAAGGCCGACCATTTTTTGTGTTTGGTGACTCGTTAGTTGATAATGGTAACAATAATTTCTTGATCACGGGTGCACGTGCTGATATGCCACCTTATGGCATCGACTCTCCGAATCATAGTCCTACTGGTCGTTTCTCCAATGGCCTCAATATTCCTGATGTTATTAGTACGATTTTTGCTCTATTTTCATTAAAATGTTTTACTTGTTTAGAATTAAATAACTATATACTTAATGTAATTGATATGTTTGTTATTATTTTTTGCAGGTGAATATATTGGGTCCGAACCCGTATTACCATATTTGAGTCCAGACCTTGTGGGTCAAAAACTTCTCATTGGTGCAAATTTTGCTTCTGCTGGAGTTGGGATACTAAACGACACCGGATTCCAATTTGTAAGTAAAAATCAAAATTATAAGGACCATGTGAGACTAAACTCGTTAAAAATGTTGAAATACATCGATCAAAACTGCAGTTTACTTTTATTTTTTTTAAATATTTAAACATACGATTCTTTCACATATTTGTTTATTTTATAAAAAATGTATTTGATCTTAAAATTTAGAGTTACATATCCATTGTTTACCATACATCTTAAATTTCAATTTACAAAGGTAATAAAGACAAAATGTTTCTATATACAAGTCAACATGTTATCTAATTACCTTTGTGATGAAAAAGATTATATATTCACATATTTAATCTCAAATATATACTCCACTTTTCATGTTTGACCGGATAGAGAAGAACCAATTTCGGTATTTTCGGTCAGATTTCAGGTCTGGTTTTATTTTCTCTTAAACTAAAAAAGCGTCAGGTATGATACGACGAGTCAGGTCTTGACCGGGTTTTTTTACACATCCATTTTTATTTACACAAGTCAAACATGCAATCCTAATTTTTAATAAAAAAAAATAACTATACATTAATTCCATTTCAAATGTTTCTTTCTACATTTCTTTATAGGTAATTTACTTATTATGTTACCTATGCGACTTAAGTATTTATTATATTATTTAATAACTATTTCTTTTTATAGATAAGTGTTTTGAGGATGCCGGCACAACTCGGGTACTTCAAAGAGTATCAACAAAGATTAAGTCTTGCGATTGGTGAAAAACAAGCTCAACAACATGTTAACCAAGCATTAGTCCTCATCTCCTTGGGTGGCAATGATTTTGTTAACAACTATTTTTTGTTTCCCGGCTCGGCTAGGTCTCAACTAACTTCGCTTTCTGATTACGTTACTTATCTCATAGCCGAATATCGCAAGATTTTGGAGGTAAGTTTTAATTAATTGTCAGTTTTATAAATACGGGTGTTAATCATGTTAAGTTAAACTGTCTCGGGATGACAGGTTGACAAGATTTATTTATCTCACATGTAATTAATTAATTACAATGCAGAAACTTTATGAAATGGGTTCAAGGAGGGTGATTGTGATGGGTACGGGACCATTGGGGTGCGCACCCGCAGAGCGAATGCAACATAGTTTGACGGGTGATTGTGCCACTGATCTACAATCCGCGGCCGCTTTGTTTGAGCCAAAACTCACCCAAATGATTCAAGACCTTAATACCAAGTATCATGCTGATGTTTTCATTGCGGCTAACACTAAACTCATGCATCATGATATGATCACTGATCCTAAGGCCTTTGGTAAGAATTAACTTTAACAAAATAAAGTGCTACACATTTTAAAGACACTTGAAACACCTTTTTATTTTAGCTAATTTTATAACTTTTTTTAATTAGTATCAATAATATGACAATAATTTTGTAGGTTTTAAAACATCAACGACGGCATGTTGTGGACAAGGACCATTCAACGGGTTGCCTGGTCTATGCTCGCTTACTTCGAACTTGTGCCCCAATAGAGATGAGTATGTGTTTTGGGACGCCTTCCATCCAACTGAACGCGCATGTAGAATAATTGTACAACAAATTATGAACGGTACACCTGAGTACATGAAACCGATGAACCTTAGTCTTATCATGTCTCTTGATTCCAAAATGTGACCATTTTAAAGTGCCCCAAGATGAGGAACAAGTTTTGATTTCAAAGTGTTTTATGTACGGGATGTTATTGTTGATTCAATATATTTGACTATTTGTTTCGTAGTTGTAACTATGCCCTTGGTCTTTGTTGACTTGAATTTAATATATGAGGTTATGTTGTCGGGATAACATATATGTATGTGTGTTAAATGGGTAGTGTTTGTTTGTGGGCAGGTTTAACACAAACATGAGACTTTGGCATGAAACTAGATGTGCTACCAACCTCAAAATCGTGACATACACTTTAAATGAACACGACACAAATTTTTATTAGTTGACGTGAGGATGACCCGTTTAACATTATTTTTTTTCATTTATTTTATATTAATATTATAAGCAAACATACCCGATGTATATAATTATATACTAAGTGTAAAATATTAAACCCAATACTTATTATTTTATATCAATTAGGATTATACAGTAGTTGTATATTATTTATTAGTGGTTCGGATTGAAAAAAATTTGTCATCATATATAACCTTTAAAACAATACATGCACAGACTAAAATCAACGAAAAAAAAATGTCATTCGACTTCAAAGAAAGACAAACAAATAAACCAAAACATCCAAACATCAAGACAACTCTATTTGTCAAAACGTTATTCCATCAAACAAACTATCGCTTCAAACTCATCCTTATAATAAGTATAAGTTACCAAAGAATGACAACAACAAAAATTACCAAAATGTCCTAATTACACTACAAGAAAAAGAACCTTTAGCAACAAATTTTTATAGCAAGGACATTAGGTTCTTGCTATAGATCACTAAAAGACAAAACAAGTGGGGCCAAGTGATATTATAGTTTGACCAGACTTTTAGCAATGATAATGTCCTTGCATTATGATTTATAGCTTTTTTTCATGTTTACTTTTATTTAGTCAACATAAAAATATACTCCCTCCGTCCCATTAGAAGTGTCCTAGTTTGAAAAACACAAAGTTTTAAACACATTAAATGATGGGTATTTTTGCTTGTCATTTGACAATAATACCCTTGACAATAAATATTATTGTGGGTCCATCATATTGTTTGTTTTATGTTATTAAGGGCAAATTTGGAAGTTTACCAATAAATTTTAAAAGTTGACACTTTAAATGGGACAACTAAAAAAGGTAATATGGACACTTTTAATGGGACGGAGGGAGTATAAAAGAGTGAGACCATTTTTTGAAAAGACCTCTAGCAAGAACATTGTCCTTGCTATAAGGTTATATAAATTTTATTGATATTTAATTTCCACCAAATATAAAAAATACCTGGTAAATACGTATTTTCAATTCCCTCCAAAACAAACAAAATCTCGCTTCAAATATTGTAAGGATATTGTCCTTGCTAAATGTATTTTCAAAATTATATTGGTCTTTTTAAGTATAAATATTATATTTGAATTTGTTTTTAGTTTTCGTAAATAAAAAAAATATACACATGCTTGCAATAGAAAATGTATGCATAAATATGTATGTGTTGTACTTTTGTATGTATGTATGCATAATATGTAGTTATTACATGTATGTATTCCTTGTATATAAGTATTGTGGGTATGACATGTATGTAGGTATTATTTGTTTAAGGTACAAGGTATGATGTATGTATGTATGTATGTATGTATGTATGTATGTATGTATGTATGTATGTATGTATGTATGTATGTATGTATGTATGTGCTGTATTTTTATATGTATATATGCATGACACATAACTATTACATGTATGTATTACTTTTATATATGCATTGTGTGTATGACATGTATGTACGTATTCTTTGTATAATGTACAATGTATGTATGTAAGTATGACATGTATGTACCTAAGTATGACACGTATGTACATACGTATGTATATGTGTAAGGATATATTGTGTATGCATATACATATCACATGTATATTGTACCATGTATGTATGTATGTATGTATGTATGTATGTATGTATGTATGCATGCATGCATGTATGTATGCATGCATGTATGTATGTATGTATGGATGTATGTATTATTTCTTGTATGTATTGGTTTGTATATATTAATTGTATGATTGATTATATTTTTGTTATTTGATGGAAATATGGAAAGCGGAATAGGTATCGACCCAGAAAAATTCTGGACGGGAAGCTGTATTTACAGCAAAAATCCCAGCCTTTCAGCAAGGACTTTGTCTCCTCTAAAGCCTTTAGTAAGGATAATGTAAAATATTAAAAAAATACTATTTAAGATACAACAACGACATAGTCCTTGCTGTACGTTAAGTATTTACAGTAGTATTATACGTTTATAATACATTTATACATGTATACATGTATAATCGTATAAATGTATATGGTATATACAGTTTTATAATTATTTATCGAAAATATTACAGCAAGGACATTGTCCTTGCTGTAGATTATATAATTATTTTTTTAAAAAAACGCAGTCGTCCTTGCTATATGCGTTGACCGTCCTTGCAATAGACCTATAGCAACGCGGCTTTAGCAATGAATTATCAGCAAGGACATGTCCTTACTGTAGAGCTATAGCAAGGACTTTTGGACATTTAGCAAGGACTTTTGTCCTTGCTAAATGTTATTTTTCTTGTAGTGCTGCAAAGCACTATTCATTATGTTTGTAAATTAATATAAAAATAAAATTAAATAAATAAATATAATCTATATAAGTATATGTATATATATATAGAGTTAGGTTCAATTGAAAACAAAGTTTATAATTGAAAACACTAAAAACCAAAGATAATTTATTTCATTTTATTTCTTTTTAATAAAACAAAGAAGGGTGATTTTGGTATATAATCTTTTTTGAAACGGTTAAACCCACTTCCTTTAATATCTCACAATTATTTATTTGTATTTGAAACTTCATTATATATCAATCTTATTTATTTGTATTTTGATCTCATCTCATTCAATCAATACCACCAGCCATCACCTCCACTTTCTCATTTCCTTGTCGATTGAAGGTATATCGAAGGTATTACCATTCCTAACTTTTTTTGTGAGGAATTTTTATATCATAATTTGGTTATATATTTTCTTTCATGATTTTGTATTAGAAAGACTCAACTTTTTCAAAATACAGTTTGTGGAGGATTGTTTGAATAATCACCAGGTTGGCAGGTTATAATGTTTTTTTAGCTATTTCTTAACTTTCGGAATTCTTTTTTGCATTCTTTTTTGCATGATGTTTTAAGAAAACTAATGAATATATGAAGAAGATTTAATTTAAAGCTTTTATATGTTTTAAATAATAACAGTTTACATAATAAACGTACTGTTCCTTCATGACTTCAATTTAGTATTTATTTTTTAGTATCCTCTTTGCAAGCTTTGAGAATCAAAAGTGAATCAATCGTTTTAAACAATTTTGTTCACTACAATGGTTGTTCATAAAACCTTAGTTTTTATGTTTTACTTTAGAGGTAGATGAGGCTATATATGGTGATGGATCTAAGAAGATGATTATTAATGATGGTTGTCAAAGAAGATAACGCGTCAAAGATGATGATGAGTTGAGCAATTATCAAAGCATTTAGTTTTGATCATGATGAACACTATGAGTATGAGTAACACTGCATATACGTATACGTAACACTGCATATACGTATACGTACAACAACAGTTATGTATACATGTTGAAAGTGAAGATCAAGAACTCGAAGAAATGACGGGCCTGACAAACTCTAAGACGATGATGTTGAATTCAATTATGAAAATTGTTGTTATATATACGAAAGATTGTGTTATATATAAGCTACTATGATGCTACATATAACTAACACTATTATTACACATACGTACCAATGTTTGTTTATTTAATATATTCTAATGTTTTGAGACATTTCACTTGTGTTTGCAACAATTGTAAGTTGATCTGAAGTCATGTGTAATTGCAAAAATAAGCATTTCAAGGGAATTACGTATACGTATTTTTGAACATGAACTTTAGTTATATGTAACAGTTTAAAAAAATTAAGGTTGTAATTAAGAGTGATGAGAAAATTAAGGTTGTAATTAGGATTGATGAAAAAAATACGGATAGTAGAGAGAAACATGAGAGATAAACATATTATGGAAGTTATTAAAATTTTCACATGACTAATATACCCTTTTGTATTAAAAACTTTTCATTTGGTCATAATTTTCAAATTCATTGATTTTCTTTGGTTTTCAATGTTTTTAAATATAAATATGTTTTCAATGGATCTCACCCCTATATATATATATATATATATATTATAATATAATCTAAAAACAGACTGCCTGTTTATTTAAGTTATGACGTAAAATATATTCTTTTTAAGATCAACTCGGTCATGATGATCAAAATCCTTTTAGCTAAACGTGTTCGCGTGTTCGACATGAAAATCACCCTAAGTTAAACTCGGAACTCACGGATTTAAGTCACAACATGCATGTAGTGTTGGAAACTAATTAAAATTAGCTAGCTCTCTTGTTAAGTTATATCATATCATATAATAGAATATATTTCAATTGTTCACATATATATTTATTTATCGAGTTTCATATATAGTCGATTGTGTTTGTAAGGATGACAATGCATTAAAGTACGACCAAGAAAAAAGTTGGTGGAAATGAGGGAGATATAATTAATAAATACTTTATATATGTTAGTCGATCGGTGCATGCATGGGATTTATTACAACCTACCTAGCTAGCGTTTATATGTGTTCCAGTTGAGAGTTGGGACAACACATGCAATTAACTTGTCTCATTACTCATTTGAAAACAAGTGTAAAGGGTGGAGTGACATCTTCATTTGAATATTTAGTCATCATTTATCATTTATTTAATGGTTAGGTGAGGGGTTGCTGTGTGGGTACGTTTACATGGCATCTCGTCAACAAGCGGAGAATACCGCGCCACCTGGCCTTTTGACGCAGGTGAGATGACTGTGAGCGTGATGGTGGTCACACAGGCGATGATTAAGAATGTTTCTAAACCAAATTATATTATGTTAGGTCATGATCTAGCTTATTGTTTTTTCTCACCCCCATTGACTATTACACACTCTTTTTGCTCATATTCACTAACCCACGTGATGCCTCGTGGCAACGCCAACGCTTTTTGGTCACTCTCCATCACTGAGTATTAAGTACATCATAAAATTACACTAGACCTTACAAAGTGAGACTGGATACCGAGACTTGATGCTCAAAACACAAGTGAGTTACAAATATGTCACACTCGATTATCGAGTATTAGAACATCAGGTCTGGTGCTTTAAACACAATTGAGTTATCAATGGGTTACTCTAAATCACCGGATATTAGGTACACATATCTTACAGGATTACAACACCATCTTTCTGATCACCTTAACCTACCTTAAAATTTTAAAAAATAAAAATTACAATACATATTAAATAAAGAAATACACATTCTTATTAATTAAAAATAAAATAAACTAAAATTAAAATTAAAGTAACTAATAATACAAATAAATATAACTGAAAAACTACGAATAAAACTGAAATAACTAATTCACTTCAACACGGATGAGATTATAATAGCGTCCATGAGATTATAATAGTGTCCGTTTTGATAGTGGGTGTTTCAGTCATGATATGCATAACGATGAAAGTGGTTCTAATTATTTAAAATAAATCATATGTAATAATATATTTGTTATTTTTATTTATTTTCCTTTTTATTATTTTAATTTTAGTTCTTTTTCTTATATATTATTTTATTATATATCATTAACATTTTTAACCCGTATAGTACATAGGTTTTTAGCCTAGTTTCTAATAAACAAATCATGTTCATCAAGATCTATTTAGTTACATTTTTTTTGAACGGCATCTATTTAGTTACATAAACAAGTCAAGTTCATCGCGATCTATTCAGTTGTTTGGATTGACTTGTTTAAGTTGGTTCATAAATTACTAATTTAGTAACCTGTATATTATAAGGATCGAAAAAGATAAACGATATATAATAAAAACTCAACTGAAAAAGTTAAACTTTGAACCGAAAAGAATAAAACAAACCCTTAAAATTGAATCGTAAACCAAACCTTAAAGCTAAACCTTAAAGTAACAAAAATAAATAAATAAATTAAAATAAGAAAAAGAAGAACATAATAAAAAAAAATATAAATACATATTATATGTTTGAAATAATTAACAAAAAGAAACCCGAGTCTTCTAGTTAAAACATGTGCGTCTAACACGGAAGTCACAAGTTCGATTATCAAATAAACTGAGATCTTTCCGACAGTTGAAAAATGCATGATTTTCTTTTTCGGTTATAAAGAGTTACTACTTTAACAGGTTTTAATTAGCCCATTTCTAACATGTTCTCAACTTAATTATAACTCGTCATTAATTTACAGCACGTCTATATGTTTGACTCGTTTAAATAAATAGGTTAAACTCGATGAATTTGGTTTCCACGGTTTTAAACATGCCCAAGTTATTAAAAAAATTAAAGGCATTTGTAACTACCTTCAATCCTCGAGTGAGTATTCCTGAAACGAAATATCAACCACCCATATTGATTTTGACGCTTTAGGTGTAACTCACTCAAAAACACCATAAAAAATGAAACTTAGCACCGTGAGCAAACCCTATTAAGGCGGGTTTGAACTAGCGCCTTAATTAGTGATCCCAAGTCCAATCACCATCTATCATTAGGCCAGAAGATGAATTCACATGTAGATGGTATAAGAAAAGAAAGAAAAATACAACTAATTAGTTCATAAATCTCTCTCCATGTAACTTGATCTTATCAAGGTAGGAAACTTGTATTTTCATATTGAAAATGTGTTTCTAACTTTCTATATATAGTAATTGACCTCACTCTTAAGACTTTCAAACCCACAAAAGTCAACTATATTCTACAACAATGACACTTTATGTGAAACATATCCACCCTTGTCACCTTATATATACACCCATTTGGTTCATTTTCTAAGTGCCACATAACAATGTCAAACTTTCCACTTTGCATCATTTTTGCATTTCTTGCTTTTAATCTCGCTTCAGTGATAGGGGCTGAAAACAAACCACCTCCTACCCCAAATGCTGATACCACTCGTCACGCGTTCTTTGTGTTCGGAGACTCGTTAGTAGACAACGGAAACAATAACTTTTTGGCTACCACAGCACGTGCCGATTCTCCTCCTTATGGGATTGACTATCCCAGCCATCGTCCCACTGGTCGTTTCTCAAACGGCCTCAACCTACCAGATGCCATTGGTTAACTCTATTTTATTGTTTATTACTTTATTAGCTAAATTTGATAAATTTAACCAGTTGTTCGTCCTGTGATATATTTTGCTATGATTAAGTGCAATATATGTCCTTACTCGCAAATAAATATGATTTTAGGGGAACACATTGGCGCGGGTCCAATATTGCCTTTCTTAGACCCGGCTCTAACGGGTCAAAACTTGTTAAACGGGGCGAACTTTGCTTCTGCCGGGATTGGGATCCTCAACGATACCGGAATCCAATTTGTAAGTCGATTTTTATTATTATTCCAACTGTTAATACTTAGTTTAACTTTTGATATGGATGTTTTACCGTTCATTTTTGTAGGTAAACGTTATTCGGATGCCGAATCAGCTAGATGACTTCGAGACATATCAAGGTCGTTTGATCGATCTAATCGGAGCTGAGAAAACCAAAAAGCTTATCAACGAAGCATTGTTTCTAATCACTTGTGGAGGCAACGATTTCGTGAACAACTACTTTTTGATCCCGAACTCGCTTAGGTCACTTCAATACAAAATCCCCGATTATGTCCCGTTCATCATCTCCGAGTACGAGAAGATATTAACGGTAATGAGTTGTTATATCATCTTTTCTTATAGTTACTGTTAACACATTAGTTATCAATGAAAATAAAAAAAGTGTTTACAAAATGACAACATTACAAAATTTGTGTAGAGGCTTTATGAACTAGGAGCTCGTAAAGTACTTGTGACAGGGACCGGGCCATTAGGTTGTGTGCCCGCGAGCCTGGCAAAACATAGTATGCAAGGCGAATGTGCAGCTGATCTTCAACAAGCCGCAGGATTATTTAACCCACAACTCGTCAACATGGTTAGCTCGCTCAACGAAAAGATTGGAAACCATGTCTTCATAACCGTTGAAACGAATCTTGTGAGCTTGAATTTCATCAACAATCCTAAAGCTTTTGGTAATGTCTACTTCTGTACTTTTCATGTTGTTTATCAGGTGTGAAATTTAACACGACATGAAACTAACACGAAATTCAGTAGTTTGGGTTTAGTCAAAATGGGTTAGACTGTCGTGTTAGTTTTGAGACAAACCCACAACACAGTTAGCTAAACACGTCAACTCATTGAACATTCTTGTTTATTAGTTGTCATATTTTGACTTTGCACACCAGGATTTAAAACATCACAAGAAGCATGTTGTGGACAAGGACCATATAACGGGCTAGGGCTTTGCACACCATTATCAAACATCTGTCAAGACAGAAGCGCGTATGTGTTTTGGGACGCGTATCACCCATCCGAGAGAGCAAATCGACTCATTGCACAAGAGATATTCAATGGTACAAAGTACATGAAGCCGATGAATCTTAGCACCCTAATGGTCATGGATTATAACATAGCATGATAACTATATTATAAGCCATATATGTAAGGTTCTACACACATTTATGGTGTTGGTGTTTTATCTTTCTATATGATAAAGTTTGTTTTCCAATGTTGTTGTTTGTGTAGTTAAACCTCCATGTCTTGAATTAAAGTTTATTAAGGGGAACATATTGTGTACGATGATATGATTAAAATTAACATTAGATTACTAGGTATATAACAAAAACTTATTGCCATTAATGAGATTGACACTAGTAGTTTTTGGTTTGATTATACGTGTTGCGTCACTGACATTAACATAAATGTGTATATAAATAAAACGTATTAAGACCAAAATATAGATAGAAAACAATATTATGCTTCGTGCATTATAACTTAATAAATTAAAAAGTAATTTAAACATAAAAAATAAGAAAAACCCAAAAAAATGTGTATGCCAGAAGGGTCAAACACGCGGCACCACATCCACAAGAAAGTGTTTAACCACGAGTCAATTCCACATTTAAGTTAAATGGATCAATGTGTCCACATTAAACCATTTATGGAACACTCGTTCATAAGAGCCAAACTTTGATTTTTCATAAGAAATACATAATCAAATAAGACTGAATGAATTTCCACCTGATTATAGTTAGCCTACCCACGCCCCCTCTCACGTGAGGGGGGGGGATGGTGTTCCACTTGGTGGTATGGTGTGAGTGGATTTTACATCCAATTGACACCACCACAAGACATGCTCTAACTACTGAAACAGAAGCTTAATTGGAAAGATTTCATTGATTGTGAAGCAATCCATAGAGTGAAGAAGCAGACTAGGAAGCTTGGTGAGAAAAATGGGAGCAGTGTGACAGTGTGACTGATCCTACCCGGGTCGACGCGACAACGCATCCATAAACCCCTAAATACCATGATAAACCTAAATAAGGCCGGGGAAAGACTAGGTTGAGGATGTGCCACAACGCCAAAAGGCTGGTTATCTAATATGGGATAACATTTAATAACAATCATGTTAAGTATATTACCAACTAAATATCGAATTATGATTCTTCAAGCCATGATAATCACTAACACATACATCCAAACGCCCTTGTAACCAATTAAGGGACGAGAAGATACAACTGGTTAAGATTACGAGATATAAATAAGTAGAACTCAATTAATATGTATATGGTACCAAAATTTGGTATTTGATCAACTAATTATCTAAATTAATCAATGTGGAAACGCACATCTAAACGCCCTGATAACCAAGGGACGAGAAGACAAACATTTGGTTAAGATTACGAGAGAGAGAATAAGTAGAACTCAAATTAAAAATGCAACTGATTTGAACTAAAATCCTACATTATAATAGCATATCCATATTGCTAAATGCTAATAAATTAAAGCACAAACATACAAGACCTTAATCATATGAATTACCTTTCCACAATGAGATGGAACATAAATCTTTCAAGCTCCAACTTTAGCAACTTTTCTCGGCTCAATTTGACCAGTCAACGGGCACTGCATCTCTGTCCAACTAATTGGTATCATTGTACTGCCTGAAAAAATAGACCACAGACAGCAAAATGCAATTACAAACAACATTGTTTACATTTTTGACATAATACGATCAAAGAAACAACTAACCAAACGCAAAACAAGTATATATGTATATATGGTTCTTTTAACCAAATTCAAAGCTATAGCCTATATGTATTTCAACTGGTTTGGTGCACTGAACCCATTCAACATGTTTTCACTTTAACTGGTTTATTGAAGTTTACCCACCCATCTGACCCATTAGTGGCAACATATAATCCAATTTGACCAGTGTATCCAAAAAGGGGTCAAAAGTAACACTTCTACAGTTCTACTATCAAGCTATATACCAATTAGGCAATTACCAATAGTTGAATATTTGTTTTATAACAAAATGTTTCCTTCCTTGGTAAGCTTCCAATCTATATATTAGTATGTGATCTGTGTAGTAATTGTTAGAACTACAATTTATCAATAATGTTTGCTTTCGTCCTTATGATACTACAATTACGTTGCTATTAGAGCATTTAGACGATTGTTTAATGAAGTTAATCAACTTTGTAAAAGAAGATTTTTCAGTTTTTTGAAAGCTAAAAGTCAAGACATAATCTATGAAGTCCCACAAGAATTGCAAGACTTACAATTATGTCTTATTAAATTTGACAATTTTATTTTGGAAAATTTGCTAAAGACAGCAAAAGCCGTTACCTGCCATGCTTTCTGCTGATACAACACCCAGTTCATTTTGAGCAGTTGAAAGATAATATGCACGTGCATCACCTAGAGATATCTAATAAGAGAAAAGAGTTTGTTAAAGTGACAAATTGACAACAGTCACAACATTGCAAAATATAATATGCCAATTGGCATTGCAGTGATTTAGAAGAAAACTAAAAGTAGAGATGCGTGACTGGTCAAAACGCATTCAGCTTTAAACATGTCACTGTTAGTACTTAGTACCATTGGAGACAGGTTGGGTGGGGTTTGATCCATAAACACTTTTTGGCCAACTCTTAAATTTCTATGTACAGTTAATGTGCTAATTGTGATTAATTTAAAACAACATTATATTACAATAACTTCTGTAATCTAATACTAAAATGATTCAGGAGGTGGTTGTGTGTATTGAAAATAAATTTTGCTAGACTTTCAACCCGCTCGAACCATTTGACCAGTATGAGATAAAATACCACCCAAATTGACCCATTTAAGCAAATGGGTCAAAATTTCCACCTTAATTAAGAACATGCATCTTGGCAGATACTATGAACATCAATGGCTTTTTATCTGAAACATTTAGAAAAATATGAATGTATATTCGGAACATAATGACAAAGGATACAACTGAAGCTTTGACAATATCACCAGGGCGGAAAGATGAATGCATATCTACTTTGTCAATCTCAGTTGCTCTGACATCTTGTTGCCTGTTTATTAGAAAAAAAAAGAATGAGAAATTAAGAATTGGAGATCTATGTGGTAAAAAAGATGTTTTTGTGAACTTAATAATCACCAAATAGAGATTTAATGTGCTGGTTACAACCTTCTTAAACTAAAAAACAATCTTAAGTAAAACAACTCTTAAATACATTATTACCTAATGATACCAGAGAACTTTTCTCGTACAGATTTAGAACCAACGCACATAATATCTGCTGAAGCCATTCTAGCCATCACCTTAGTTACCTATTATTAAAAGTGATGTAAGCACAAGAAATTTAACATAAGCCTGGACCGCCTGGTAAAGTAATCCATACAGACAGCAAAAAAAACATATTACAAACAAAGGTGTATGTATGAAGATTTGTTGTTTATTTTATGAACTTTTGGAGAAGATTTGGTGAGGAAGACAAGGTTTTTAGAGAACTTTTCAAATGTATTTTATGAAGAAGATGATGATGACCGCATAATGACCAACTCTCCATCTAAACATGATCCATTTAATGATTCCTTGTCAACCTAATAAGTATCTCATAAGCAATATACTTATTCTTTAACAACCGCATCCAGTTCCAGAGATTAATGGAGGCATTTATGGTTGATGAACTTAATATAATATCAGAAAACAATAGCAGTGGCGAACTCGTAATTTGTTTAAAAATAAGAACTAATAAATTATAGGTAGACAATATACTGGTTAACAATTAGAAAGAAAAACCCCAAGCAACCAAACATGATAGAAGTTATATGAGAAAAAACACTCACTCGAGCTATCACAACACAACCTGGCTCAGGAACAGGACCATGGGCTTTGTGTCCGATCACTTCCACAGTTGGTCTCTATATTTGTTTAGAGAAAACAATAGATAAATTAATACATCAGCACAAAAGGAAGAGAAGCATATTAATGACGAATGATGATAAAATGAAACACAAAACAATATTTCAGTTAGAAGCATACTATGATACAAATATCAACTACAAATCCACAATACAAACAATCTCTAAGAGAACCTAATCAACAACATAATACGTTGGAGATAGCATGTAGATGCCAAAAGCGGTTTTCGTGTTTATAATCTATTATCCAAAATGTAACTTCATGTAAGAAGTATATACAATATCCTTGAAAATAAACGATTGTAATTAGTAAAACGACAAGTATCACTAACACGTCTACCTTCATTCTGATGTGGCTCTTGTAAATTCACCAAGAAAAAAAAAGAAGGAAACCAGATTAGAAAATAGAGAGCATTTTAGACTAACTTCATAATATTTTCATTCATATTTTTAACAACCACATTATCATCATACTTATAGCATATTCAAATAACTAGACCCACTACTTGCTAATTAAAAGGACACTACCCACTAACTTAACCACTACTCACTATTACTAAATAAAAGGAAAATAAAATTAAATGAAAATAATTAATTGGAAAACATGCAAATAAACATGATTTAGGTCATGGCACATAACATTCCATCCCACTCGAAACATCCTTGTCCTCAAGGATGCAATCGGAAGATGCTCGATTATAAGTCATGGTGGACGCCGGTCACTTTTTCTTGTGGTATTGGGAGAAGTCATAGCAAAACGCCACGGTGGACGCCATTCGGGCTTCCCGGCTACCCTGTTAGTCATTGTCCTAGCTACTTTTATCTCAATGGATTCTACGAAGATCACCCTTTGAAACTCTTGAACAAAATAATTAATGAATATGTTTTCAGAATCCTCATGGCCATCAAGATGAAGAGGATAAACATTATGTTTATCTACATGTGAAGCTCTCTTGATCAAACTAGAAGCATTAATAATAACTTTTGGGTTCAGATTCAGGACATAGGGTGTGGTGGCAGAATTGGGTGGTGGTTTGGTTTCCAAATCAACTGATGTGGGTTTTAACAGTGTTAGAGTTGGCGGAGATGGTAGTGTGAGCGCAACGGTTGGTGGTGATGGTTTGATTACAGTTGTTGGTGGTGGTGGTGAGGCGACAACGGATGACAAGACGGGTGGTGATGAAATTTGGGGTTGAAGGCCTTCCCTTGCGGTTCGGATTGATCGAAGCTCATTGAAGATGGTTTGTAACTGGGACTCGAGTCTTGAAAAAGAGTCATTCACCCATTGATAGTACTCGGTTTCTGATAGAGTTGGAGCGACCATGATTCACGATGGATCACGACTGCTCTGATACCACTGATGTGGCTCTTGTAAATTCACCAAGAAAAAAAAAGAAGGAAACCAGATTAGAAAATAGAGAGCATTTTAGACTAACTTCATAATATTTTCATTCATATTTTTAACAACCACATTATCATCATACTTATAGCATATTCAAATAACTAGACCCACTACTTGCTAATTAAAAGGACACTACCCACTAACTTAACCACTACTCACTATTACTAAATAAAAGGAAAATAAAATTAAATGAAAATAATTAATTGGAAAACATGCAAATAAACATGATTTAGGTCATGGCACATAACACATTCCAAAAACAGATGTATTTCATGCTTTCTCCATTAGCTATACACCTATGAGGAGAAATAGAATACATGTAACTATCAAACACCTCTACCTCAAGCTGCTTCAGTCACTAGAAACAAAACTGTGCCCTAGACTTTTAAGGTCAAACTTATTACAACTTCACAAGTTCAAACCTGAAATTAACATTCGTTCATACTTCATACAAGTTCAATTCGACAAATTTCTCGTCACAAACTTTCAATTCATCAATTTTTAACAGCAAATGCATTAATTTCAGCATTTAAACAACGTGATATTGTTTCATATGTACGTATATGTATGTATGCATATATATACCTGGTCTGGAGATTCCGGTGACGGAGGAAGGAGAGAGCGGCGGCCGGTGAGGGAGGCGTAGACGGTGTTATTGTGAGGTGATAAGTATGCTCCTTTTCCTGCTTTCAATTCAGTTCCTTTACCTAACACTTCACCAGGTGTAACCATATCTTCCTCATTTACTCGTTCCTGCATTTTGAACTACGATTGAATTGAGCAGCAGAGGTTTGTTCTTCAATGGCGGCCGACGGTGATACTCAGTTAAACCTATTGAATTGAGCAGCAGAGGTTTTAAACACGATAATTAAGAAAAAAAAAGGTAAACTTCGAGTCAAATCGTTTGTGGTTCATAAATCGTTTTAATTAAGTGTAATCTTTTCAGGATCGGATCGGACAGTGAATCGAACGCTTTATTGGTTTACTGGTTAAACCGGTCGAATTGGTTGGATCGGTTTTAAACCATATAAATAATAAATAATTATATATGTTTTTTTAAAGTATTAATATAACTTAAAATATAAGTCAGATACTCAAAAACAATTTTTTAATTCTAAACTTCAACACAAAGACACACAATTGATATTAGAGACGTAATTTCTATCTCTGTCGTTAGCCGAGCTCAAAATACATCGGTCAAAAAACGTTTTTATTATAAACTGAGAAAATTTCGGATTTGGTCCCTGTGGTTTGTATGTTATTTCGATTTTAGTCCATTCTTTTCAATTTAACTAATTTGGTCACTGTGGTTTTCAATTTGTTTCGATTTTGGTCCTTTCTTTTTAATTTAACTAATTTGGTCACTGTGGTTTTCAATTTCTTTCGCGGGAGAAATGGAGATCAATTTGAGAACTAGAGGTAAAGTGAGTTTTATATAAGGTTTGTGTTGTGAAATGACAAAAGTCCCCCTCACGTGAGGGGTACATGATAAGTGTTTAACGATAATTTCGGATGGTGTGAGTGGCTAGGAAGAAATTGAAACAAATTGAAAACCACAGTGACCAAATTAGTTAAATTAAAAAGAATGGACCAAAATCGAAACAAATTGAAAACCACAGTGACCAAATTAGTTAAATTAAAAAGAATGGACCAAAATCAAAATAACATACAAACCACAAGGACCAAATTCAAAATTTTCTCTTATAAACTAATATAAAGTACGTTAACATGGACCGTATCTTTACCATTTTATCCTTTTGCCGCTATAATACAAGTGTGACAAATACACCACTTGAAACACACAATATCACATTACACAAAAGAGCGGGAAAATCTTCATATCCCCATTTCTTCTCCCCGCCTCAAATTCATCTTCACCCAGGGTTTTTCAAGTCAATCGAGATCTTAATTCAGTCAATTAATCAATCAATCATAGATCCATAATTCAACCCTGCAGAAATGAAAGACGATAATCGAAGAAGAGGAGATCGTAGAGACACACGGATTTCTAAGAAGCAGAAGCTCATTCTCTCAGCAGACGAAAAACTCGAGTCAAAGTTCGGTTTCGATGTGTTCACTGAAGGCGAAAAACGTCTCGGTTGGCTACTTACATTCACTTCTGTAAGTTTTAGCAGTTTTGTTGCACTAAAACCTAGTTTCAGTTGATGTTTCGTGGATACGAACTTGTGAACTTGATTGATTTCATTTCGTTTTTTTGCAGTCTTCATGGGAGGATCAGGATACGCAGAACGTGTATAGTTGTGTTGATCTGTATTTCGTTTGTCAGGTGATTTTATATTGTTCTTTGTGTGTAATTAGGGCTAGAATTGATTTGCTATTTGATTAAAGGATGCTTATGAGTTTATACTTGATTTGGTATTGATTAAAGGATGGTTCGACGTTTAAAGTGAAGTACAAGTTTAGACCTTACTTTTATGCTGCTGTAAAGGTATGTTTATATGGAGATTTGAGTGGATTATTTTTTATGTTTATAGGTTAGTTTGCTATATCCTATAACTGTACTGAAGCTGTTTTTGTTCAAATATTAGGATGATATGGAAAGGGAAGTTGATGAATATTTAAGACGACGATACCAAGGGCAAATTGCAGACATCCAAAGAGTGGAAAAAGAAGACCTTGATCTTGTAAGTCATTTTAGTATGATTTACACTTGTTTTATTACTTAGCAGTTAACAGTAGAATTCTATTACTGAAAAGTTAATTAATTAGATTTTAATGACAGAAAAACCATCTTTCTGGACTACAAAAAACTTACTTAAAGATTTCGTTTGACACGGTACAACAATTGATGCAAGTAAAACGTGATCTGGCACATGTGGTTGAAAGAAATCAAGAAAAGTCTAATGTTGCAGAGGCGTACGAGTCTATATATGCAGCAGGAAAAAGGTACGCACTTTAATTAATGTGTTACAATAACTCTACTTTTCTTATTATTAAAGTTACCGCTCCAGTTTTGACATGATTTTGGTTTGTGAGTTTACAGCAAAGAGCGGATTCAAGATTTTATAGATTGCATTGTTGATTTAAGGGAGTATGACGTGCCTTACCATGTTCGATTTGCCATTGACAATGGTGAGATATGCGCATGCGTACATGCATAGATACATATATACATACCCATATACACATGTTTTTCACTCCAGTTATCGTATATATTATTAACTATGAATATTGTACATCTCACTTTCTTTTACTCCGAAATCATACTTATCAGATATAAGATCCGGGCTGTGGTATGATGTTAATGTGTCAAGTGATGGAGTTACTTTAGAAAGGAGGCATGATCTTCTCCAACGTGCTGAAGTTCATGTTTGTGCGTTTGATATAGAGACCACAAAGCTTCCTTTGAAATTTCCGGATGCTGAGTATGATTTAGTTATGATGATCTCATACATGGTTGATGGTCATGGATATCTGATTATAAACAGAGAGGTGAATACATCAATGCCTTTGATTTTGTGTGACACTTAATTCATTATTTTTATTTTGTTATTGTTTCCTGAGGGGATAAGTATGACAATTTGCAATTGCTTTCAGTGTGTTGGTGAAGATATAGAGGATCTCGAGTATACTCCAAAACCTGAATTTGAAGGTCACTTTAAAGTGACCAATGTGAAGAATGAGGTGTGGTTTCTCAATGTTTATTTACATTTGTATTTCATGTTTTAGAGTTTAATGGTTTATTTTTTGTTTTCATGCAGGAAGAACTGATCAAATTGTGGTTTTCTCATATGAGAGAGGTCAAGCCTGGTATTTATGTCACATACAATGGAGACTTTTTTGATTGGCCATTCATGGAAACCAGGGCAGCTCATCATGGGTTGAGAATGAATGATGTAAGCTGCACCCTTTTGTTATTCAACCTGAAGATGGTGTTTTGTTCACTTATTGTTATTCGTACTTAAATAAATTATTTCTGCCTACAGGAGCTGGGGTTTCAATGTGACAAAATTCAAGGTGAATGTCGTGCTAAATTTGCATGCCATTTGGATTGTTTTGCATGGGTCAAACGTGATAGTTATCTACCTCAAGGAAGCCATGGTTTGAAGGTCATATTCAGATTCACTGTTTTTTTAATATCATATGTTTTCTCTTCATGTACAGATATTGAATTCAAAACACAAATATGTTACGAATCTACTTTTAAATTTATACAAGCAATGAATGTTCACAAACGCCTAATTAAAAACATTGGAAAACCGTAATCAAGATTAGTAGAAGTAATAGAACCCTTTAAGTTGATATGACTTAGGAAATCTTAATACAAAAAGATCAATAGTCATATGTTATAACGCAAAGTCAATTATTTCATTGTTAAATAACCAATTGTTAATTTATTCGAACAACACAAGACTTGTATGGTTTACTTACACAGACACACCATACATAGTTGTGTATGTATGTTTGTTTGCTCACCCATGAACATTTCATAAGGAGATATGTTGTTAGGCTTAGGCATTAATAAATCATTCTTTATTACGATATCAGGCTGTCACGAAAGCCAAATTGGGTTATGACCCACTGGAGGTAAATCCTGAAGATATGGTTCGTTTTGCAATGGAAAAGCCTCAGGTACAGTAGTACACAACTAGTAGAAATTATATTTTTATCAGAAGTATGGTTTCTAGTTTTTCTAAATAACTTTTCATACATATAGAACGATTGTTATGTGCTTATACATGGAAAACTCTGTTATTTCAGATGATGGCGTCGTATTCGGTATCTGATGCTGTGTCAACATACTACTTATACATGACTTATGTTCATCCCTTTATATTCTCTCTTGCGACTATTATACCGATGACTCCTGATGAAGTGTTGCGCAAAGGTAGTGGGACTCTGTGTGAAATGCTTCTCATGGTCCAGGTGCGTAATTTGGATTTTAACTTTATAATACATGTATGATGTATTTATAATTTATAACCTAATGTTTTACTCTTTAATATACTTTCAGGCGTACATGGCAAATGTGATATGTCCTAATAAACATCAAGCTGAATCAGAAAAGTTCTATAATAATCGTCTTCTTGAGAGTGAGACATATATCGGTGGGCATGTGGAGTGCCTAGAAACTGGTGTTTTCAGATCTGACCTTCCAACTAGTTTTAAACTTGATCCATCTGCTTTCAAGGTAATGTGTCTATTTTCCTAGGCGTACACGGCAAATGTGTCTATTTTCTTAGACACATCGCCTAATTTTGTTTTGGAGTAGAGGTGACAGTTTTGACTCGTTTACTTCTGAATGGGTCATCTTTGACTTTTTTATCCCTGACCATACCAGCCGATCTTGCCACCTTCAGTTATGTGTATCACTAAGTTGAGACATCTTTGACTTTCTATTCATCATTAAGTTGAGACATATGTTTGTTTGGATTTCTATGTCCAATTATGATTCAGTTACAACAGTACTTCTTGCTATTGTTGCACTATCTCTTATTCATCGTATTGATGCTTTCAAGTAATAGCATCATTTGGAAGTTGGAATATATGAAGCTAATTATTTGTGGTTGCTTTGTAGTAGTTGCTACTTGCTATTATTTTTATTGTTTTGTTCTTCATTAATAAACAAGTGGATGATACAGTCCTTTTATTAAAGTATCAGGGCTGTGCAAGACTTGAATGTGATATTTTGCATGAAGTCTGATTTATTTTTCTGTTTTCAGCAACTTATTGAAAATCTTGATCGTGACCTTCAATATGCTATAGAAGTGGAGGGTAAGATGGATGTTAAAGAAGTTATAAATTATGATGAAGTGAAAAACGCTATTATGGAAAAGGTATTGTCTGAACCTGTTTATTTTTTCTTTCTCTTGTCACAAGGTTAAGAAAAAATGTAAGTTTCATGGAACATTGAATTTCAATAGTTAATTGTCATGTTTGTATTATGTTGGTTACTTGAACTCTCTATGAAGTGTTTGTTGTATTTACGGGTGATAAGCTCATAATATATAATGCAGAGCGTTTATACTCATTTTAATCATTTTGAAAGATGTCAACAACTTACTCCTGCCATTGTATATATTTTGGACCTTATGCAGCTTACAACATTACGAGATGAACCTATACGTGAAGAATGCCCCCTTATTTATCATTTAGATGTTGCTGCAATGTATCCTAACATTATTTTGACAAACAGACTTCAGGTTTGCACATGAATCATTTTTAGAAGTCAAAATTGCATATTATGATATAAATTGCTATTTATTGAAAAAACTGTACTTATGTGCAATGTCAGCCACCGTCAATAGTTACAGATGAGGTTTGCACTGCATGTGATTTCAATCGTCCTGGTAAAACTTGTCTTAGGAATCTTGAATGGGTTTGGCGTGGAGAAACATACACCGCAAAGAGAAGGTACATTAGCTTACTTTATCCTTACATGCTACTTGCATATAATGGACATCTACTAATTTCAAACATGGATATCAGTGATTACTATCATATTAAGAGGCAAATTGAATCTGAGTTTGTCGATGGGCCTCAACCAAAACCATTCCTTGAACTGCCTAAAGCGGACCAACAGTTGAAGCTCAAAGAACGGCTAAAGAAATACTGTCAAAAGGTATATTAGAAACTTACCTGTGTGATAATCTCTTACAGCTGTATAAGCGAGTGCTTACCATATTATGACTGTTGTGGGATCATCTATTACAGCTAGACGTGCCAGTTTTATCTGTTTTACTTATAAATGGGCTGCTTATGGCTGCGTTTGATATCTAACGTGTCAAAACTTAAATTTGTAAAATAAATAAAGAGTGGGTTTAAAAGGTAACGGGTTGAAAGTCTCAAGATTATTTTATGCATAAAATCAACTATAATTTATTTGGTTAATATTTCTACCTAAATGATTTTAAAAAAATCATATCAGACAGACAAGTTATTCTTACACAAAAATAATACATTTTACCCAAATCCGTTTGTCCTGTTATCCAACTCTCTTTATCTGCTTGGATTTAAAAAGTTTGCCTGTTTGAGGCGATTGGAAAAAATGCTTAGGATCTGTAGGCGGCTTCTTGCACATGTGGGCTAGAGTTAGTCAAGTTTGTTTATAAAGGAGGCTGATGTGTAAAAACAATCAAAAAGATGAAGAGATTATGAATGATTTGACATGTAAAAGAGATGCAAGTTTAGGTAACATATATAGCTAATTTGGTTGTACTTAGAGCAAGGCCTCATGTGTTTGCGACTCTTGTTTTGGGCTTTTGAGACAAACTCTTCATAGTGCCTCACTCTTTTAAAACGAAGCTAATCTGCTTATTTTCTTCTAATCAAAACATTTTTTCACCCACCACAGGCATATAAGCGAGTGCTTGAAAAGCCCGTCACTGTAACTCGAGAAGCAGGGATATGCATGCGTGAAAATCCATTTTATGTTGATACTGTTCGAAGGTAAGCATTTAATTGATCTTTTTTGCTGCAGATAACATTATGGTATTAATATTTTTTTTTCACATATAGGATAATGAGATTGTAACATGTTTTTTTTGTTGTTCAAAGCTTTCGTGATAGAAGATATGAATACAAAGGGCTCAATAAAGTATGGAAAGGGAAGCTGTCTGAAGCGAAAGCTAGTGGAAATCCTATAAAGATTCAAGAAGCACAAGTAACTTTATCTCTATTGCGTCTGTTTTTTTTTATTCTAGTACTTGCAGTATTAAGGTAGTATTTGCTTATCAATGTTGTAGGATATGGTGGTTCTATATGATTCATTACAACTGGCTCACAAATGTATCCTGAATTCTTTTTATGGATATGTCATGCGCAAGTATGTTTTTTCCACTTAATCTCAACCTTTGTTACTATTTTCTATTTAATTCACACATAAGATGATTTGTTGCAGAGGTGCAAGATGGTATTCAATGGAAATGGCAGGAGTTGTTACATATACTGGAGCAAAAATAATCCAGAATGCTCATTTGCTTGTTAAAAAGATTGGAAGACCTTTGGAGTTAGACACAGATGGTATATGGTGTGCTTTGCCAGGGTCATTCCCTGAGAATTTCACCTTTAGGTATAATTTTTTTGGCATATCATTATTTTGATTTGTGGACGTGGCATGATGTTTTGGGATGTAGTTTTTTACCATTTATAAGAATTTCATTACAGAGACTCAAAGAAGAAGCTAACAATCTCTTATCCATGTGTTATGCTCAATGTTGATGTGGCGGTAAACAACACGAATGACCAATATCAGGTTAGATGGATCCTATATTTTTTCTTTCTGTAAGTATGGTTCTTCCACGTGTGCCTAGTCTTTTTTAGGATCTAACAACAGTCACTTAATCTTCAAGGTTCTTTTGCTTTTTTATGTATTGTATAGTCCTCATTTCTTGTTTTTATCAGACTCTCAAAGATCCTGTCAACAGAACATACACAACCCACAAGGAATGCTCAATTGAATTTGAAGTGGACGGGCCATATAAGGTAAATAGGTGAAATCTAGAAAGTATAGGTGGCATTTTCAACCCATCTTGTAATTGGATTGATTTGGGTTATATTTCTAGTATGTCAAACGGGTAAACTAGTATTGTTTTAGCTAAATTGGAAACCTATTAAAAGGTCAAAAGCACCTGAAGTGTTTTATAAAATTAGTTTATTACTGAAATAATTTAATTGCTATAATCACGACACTAATGGTTCATAAAAAAATTAATATCTAGGACAATAGGTAATTCGGAACAGTCCAGTCTGTTCAAAATGTTAGACTGTTTTGATTCGACTTGTTCATTGCTATTTCTAACAGAAATGGCACTTTTTAATGTCATTTATTTGGATTAGGCATTATATAATCTTTTGGCTTTCTTGTACTGTTTATGTATGCAGGCTATGATTCTTCCTGCTTCCAAAGAAGAAGGAATATTATTAAAGAAGCGGTATGCTGTGTTTAATGAAGACGGTACTCTTGCGGAGCTTAAAGGTTTTGAGATAAAGAGGAGGGGTGAACTAAAGCTCATTAAAGTTTTCCAAGTAATATTATCTATATTAATCTTGGTTTGACTTGATGGATTTTTATTAGTACTGATGCTTCTGACACATTTTTCACATAACTTTTGATATACCTATTTTTTCAGGCCGAGCTCTTCGAAAAGTTTCTTCACGGGTCTACCTTAGAGGAGTGTTATTCTGTAGTTGCTTCTGTTGCAAATCGTTGGCTTGATCTTCTTGATGTATGTTAATCGTATTTTTATTTTGTGTTCTTAAATGAAAAGAGAATGAAATATGTATCAAGTTATGCTCATTTTTTTGTTTCCTAGTCTATACTACGTACATATGTAGTCTATGTATGTATGTATGTATGTATGTATGTGTGTGTGCGTTTCTGTGTGCATATATGCATATATATATTTTACTGATTAGTACATATTTTAGAATCAAGGAAAGGATATCGCCGACAGTGAATTGCTTGATTACATATCTGAATCGAGCACTATGAGCAAGTCCTTAGCAGATTACGGTGAACAAAAGTCATGTGCAGTAACCACAGCAAGACGCCTTGCTGATTTTCTTGGTGATACTATGGTTAAAGATAAAGGCTTACGTTGCCAATATGTTGTTGCATGTGAACCACGGGTAAGCATATTCTTTGGGCACATATGCTGACATTAGGTTGTGTTTTTAATTATTTGCAAAATATTGGAGCTGATAAGATCTTAAGGTTTCTATTTCTAAAGTTTGTTTTTAAAAATAATGTAAGGAAAAGAAACATATTATCATGACTGGCCGGTTTTGTTATTAAACAGTTAAGAGTTTGCATTTTTTATTGTATTTTTTTCCTTCTTATGCACTTAATTTTGACTTGTAGAAAACTTAATATCTATTGTTCAAATGTCAATCTTGATGAGAACAGGGGAACCCTGTGAGCGAACGTGCTGTTCCTGTTGCTATATTTGAAACTGATGCAGGTAAAACTTTTGACCACTACACTTGAAATCTTTTTTAAATTTAAAGTATACTACTCTTAACATGTTTTATTTGCAGAACTTATGAAATTCTATTTGAAAAAGTGGTGCAAAATCTCATCAGAATTTGGTATTCGATCCATTATTGATTGGTCATATTACAAACAACGGCTTAGCTCTGCCATACAGAAAATCATTACCATTCCTGCAGCAATGCAGAAGGTGAGGTGTTTCTTATGAACATTCGATGAAGTACTGTGTCTCTTTGGCAGGTAACCATTAGTTTTTCTTCATCATGTGTTATTTCTTTAGGTTTCAAACCCTGTTCCAAGAGTAGTTCATCCTGATTGGTTGTACAAGAAGGTTCGTGAAAAGGATGACAAAATGAGGCAAAGAAAATTAGTTGATATTTTTAGTTCGGCGAACAAGATAAATAAAGATGGCCCAAAAAATGATTCAAATGGGGAAAATCATGAACCGAATGAACAGAATGTTGTGGATATGGAGGATTTTGGGAGCAATGGAAAGTCTTCTGGTGTTGGACCTAGACCTATTGTCCATTCTCATGAAACTAAAAAAAAAGTTGATAATGGTCAAAGTGGGAATCTGCCGGCGTCATCACCACAGCCTATTGATGTTGATATCGAAGATATAGACAAACACTTGGATTACCAAGGATGGCTTGATTCAAAAAAAAGAAAGTGGAAACAAGTTCGTGAAAGAAGGAAGAGACAAAGGTACCTTAGCATAGACAGATTGGTAATGGGTCTAAATGGGTAGAAACAGGTTGGGGTGGGTTGACCCACACAATTTTTTGTGTGCGTTATAGAATAAATTGAAATTAACCATAAAAGAACAAATTTATCTCAATAAGAATCTAATTAAGAACAGAAATGATATCTGAGGTTGAACACCGTTGGCAAGTTTAATCAACTTGTTCTTTATTTAGACTCATTTGATGCATTGGCAGGTTGGACACCTTGGATGAATCTAATCGAAGAAATGAAGCTGCTGGTATCCATAGTGGTGTGGCTAATAAGAGGCAAGCTCAGGGAACTGGGGTTGGTTCCTATTTTAAAAGGCAGGAACTAGCTCTTACAGACAGCCACTGGCAGGTAGTAGAGATTTATTTATTATTATTTTTTTTGCGTTTTGGACTTACATTTTACCAATTATACATCTTAATTCTCTTTTTTGACCAGATAATTCAACTTGTTCCAAGCTCACAAAATGGTCAATTTTTCGCATGGATTGTTGTGAATGGAACCATGCATAAGATTCCTATTAATGTTCCCAGAGTCTTTTATCTAAATTCCAAAGCTCCAGTGACTGAAGAGTTTCCTGGAAGACTTGTGAACAAGAGTCTTCCTCATGGCCACCATCGCTATAACTTAATTGAGGTATATTTTTTGTAATTAAATGTGGAAAGAAGATTAGCTTGGCAAGTTACGATGCTAAATGATTAGTACTTTATAGGTCATTACTGATGAAGATCAATTTAAGATAGAAAGCAGGAAACTTGCTGCTCACCTTGCAGATCCTGAAGTGGAGGTCAGTATAATTAAAAAAATTTAATTGATTTTAATGATTCAAAAACAGATGGGATTGATGGCACTCTGTTTCTAATGATTCATAAACTTTACAAAACTTGCTTGTTATATGCTCTGTCTATTCATTTACATTTCAGGGGATATATGAAACAAAAGTAGGGCTGGATTTCAACTTCATTCTTCAGATGGGATGTGTTTGTAAAGTGAATAAATCAGCTAAGAAACGGAATGCAAAAGACGGATGGAATTTAAGTGATTTGCATATGAAAACCACTACGGAATGCTCTTATTTAGAATCGTCTATTTCTTTCTTTTACTTATATCGTAGGTAAGTCACTGTTTTTTGTCATCTTGTTTGTTTGCCAATTGGCATTTATAACAAAAAAATGACATTGTAATTTTCTGTTTTTCTTTTGTCAGCATATCTGAATTACGCGGTATTTACCTTGTATATTTTCCTTCGTGGTCAACCATTCATGTGGTAATGATCAACCGGTTTCAGAATAAAGAGTTATCACCGCATATTTTAGAGAAACAGTTCCGTGAAGCTTGCCAAGCTTTATCAATTGAACCTCCCATGCCTAGAGATGCATTCACTTTTAAGGTATTGCTGTGACTTTGTTGATCCAGATGTTCTTTTTTTTTATTCTTTTTTATACAAGTTTAAGTTTAAGCTGTGATGTGTGGAAACATTTAGGTGGACTATGTTGAAAACCCCAAGGATGCGGAGAAAATCTTGCAAAGAGCAATCAGTGAATTCAGGTATTCTGTCTTCTATATATCATCACTAGAGGTTCAAGATAGGCGGGCGGGGTAACCTGAAAAAACGGGTTCATATACAAGTCGGGCTGGGTTTACTCGCAAGCATTTCTTTAATATATTTTTTTAATAAATTGTTATTGTGTTAGTTTCGATTGTAAAAACACAGTTATTGCGATCATGATTGTAAAAACACAATTTAGGTGGTTTTAGGCCTTAAAAAATGACATGCGGTTAGTTTCATTCTGATTGACTGGTTCACCTTGTATCATGAGAACACAACCCAAGTTGACTCATCCTAAGTAAACGGTCAAAAGTACCATCATGAGAGTTTTTAACCTTAGAAAAAAGAAAAAAAATGTGCTGAACCCTGCTTTTTTTTCATTTTTAATTGATTCACAGATCTCAACATCACGGGCCTGCGATTGCAGTACTTGAGTGTCCGAATGTTGACATAATGAAGTCCGCTATACGGGCTCTTGACGATTTCCCGTATGTGAACATTCCTTCAAATGCACGTGATAGTCAATATCAGGTAACTAACTTGTGGTACCAGCTGCTTTCAGAGCTGAGCTGCCTTTTTTTAATACATATTTGTTAACTATACTCTCTTGTTCTATGTAGGCTCTTGGCTGGCAGATTGTAGCTGCAAAAATCGGCATGCGTCGTTGTGTCGCATCATCTCGTTGGTTAAATGAAAAAATTGCTCTTTCCAGATATTCCCATGTAATCTTTAGTTCCTGAGTACTTTACTAATTTGCTTTCTATATTTTTTGTTCATGAGTTTATAATTTATTCAATTTAATCAGGTTCCAGTAGGCAATATTGAACTAGACTGGCGTATACACACTGCAGATGTCTTCCTTGCAAGGGTATTACGTGACCAGAAACAGGTTGTCTATGGTTCACTATTATACATTTTCATGATTAGCTAGTAAAGGTGGCAAAATGGGCGAGTTGAATAATGGGTCAAAACTAGTAGCATTTTATGTGCCTGTCAAACGGGTGGTTACGATGACCGGCCAGCTCTTTGTCCATCTTTCTGTATTTTGTAAATAATAATTGTATTATATGTGATTTAAAAGACTACTAGAAACCTACTTTGATAGTTTCACAACAATTTAGGATGTTTGGCGCTTTTGACATTTTTAGGTATTTTTTTTCATTTGACCCATTTCATATAATAACTTGGTTGAAATTACCTTCCTCTAAACATTATCATATGTTCAGTTGTGCTTACTTTATGCATGCGTGGGTCTATTACTCTAAACTATAACCGGTGGTATATGACTTGTGTTATGGACTTCTTGTTCTTATTCTTTGAACCATTCTACTGGTCTATACTATTAAGAGGTAGATTCATTACTTACGTTGAGTTCTTTATACCATTTTTCAGATGCTTTGGATATCAGATAATGGAATTCCGGACCTTGGAGGGGATATTGAAGAAGAAACTTGTTACTTTGATGAGGTTTGTGCTGGATTACATAAACTGTTAAGCAAAATATTTGTGGCTCTTTGATAATCTAAATTATTCTTTTTGGAACCAGGTCAATCAACCTGTTGTTATTTGTGATGGTGCTTACCGAAAAGTGACAGTTGAGCTAAAGGTTTGCAATTTTGTTGATTTAAACATTAATCTGCATAAATAAATCCAATATTTGTAAGTAATTTTCTAATGCATGCAGATTCATCATCTGGCTGTTAATGCCCTGTTATTAGATGAAAATGATTTCTCTTCTGGATCAAATGAACTGTCAGAATTGGATGAAGCCACACCATGTGTACATGCATTTCGTGCCCTCCGAGCATTGATTCAAAGATGCGTTGCTGATGCAGTTTCATCAAGTAATATTTTTGCTGATGAATTGTTGCAACATGTATACAGATGGATCTGCAGGTACTACTACTTCTGTTTGTTGACTTTTATAAGTACTTGTATTACTACTTTGACCTTTTTTGTCTTTTGGCTCAGTCCACGGTCAAAACTTCACGATCCAGCTCTTCTTCGAATGCTTCAGAAGGTCATGAAAAAGGTGCTTGCACTACTGCTTGCGGAATTTAGAAAATCTGGTGCCACGATCATATTCGCTAATTATTCAAAAGTGATATTTGACACTGGAAAGCCAGACTTGTTTGCTGCCCAAGCGTACTGTGATAATATACTGAAAAATCTACAAAAAAGGTTGGCACTTTGCATTTTATTAGTTTTAAAGCATATTAAGTTTAGTTGTATTTACTTTTTCATTTTTAGTGACTTGTTCAAATGGATTGAGCTTGAACCCACACAATTTTGGCATTCACTGCTATTCATGGACCAGGTTAGTTATTTTGTATTTTTATATCCACTATTGGTACTCCCTTTATTTGAGTGGAATGGGAAATTACCTTTTTATCCTAATACTACAGTACAACTATGGCGGAATTCAACTTAAATCAGATAATACAAACAATGATTCAGAAGTGGCTATAGTGCCACAATGGAATATTGCAGAGAACTTGCCTAAGGAGACTCAGGTAATTACATTTTATCATTAACATGCTAAATTCATACATTCGTGTGATTGCCGGTTGATACCACGCTATCCTTTTTTTTTGTTTTATAGGATTACTTTATAGGTACAGTCTCTGAGTTTTTGTACCACCCATGGAAATTTGCACAAGATCAAGCCAGTAAAAGAGCAAATGTAAGGGATGCCGAATCATGCACTCCTTCAATTACTGCAGCAGCTGCTGAAACATTCCAGTCATGCATGACTGAATACCTTAAGGAGCAGGTCAAAATTCAAATAGTAATTGTAGTCTTGGTGGAGTTCACACATTCTGGTTTAATAAATCATAAACTCATGTTTTTTTGTTTATTTTACAGATTGAAACTTACTTCAAACATAAACTATTGAAGATAGTTAATGCTCTTCAGAAGAGTGAAAAAGGCAAATCTCCTGCACTTGAATTTATTAAACATGTGTGTGCAGTAATGGAACTTGACCAGAATGTGCAAGATGAAATTCGGGTATGATTCGTTAGATCTTTTTTATGGGCTACCTGATTAATAATAATAATGATAATATATAATAATAATAACAGTAATTACAGCAACAATAATACTACTACTAACAATTATTATCATTGTTATTATTATTTTTATCTATAATTGTTAGTGAAACAAAATGCAGGTTATGAAGAGGGTTCTGTTAACATTCGTGCATGTAAAGGAGTTTTCTCCAGAGGCACAGTTTCAAAAGTGTACAATTTCTTTTACTCTACCAAATGTTATTTGCAGGTAATATATGTTTAAAGTACTTCCTTGATTTCTTTTTGCAGTATTACAAGTTCAGAAAGACTGCTTTATTTACATGTTAGATTAGTATTAGCACTCACTATTATGCTGACAAAATCATTTCAGATCTCATCAATAAGCTCTAAGATTAGTCATTTAAATAACAACTAAACTCAATTTGCATGTGGAATTATTCATTTTTTGTGCATAGGTGTTGAGTAGGTTGATTTGATGTATGTTTTAGGGTTGTTTATTATTTGGTTTTAGACCCCAATTAAACCAAAAACCGAACAGAAGCAAAAAACACGAGTAATGCACATAACCATCTTGATCCGTACAAAAGTTTTCCAGATTCCTTTGATCTAATATGTTTATTTTTTTTGTTATTTTGGTAGCTACTGCAATGACTGTAGAGACATAGACTTGCGCGAGGATAGTGCTTTACTAACTCAAGAATGGAGATGTAGTGTTCCACAATGTGGTCAACCTTATGACCGTGAGGTGATGGAAAACAGTCTTCTTCAAATAGTGCGCCAAAGAGAACGTGCGTATCATCTGCAGGACTTGGTTTGCTTAAAATGCAAGCAAATTAAAGCTGCACATTTAGCAGAGCATTGTGGATGTGCTGGATCTTTTGCTCTCAAGGAAGATGCTACTGTTTTTAGAGGCAAAATGGAAGTTTTGTTGAATATAGCTGTGCATCAAAATTTTGAATTACTCAAAGAATGTGTTTCTTGGATTCTAGAATTAAATTAAATAAATACCCCGGAATTAAGGTCGACGTCTGTCTATACAACCTCAACTTGATTTAAATGTTCAGTTTAGTGTTTGGAAGGTATTGATTATGAATGTAGCTTCTTATGTACATAATTTGTAGAACTTGTCTTGTTATCATCAATGAGATTTAGAATTTTGTAGAAAATGTTTTGTAATCATCAACATGATTTCTAATATTTAATTAAAGACTTGAGTAATTTTTTGCATGAAGCATAAACTGTTGTATCTTATTATTATTATTTGTTAATAAAGAGCATGAACACACTTAACAGAACATTAAAACAAAGCTATAATACAATTACAAAAACAGAACTGAACATATTATCTCTATTATAATATACATAGCTCAAATAGCAACCATAAAAGTGTATTACAGACATTACAGTTTAGGATGGCAAGAAGATTAGGTACAATCTCACTTTTTTCCAGATTTAAGCTCTCTTGAAAGTAAGACTAGCCCAATGGTAGCAAAAGCAGACAAAACCGTAGATCCGTAGAATAGAACGAGTAAGGTTCCACGCAAAGACTGCAGCATGCACACAAATCGGTTGATACAAGTTATGTTTGATCTCTAACAGGCCAAACCGCCTGTTAGGAGACCTCTAGAGTCTGCTTATTTGACCATTTGATTTAAAGGTAAGAATGAATTAGTTTAAAAAATAACCTGGGCAATCAACGCAGCATTTTCATTTGCATACTGGAATGTGCCCTCTGGTATATTCTGAATGCCTTGGCTTAATTCCCATGAAATAATCCTGCATTTTTATAGTTTTAGAGTTATATACAACTCCAACTCTTTCTTGTTATTAGTAAGTAATAAGATACTGATTAATTACCCACCCGTAAACAAAGCCAATCGCTGCACCTATGTAAGCTTTCTCTCGTGTTAGTTCAACTTGAAGCTCTCCAAACTGCAAAAACAAACACAATTATCTTAATATTAGTGGTGGTAATTTCGACCTATTTACTTATATCTAACACGTCAAAGATCACCAGTCGCCAAACCATATTTCAAAAAGCATCCTAAACTATTTTTATGCAAAAGGTAAAGCATTATTGAATTAACATAATATTTTCAAGATTATGTAGTACCTTAAACATGCGGGTTTCGCCTTTTGACTCTTCATTGCTTTCTTCAGTTACAGGAGTTGAAGACAAAAGCTTCCCGGTCGAAATCATAGCTTTGGAAATCTACACACAATACACATAGGTTGTATGCATTAAACATACACTTCGGACGTCTTTCAGCATGTTTGACCCACCCATTTGACTTCTTTCCGTTTCGGCTAGCATTATTTTGAAATTTACCCATTTCCACCTCTAGGCGCAATATAGCTTTTAATCTGAGTTTTGCTTTGCATTATATTGCAAATATATACTTTGGATGATTTTCAACCGTATGTACTAAAAATAATAAACCAGTTATTTGACAAACAATCTTGGAGGTAGAATGCGTGAAAAATATACCTACGACGATTTTCCACCCCTATGTACATAATAGTTTTATATGACTCATTTTGAGATAAAATGTAACCAAATCAACCCATTGATTAGTAAGTGTCACCTCTACTTGTAATGAGCAAATAGCTAAAAATTAATCATGTTACCCTTTGTAGTTCACCTTGACCATATTGACCCATTGACTGAAACCTCCTTCCAGCAGCAGTCAAACGTTTGCCGAGTGCTAATTAGCAACAAAATATAAATCATCTTATTAGATGGAAGTCCTTGTGCTAATGGACTTATATGCAAAGCTTTGGCTTTTACTCTTGCCTGATTTGTTGTTGCTGGTCAACGAATTAAACAATGAAGGCAGATTGTTGACCAACGCTGTTGAAGTCAACGTATCAGCCGACTCCCAAGCTCGTGATATGTTTAGCAATGTCATTCCCAACTCTTGCCCACACTGTTGAAAATGTTATCAAGGATTTTTTTTGAACGGCAAACTACATCAAAAAAAAAAAAAAAACATGAACCAAATGAAAGATTAAAAACTACTAACCTGCTCCATCACTGGTCCATTTGATAGATCAAAAGCAGCATCATTCAGCTACATAATATTTTAACTCAAACTGGTAAGAATAACATTAACTAACACACAATCATAGTATTTGATTTATAGAACAACAATCCCGAATCTCACTTACGTCTAGACGAAGATCTCGAGGGAGCTGTGAGAAGTAATCAGATGGAAGGTTGAAACTATCCTGCAAACAAAACCACCAACATTCAACACTAATGTTTCTATCAATGTATTAAAAAATATCATGCAAAAACCAGAATAATTACATATTTACATCCATATCACATGTTAAACGAATCAGACATGACACGATACAATACCATTAATATGTTCAGTCAACCCAATTAACATACGCGTAAACTAGATTATGCAATTATGCAAACACGAACATGTTTACAAACGTGTTAACACAAAACTACACGTTTAACATGATTAACAAATAACAAAATAAAATAAAGGCCACTAAACATTACAATCCGTAGTAATAATAATAATAATAATAATAATAATAATAACAAAAACCCGTCACAACTTATATAAATAAGTTAATGAAGTTATAAATAGATTAGACGGGTTAAACCTGTTTAGGTGTTAACCCGTTTAACTCAAACCCAAACCCGTTTAACTTCGTATCGAATGTTTAAAACTTATGAGCTCTATAAATTCTCATAAGAAAGAAAACATGTGAATTAAACAAATCAACAAAACCCACATTAAAAGTTAGTATTTTTATGAATATAAACGTAAGATAAAAGATGGGTTTGATTATTACAGCGAGTTGTTGAAGAAGAAATAGTGGGTCAGGTGGGTCGAGTGATTTGGGTGCATCGGATGATGATTCAGTGAGGGCTTTTGTAGTGAAAGATAAAAAGGGGTTGAGTTTGAGATTATGATTGTGATGATTTGATTGAATTGGATGAAGACTGAAAGTGGAAGAGTGTTGTAATGGTGGATGAAGAAATGGTCGGAGAAGAAGAACTAGAGAACAAGTAGCCATTGTTGAGGGAGGGTGTTGAATCTTGGCCAATGAAAATATGAGGTTTTTTTATGTTTAATGATTACATCGTTCTTTGATGTCAGGTAATGAAATGGATGAGAGAATAGGATAGAATGAAAAAATGAAATTAATCATTGTGTTTTATTGTTCTGTTTGGTTATTACGTGCGAATGGAACAGATAGTTAGGGGTTGTTTGGCTATGTATGTCAACTGTCTGACCAATTCAAAGGTTGGTTAAGTTCCGGGCGTTTTCGAGATGTCGTTAATAACCAACGAATAACAAGTGTTTTTCCTTGTGTGGATCCGATTTTAATGGGAACTTGATGAGTTGATCCACCTACACGTCTTGCTTTTACTGCTATATCCGAAGTTACTTCATGTATTGATTGACATAAAACAGATAGTGGATTTGTTTCTGGCTCTTATTTAATCTTTTTTACGGCTCTCTGAAAAAGCTATTGTAGAAACACTCATGAGATTTAATCGATACACATTTATCGCATTTCTAAAAAAACACATTTTACCAAAATGTTACAATGTGCCTAGATAATAAAGTATTAGGAGTTATGAAAGATAACAAAATGTCGAATATCAAGCTTCCAAATCCACATATTTTAATTTTTTGTAGATTTAAAAAATATTTCGGTTCCCTATTTGATAAATAATTTATCTATATACATCCAACGGGATAATCGAAAGCATATTCTAAGTCAAACTTGATGTCTTCAAACATCAAACCACTATCACTTAATGTAGAATATCTTCCTATCCTTGTGTTTTGGTAAGGTTTTAGCTACTTAATTTAGATTTTTTTATAAAAAAAAATCTAACTGCTACTCGTATATCTTTTAAATATGTCACGCAGATTAATTCTCATGCGACACTCTCATTTTATTAAACTTATATATTGTATTTCATTCAACTACATTCGTATATCTTTTTTTAATAATTAAATTTATTTTTTTATTGTAATAAATATACAAATATAAATTTAAAAGTATGAGAGTATAAGGTGTGCGAGTTACTCTTTTAAGAAAAAGTAAAAGATTATAAGTGAGTTGCTCCTTAAAGAAAAGTAAAAGATTATAAAAAATCATTAATTAAGAAGATAGATAGGAATATTTTTCCACGTTAAATAATTAAATAAATAAATATTCATTTAAAAAATCCATTGGAAATAAATATTCATTTTATATTATAAATAAATATAAAATGAGTAGGTGTTTTGCATTTACACGTCACCATGATAAAACATCCAAACCGATAAAAAAAAATTCATACGCCATTGTTTCATCAAAAAAATCTCTTTTTTAGTTGCTATCATCTCACTCAATCTTTATTTCATTCATTCATCTTCATCATCATCTAACACCCACCAAGAACAAGGCTTTTTCGCCGGATTTTACATTTCCGGCGAATCAAACGTATTTGAATCAAACCATGTTCGGATTTGAGTGTTGTTGCAGCGATAAAGATGATCAATTGTACAATCTGTTGCCGGAACAACAAAAACCCTTTTTTCTTCCTTCACCTCTTCCACCATGGCCACAAGGTATTTTTCTTTATTATTTCTATAATTAGTTGTGTTTTTCGTTCATTTTCAGCGAAATTGTTGGTGGGTTTTTGATTATTTACCGAATTTGGTATCTTTCTGTTGTCAATTTTGTAACTTGACTCTGGTTATATGTTGGTTGACTTTATTAGGTTCCCTAAATTTGCGTTGACTTTACTAATTGGATCACAATTGAACCATAATTTCAAAATTCATCCTGATATTAACTTTGACACGTACTTGATTTTGATAGTATTGCTGATCAAAGTGTTTCAAGGGTCCAAATTAATTGGATCCAATTTAATTGCAATGTTGATCATCTTTGACTTTGACTTTGACTATTCATGCCAAATCCAAATTTGTGTATTTTATTTTCAAATTTGGTATGCTCAATTTCTCTGATTAATTTTGTGCATAGCTATAAAAAAAATTTGCACATTTTTATACAAATGAGGTTATTTGACCTCAAAAGTTAAATGTCTTGCTTGATTTGAGTAGTTAAGTAGAAGAATTGGGATTTCATACCTAGTAAAATCGCACTCGAACTGGGAGGGGGGGACTGACCACTAAACATTTCCTTTGTTCTATAAAAGAGTGATACTCGTCTTGCTGAGACTGCAACTCTAAAAAGTACACTACTACAACTACACAACCCATAAAGTCAAATACGCCAAGCCCCCAAAGTCAAACGTCCGTTTGATGAGGGAGGGTATAATGCAGGTCCTAACCTGCAAACCGTTGTTTGATACAACTTCAAACAGTCGTTTGACAGCAGCGTGGGATTAGGATGTTAGCGGTATTGACTTTGTCACCCCACCCAAAAAAACCTTCTCATGACTTGGGTCAAATTCATGAAATTTAGTAGCTATAGTTTGACTTTCAATTGACAACTAAGAGATATTGATCTCAAATGTGATGAGTATATTTTCAAATAGACATGTACATCGCTATTACACTAGTTATTATCAAGTTAGTTCTGTTATAGATGTACTTAATAGATATACTCTTACTCAGTGGCGGAACTTGAACAGTTAGACAAGGGAGGAGGCGGAGTTTTTTTTTTAAAATCTTTTTAGGGAGGCGAACTCAATATGTATAAAAGTTTTTAAACAACGGGTCGAAAATTAACACTCCCCCGGCCCCTACTAAGATGCACCCTGCTCTTACTTTATCAAGTTGTAGATGTTGAATTTTAATATTACTAGGTTTGACTTTTGAAAGTCAAAGCTAGTCTATGTTCATCTTCTCAACTCGCAATGTCCGATTCGCAGGTCAAGGTTTCGCTACCGGAAGAATAAGCCTAGGAGACTTAGAGGTCGCCATGGTTAAAGATTTCGAGGTTATATCGACTTACACTCCCAAAAAGTCAAAAACCAGTGGCGTTACATTTTATAAACCGGTGTCGATACCTGACGGGTTCTTCACCTTCGGTCATTACGGTCAGCTAACCGATCAACAGCTTCGAGGCTACGTACTAGTGGCACAAGATGCCGGAGAAACTGAAACTGGGTCTCTTCCACCTCTCCAGTTACCTCTAGGTTATGAACTAATATGGTGTTCTGACAATGTTTACGTGTGGCAACCAATTCCACCGGACGGTTATCGAGCTTTGGGATTTGTGGTCACTGTTGATGAAATTGAGCCGGATGTTGAAGAAGTTAGATGTGTTCGTGACGATCTTACTGAAAATTGTGAAGTTGATGATGTTTTACTTGAGATCACTTCGAGCTTTCGGGTTTGGAACACGAAAGCATGTAAAACTGGGGTGTTTTGTACTGGTGTTACCGTCGGAACGTTTTTCTTCAGCATGGATTCAGATTCTGACGACGAACGGGATATTTGTTGCTTGAGAAACGTAAACCGTAATCTTGAAGCAATGCCGAATTTGGAGCAAATTAAGGCGTTAATTGACCACTACGGGCCGACGGTTTACTTTCATCCCGATGAGGTCTATTTGCCGTCGTCGGTACCATGGTTTTTCGAGAACGGTGCGCTTCTGTACAGAAAAGGAAAGTCCGACGGGATAGCCATCGATTGCTACGGGTCGATCTTGCCACAAGGTGGGAAAAACGACGGTGAGTTTTGGATGGATTTACCGGAGAATGAAAACGACGATACGTTCGTGAAACATGGAAATCTCGACAGTGCGGAGCTTTACGTGCATGTTAAACCCGCATTAGGTGGTACGTTCACCGACATTGCGATGTGGATCTTTTGCCCATTTAACGGGCCAGTTACGTTCACCATCGAGCTTTTAAACCTAAACATCGAGATGAACAGAGTTGGCGAGCACGTCGGCGACTGGGAGCATTTTACGCTTAGGATAAGCAACTTCAACGGCGAGCTTTGGAGTGTTTATTATTCGGAGCATAGCGGTGGAAGGTGGGTGGACGCTAGTAATCTAGAGTTCATCGACGGAAACAAACCAATCGTCTACTCGTCAAAATGCGGGCACGCTAGTTTTCCGAACGCCGGAACGTATATTCAAGGATCGACTAAATTCGGGATTGGAGTAAAGAACGACGTCGATAAAAGCGATCATTTCATCGACGCTAGCAAACGGTACCAGATTATAGCCGCGGAGTATCTTAATGGTGTTGTTGCGGAACCAGACTGGTTGCAGTATATGCGGGAATGGGGGCCTGCGGTGTTGTATGATGGGCGGTCGGAGCTGGAAAAGATCATTAAACACCTGCCGTTTTTCATCCGGTTGACGGTGGAGACGCTGATCGATCTTTTTCCGGTGGAACTTTACGGTGAGGAAGGACCAACAGGGCCTAAGGAGAAGGATAATTGGTATGGAGATGAAAGATGTTAAATGTAGGTGTATATGTTGCATGATGGTTGTACGTCTGTGTACTACTGTTAATGCATGTGTGGTATTGTGTTGCACTAATTTGTTGCAAGAGATGAGTAATGAATGATATATTGTTGTAAAATGGAAAACAAAAACATATACAAACACTATCAAATATCAATGGATCATCATCTTCTTATTAGTTTTAAGTCATATCACTATGAAATATGTATTGGCATGTAATATTTCGGTAACCAAGAACCTAGATAATGCTGTTGTTACCGCAATGAATAAGTCGATCACACTAAACGATTTCAAACCACGTCTCTTGCGTAGCGCGTGAGAAAGAATACTCTTAGGGTCTGTTTGGTATGGGGTAATGAAATGAATGAGGGAATGAAATAAACAAAGGAAAGGAATGGACAAAGGAATGAAGATGATCATTCCATTCCATTACCTTATTTGGTTGCTTTTCAGAAATAAAATGAATCATTATCTTATTTTGTTTGTTATGAAAAAAAAGACAAATGAATAAAATACATTTCACTAAAAATGATAAAAATATATTTTCATGATTATGGGTCGGGTCTTGGTTTGGGCCATGTGTCGGGTCGTGGTTCGATGCATGGGTCAATACATGAGTGAGGTCATAAATCAAATCATGGTTTCGGTTATGGGTCGGGCCATAGGCCGAGTCATGGTTCGAGGAATGGTTCAGGTCACGGGTTGGTTCATGGCTCGGGTCGTGATTCGGTTCATGGTTCAGGTCATGGGTCAAGTATTCATGGCTCGGGTCGTAGATCGATTTATGCCTCGGAATGTGAGTCAGTTCATGGGTCGGGCTTTGGTTCGATACATGGGTCAATACATGAGTCAATACATGAGTGAGGTCATCAATTAGATCATGGCTCGAAACGTGAGTCGGTTCATGGATCGGGTCATGGTTCGAGGCATGGGTTAGGACATGGGTCGGTTCATGGGTTCTTAGGTCGGGTCAAGTTTGGGGCATTAGCCGAGTCATGGTTCTAGTCATAAATTAAAAAAAATATTCCATTCCTTGAAGGAATGAAAAAAAAACATTGGGTGAGGATGGAATGAAAATAAGACATTTTTCATTCCTTTGTAATGATTCATTCTATTCCATTGACCAACCAAACACACTTTTTTCATTCCATCGTAATGGTTCATTCCATTCCACCTCTCATTCCTGCGTACCAAACGCTACCTTAGTTTACAAAACAAAGTAACGTTAAAAGGTTAACTTTGCACCTTCAAGGTTACGTATGTGACCAGGGACCCAATTAAAAAAAGGACTTTTAGTGTAACTTATAAAGATTAAAACTGTTGAGTATATACACTCATATTCTTTAACTTCACGTATGAGTCACGTCATCTGTTTCCCCTTCTTTCGGTCTACACACAAGAAATGCTTTCACTTCCTTTTTACAACCCTCAATTTAATTTAATTTTAAATAAATATAAAATCACAGTTTTTCAGTAGTGGATTTTTTCAGTCTTCACACACTGTAAAAGGTAAAAGTGTTGGGCCTTTAACGCCCTCTTACCGTCACACCGGTAGGGTTAGACTTACTTATGATCGAGTCGTACCCAGGGTTATGCTTAAAATTTAGCTTGTTTAGATAAAAATCTATTTATCAAAATGACATTAAAAGTTGTAAGTCATGTGTTTATTTCATTTGATAACACAAATGCAAAAAAACAAATACAAAAATTAACCCCTTATTCATTGACTAGGGACGTGGAGGATGGAATAGGATGACCCTTGGAAAAGTGGATCACATTTAAGTGCGCATGGATTAGATATTAGTTGGATGTTCACTTACAAAATTTGTTACTAATATATAGCAATTAGCACTATGCATAAAGTATATTTATTACTTTTGTAAGTCTTCAAAATAATTTGAAAGTGGAGAATTAAAAAAGCTAATACATGCACACACATAAAAGTTAATGTTTTTTTAAGAATAATAATGAGTAATTTGGATTTAAGCCATGATTCTTTTAAGAGCTACTCTAAATTGGATTTAAAAGAAGTCTTAAACGTAAAACTAACTTATAAGTTGCTAAAAAGCTCATTACATACAACCATTTTTATAGTGAATGAAATACACATGCCATATGTGTAGGACATGTGGTATGCATCATGTTGAAGTGCAAATCATGGAGGGTACATAACTAATGATTATTATGTGAAGGAAAGCTTACGATTTCAATCATAATTTTTCATAGGCGACTTTCATGTCACATAAGTACATGATGACTAATCCATTTTTGTAAGTACATGATTACTTTTAGGGTTAGCTTGGGTGAAAGTCGTTGAAATTGACTAAAATTATTATAATCATCGATGTATACTTTAAAACAAAGAAATATGTATGACAGAAATAATGTATAATGATTTTCATCTCTTTTTAAAAAGTAAAAATACTTTTATAAATTCTCATCAGAACGCTATTAAGATTAAAAATTCTAGTATTTTGGACCATTTGTTTGAATTGTTTCCTTGAAGTTTTCTTGACGATTTGCATCCCTATGGGTATTACTAGAAAACTAATGGAGTTAGTTTTGATGCAGATAGGGATAATATGCAAACTTCAGGGGTGAATATGAAACTTTGAAATTGTATGGATACAAATTATCAAATCGACAAACCACATAAATACAAATAAGAATTTAGCCTAATATAATTAATCTAGTAACAAAATCGACAAAACAAATGAATGTAAATGATCAAAATCAACAAACTCAACTCAGGTCATCTAGTTATCCTAGTTTAAAGATACATAAATCTCTAATATAATATAGGAAAACAAAAAAAGCTTAGGTGTCATCTTTTTAAAGCTTCTAGCTTATGTGGCATCATTTAAGAGTTTTTTTCAAAATAATTATTTTTTATTTAAAATATATATATAATATATTATAATAACACTAATTATATTTTGGTCCCCTAATATCTAGGAAAATTTTAAAAAATTTAAAAGTAATTACATTTTCAACCCTCTACTACTAGGGATATATATACATGAGTTTGTTTTTATTTGATAGGGTATAAAAATTGTCACAATAATGATTTTTTATTTATAATATGTATATAAAATATATTATAATAAAAACACTAATTACATTTTGGTCCCCTAATATTTAGGAGACCTTTAAAAAATTTAAAAGTAATTACATTTTCAACCCTCTGCTACTAGAAATATACATGAGTCTGTTTTATTTGATAGGGTATGAAAATGAAAGTTAAAAATAAAGTTAGTAATAATATATAATTAAAGACCTAAGTGTTTTATAAACTTTATATATCAACAACTTTTAAAATAAACTACACCATAAAACTAAACATTTAATTCTTTTTAATTTGAGTATAATATTGTTATACTAATTAAAAAATTTTAAAAAATAAATCTTTTGTTCTGGTTTACCACAGTTTTGTCTCAAAACTGATTGGAATCGTAATAAATATCCTTAAAATCACCTCTTAAGTTTGTGTTCCCGAGCGTAGCGCGGGCACTAAACTAGTCATTTATGAAACCAGATTAGTATCACTTTCTCTAGCACACACGAGTGAACTTATAAAACGATCACCATTACAAGAGCGTACAAGTTACCCCCGTCTCCTTGAGGTGATCACCATCATATCTTTATGTGTGGTCTATTGATCTATCTCCTCGCTACCGCTCCTCTCAAAATCTCTGTCTCCTTGATCGTAAAGAAGAGTGCTAGCTTTTCTCTCTTCACCACATCATCTATATCTACAACTAACTCTCCCTCTCCATTATGCCACAAATTTTGGTTACCGCAAGACTAGAACTTTCAACCCTAAATTCTACAAGGATATATGATTAACCTAAAACATGTCTACAAATGGACCCTACAAAATACTTGTTTTTAATAAATGGACCCTACAAATACATCTCTTTACAAAACGGACCCTACACTTATGTGTCGTATTATATTTTTAAATATTTGTTACCTTTTCCTTAGTTGCATCCGCTATTAAACCAACAAAAATCCACCACTACACCCAACTCATTATATACAACCAACTAACTTCTCATTTCTTCATACAAACTTTGGTTTCTTCAGCCACAAGGAAGCTGATCATGGCGGCAACCAACGAGAAGATGGTCTCCGGAAAACCAAGATTTTTAGGTCCGTTGTGTGGGTTCGTATGGAACGTGAGAATCGCCGCCTCACGAGAACGTTGTCGTCCGGCGGGAAATCCTTGAGTTCATGTCTATTATGTGTTCTCTTAGGCAAGTCTGAAGCTTGGCTTTTACTTAATTAACACTTTTTTTTTTGTTTTTGGCATGGAAATTAAAGAAATTTAATAAAAAGTTTGGAATTGTATTTTTATCTTGTTAATTGAAATTAATTTTATTTAGAGGCTGTTTGGCAAAATCTGAATCATTAAGTGCTGAATGGTTAAGAGGTCTGAACCATTAAGAGGTTCCATCAATAAGAGGAATGTTGGGGTACAACTTCAGATGAGTATAAAGTTAGTATATGCTCCATTCAGTTTCATTCAGCATCTCTCAGTCTCTTAACCATTCAGCACTTAACTGAACCATTCAGAGGCTATTTTTTTCTGAAACAAACGCTCTGAATGCTGAATGCTGAATGGTTAAGCACTGAACTGAACCATTAAGAGGTAAACAAACAGCCCCTTAATGGTCTTAAATGGTTGGTATCTTTGAAACACTTGTTTTCCTTGAAGATATTTGGGAAATTTGGGAGCACATTTGAAATGGTAATATGTCAGATATTGTGGTTAATTAGTTTTTTAATAAACTATATTTTTTTTAACAATTAAGATATTAAAAAAAATAACGCACTAGCAAGAAACTAGACAACTAAACAACACATGGTTAAAATATATAGAGATTGATAACTGTTTATTTATTTTTTAACAAACTAAACACTGGTTTATTGTTGAACATCTTATCGTTCCTTCTCCTTTCAAATGCTCCAACAACAAGACGTATGTGTAAACACTTTCGACTTATGTTTGTTCATCGGAAAAGTCTTGTGTAACTCGGAAAGGTCACCAACTATAAGACGCAAAAAATAGGATGGATATGCACCAAACACTATTTATTTAATGTCTTTTTACCTTTTTAGTTAGTGTTTCAATTATCTAAAGTTATATCCTACGATTGATAGATTATAATAAATAGTCCTATAAAAGTATAAATATTCGTTTGCAATTAGTTGAAGTTGATTTGGTTTGACCTTGTTGACTCCTATTTAAATTGTTATCGAGTGAAAACTCGATCAAAGTTGTTTGTTAGCATGAATAGTGTATATCGATGGTTTAATTAATACTATTTTATTCTATACATGTATAGTTTAGTATTTGTATTTGTATTTATTTTCTTGTTTGAATATATTGTATGGAAAACAAAATCATTAAAAGTTAAAACTAACAAATCAAACCAAACGAACCACAAACTGATTTGAGTGGAACGCTAGCTCAACTTATACAACTCAAATGGTCGGAATATTGCAAGCCAAATTGTTTAGGTGTTAATCGCACGTTCAATTAATGTACGAGTTATTAATGTAATAGATTAACATACACCTTAAATTCTACATGTAGTGATGTAGATAAGAACATTCAAACTTAAAATAAAGAAAATATCTTAGATACGATCATATCAAATTTTATTTGATCAGGTTCTCTTTATTAATTGTTGTTAAAAAACCGGTATCCTTCAACAAATACACAAATCTATTTCACTATTACAAGCTTGGAACTGAACAATAAAAAGATTAATACAACCTTATTGTGTCAACCGAGCAACATATAGTGAAGATGATGATGATGAATCTGCAACCTACGGGTTGCAAGAACTACGCAGCGGAGATAATGATTTGATTCAAGTTGGAAGTGTGATTTTTCTGTGATTGTTTTAGATGAAGAGTTGAGCAGAGAGTTGAGAGTGAATGAATGATGTAAAAGGTGTCTTTTGACCTAATGTGAAGCAAGTATTTATAATCATTCTTGATGGGTCACACGGGTACAGCTTTCACCTTCCATATTCCAAGTTGCCATATGAAGCCCCTTGACATCCGTAAATAGGCTCAATCATTCCATATATATGTGTCACAAAAGGAAACAATAAAGATGAGAATTGCAATTAAAATTAATACCAAAAATACAAATAAACATACCTCATGAATTGATAAATTTTAACAGGCCCCCTCAATTTGATGGTATGAATATGTCTATAAGTTGCAACTTCTTGCAAAGAACTTTATGTTGTGATATGCCGAGGCCTTTAGTAAATATGTCAGCCGGTTGGTCCAAAGTGTGAATTTTCTCAACTCTAAACATACCTGATACGACTTTTTCCCTAATAAAATGAAGGTCCGATTCGAAATGTTTAGTCCGGTCATGAAAAACCGGATTAGCTGAGATTAACACAGCTGCTTTGTTATCACAATATATGGGGACAGGCAGTTGGTGTTTTATTTTTAAATCAGCTAACAATTTAGTTAACCATATTACCTCACATCCGGCAACTCCCATGGCCCTGTACTCAGCCTCCGCAGATGAACGAGACACAAATGGTTGCTTTTTACTTTTCCATGATACAAGGGTGTTTCCCAAATATATGCAATACCCCGAAATACTTCTTCGGGTTGCAAGGCATTTTCCCCAATCAGAATCAGCATAGGCTGTTAAATTAAAATTTTCACCTTTACTGAACAAGCAGCCTTTTCCAGGTGATTCTTTGAGATATCTCAAGAGTCTCATTGCAACTTTAAGATGCGAGTCTAGCGGTTTATGCATGAACTGACTTAGACAACCAACAGTGTATGAGATATCCGGTCTTGTTATGGTGAGGTATATTAGTTTTCCAATCAGTTTTTGATAGTTAGTGACATTTGACAGTTCAAAATCTTCTTTATATGAGTTTTGTTTGTCGGTCACAACTATGTTTTGTTCGATTGGGTTGCTAACGGGTTTTGACCCAAGCATTCCATATTCATTCAAGAGATCTAGACAATATTTTCTTTGAGATAGGATAAGTCCGGTGCTGGATTTTAGCACTTCTATTCCTAAAAAATATTTGAGCTCACCTAGATCTTTAATTTTGAATTTGTTCTTTAGTTGTGTTTTGACCAATTTGAGTTCAGATTCGTCATCACCGGTTAATATGATGTCATCTACATATACAAGTAGTACACATATGGAATTTTTTGTGTTTTTAATAAACAAAGAATAATCATTTTTGCTTTGTTCAAAGCCAATGCTTGTTAATGCAGCAGTTAATGTTTCGTTCCATTGTCTAGAGGCTTGTTTAAGTCCATATAGGGACTTGATTAGCTTACATACTTTTGATTCGTTTTTGTTATAATAACCTTCTGGCAAGGTCATGTACACTTCTTCATTGAGTGTTCCGTGTAAAAAAGCATTATCCACATCGAATTGGTAAAGTGGCCAATCCTTTTGGACAGCAATACTTAATACACATCTTACCGTTGCCATTTTTACAACTGGGGAGAAAGTCTCATCGAAGTCAAGCCCCTCTCTTTGACTGTAGCCTTTTGCTACAAGTCTAGCTTTATATCGATCGACTTCTCCATTTGGTTTATGTTTGATTTTGTAAAGCCATTTACAGCCTATGGGTTTTCTGCCTTTTGGAAGGTCAGTCAAGATCCAAGTATTGTTTTTTAGAAGGGCTTCCATTTCGATGTTCATTGCATTAATCCAATTTGGGTCATTTGATGCTTCTTTGAAGTTTTTTGGTTGTGCAATTTTATTCAAGTTTGAGGTAAAACAAAAGTTTTCAGGTGATAGATTAGAATAGTTGACAACTTTCTCTATCCCATATTTGACTTTTCCCTCTATAATATATTCATCAAACCTGCGGGGCAAGTTCGATTCCCTGGAAGATCTCCTTTGAGTTGTATTTTGTGGGTGGTTGTGTCCTAATGCACCCTCAGGTTCTTTTAAGTCAGTCATTGGGACTAAATCAGGTTCTACAACAATAGTATCCCTTGCATTCGTCGTCTCTTGATCTTGATTCAGTGTGTCCGAGTCAAGGTCTATATTAGAGTCATCAAATGATGAACATCTGTGATGTGACCTGACTGCGGTGTCATCTGCATCTAATCTGACTGTTGATGCAGGGGTTTCTAAGGTCTGAACCTGTATATCGTGTCCCTCCTGATCTTGTGTCACCTTCACCTCATCATCGGGTGTGGGTGCCTTGCTTTGCATTTGGTTTTCAAAAATTGTGTCAAAAAACTTCAGATTCTTTTGAAGGTCAGTTTTATTTTGTTGAAATGGAAATAAGTCTTCGTAAAACTTTACATCTCTAGAGAAAAAAACTGTTTTTCTTTCCAAATCCCACATTTTGTATCCCCTTTTTTCAGCAGAATATCCAATAAAAACACATTTAAAAGATCTAGAATCAAATTTGTTTTCAGGATTTAAATTTGTGCAAAAGCAAAGGCACCCAAAACTTCTAAGGTGAGAAAGCAAAGGTTTTGTTTTAAAAAGCAACTCGTAGGGAGACTTACCATTGAGAACGGAAGAAGGAAGTCTGTTAATCAAATAAGTTGCAGTTAGCACACATTCATTCCACATATTAAGGGGTACGTTGGCCTGAAACATAAGAGATCTAGCAGTGTTAAGTAGGTGTCTGTGTTTTCGTTCTACAATGCCATTTTGTTGAGGTGTATAGGCACAAGACGTTTGATGTATCACCCCATTTTGTTCAAAAAACATTCCCAATTGCTTGTTTACAAATTCAGTACCATTGTCAGTTCTACAAACTTTTATGTGTTGTTTAAATTGGGTAGCAATCAGTTTAAAAAACGCGTTGATGTATCTGAATGTTTCATCTTTTGATTTTAAAAGATATATCCAGACCGCTCGTGAATAGTCATCAACTATTGTTAAGAAATATTTATATCCTTCTCTGCTTGTTACTTTGAAAGGTCCCCACAAATCCATGTGAACTAGATCTCCTAGCTCATTAGTTTTATGGTTACTAGGTTTGAAAACAAATCTGGTTTGTTTAGCTTGATGACAAATATCACACGGGTCAGCAGTTTCATGATTACTTATAGGCAAAACACCTTTGAGAACATGTAAAACTTTATCAGATGGGTGACCAAGTCTATTGTGCCATAACGTGGCAGGAATTTTGGCATTGTTAGAAAAAATGTTGCATAAGGATTTATTCATTGTGTTTGCAAAATATAATCCTCCTACCTCACTACCAGTCATCAGAAGTTTCTGTCGCAGAAAGTCCTGGACATAGCATGTGGATTCAGTGAACAAGCTATAGACTTTATTTTCTTTTGCCATTTTATTGACTGACAACAGGTTAACATTGTATTCTGGTATAACCAACACATCTTTTAGAGTAATGTGTTCTGAAAGCTTAAGGTTACCAATTTTAGTTATATGAGCCTTAGTCCCATTAGGATGCGACACAGTAAGATTCAGCTCAACAACATTGGTGCAGTTAATTAAATTGCAATCTGACGCAACCATGTGTTGATTAGCACCAGAATCAATGATCCAATGATCAGTATAATTAATGTCTTTAAAGCTGTTTAAGCAGTTAAATGTTTTCCAGCTTATAGAGCAAAATATTGTACCTGACATATTTGAAACAGGATCATTTCCTCCAGATGTATCACGTATTAGTGACATAATCTTGTTGACCTGTTCTGGTGTAAACTGAAAACTGTTTGTTTGAGCAGAATTAACCATTTTTGATTGGTTTACCTTTGATTGTTGAGACCTTTGCAGATTAGGTTTTTTATTGTAATTTGGGGGGTACCCCACAAGTTCATAACATTTATCTGCAGTGTGCCCTGTTAGGTTGCAGTGAGTACACTTAAGTGGTTCTCTTTTGTGTTGGTTTTTCTTTTGTTCAGGACCTTTAGCAACAAACGCAGTGACTTGTGACTTATCTGTGTGACTTATTCCACGATGTGACTCTTCATTTGATATTAATGCAAAGGCATTTTTAACACTCGGAAGAGGATCTTTTGACAAAATTTGAGTTCTTAGGGGCTGATATACGTCATCAAGCCCCATAAGAAATTGCATTAGCTTTATTCTTTGATTAAATTTTGTCAATTCATTAGCAGCATCACAAGTACATTTGGGGAGATCAATAAGGGTGTCATATTGTCTCCACATGCAATTTAACTTATGGTAGTAATCAGAAATAAGAGAACCATTTTGACTCGCTGAATTTATTTGCTTATGTAGTTTGTATATTATAGAACCATCAATCTTATTGTACGTTTCTTTTAATTCATCCCACACTTCTGATGCTATTTTAGAAAAAATTTGACCGACATATAATTCTTCACTTATTGAATTGAGTATCCATGACAAAACAACAGAGTTGCATCTCTCCCATTGTTTTGCAAGAATGGGATTATCAGTTGGTTTTTTACAAGACTTATCTATAAAACCACTTTTGTTTTTCACTAAAAGAGCAAGTTCCATGGAGCTTGCCCAAATTGTATAGTTTTCTGTTCCAGTGAGTTTTAGATGTATTATAGATAAGTTGTTCGTGTCAGATGAGTGAAGATATAATGGGTCACCAAAATCAAGATTGCTCATTTTATCACCGGTTTTATTGTTATTGACACTAGCAGACACTTCCATGTCAAGAATACACCTGCTATGAACCCCTTTAACCAAAAAAACAGATACCCGGTCAATTTTTTGACTGGCCAAGTGGTAAAGAGAGCAGAAATATAGACAAATTGAACACTTAGGCAAGTATAAACAATTAGAGTCCTATGAATGCCTAAATGCACATATAAAGGGGTTGGCTCTCCCTGCTTTAATGACAATTACTGGTAGCCAGAGATGCCTAATGCAATGCAATAATAAGTAGAATGAGAAAATTAAAACTTACAAACAGATTTTACCAGTAATATGAACTTGCAGAAACCGAGAAGTGATCTTGTTCAATATTATCAAGTATTCAGACTTGGGTGATTAATTCCCAAGAGTGAACAACATCAAAAAATGTTTCTTTAATGATTGAATGTATCTTTATTCACACTTGCAAGCGCCGCACCTCAGATCTAAGGATTAAACTACCTTTTTATTTTATTTTGCAATACTTTAGCATCAAATCAATCTGCAAATGTAGAAAAAACACAAACTAGATCATTGATACAAAACAAAAGTATGATAAATAGTAACAAAATCAAACACCCTCTGTTACGATTTCTATGTTTGTAAAATTAGAGTTTTATGGCTGATTTGTTAAAGGATGTCCAGGATCATAAGCACGATGGCTCTGATACCATGTTAAAAAACCGGTATCCTTCAACAAATACACAAATCTATTTCACTATTACAAGCTTGGAACTGAACAATAAAAAGATTAATACAACCTTATTGTGTCAACCGAGCAACATATAGTGAAGATGATGATGATGAATCTGCAACCTACGGGTTGCAAGAACTACGCAGCGGAGATAATGATTTGATTCAAGTTGGAAGTGTGATTTTTCTGTGATTGTTTTAGATGAAGAGTTGAGCAGAGAGTTGAGAGTGAATGAATGATGTAAAAGGTGTCTTTTGACCTAATGTGAAGCAAGTATTTATAATCATTCTTGATGGGTCACACGGGTACAGCTTTCACCTTCCATATTCCAAGTTGCCATATGAAGCCCCTTGACATCCGTAAATAGGCTCAATCATTCCATATATATGTGTCACAAAAGGAAACAATAAAGATGAGAATTGCAATTAAAATTAATACCAAAAATACAAATAAACATACCTCATGAATTGATAAATTTTAACAATTGTTTTGTTAGTTTACGATGGATAGTGATATTTATATTCAACCAACAAACATTTTTTTAATTTATGACAATGATGTACTTTGCCCCGCCATCTAAAGTGCCCGATATCCACTATAAATAATGTAGTTAGAAAACATAATTAATGATTATATATAAAAACATTTTGTTGATGCATAGCAAAGAAGGATTGTTTAATATCTAATAATTCAAGATTTTAGGGGGTTTTAGGGTAAAATATTTGTTTTATAATAAAAAATTTGGGAAGGAAATAAGTGGAATTTTTTATCATGCATGAGTTGATGGAACAAAATTTTTTAATATTAAATATTTACAGATCCTTAAACATAATGGTTATAATTTCTTTATAAATGTTATTATTTAAACCGTGTGTAGCACACAGGTAATAAACCGGCCTATTAAACATATTCTGAAAATGTTAGTGTTTTACAAAGATTTAACAGCATTACTTTTTACCGGTTAGGATTTTATAAAAAAAGCTTGCTAGAAGCAAGAATACAAAGAACATATTAAAAAAATTACAAACTCTTAACAACATTAAAGGGTGGTAACTTTATTTGTAACCCATGATGAATTCAATTTAACTTTCCATATCCATCACATAGTAGGTTTAAGAATCGACTTAACAACCTTTTGATGAGCCGGTCTATTTCTCAAACCATAGGAGATAATATCCATCAAATCTTCCAAGGATCTAGGAGGACATGGTAACCGTAGCCATTGCCCCACTTGGGTCCAAACCAGCCTAGCGAAAGCGCAATGAGCATATAGAATTATAGATGATTGATGTTCTCTTCATACCTCGAGCATAGATGGCAACAAAAGTTTTTGATTTGTATATATCTATTAGCCAAAAAATAAGGAGACGAATGTCACATAACCATTGGTACTGTTCTTTTTTTTTTTTTTACCGAATGCCACATCAACATATATTTTTACTCTATTCTCATTTTATTGGTAACCATTTTTTGTTTTTCTCATTTTTCACACACACACACACATATATATATATATATAAATATAAAACATCAAGAACAAGTGTATGAATCATTATATTCTTCTAGAGTGGTGGGAAAAACCCTAAGATCGAGTAACAGGGACCATTGTTCGTGTGAGAAATGTTGTTTTCGGTCCGAGAAGTCTCTTTCTTAGAATCTACTACAAATACTCTAAAATATAAAATATTATAATTAATAAATGTATTGATAAATGTCATATACTTTTTAGAAAAAAATCTATGTAGCCTTTTGGAAATGAGTTTATTAAGAGCCAATAGCCGTCCCTCCACAATGATAGCCAGCCACTCCAATTTTCTTTAATTATTTTCTGGCTTTGTGGAATCCGATATTACTTTTCACCTAACTAAACCAATGTCATTTGAATTTAATAATGTTTTCTTATAAAAAATTTAACCAGGCTTGCAACAACGATGTATTGATTTTAACGGTCTTAAATATTACATTTTGATTGTCGATGGTCCTAACTAATAAATAATTAGTAATGATCTCAACTTTTATAATTTTTGTCACTATAGGCCTCTGTTTTTTTCAATGACGTTAAATTTTTTCGAATTTTAGGCTGACACTTTAGAATCTTTGATCGGAAGAAGAATACGAGTTGATTGATGTAAGGTTACCTCAAAACGATAGTTACACTATCAGGGGCACGTCATGTCGCCTGCAAAAGCAATTGTTAAACATGCAATGTGATGTACCAACAAATCAAATGTCCTTTCTCGAGCGTAGGAAGAACGTGACATTAAATGTTGTCATTAACGAGGAAAGAGAGGATCATCATCATATTATAATCATCCAGTTTTTGTTACTAAATAACCACCTATTGATCTCGGTTTCAGTAAAGAAGTACAAACAAGTAGTTAAATCCGACTTATGGGACTTATGACAATTCAAATCCAACTAGGTGGACTTGAAGATGTATTATAACCCATTTGGAACCGTGGAGCTTCTAGAAGCAACCCGATTGTAAGGCTAAGATCACAAAGGTGATGTGACATCGACATGAAGAATGTGTGAGGTCTCCCCACTAGTGAGTAGGAAGATATAAACGTCATTCGGTTATGTCTTGAGATTACTAATATTTTCTAGAAGAGTTAAGTGCAAAATGCACCCCTGTGGTTTACACCTAAAAGCACTTTGCAACCCCGTTTGAATATATAAACGTCATTCGGTTATGTCTTGAGATTACTAATATTTTCTAGAAGAGTACGTTAAGTGCAAAATGCACCCCTGTGGTTTACACCCAAAAGCACTTTGCAACCCTGTTTGAATATTTAGACCTTTTGCAACCCTAGGCTTTCTAAAGTGAGTCATTTGCATCCCCCGGTTAGTTTGATTGTTAGTTGATCGTTATTTTTAACGGTAAAATAGACTATTTATATAAAAAAGAAAAAAATTAATAATTTATAAGATCTAAAAAATATATACTTTTGAGTGAAATGCATTAAAAATATAAAAAATCATACCCAGAGACGATAAAAAAAATATAATCATAACAACTGACCGTTGGACAACCATCGGCACCGACGACGTATACACTTCCTTAAATATTTTTTAGATCTCATAAGTTATAAATATGTTTATTTTTTACCTAAATGGTCTATTTTACAGTTATAAATAACGATCAACTAGCAATCAAACTAACCGGGGGATGCAAATGACCCAGTTTAGAAAGTCTACGGTTGCAAAAGGTCTATATATTCAAGCGGGGTTGCAAAGTGCTATTGGGTGTAAACCACAGGGGTGCATTTTGCACTTAACTCTTTCTAGAATTTATAAATACTTATGATCTTTGGGTTTTTAAAATTGTTTTTTTAAGAAAACCTTAATTAAAATTTGAAAAATGCATATATTATTTGAACAATAGCTTGTTTCTTTGTGGGACCATTGATGGTTTACGACAAAACCTCTTTTCAATCATCACCATTATCGCTAACTTTTTACTAATTATTTTTTAGTGGTTAAACTAATTAAAGTGGAAGGAACCAAATGAAAAAGTATCCACAAGTCAAATAATTATGTTACAAATTGTTGCACCACATGATAAGTGATAACATTAGACCAAAGAGGAATTGTTATTTTATTTTGAATGGTAGCTTGAATTGATTTTTATTAAACAACTTTTTTTCTATGATACAATGTACAATACAAGGGTGTATTTATACCAATATGTGTAAAAATAAAAAATATATATATATAAATTGTAACGTGGAAAAGAAAATGAAATGTATTGTTATCAACTCAATTAGACAAGTTGAACAATGCTTGTTAAACCAGGGTAACTATGGGTATTTCACTGATCAACAGATCGAATGATCGAAACCAACACATTGAATTCGAACTACATATAAGAAATAGAAGGAGATGCGAAACATATTACAAAGGAGATAGGGAAGAAATTAAAATAATCAACACATGCACTTAAACAATCTTCATGCATGCCCTTATTGTTCTCATCATGTTGTACTTTTCAACTTTGCTATGGCTAATGTTAAATGAATTTAACTATTATGACACTTATTTTTACCTTTTTTAGAGGTCACTTGAAGGATTATGTCAAGCAAGTTTATTTACGAGCTTGCTTATTGTGATAAAAAAAGATATAGATATTTCACTTTTAGTTTATTTGTTTAGTATATTTGTTTTTAGGTCAACTTCTATCATGAATTTTAGGACATGTAATTTTTTTGTGATACAAGAGGACATGTAGTTCCTCTAGCTAATACCCAAGGCTTTTTGGCAAAAACTTCAAATTTTACTTTATTATTGCATACTAGTCGGTTACCCAATTCGTTCTATCATAAGACAGGTTTGCACTAAGGATGTAAACTACCTTTTCATAACCAAACTCATTTGACCTTATGGGTGGATTTCTTTTCCGTGGGTTATATACTTGTGCCACATACAAGTTGAATAAAAATATATTAAAATAAATATATAGATAATTGTATATTTTTCTTATGATGTAACTTGATGTTAAATTTTGAAATATAAAAACTTGGGGTATTACAAATAGAAATCAAAATATGGCTCTATTATACTATAATAAATATATAGAGATAAAAGCAAAACTTTATTTCTTAAAAAAATTTGAGGTGTACAAATATATACCTTTTCGAATTTAAATTAAATTTTAAATTTAATAAACGTAACAAAATTTAAATTTACGATTACGATGATGAAATTGTAGAGATTTTTCGTTTTAAATTTGCTATTATGATGATAAAACTGTAAAAATTCTTCATTACACCATTCAATTTCAATTGTATAAAGTATTAAATTTCTTAATGTGGTTTAAAATAAATAGTTAAAGTCATAGTTGTATAGGTAATATTAAAGGAAATCAATTTTAATAAATAGTTACGTAAAACTGATATAATTAATAACGAAGATTTTTATTTAACTGAGAAGATTAATGTGAAAATGACACTAGGATAAAGTGATGTGACAATGACATGTCATGTTTAAAAAAATTATACATGACAAAAATTTACTTTTTTTTATAGGAATATGCGCTCTATAATAAATTTAAACTTAAAGGTTACAAAGAGGCATGCATGCAATAGAGTGGTCCATTACTTTGCATGCCAGATCAAGAACAAATATGTTACATCCACCACTACCACCACCACCAGCTAACTGTTTCATTGATACAATCGTTGGTCAATCAAGCAAGATTTTGTTCTAAATGAGACTCGAGGGCTTAGGGTTTGTTTTATTTAAAATTTTAAGACAGTACGAAGAACTAATGACGAAATTGTAAATATATGATTGATTTTAGATTTTGTACGAAACCAAAACCACCATTTGTGTATTGATTTTAGTGGTCATCTCCAATCCAATTTTTAACCACTACGTTGAACCACCAAACCACCACCACTTCTACCTATTCTTCTCTATAGATGTGAAGATCAATAGTGGAGAAAAATGCCACGACCATTTGAATGAGTCCCTTAAGATAGAAGAAAAAGGTTGGGTATGGTGTTTTGTAATAGTCGTTTGAAAATTTTAAAACTCATGTTTATATCTGATCACCAAAGTCAAATCCTCATCTTTGTCGTTTTGTGAGGTTATATTGATATTATCACCAAAGTCAAATCATTATCTTTATATTTAAAGTTTTCAATTGTTATTTCAGTAAATACCCGTCAAGGGTAATTTAGTCATTTCATTTAAAATAGTATATACTCACAAATGGTAATTTGGTTATTTCATTTAAAACAAAGAGAAAAACTTAAGTCCGTTAGCCTTAAATTCATTAAAAATAAAATAAAACTAAAAACTCATGTTACAAATAAACAGATTTAAACATTAAACTTTATAGTGTATACCGTTAATGTTTAGAAAAACTAGATATAAAAAAGTAATTTACCCTATTTATTTAGGGTCATCCTATCCACACACCTGCCATATTTGTTTTTCGCACCTTTCAAGCGCCGCACATAGACCTTGGCGCCGCGCCTAGGTCACTTCTCATCAAAACACAACATCGTACATAGTCTGTTGGCCAGTCAACCCCCCCTATGCGCCGCGCATGGCCCTATGTGCCGCGGATGGACCTATGTGCCGCGGATGGACCTATGTGCCGCGGATGGCCCTATGTGCCGCAGATGACCCTATGTGCCGCGCCTGCCATATAAATTTTTTTTTGATTTTCGGGGACTATAAATAGCAATGGCAACAACATTTTTTAATATAATATTATATCTTTTCAACCAAATAATATGTTTTTTAAAAATTGTATGTTTTTTTTATACATGTAGTAATATACAAGTAATGGTTCTTTTTGTTGTAGGGATTATATATATTTTTACTTTCGCCCCATTTATATAACAAAAAGTCTAACATAATAGTTTTAGAAAATATCAAAAATCTAACATAATATTTTTTAACTATCCGAATAATATTATTTCTTTTCAACCTACATAATACACTTCTGGATCTATATTGAGGTCGAGACGTCTCAAATTTTCATACTCGATGATCTTATCTCGGCTGAAAACAACCCAGGCGCCGCACATAGCCCAATCCGCGGTACATAGGGGTATAAAAATCCGTTCCCATGTCTGAAAAGCACTTAAAAGTGACCCAGGCGCCGCACATAACCCAATCCGCGACACATAGGGGTATAAAAATCCGTTCCCATGTCTGAAAAGCACTTAAAAGTTACCCAGGCGCCGCACCGAGGCCTATCCGCGACGCCTGGGTTTTAAACATGTGTGAGGATAGATTTAGTAAGTGTGTGAATAGACAAGGCTTTTATTTATTTAAAACTCAAGCATTGTGAATTTGTGATCACAATGAGGCACGCTCCAGATCCAATATTTGAATTAAAGGAGTGTGAGTATAAATACGACCCGATTCGACCGTTGCATCATTTTTTTCAAATTCATCAATCAAACCATCTTTATTCTCTGTAAATCATCTTCAATTTCTACTGCCAATTCATCAATCAATCATCTCTTATTCATCAAACCCTAAACTTCGTATATATCCCAAAATTTACTACAACAAAGATTTCATCTTCTTTCTTAGAGGCATTTAATCAAACACCTGGTGTGCATTAATGGGAAAACGAAGGGTTTCAATTTCTAGCAATTCTTCAAAGGAACGAGAAGATTCATGGAAGACAATCTTTAAACAACTCGTTGATATGATTGCAGATCAACAGCGACAGCTTGAATCACTCGCCCAAGAACGAAAAACCCTTGAAAAAAGGTTCCAATCGCAGCACGAAAGATGGGTTTTCAACTTCAAAGTGTTGGAAGATCATATTTCACAGGTACAAAGATCTCAATTTTGGGTTTTGTTTAATGGGTTTATATGTTTTGATTGATATAAATTGTTGTTGTTTTGTTTAGTTGACAAGAGACTCTAGAATTAAAGACATGGCTCGGTTCGTTGAGAATGCGAAGATGAATTTACTCGTCTCTATGAAGCAAAAGGAAGCTATTATCAACAAACTTAAATTTGGTCAGCTGTTGTCACTTATTTTACACAAGTTACCAAACTTGTTTGCAATTGTGTTATATAATCTGTATGAATGTATGTATGTGGTTATAGTCTAATATGATTTATTAAGTTGTGTCATATTTATTAATGCTCCAATTTTGACTTAATTGTGCTGAAAGTTTGTTTTTAAGTTACAACTTAGTGCAATGGATGTGCAAAATTACAGTGAATAAGTCACAAATCTATCTCCAACATGTTTTTGGATCAAAACAACATATATGTGATGAGTCTTTGAACTGCAAAATTTTCAATTTTGTTAGTTTTGTGAACATATATGTGATGATCAAAGTCTTTGAAAACATATGCACGGTTTGCTTTCAAAGACAGAAAGATTTAATTATGCTATTATTTGAAAACATATATGCTGTTATTTGTTTTTCTGATTTGGTTAACATCACATCTATTGCAGAAGAAGTAGATGACGAACGGGTTGATCTGAAACTTCTTATTGACGAGCTCTCTCGGGTTTTGGCACAGCCAAAAGTAAGTTTATTTTAATGGGAGCGCTTGGTTTCAGCCTTCGGGTCAAGTAGGGGGACTGGGTCAGGTTGAACCAACACACCTTTTATCCAAAAAATAACTGGTTTGCTAAACATGGTTACAAAAATCATATTTATTTCAATGAAAATTTTATTTTCTGAATCAATTTAAGATGTGCTTTGGGGAACTTTTGACTCTTTTTTTCTGAGCTATAATATTAAAATTACATAGTTGACCTGTTAGCGATGAAATATAACCTGAGTTGACCCAATCCTTTCATTGCTTGCTGACATTAGATATTTTGTTAGCAGCGTGTAACTCGAAGTAATGGCAAAGATACTGCTGAGTCATCACTGAAAGCAGAGAGAGATTTTGCATGGAAGCAATATGAGAAAACTGATAACAAGTTGCAAGAACTCATTAAGAGGACCAAGCTTGAAGTTGATGGAGCCAATGAAACGTTACAGAAACTACTATCGGATTTGGAGCAATCAGAATCGTTAAACATGGAAAAAGACCGAAAGATCTCGTCACTACAAGATAATATAGTTGTGTTAGAACTAGATTCAAGAAAGAAAAGTGAAGAAATTTCAAGACTTACTAAAGAACTGGAGTTGTTAAGAGGAGATTCTGATCGTTCTATTACACCTGCGCTACGTCGTTGTATGGTGGAATCATCAAATGGCAGTCATTCGCGTGACATGGCTATCATCGAGAAGGTAGTTTAAATGACCCTTTGAATTTAACCGATTTGTGATCATATGAATTTGAGGTGCTGGTTTTAATAAAATGGGTTGATTTGGTTTTCTGTTTTACTACTAACGGCCAAAACTAGTAAAATAAAAAAAAAGGTTATGGATTGTCGAAACGGGTCAAAAGGGTTGGAGACCTAAAGTCTACTTTTAATAGTAAACAAATCATTTTATAAGTAGATCATTATTCAAATTTTATAACCTTTTTGTCTTCATATTTGACACACTAGTTTTCCATCCATTCATAAGTGAATGGTTTGGTAGGAATATGTTTTATGTCTAACGGGCCACACAAGTTGAATTAAAAAGGGAACTTTGATAAGTTGACCAAAATAGTTTTATTCGGAAAAGTAGAACTTTGATAAGTTGACCAAACGGGTCAAATGGGTTGTATAATTTTTGTTGTCTTCATATTTGACACATTAGTTTCTTATATGTTATTGCTGGATTATGTTATGTCAAACGGGTCAAACATGCAGAATTTCTAATGTATTAAACCGTATTAGTCAAAGTTTCAAACCATGTTTTCTGCAGGGAGGAAGAAGCTCCAAGAGAAAAGCAAGTGAATCTAAACCAAGACTGTTTACTTCCAAATTCAAAGTCCCAAAGTTAAAAAATTGAACACTTGTTCTGTACAAGTTAACCAACCCACTAGCTTTTTGTATAGTATTTGTTATCGAATACGAAGTCTTTTGACTTTTGTTGGTCAACAGGTAACTTTAGCAATTGCTTAAATTGAGATTAGAACCATATGTAATTATCTTATTGTCTGATAACTTTAGCAATTGTTGGTCAACAGGTAGCTTTCTGATCCTTTCTTTATTCATCCATTAGTGCAGTTTTATGTAAGAATTGTAATGTAACGCAATTTGCTATTGGAAATGTCCATTTGTTTTCTCCTCATTATCTTCGTTTGTGTTGCCACGTGTTGTCTTACAAGTGGATGGGAGCCGGTATCACGTGGGTGTACGTACGTGTAATAATATAATTTTTTGCTCAAATGGTTGTGTTAAAAGATTGGTCAAAATTAGTGTTTAGTGAAGAAAAACTCAATCAACATGTGAGTTACCTAAAATTGTAATTCAATTACCATGTGGAATTGAATGCTTATTCAAATGGTTGAACTATAGTAAGAATCAAAGTACATTTAATCCAAAAACAAACATAAATATTTCATGTGTAATAAACTAGCATAGTATGGATCAAACCCGAGGTCTTGATCAATAGTGTAGAGCGGGTGAAATTATCAATCAACCGTCGTCTTCTTCTTCACCACCCTCCTCTTCATAATCTCCACCGCCATCATCCGCAGTAGCATCTTGGTACTGCTGGTACTCTGCCACCAAATCATTCATATTGCTTTCCGCCTCTGTGAACTCCATCTCATCCATCCCTTCACCAGTATACCAATGCAAAAACGCCTTTCTCCTAAACATGGCCGTAAACTGTTCACTCACTCGTTTAAACATTTCTTGAATGGAGGTCGAGTTTCCAACAAATGTCGACGACATTTTAAGCCCGGTTGGTGGGATGTCACAAACACTTGATTTGACGTTATTTGGAATCCACTCAACAAAGTACGACGAGTTCTTGTTTTGAACATTTATCATTTGCTCATCAACCTCTTTCGTACTCATTTTACCTCTGAACATGGCTGATGCGGTAAGGTATCGACCATGTCTAGGGTCAGCGGCACACATCATGTTCTTTGCATCCCACATTTGTTGAGTCAGCTCTGGGACACTAAGAGTAATGTACTGTTGGGACCCACGAGAGGTCAAGGGTGCGAATCCCACCATAAAGAAATGGAGACGTGGGAATGGGATCAGGTTAACTGCTAGCTTACGTAGGTCAGAGTTAAGTTGGCCAGGAAACCTCAAGGAACATGTTACACCACTCATGGTTACCGAGATCAAATGGTTCAAATCACCAACTGTAATGTAAATCAATCAAATAATTGATTAGTTTCAAACATTTGCATTCAATACACCCATGCTTAACCAAAAAATGAGGTAATTAATAATCTTGTAATGTAATGTATACTTACAACTTGGAGTGGTGAGCTTCAAAGTCCTGAAACAAATGTCGTAAAGCGCCTCATTGTCAAGGACCATACATTCATCTGCATTTTCAACCAGTTGGTGTATTGAGAGCGTCGCATTATAGGGCTCAACGACCGTATCAGAGACCTTAGGTGAAGGGAAAACCGAGAACGTGAGCATCATCCTATCAGGGAATTCTTCTCTTATCTTCGAGATCAATAGCGTCCCCATACCCGACCCAGTGCCACCACCAAGCGAGTGACATACTTGAAAACCTGTCAAGTTCACAACACCATGCCTTTTAACCGTCACATACATCAAGTTTACAACCGAGAATGTGAGCATCATCCTATCAGAACAGACCAAACTACAGTCTTATACGTATACGTACATGCATAATGATATGCATATATCATAGACACATACGTACCGTCACATACGTACGTACGTGTAACTGTATAAACACATTTACATGCATGCACATGCATATATAACATCAAACTAAAAGCAAAAATAACACATACCTTGCAAAGCATCACAATTCTCAGCTTCTTTACGAACAACATCAAGAACAGAATCGATCAACTCCGCGCCTTCAGTATAATGTCCCTTGGCCCAATTATTCCCCGCACCAGACTGTCCAAAGACAAAATTATCGGGTCGAAAAATCTGCCCATACGGACCGGATCTAATACTATCCATGGTACCTGGTTCCAAGTCCATAAGCACAGCACGTGGAACATAACGTCCCCCCGAGGCTTCGTTGTAGTAAACATTGATACGTTCAAGTTGAAGATCCGCGGTTGAGCCTTTGTACTGGCCGGTGGAATCGATGCCATGCTCGTCGCAGATGACTTCCCAGAACTTTGCACCGATTTGATTGCCGCATTGGCCACCTTGAATGTTCAAAATTTCTCTCATTTTTTTTGTTGTTTGTTGTGGAGATGAAAATGAGTATGGGGTGTGGGGATGATTATTTGAAGGGAAATGAGAGGGTCATATTTGAAGGAAGTTTAACCATACATTTTTTGTAACTGTCATGTTTCTATGTTGGGTGGTTGGTCAATATTTATTTAGTTTATTTTGAGGAAAAAAAGTTAAAATGAATGGTTATCAAGTCAACCATGTAAAAAAACTGATCTATAAACGTTTCATTTTAGCCTACTAAACTTTACTTTTATTTAATAGAAACAAACCATGTCAGCTAACCAAAACCATGTCAACTAACCTAAACCTAAACCGATTTAATAACTAAAAGCCGGTTTTTAGAAGAACCGGTTCTACAAGAATCGAACCGAACCGTGAATTTTGAATAAGTTTCACTACTTTTTCACGTTGTAGGCCGGTTCCAGTAGAACTGAAACCGAATCCTACAAAAAACCGATTCCTGAAAAAACGGTATGTTTTATTGTTGTTACTTATTTAATGTTTAAGAGTTATATATCTTGTAATATTTAACTTTTCTAATGTTACTACTTATTTAGTCTAAAATAATATAAAATATTTATGATCATAGACTCTAAATGAAAGTCCAATTGAGAGTGAAGATCTGCAGCAGCATAGCGTTCCGGCCCATTTCATAGAAAAAACCATTTTTTAAGGAATCGAAACCGATTACATAGATTCTAGTTTTCACTAAAAAACTAGTTTTAAAACCGAACCAAATTCTTATAAAACCCAATTCTTTTACCGCTAATAAAAACCGAAACCGATACTTCAAAAAATTTGGACCCGGAACCGGATTTTTTTAAGGAACCGATTGTTGTTACTTAATACTTATTAAGTTACCGAAACCGATTACAGCTTGGACCCCTCGGGGCCTTAATACGGGCTCAATGGTCTTTCATTGGGCTTTAGTGTGATACACCAGAACCATAATCCTGTGTGTTTCAATACAGCGTTAGCTACAACCACCGTCAAAATGGCTCAATTGCTCCGGCCACTAATCCTATCTCCGGCCACTAAATGGCGATGCATAAACTACGTTTTCTACTCAATTCCGACGCATATTTCCACACACCGTCAATTCATTACAGAAACTACTCCTGCAACTCTTCTGCACCGGAACAATCTTCATATATCTCGATCTCGCGGTCTCCGTCCGGCGGACGCTCCGTTACCGTCGGAAGTTAGTCAAACTGATAGCGAATCGGATGCTTCTGATTCAGAACGGAAGAGCCGGAACGAGAAGAAACGAGAAGCTCGTCGCTCTGTTCGTTGGGGTATGGAGCTTGCAAACTTCAATGATTCTCAAATTAAACGTGTTCTCAGGTAAAGTTAGACATATTTCACACGAATTAGAACAGTTTAACGAGCTAATTTAGTTTGCAAAGTTCAATTTGATTATGAGCTCTGTATCACTTCCTGGAACTGTTTAATAGGTTAAAATTGACATGAATGCCTGTTAAATCTAGAATATGAAAGTAATAGATCTTGTTAAGCTAGTTCACAGTTTGATTAATGTTAATATAGTTATTTTATACACGTTGATTGGAATTCTAGAAAGTGAAGCAATTATGTATGTTTAGTTAAGTTCGTTTACTTGTTAGCTAGGCGTTTCCTTTTAATCTATATCCTTAACTGTAAATCTGTAATCAAATAGTTGAGATGAAATACTGTAAACTCGCTGCGGCGAATTAGTAAGTCAGACATTCGTACAATTATGTGTATAAATGAGAGAGTTTAAGTCAATCTATATATGTCTAGATGTCTATAATATAGAATACACATAAATGTGCATATATGAAAGTACATCACATAAGCATGATGTATTTTAATAGGTCTTATTGAATCTTAGTTAAATACAAATGTATGAATGTTCCAGATTAATTCTTGCAGGTCTCTCATTATTTATAGTTCTTCATTGAATCTCCCCCTATATGTGTGTGTGTGTGTGGGGTTATTTTGCAACATGCACAAGGATTGGGACATGGTGATTTAACTATAAGTTGTTTTTAAATGCTTGTTTTTTATAGAATGTATTAAAGCTTGTTTTTTTCATGTCTAGAGTGGTTTCGCTTGAAAAAGAGGTCTTTGATGCCATCATGTTGGTCAAGGTGAGACTCACTTATAGAATTGCTTACATGTTCTATTTATGGTTTCTCATAATGATACCAAAGTGTTCTAATTTTGGTACAGAGATTAGGTCGTGATGTCAGGGAGGGAAAACGAAGGCAGTTCAGTTATATAGGTATTGAACTCAAGTTGTTGATAAACCCTTTTAGTTTATCTAGGTAGTATTAATGCATGTATAATTTTCTTTCATTCTAAGTTAATCCAAAATCCAGATACTTAGGGGTTGTTTGGTTACAAATCACTATGGGTATGGGTTTACTAATTCGGTGGAGTAGAAATGGGGATAAATTTCCTAAACTCAATTTCCTTGGTGGGCTTTCGAAACCCGAACGTATGAACTAAATGATTTGTACCAGGAATGAAAGTCATTCCTTCATTACCATACCCATAAACCAAAAATTACCTTAGTTTTTTAGGGACATACCATGGAGGCATGGAGCAACTGTGAGGTTGTTTCCATGTGACGTGGACGTCAAGGGTTCTAGTCGTGGAAACAACCTCTTGCATAAATCCCGCATCCCGCGCATGCATGAAGCTCGTGCACCTTAATTTCTTTTTTCAGGTGTAGTTAAAGAAATGTTGTATTTCTTTATAGGTTTTTTTTAAATTTAACAAAGGTTCTCTACAATGTCCTTGATTATTGTATGCTCTTGTTTTGGTGAGTTTAATTTCTAATCCAATTATTTATTTTTTTTAGGGAGATTATTACGTGATGTGGAACCTGAAATAATGGATGGATTAATAAGAGCAACAAAAGATGGGGATCAACAGATGTTTCAACAATTATCTAGTTCAGTTAATCCAGATCTTGGAGACACGAGTGAAGAGGAAGAAGAAAATGATTATGAGGATGAAGATGAGGTATGCTCAGTAAATTGTTTTTTGTGTTGTTTCTTTGAAATATCTGAACAAATTTTGACACCTTTAACTTATTCAAATTTTCATTTTGGTGTCAAATACATTAAAACTTGAAAGTAACCAAAGTCTTAATGCATACGACCTCCTAAATCAGTTACTTCAAAAAATAGATTTTTATTGTAGCTGTTACACACAAAATAATGTGGGTCAACCAACCCAACCCGTACTAACAACTTGTTTCAACCTGAGTCTGTTGGCACATTACCCGCCCTGATCCATCTTTGCCACCTCTAGGTTATAGAGCTATACCATCGTTGTCCACTTTTTCAAAAGGAAAAAAATTAGAAAAAGTATAAAGCTTTCTATTTTCATTTATACATATGAGTATTGTATTGATTGTAGTTCTTAAGAGAAACTGAATTTCCATCTCTGTTACGGTGTGTTTATGATCTTACAGAACTCTATCCATTTTTGTAGCAGGAGTTTGGTGATCACCATGATATAGCAACCAAATGGTTTGATGGCTTGGTTAACAAAGATGTAGATATCACCAATGAGATTTACTCTCTTAGTACTGTTGACTATGACCGTCAAGTAAGTTCTTTTCTAATTGTCTGATTCGCATATTCTGAGTTATGACACTGATGTTACACTGGCATTGCATTTTTTGTTTGAAATCTGCTGATATATCAAAACATCATTGTGAGGACTGATTCTAATATAATTCTACTAGGACAGAGTTATATGGTGTTACAGATTTGTATTGTCAAATAGTATTGAGAAGGATATGATATTACTCTTTTAAATAGTGCCATTCTGTTTCTTGACTAATTGACTATTAGGAAGGGAAGTTTTGTATTGACTATTGACGACACAAGCCCTGGAATTTTAAGAGATTGACTAATTTTTACTCATTTATAGGTAGTGGGTCAAGTTGAGTTATATTTTTTCTCCAACAGGTCATATGTGTAAAAAATAAACTAAAATGACAACGGGTCAAAGGAGTTGAAAGGCACCCAAAATGCATTTCGCAATACATATTTATTCCTTTTCTTAAAAAGTAGAATATTATTGTACTATGGACTTCAACTGAGTTCAGAAGTAATACTCGTTTTCCTGAACTTTATTTTTACACTGTTAAACCCCTTAACTTACATAAGCTCAAGGAAAATCCATCTGCCTTCAATTTATAATATATTTTCTTGTTTCTTGCATGATTAATTCCCTAGACTTATAAAATTCGAAGAATAGGTCCTTTATCATGATAATGTCCCTGAACTCTTTATAAAGGACCTTCCTGTTGAGTCTTTATAAGTCTAGGGACTTGACCGTGCTAATTAAAAAGACCGGAGTCTTTATAAGTCTAGGGAGTTGACATTTTCTCTAGTGTTATCAGTTATGCAATGTGATAGAAAACACCTTCTGCCATGAGAAGAAGTATGGGTAGTTGAAGAAGAAGCTACTTTGATTAGAAAAAGAACATTTTAGACTGTTTAGTCTCTAGTTCTTTACATTTTAGTAACTTGCATTCTAAGAGCCACACTAATAACTGTGAAGTTTCTTCTTTTAGTTGGAAACTATTGTATTACAAATTATCATAAATTATCACTATGATCGATAAACTTTATATCTAAAGCTATACCACTTAGAGGTGGGATTTTAAGTGATTTAATGTTTTATTTTCTTGATAACTTGTCAGACGGGTAAAATATTTGAAGCAACTTATAATGTACACGTTGAGTTTAGACGGGTCGAAATTCTTAAAGTGTATATTCAGATTCTTGTAGCTATAAAAGAAACTATATTGTTATGTCATGGATATACATGCGGATGCCACATAGTTTTTCAACTTTTTTCATTTAGGTTATACATGTTAAAACTACTTTATAGGTCACCTAAACTATATGCGGTTTATTATATACTAAATTTGGCTAAGAACGTGTCAAAATATTGTAAAATGACTATAAACATGCTATTGTTTATGGTATTTTTTCTTACGGGTAACCTTAGTGGAAAAAGTATAAAGTTCAGTACATGATTAGCCTTCAGAGATCACATACATTATCCCTTAGTTTCATAATATAGTCTTTTAAGCATAACGAATACTTGAAAAATATTTACAAAGTTTAGAAAAGTGAACAAAAAGGCATTGACATGCAGCATAAAAGTTACTCATTTAGAACTTATGAACTGTACTTATACCCCCTTGACCTGTTGTTTGACTTGTTTCTTCTCGCATACCTTATGCCTTTTCAGGAGTTACGTAAACTTGTCCGGACTTTTTGCTCACTGCAAGTGCGTAATGCCACATCAGAAGAGAACGAAGAAAAAACAGACAAAAAACTATTAAGAGCCAAAAAGTCATTAACCCGTTTTCTCATTACTCTTGCTAAGCAGCTACCAACTGAAGAAAACTACGTGCTTTAAAAACGAGTACACCTATACGATATGTGATGGTTTATCATGGCTTGTGAGCAGAAAGAAGGCCAACTTGGTATGAATTCTTATTCCACTTTTAGTAAGTTGATTTAAAAAAAAGTAGAGGTGGCAAGATGAATGAGTCGTAACAGGTCAAAGCAGGTTTGGGTTGAAATGGATTATTTTCTAACATGGGTTCGGTTGATATGCAAACAATGTTGGTGCACTTTTTTTTATATATGATTATGAAAACAATCTTATTACAATTCAAATCAAATTGCCATCTCTGATTATAAGAAAACGAGTTAAAGTTTGGCGATATGTTGATATTTGCAGGCTGTAGGTTCAGACACAATTAAAAGGAAGCTTTCTCAAGTAAAACTTCAGGTTCGGATTTTTTTATGCGGTTGAGATATAAATTGTTCTAGGAACTAAAGTTTTAGAATGGTATTTGTATATTTTTGTACTGCAATTTGTTCAATGTTGAATTATAGTCATCCATAATTTATATGTAACTACTTAGCTCATAACCAATCGGCTAAAGAGCAAGTAACCCATGGACTTAGGCATTTATGATATGAGATTGTGTTTGCACCCAACAGCCTTACCTGCAAACCCATTTGGCCTATTCAATAGGGCAGCTTCTCAGTTATAATTCATCTTGATTCAATTTACTGAACAAATGAGGCGTGGTTTTAAAAAGCACACCTCATATGCATATTGCGATGGTTGAGGACTGATGGGTTAGGGTCTTGAGGCGGCTCTTCATTTACATCTGGGTCAAAATAAAGGTTTGCAGGAGGCTTATCTGTGAAAACAATTAAATGGGGAAAGTGATCGAATGATGTGCTCTATATAATTCTCCAGGAACGAAAAGGTCGGTTCAATAGTTGTAACTACAACCGACCACTGCTCTACATAATCTCCAATCGAATTTTCTTAAGTTATGTACAGCTCACATCAGAGTCTTCAACACATTCAAAACATCAACCTAGTGGATGCAAAAAATAAGGTACATTCTTTAAAACTATGAAGCACCCCCAGTGAAGGAATATAAAGTATGATTAATATTATCATTATTCAGAATGGATAGATGCATCAGTCATCTGTTTAACTCTCAGTGTCAGATATATGAGTATCATTGTTCCCAAACTCGACCTGGAAAACAAGTAAACAGAAATATGAACATTAGTTGTTGAACATTACAAGGAAATGTTAAAGTGATAAGGCAGATATTACATATGAATGGGTTGAGATGTGTTATGTTTTTATCTCTAATGGTCAAACAAATTGAAAGTTGCGTGAAGTATATATCAATGCAAGTCAACCTAACCAACTAAGGTTGTTTCAACACTAATCTGTTTTGACCCATTACCCAACCCGCCCATCTTGCCACCTCAAACACACAGGCTATAGTGTCCTCTTTCTTCTAACAGTGAAACAAATTGAAACATCTATTTGACTTCAAGTTTTGGTATAAATTGTGTGGTGAAATTATAAAAAAAGTGGTTGTGAGAGCTTAGTGCTTACAATACTGAGAACATGAGAGCAACTTTTCTTGAATTAAATGAGGCAGTACGCTTGTGTTTTCGCATTCTTGGACCCTCGACAACTTTCTCACCTGCAGTTTATTTGTCCAGTAACAGCAAGTGCTTCATCAATCATGCACACACACATATATACACATACTTACACAGATATATATCTATAGGCTAGAATATGCTCAAGTACCTCGAGTACAGAACTTGGGTAAGATCAGGCTGTGATTCATCATAAACTGCATATACTTGTCTCCCACTTCAAAGCTAGTCTGTTTCTGCAATGACTTCTGCATAATTGGTGATAGACCAAATTAGAAAAGATATAAACAAAATGTTTTTAACTTTGTTACCTCACCATCTGCCCTTCTTCATTCTTCGAGTTACAGATACTTTCTTCGTTAATTCCAGGCGTTCCTGACTTCCCCTTTTCAATATCCACGTATTTTTCACTGCATTTGGAATAATCAGCTGCACTTTCCGCCATTTTCTTGATGTACATTTGACTATCCATTTGGTCATCCCTTGAAAGTTGACCTTCAACGGGCACATAAACATTCATTGACTTAGAGAGGGTTGCAGGCAGTTCACATTGAGGTACAGTGTCACCTTCATCAGCCAAATCAACAGCACTAAAAGAATCACAATCCTGCAAAAAGTGAATTTATTGTTACCATATAGTGTTTTACAATGTGTTTACACAGATTTTTTAAGGAAAACATGACAAATCTTGGAAAAAAAACGCTTATGTGAAATTTGGTCATGGTGACACGCTTTTCTCTTACGTTCGAGATATGTATTTCACGGCTAAAGCGGTAAACACTTATCTCTTGTGGACAATTTCTTAAAATACACTAGATAAATGTACATTTTGTGATATTATGCATCTATAATTAGTATGTTCTGGTATGGTATGGTACAGGATAAGCATCATAGAAAAATACATAATGTCACATTCAAATACAGAACGGCTCCAGCTGACCTAATATGGAACCACTATCTCCGTGACAGTCACAATCCTAATCAAGTATACTACAATTTTTGCTTACACACTACAACTTGACCCACAATTTCCTACAAAAACTTTAATATAAACACTAAAATACGTTGAACCCAACCCCAAATTATCACATTCATCCAACAAACCCAGTCATTTTACGACAAAATCAAGAGCCGTACTAAATCAGAATAAATATAGCTCTCCTTAATGATGTTTGTCACTACCCCCAAGTGAATCTTTCTAATATTAATGACGGAGCTTAACCATTTATATACGATGCCAAAAAAGATTTTCATATAAAAGCAAGGGGTAGAGGCTAATATTTTAAGTTATAATACCTAAAATTTACACTCCTAAGGGAAAAAAAGTACTACCCCTTATAAGCTCAGCTCATGGTCGCGATATCAACCGTTCATATTGAAGTTAACACTCCAAGAATACAAGAACACCATCAAGGATAAAACCATAGGAAAACAACATTGAGTCGAACCTCGAACTTAAGACCATAAAAACCCCAAGCCCTTAACATCATCACATGCCATTGGACAAATAAGAGAATCTAGTGAAGCTTCGAGCTATATCGAGGCGTGATTTTCCAATAAAATCATTAAATCAACAAAAGAAAATTGAAAAAACTGAAGAGCGAAGATGAAATTGAGAAGATAAAACTCGAAATCATGGGGGCTCAAAAGGGTGTGCGGCCTAATCGACCGCACAGGACACTTGCTCGATGGGGGCACCAATTTTTTTTTTCTGTATATATAATTTTTTTATAAAACGTGAATGCACCAGCAGTTGCCCATAAATATATGATCTTGAATTAATTGAAATAACTCATTTAAAAATACCTATCATTAATAAGTAAAGATGTGATAAACCAATTTGGTATGAAGAATGCTCGGAGAGCTTCACGAGTTATTGATTAAATAATTTCGTAATTCGAATACTTTAATTCTTTTATGTTTATTTATCAAATGTTTTTTTTTTTATTAAAAATTTAGTTTATATAATTTAGTGTGTTAGTGCACAAGGTTGCTAGAAATTATATCGTCTATCTCTTTGAATTGATGGAACTTAATCGAAGAACTGATAAGATGCAGGTTAACAATCTGATTACGAATAAGAAGCTTTAGAATTTGATTCAACAATCAAGTAACCCTAACTACGTTAAACCGAAGCTCAAATCATCACAATTATTCACCAAAACTATTCATTCTACAGCAAAATCAAATCAGTCACAATACTAAATCAATATGATTATATGAATCTGTTGAAGTTTGAGCTATAATGTGACGCAAATTTCAACAAAAAAAATCGGAGAAACTGAAGATGAAATTGAGAAGATAAAACTCGAAATTATCTCATTTCATTCATATATATGTTAATCGATTGAAGCACATTTTCCGATAACATGCAGTTTAACAATCAGATGATGATGAATAAGAAGCTTTAGCAATTGATTAACAATAATAATCAAGTAATTAAGAAATGCATTATTAGTTGAGGAAACGGAAATGCATAGATGAGAGAGATTGATAATCTGAAATGACTCACCTCTTGTGTGGAGTTGTTGACCGCCATGGGAGTAGAGTTGAAGCTTAAACTTAAAACTTAAAACTTAAAACTTAAAACTTAAAACTTTTAGCTGAGTGAGTGTTTGTGTGTGTGTGTGAGAGATTAGTGATATGAAAGGTTTGAAGAAGAAGAAGAAGGTGATGTGTTCATTTTCATGAGATTGAGTACAGAGTAAGAGAGAGAAATGGTCTCGTGGGATGACAGTAACGTATACATATACACTGTGAATTGATTGACGGAAAGATCGTTTATATTCGTTTCGTTTGATAAATACGTGCTCGTTTGCGTTCATGTGTTCGTGAACCGTTGTGTTTTGTGTTAGTGGACTGTTTGCGGACAATCTTTTTAATGAATGAATGCGCACATGTATTTTTGTTCGGATATATGTTTGTGAACCGTTCATGAAAAGCTCAAATCTAGACAGACAAACATGAACTTGGCTTCGTCGTGCGCTGTTCCATTCGATACATCCCTATATAGATGGAAAATCTAAAGTAAACAAAAAAAAATGTCCAACTAAGACATCATAATGGTTTAGTAGTGTATTTCACAACGAAAAACTTAAAGGTTTAAATCGTGAAAGGTACAAGTTTTGGTATATTTGTTATTGAAAATCTAATAGATATTATTGAAGTATGCTTCTACATGTCAATCGCATATTCTTTTAAATTTTATTATATATATGCTTACTTTTATTGAATACTTTCTATCATTATAAATGTTGATAACCATGTTATTCGTTATTAACTTTTTAAAAAATTATATCATAAAATCAATTTTCTTATCTTTAAACAAGTATAATTATTATATTTGAAAAGGGGGAAATGTTATACAAACATAACCAAATTTTAATTTTGTTCTAATTAGGTCATTCGAACATTTTTTGCTCAAATTGGGTGAATAAACTTTCAAATCAAGCAATTGGTGGATTTTGTTTATGTTAAGAAAGGAATTGGGGAGAATATATGAGGGTCGAAATACTTAATTTATACAATTATATTAAAATTTTTAAAAATATGTTAATTATATTAAAAATTAAAAAAATAAATCTGTAATTCACATCACTGCTTCACATTAGCATAGAGAATGTAAAAAATAGTTCCTAACTAAAACGGACAAAAAAACATGCGAAAAAAACATGTTAAAACCTTTATTTTTAATAAAATATGAAGGTGAGTGACCTAAAACTTGAGTGACTTAATTAAAACAAATTAAAACTTGATTATGTTTTTACAATTTTTAAACTTGAGTAACCTACTTATAAGGTATATTGTTTTACTCACAACACGACTTAAACTTTAGCATTCAAAAGGCACGTCACTCTATAAACACCTTGTGTATAATTAGGTTACAAGCCCTTTGATAAAAACAAACATTTTATTAGATATATAACACTAAATCTACTTATAAGCTAGATACGTCATTTTACCCACAACACGACTTAAACACTAATATTTGAAAGGCACTATCACCTTTAAAACACCTTGTGTACGTATAATTAAGCTACAAGCCCTTTGAAGAAAATGGGATAATTCTATAAGTTTGAAAGGCACATCACACTATAAACACTTTGTTTGTATAAGGCACTCACACTTTCACACCTCAAACAAACTTTGTTTCTTAATGATAACTCACACACACATATGTGTCGTTCCTCTACTATAGTATATAGTCGTGTGTGTGTGTGTGTGTGTGAATTAGTTCTTTTTTACACTTGTTAACAAATGTGTGAAACGGAGTTTCATGATTTTCCATGAAAAATTTGAGTTTTCATTCTTATAAAATAATATTTGTTGCATGAAATTTAAGAAGTTACAAGAATGTGACACATTTATTTTAGGTTAGGGTATATACATCCTTATAGCTATAAGCTAAAATTACGTAAAGTCGCAAAATATTATTTGTGTAATTACACAAATTGTATATAGAATTATGCAAAGCCTAGTTCCGTGTGATAATCACGCTTTATGATTGTGCAACTAGTATATATATAATCGCCCCGTTAACACTTTGTTGCCAATCTAGGCGAGCTCTTATAAAGTCCTCCGCCACAATTGACCATCCACACCAAATAAAACCCGTTTCTAAACCTCAGCAACAAATGGGCACTTTCATAACACATGGTCTGCGTCTTCTACCTTTCCAAAACACAACCAGCATTAACATGCACCCACATCCACCCCATGAATTGTCAGGTCTTTTTTAATTACTATGAATTCGAATGAGTCTAAACTTCCAAATAAAACACCTAATATTTAGGACAAAACCCAATAAAACAACCATTAAAACAGATTTGAATTAACAAGACCCTCTTACGTTCCAACGTTCCACTAAAACCTTGTACCCAAAAAAGCCCATTAAAGGCACATAACTCTATTAACACGTTGCGTCTAATAACACTAAATGTAACAAATTTGAGTTATTATATATATTTTTTCATTTGTACTCTTTATATAACACATGTGTGTCGGTGGAGGAGAAACATTCCATTTCTTTTTTATTCCTTTTTTTATATATCATAAATCAAACAAAATCCTGTGAGATTCTTACATGAAAAAAAACACACATACTAAACTCCAAAAATAAAAATCTCATCCGGTTTAATACTCGTACTTTTTAACTAATATAGCCGTTTATAATTGAGGCACCTTTTTTTTCTTGGATCTAGCGGTAGAATTGAGTTCAAAATACAATTTTCAAATTTCTTAGCTATATATGAAAGTTTACAAAAATTTCACCTATCGTCTCTAGCTTTTTAAAATTATGGAGTACTTGTGTTGTTAAGTCCGTTCAAGTGATTCTCTTGTGATGTTTTATTTTATCAGTTCTGTTGTTTGTGTTGTTAAGTCCGTTATACGTGATTCTCATGTGAGGTATAACAACACAAGTAATGGAGTTAGATGTGGGGACTAAAAAAGTTCAACGTTTGGGGCCTAAATTGATGATTTAAAAATCCAGGGATGAAATGTGAAATTTTCTCAAATTTCAGGGACCATCCATGTAATTTACTCTTGTTATAAACGCTTAAATCCTCACTTGTGTGTTTATGGTCTAGTGGTAAGATAATTTGGGTTCTTCATATGTGACTCAAGTTCAATCCTCACATATGTCACTTTTGGTGGATTTAGACAATTAAAATATGAGCTAGGCCTTGTAGAAGGTTGTCAGTCCGAATTCCAAGCTCACCTGGATTTTCGTCACACCGTGTGTGGTGGCACAACGACTGTCAAGTGGCATGCAGCGGTATGATTTCCCGAGGCAACGTCCAAGCCAAACTCACTCTGGAGAGTGCGATTATCTAACATAGAAAAATTTGTAACAAACTTTTTTTTTGTTATAACACTTGCTCTTTGCAGGGTGCAGAAGTGGATAAGCGGTCTCGATCAGGAACACCGAGATAAGGTAAGCAACACCGCTATTTTCAATCCTGCCAAGATCATAACGCCCTCAGAGATGGATGCAACATAGGCAGAAAGATGGGTTTATAAAGAGGTGTAATTAATGAATTATATATAAGCTTATATTTACTTTTAATAATTTGATTAGTAATTAATTTTAAAGGTTAAAAGTAAGTGTTTGTGTTATATCCTATAATTTAGTAATCTTTTTGAGCAAATAATTTATTTTTCCCTTTACATATATAACATATAAAATATATAGTACATATCAAATAATTTATGATTGGTATCGTTTTTCTTTGACTGTTTAATAGAAAGAATTTGTATTTTTATAAAAAGAATATGACATGATTATTATTATTAAAAAAGTAACGGATAAAAAGAAAAGATGCACAAAAAAAGTAGAGTATCGTACCCAACACAAAAGTAGTTTTAACTTTTTATTTACAGTTTATTCTTCCATTTTGTAATTTTGTTTTGTGGTTGTTTGATTAGGTGTTTCTAGCATAAGACCATCAAACCCAAACAAAGGCTGAACATCGATAAACAACCTAGCCAATTACGACCTATAAACTTGATAAAAACTCGAACCTTGACAATCTAATCGGAGTTTGAATCGCTTGAATCTTCTTCTCCTCGTAACTTGGACTCGTTTTATATAGATATAAGTGGTTTCCCACAAATGCACAGCTCGTAACTTGGACTCGTTTGAGTACTCATTTCAGTGTAGTCTTTATAGAAACGACTTCTTGTGTGGTCGTTTATAATAAGACTTTTTCTAAATGAATTCATACAAAACACTAAAATACGAACAAACATAATCTAAACTATTTGATACATCGATCTATCATACCAGGTCCTTTCAGTCATTTCTGGTCGTAATAACACATGACTAGAACGCAACATTATAAAAACTAACGCACCATTTACAACCTCGTTACACATTATACCAATCATCAACCACCCAATTTAACTTTTAAAAAATGTTTAAAAAACGGATAAAACAACACTAAACTTAAATCAAACAAAATACACATTACACCAAACTAAATCCGTCAAACTTTTAAATGTCACTTATTTGTTAAAAAAACTAATGTGTTCTCAATGAAATTATTAAGATGCATACATAAAAAATGGTTGATGGGTTACAAATCACCGAATCTATATTACATAGGTTTTGGTAAGATTTGTATATGACCATATGTTCCACACTTCCACTTGCTATTTAGGTTTTCGTGCTTTCATACAACGTTCTTAGCATGTTTCAATAGACATCAAAATTTCTCTTTTTGTATGTCACTTATTCACTAAAAAGCTAATGTGTTTTTAATGAAGTTAATAAGATATGTATATAAAAAGAAAAATTATACTTATGAAACAAAAATTAAAATTGTATTTTACAAATATATAAAGCGAAAATAAAAGAATGTATCTATGTTAAATTATTTATGATCACCCTTCTCAAACTCCTAAAATTATAAGGGATTGTTTGTTTCAGCCTTTTATTGGTTTAATAATTAATGGTTCAGAATATTTGTTTCATGAGTAAACATCTGAATGGTTCAGACATTTGTTTATGTATGGATAATCATTATACTGAGTCTGAATGGTTCAGACCTCTTATCTGAATTGATTAGACATTTTCTTTGAATAATTAAGCAATATACCACATTTTAATGGTTCCGATCTTTTACTACTAATTCAACATTTAATGTTATAGACCTTTTATTAATTTAAAATTTAAGTATTTAAAAATTGTAGTATGTAAGTACGAAATTGTGATGTGTAATATCAGTGAAAATTACAAGATAAATTCAGAAAGGGATGATTTTTGTGTAATTAAAAATCAGAAAAAGACAATATAGTAACATCCTAAAATTATTGGTTAAAAAAATATAAAGAAATAATTAGTGGATAAGTTCTATCCCAATAACATCATCATCATCATGAGAACAATGCTGAAAGAACCATACTCTTCTTTTTTCTTTTCGTAAAAATCACTTAACATTCATTCATCCACTTTAAATAAATTATATTATTGTTTCTTCATCACCAATCCACCACTTCATTTCATTTCATTTCATTTCAATTCACGATGCCAATTTCCGATATCATCGTCACCAATTTCACCATCTTCTACTTAACAATCATAGTTTTGATCAAGTGTTACGCCTATTTAACCGGCCGGAGCTACGGCGGAGCAGCGGTGTTGATTCTATCAACGGTGGTGGTTACGGTGGTGTTGGTGGTGGCGTTGATGTGGGATTTGTGTCGTAAAGTTGTTACGTATACTGCGGTGGTTAGTTGTAACGACGTGGCACATGAGATGTGTCGAGGTGGGATTTGTTGGCATGGTGTTGCTGTTAAGTCCCCGGCGTCGGAGGTTCGGTTTAGCCTTCCGCAACGTCGTCGTGTGAATCGGTGATCGGGGCCGTGGCTCGGGCCCGTCTCGTTTTTTTCTGCCAGCAGTGTTAATTTTTACTCTGATATCATAACTTAAAACTTTTTATACGTGTTGAGTTTGTTTGTATTAAAAAATTTAAATAGATTTTTTTTTGATATAAAAGTTCAAGCTTCGTCACATCACGAAAGTTGAGGGAAGAACATCCGTTGAAAGAAAAGAGTGTTTGTATTTTGATTTTTGAGAGTTTGAATGATTTTTTTTAAGTTTTTTTGATGATTGTAATTGTTAACTTTATATAGAGAAATGTATACATACAAGTGTATGATAGCATGTTTAAATCATATAAGAACAAACATACACATTTTTTTATATTTCCTAATATATTATTCTCTTATTTTCTAAACATTTATTAGCATAAAAGGGCCATCTAACAAGAAGTTAATGGAGATGATGGTCATCCATGTAAGGTACTAAATGTGTTACTGACGGACATAGAGTATTACTAGGGGTAGCGGCCGCTACCCCTCAACTTTTCCGACGAAGTGTAAAACTAGTGTAAAAATTCGATTTTTCTATTAATTTTATGTATCGGTATACCTTTAAGTTCAACATTTCAATTTTCCGCTACCCCTAAACTTTTTTTCTAGATCCGTCACTGGACTCACTGTTACATGTTGCTAATCGGTTAGAATCAAATTGATAAATTTTCACACCTAGGGGTGAAAGGTGAAATTTTGATAAAGTTCGGGTACTTCTCGTCTAAATAACTTTATCTCTCATTAATATTTTAAACCTAATTAAATAAAGAAAAAAATAGGCTAAAAATCACACACAAATTACAACAATAAAGAGTTAAAAGAAAGAATTACGAGATCATATTAGGGCCGACTCATATCAATTGTAAGTTAAGTCACAGCCTAAGGCCCTAAATAATTTATAATCATTGTACGTAGTTTTTATTCTCGCTAAAAAAAATCCTAGATCTATCATTGAGGAACCAAATAATTTATAATCATTGTATGTAGTTTTTATTCTTACTAAAAAAATCCTAGATCCATCATTGAGGAAGCTGAGTAACTAGGCGTGATAGAAGATGGGTGTGTTTTTGTGTTCTTTTGATCAACATCATAGTTGTAAACCATTTCTTCATTCACTTAGTAGTTTTACACGACGTATAAATAAATTAAACCATTTCTATGAATGTAGTGTTTAAACGACTTGGTTTTGCTATCCAGAAAGGGTTAGCGGCGCAGCTTGTTGCCCGTTTACCTTCTATTTCTATGTAATTAAAATTAAGCTTAATAACTTACGAAAATTAAATGCAAGTGTTATTAATTGTTTATAAGAGTAAAAGAAACCATCTTTGGTAATATCTAATATAAAAAATGATACCTTAAACAAATTGATAAGGAAACTAAAAAATTGTTGTTTTTAACTCATCTTAGCTTCGACTTCATATGTCGACCTTAAAAAGATAGCAACGATGACATTGACAATCATCAACAAAAAGCATGTGGTCAGTAAGCTTGTTGCACGCAAAACAGTCACAAATCAAAACAGTTCAACATATGTTGCAACAAAATCATCATTTCGTGCATTTCCAATGGCACGAATTGCTTGATACACTTGAAGCATGCTTGTTTCCCCATCATTGTGTGTTTGAATGCAGTTTTCGGCTATTCTAAGTGCTTCATATATTTCGTTACTGAATCCCTGTTCTTTTAAGCATTCGTCAATTACATGAAATTCCCAAGCACTTTCATTATCTCTTGCAACGTCAATATTCACATACGTCCTTTCTCTTCAGAAACCAACTCAAGCAACAAAATCCCAAACCTATAAACATCCTCTTTGTAAGGATCAAGATTAGAATGCGGTACAACATAGTTAGAAGCACTTGAAGGTGTGCCGCTTGTATTCATTAGTATATTTGAATCGCCAAAGTTTGATATCTTTGGCTCAAACTTATCATCAAGTAAGACACAATTTGAGCTCATTTTGAGATGTGCTACACGCAAGACGTTGTTATGATGCAGCCATGCAAGTCCTCGCGCTATCCCTACCGCGATCCTCAACCTTAGAGTCCAACCCATCTTCCTACCCTCCACTTGTGGCCTAGAGTGTAGCCACTGATGAAGGGTTCCATTAGACATGTATTTGTATACTAGAAATTTTTTCTCCATTTCATAGCAAAATCCTAGCAGTGGTACTAAGTTTGCGTGCCGCAGTCTTCCTAAAATTTCGATTTCTAGCAAGAACTTTTTCTCAAAGGTCTCAAACTTATGGAGCCTCTTGACTGCTAGCGTTAGACCGTTAAGAAACGTAGCCTTGTACATGAGTCCCATGTTTCCAAACCCAATTACTTTCTTATAGTCAAAATCATTGGTTGCCATCTCAAGTTCCGCCAAACTCATTCGACACACATACTTTTCCATTGTAGTTATCTGCTTAAAGACATATTAGATAGAATGATTATGTTTGATTTGTGTTTGTGTATGTGGTTTGAGTGAAGAATGTGTGTATATATATAGTTATGTTTAAAAAACAAAAAAAAAATAATGGGTCAAACTAGCCGTTTGAACGTACGACATTTTTTTTGGATTTCAGCAACAGCTCGGCGCCATGTACACCACGCTGGCCGTCAATTATTTTTTGTCACATATCGCCCTAGGGAGTGGGGGTAGGTGCGTTATGGGTGCCCTAGTGGGGGGAATGGTGGGCAACCGCTCAGGGTCTAGTTTCAAGGGCCCAAAATTTCCAAACATAATTCCTTCTACTTTTAGCGGCGACAAAATAGACTTTTAGCAGCGACATATACTCTTTGGGATTGTAATTAACATAGACTTATAGAGGCCTGTTTTTTTATCTTGTCCAGGGCCTAAAGATTTTTAAGCATACGTAGGATCGGCCCTACAGGAGAGGGAAGCATATTACCTTGCTTTCTTCGGTGACGTTTTCCGCTATAAACAGGATTTGTTGATTTGGGATCTTGGTTGGAATCAAGTGATACTTCACTCCCTTCAGTTTCTTGATTATGAAAAGATAAGACCTCATCTTGCTTATAGACTGTGTAGGCCAATAAAAGGACATAAACAACATACTTAAGGTAGTAGAAACGGATAATCCAATACTAAACCCGGAGAGAAATAGATCTTCGTCGTCTTTGTTCTTGCAACGACTCAAGGGACCTCCACAAAGCCCTCGGTTCTTTGCATAGCTGGTTGCGGTCAAGTTACTAAACGAAAATGTGGGTACAGGTCCTGATAATCTATTGTTTGCAACACTAAATTCTACGATGCGATCAAGTTGAGACAGTTCTAAAGGGATTTGGCCAGTTAGCTGGTTGTTATCAAGCCTTAAAACCGTTAAGAACCTACATTTGGCAATGCTAGATGGAATTGGACCCGACAAACTATTGTTAGCAACACTAAGTACCTTGATACGATCAAGCGAAAGTTGTGGAGGGATTTGGCCGGTAATGTGGTTGTCATCAAGCTTCAAAAGAATAAGGAAGTAGAGACTAGAAATGATAGATGGAATTGGACCAGATAAATTGTTGTTTGAGAGATCAAGAGACACTATGTATGGTAAAACATATGCTAGATTAATAGGAATTGGTCCCGAGATGTCGTTTCCAGAAAGATCTAAGTTTTGTATAGAGGTGCAGTAACTTATACCCGTCGGAAATGATCCTCTGAGTCCTCCATCTCGTAGAGAAACCTCTAGAACATTGTTCTCTTGGTCGTGCCAGCATCCGACGCCAATAAAGCTACATACAAAACCTGGGGTGTTATCGCTAAAATTCCACGTAGATAGGATCTGCCGGGGGTCTTGTAGTGAATCCTTGATGGATCTTAGGCAATTGACGTCGGACGGAAGGGCGTTGCTTATAGCAAAACAAAGTAGCACGCCTAACATCGGCAAGCGCAAACTACTATTTCTTTCCATTGTGAATATAGTGTTGATTTGTTGCATAATGACTTTGTGAGATACATTTATATATATATGCATATTTGTATGTTAAATGTTTTAATGTAATAAAAACATGTACCCAAAAGTCTAAGTCTTATGTGGTTAGAAAATGAAAGATGATGACTCCATGCATGCAACCCCCAATTTTGACTTTTAATGTCTAAAAGTCTAAAGTCTTACGTGCTAATAATAAAGATGTCTTTTGACAGGATCAGACTTGGGTTAAGGATGATATTTATCCCGTCTATATATGTTTGTTGCGTACTTGCGTTTCCTGAACAATCGATAATGTATGCGATGGACTCTTAAACACTCAATTGAACAGTACACACAATGAATGCAGTGAAATAGTATGCACGAAACTGCTCAAATGCTTAACTGAATTGATAAATGAAAAGTGAACATTACATGAACTTAAATACTTGTTAAGTGCAAAAATACACCCCTGTGGTTTAACACTCTGCAACCCTACGTGAATATTTAGACATTTTGCAACCTCAAACTTTCTAAAGTAAGTCATTTGCACTCTTGAGTTAGTTTGACTGGCAGTTCACCATTATATGTAAGGGTAAATAGTCTATTGAGATTGCAACGTAGGATAATATTAGTTGAGATTGCATTTTAACATTTACTATAACTTTTTTTTAAAACTAGATGGTTTAGACTTTAGAAGATAGAACGTGAACCTTAGTGAAGTCACTCCCCCTAACGACTCTCAACATTACCAAGTCGAAACTCGTTGTCTCCCGTTGTGACTTACCTATAAACACAACGAATTTACAAAGTCACCAAAGTTTCATTTTTCATCTCCAAAAAATTCTATTAATCACTACATAGCTTAATTAACTAACTCATTATAAAGTATTCAACCTCAAATATATGCTTCTACTTTATATTTATGCTGATTATTTAATTTTTTTTAGGAAAGTTAATTAGGTATCATGGCAATGTTTATAGAAACAAAAGAGAAATTAACTTTAGAGAAGGTGAGTACTGATATGGTGTTGACGTTAAGACAAAAAGAGCAAAAGATGTTGAATGAAATTAACATCTGATCAACTTTAAGAAAATGCTAATCAAAGATTACAAAAATTAGTTTACTTTCATTTCTGATACACTTATAATGGTAGCTGGGGCATACTATTTGGCCATTCGGTAGCGATCAGGTAACTTTAGGAACAACGCCTATGATGAATATTTAGTTATGTGCTAGAACTTGTGCATGCCAAGAATACATTTGTAATGTGTTTATTATTTGCTACCTGCTTGATCAACGACATCACCGTACTCAATTGATCTTTACTATTTGATGACGTTACGCTCTCATTATGAACATGAATGGAATGCAAGGGTATAAATGTGGCACAAAATTAAATATAAGGTGATGTTTCTCATTGTGCTCATAAAGCTAAAATCCAAGGTACCCATTGACATATAATCCTTAATAACAATCACTATTACAAAGATATGAAATTACTAGAATATATGATTATTAGCGTTTCTTATTCAGCCCACGGGTAACCTGGATACCTAAACTGGTTCCGCGTCCATAATTGTATCAACAAAATCATCATTTCGAGATTTTCCAATGGCGCGAATTGCTTGATACACTTGAAGCATGCTTGTTGCCCCATCTTTGTGTGTATGAATACAGTTTTCTGCTATCCTAAGTGTTTCATATATTTCCTCATCAAATCCTTGTCCGGTCAAGCATTCATCAATCACGTTTAATTCACTATCTCTTGAAGAGTCAGAGTCAGAGTCAGTATGCTCATATGACCTTTCTTTTCCAGAAACCAATTCAAGCAACAAAATTCCAAACCTATAAACATCCACTTTGTAAGGATCAAGACTAGAATGCGGCAACACAAAATGGCAAGCACTTGAAGGCGTGCCGCTTGTATTCATCAGAATATTTGAATCGCCAAAATTTGATATCTTGGGCTCAAACTTATCGTCGAGTAAGATACAGTTTGAGCTCATTTTGAGGTGGGCTACCCGCAGGACGTTGTTATGATGCAACCATGCAAGTCCTCGTGCTATCCCTATCGCGATCCTCAACCTTATAGGCCACCCTATCTTCCTACCCTCCACTTGCGGCCTAGAGTGTAGCCACTGATGGAGGGTTCCATTACACATGTATTTGTAAACCATAAACTTTTTCTCCATTTCATAGCAAAAACCTAGTAGTGGCACTAAATTTGTATGCCGCAATCTTCCTAAAATTTCGATTTCTAGTAAGAACTCTTTCTCAAAGGTCTCAAACTTATGGAGCCGCTTGACTGCTAGCGTTAGACCGTTTAGAAACACAGCCTTGTACATGAGTCCCTTGCTTCCATAGCCAATTACATTTATGTCGTCAAAGTAATCGGTCGCCATTTCAAGTTCTACCAAACTCAATTTTCGAACATACTTTCCCATGGAAGTTATCTGCTTAAACGCATAGTTACATCTACTTAAACACATAGTTACATCTGAGACCTATTTATGTACATCATGCACGAATTGATATAATAAATTTTTGTGTACTTGTATGTTATAAACATCTACACATAGATTATAACTAAAAGATCTACAAATGCGAACAGAATTGTTACGACGAAACGAAAAGTACACAAGGTAAATAGTTATAGAAAGAAATAGTACCGTTTTATAGGACTCTACGTACCTTGCTTTCTTCAGTGACGTTTTCCTTTGTATATAAGACGTTACGCTTCATCCCTTTAATTTTCTGGATCATAAGATAAAGCCTTGTTTTGTTCGTTGACAGTCTGGGCGAGAAGTAGAACATAAACATCATACATAAAATAGTAGAAGCAGGGAATCCAACAACAAACCCGGAGAGAAATGTATTTTCTTTCTTGCGACGACTCAAGGGACGTACGTAAAGCCCTAGGTTGTTTGCATAGCTTTGTTCAGAGAAGATAGTACCGGGAAATGTGGGAATGGGTCCGGACAGCTTATTGTTAGCTACACTAAACTCACGTAGGCGTCGTAGTTTAGAAAATTCGGAAGGAATTTGGCCGGTTAGGTGGTTGTTATCAAGCCTCAAATAACTAATGAAGGTAAAGTTGGCAATGCTAGGTGGGATTGGACCTGATAGATTGTTATTTGAGAAATCGAGAGCCACTATGTATGGCAAATCATTTGCTAGATTATCAGGAATCGATCCCGAGATGTGGTTCCCAGAAAGATCTAAGTCTAGCATGCTGGTACAGTTTCTTATGCCCACTGGAAACAGTCCTCTGAGTCCCGCATCTTGTAGAGAAATCGCAAAAACCCGGGTCTCTTCATCACTCCAGCATCTCACGCCAACAAAACGACATATGAAACCTTCAGTGTTGTTGCTAAAATCCCATGTAGAGAACGCTTGCTTAGAGTCTTCAAGCGATTCCTTGATGGATCTTAGGCAATCAATGTCGGACTCAACAGCGTTGCTTGTAGTTACAAAACAAGCTAGTATGCCTAGCATATGCAAGAAGAGCAAACAAAGAACATTGTTTCTTTCCATTGTGAACCTAGTGTTGCAACATGAGAGAATTTGCGACTTGTAACACATATACATAGACACATGTGTATATAAATGAAACATGTGGTGTTGATCCAAAGTCCAAAAATCTTTTGTGAGACTTAGTCTAAACAAAACTGTGAGACTTAGTCCAAAAGACTTTTAATTCAAGTACCCCCATGTAAGTATTGTGAAAAAAGACAATGTACATCGCCGATGGTCACGTGTCACCATCTTATTGATGCAAAACTTTTTTTTTGATATTTTTTCTTTTTTCCTAAATGCTTATTGGTTAAATAAAAATAGTTTCATTATAGATCACAAAGAGTGGTAACTGTTTTTTACATGGCTCCTCAAATTTGATTTGATGCACATAAACACAGCATAGTTTTGATGCACATTAACAAAGAGAGCTCTGTTTTAGTTTTGATGCATAAAAATGCCCATAACAATGAAGATCAACACATTTCCAGTTTTATTATTAAAACATCAATCAAATCAAAATTAAAGTACACATATAACAACCAAATAACTTACTAACTCTACAACATAACACAAATCAGGTTTCAGATCATGTAAACATGTATTTACAACAACAACATCATCATCATCATCATTATCAATGGCAAATGAATACATACCAGTTCATTCTTCTTAACCACCATCACCACCCGAACTCGAAGAACAACCTTGTTCATCCAAAGCTGCAACCGCCACCATAACCAATCTCCTCTTTCGCTCTTCTTCATACTCCGGATCATCTGTAGGCAATTCAAACCTACAAACAGGACAACTATTTCTCGAACTCAACCACGGAACTATACATTCACCATGATACAAATGCCCACATTCCAATTTCTTAGCAATGAACAATTTCTCCTTGCACACAGCACAAATCTTAACATCAGTTGATTTAATCTCAACTGTTTGTAAATTCGCAACTGCGTTTTTCGCAGCAGGCGGTGCGCCTCTTCTCCCATTGCTATCACCCTCAGCTAGGGTTTGTATCAACGCTTCGTAGCCAGCTGCATCAACATAATCTCCAGGGTTTCCAATGTAACCATCATCATCTTCATCATCATCCTCATCATCGTCTCCAGTTACTTGTAACCTGAAATCAATTGATTGATTTTCGAGTCCCATTAACATCTCCGCCCAATCCAATATCCGATTATGACGATTTGCAGCTCGATTCGCAACTTCACGGAGACGAAAACGAAGTACGCCACGCCGTTGGTGTTCTCTTCTACCGAAATCAGCTTCATCTTCATCTTCGATCTGTAAATCATTTCGATTCTCGATCTGTTCATCATCATCTTCTTCTTCTTCGGTACGGTTTTCGATCTCGTTGTTATCGATATCTTCTTCGTTTTCATTATCATTATCATCATCATCATCATCATCATGTTCATGAAATAAACGAGTACTAACTTGATCTCGATGCTCCTGATCTTCTTCATCAGTGACAACATAGTTACTGTAGTTACTATTTCCCCATCCGTCAAGCTCAATACGAAGATAATCATTATCACCGCCATGACGATCGGAAGCAGGAGGAGGAGGTGGAGGTGGAGCGTCGTCGTCACGCGCCGCCTGAGCGATCATCCTGAGAACGTGAACAAACTCGTTACCAAACGCCGGAGTGTGTTCAGAAGAAAGTGAGATTGATTCAACGAAACCGTTTTTACATTCGAAACAAATGATGTCTGGATGATGATCAGGTAATGTTTCTGTAATGACTCGTTTGTTGCAGTGATAGCACCAGTATCTGTTTGGATCTGGAGCGTTGGATGTTAGCGGCGGTGGTGGTGGTGGTGGTGACGGTGGTGCGGTGGCGGCCATGACGGTGGTGAGGTGTGATAAGAGTGAGTTTGGTGGGGAAATGAAAATTGGGTTTTGTATGGTGAGGGGGATCTAGATAAGGATTGACCGTCCGATTGAACGTAAGATTTTGACGGATAGAATGTGATCTAACGGTGTATGATGTAGTCAAACTTTTTTTTTAATCGGTTGCCGAAAAGTTACGTTACTGATTTATCCGATTATTTTATTATGTAATTAAGATCACTTAAAAATAAACTCATGATAGGTGATAAAATACGTTAGCTCAACCTTTGTGTGTGTTTCTGGCTTGATGAACTTGAATTTATGATGACTTAGATTTTTTAGTGGTGATTGTAGGTAAAAAATGACAGTAAAAGACTAAGGAGCATGTTTAAAGACTAGCATATTGTCATGAACCAGAAAGTTTGACACAAGCTTTGATATTCATGTCAAACTTGTAAAATTATAACAATTGGTCCAAGCTAAACACAATGGGTAAACTGAGAAGAGTAAACGAAACAGAGGTATGCTCTTAAAAGCTCTGAGCAGTTTTCTTAAATTGATTGATAAAACTGAAAATACATCCAAATAAATAGCAAAAAAGACATGGACTAAACTCCAACGTTCACATGACTTTAACTTAAATAAAAGGAGTACACTAAGGACCCACTAACCACTATCTATGACTCATTCATCTTCTAATTTACTGGGTAAAAAAACAAACTTAATTAATAAAAGTAACATACTAAAAATCCCATGCAACTCACGTGTGATGTCATGACCCAACAATTGGTCATGTTTTCAACAAAACTTGATTGGGTTAAATAAGTTAACCATGATGTATCATGTAGATATAAACGTGATCAAACTTATATAGACTAAACTCAAACATAATTGTGTCTTTGAATCTCCCTAAAATTCATTGTTATCAACAAGCAAAGTAAACGGGTTTGGCTTGCTACAATTGAGTAGTTATACAAAAAAATTCTTTGTACCTTTTGTAATTAATTTTTGGAAGTATATTTCTTGTGTAGACTAATTGTCATTTTTTACATTTGGGTATTTTGTGTGTCTGGAATATTTGAATTACTGGAGGAGAATATAGTTTGCATTTTGACATAAGTTCGAAAGGCTCGAACATGGTCTCAGGTCCGCCAAGGCTTAACTAGTGCACCTCCCGTGCGAAACTTGACATTGAATTTGTTATGGCTATTCATAGATGAACCGATCTTATTACCACTTGATATTTATAAATCAGGATCTAAGAAACATAAGAATAAGAAAGACTAGAGCGAGTTTTGAACTTGTTTATGAACAAAAACATAAACAAAGGCTATATATATTAACCATTTACTTGTCCTTAGATGTGTCAAGTGTGTCCATGATGCTAACCATTTATTCGTCCATAGATGTGTATCTATGGCGTGCATTGATACAGTATGTATCATATTTCTCATTTAAAACATTAAAGCTAACACACTAAACTCACAATTTAAGCTTTAATGTGTAGCTAATAATAACCTGAAATCAAAAGATGCATCATATCACGTGGCTATTATCAGGATCTTTTATTTATTTGACATAACTTGCACGGAAAAAACATGAAATCAAAAGCGAAATGTCATGTGACATCAAAAGTTTAAACTGATGATTTTGGGATGTATCTTTTAAGATGGTAAAATCTTGAAGATCATGTGTTTAAATTCCTTCTTTTCTCTTCACTTTACGATGAGGTTCGCCATTGCAACTCCACTTGAAGCTTACCATTCCTCGAGTCGATTAAATTGTACTTTTCGTTGATTCTCTTGTTGCTCACAACGTCCGCTAGGGATATGTCCACGTAACCCAGTGTTTCCTACCAGAAAAAAAAGCCGTTATGAAGTTAAATAAAAAAGTATTGCTTGGGATGAACGAGTCAAATAGCAACTATTTCTTTTTACCTTGGGATGAAGTAGACCAAGTCTTGAAGACGTGCTAACGACTTCAAAATGCATCCTGTCGTTTGTTGGTGGCTCTTCGAGAGTAAATGAAAACTCTTCGTCCCATCTTGGATCACGGTTCTTTTTTATTGGCTACACAAACAAACAAACGTATCTGGTAAATTCCACTGATAGCAAACTAAATATGAATAGAGGATTAAAATTTTGGATGAAAATATGTTCCATGTCAATTCGACCCGTTTCAACCTGCACAAAATCCATGCATGCATTGACAGCTTACATGTTTTTTTGTAACAAGACAGTTAAGTAACCTACACAGGAAAAAAAACAAAAACTATGAAATTTACCTTTGTTCTTTTTTCTTCCCCCTTAAAAAGCATACGTACAGATGGATTGGTATGATGTTTTCCTTCAAGATCTTCAGCTTGATGGATTATAACAACAAGCAAACCGCCACCTACAGGGGTGCCTTCAGGTGCCTTTTCGATCGCATTCTCTTCCCCATCAGCCGGAACTTGATCATCTTTAAAAGGCTTGTAGTTTACCTCAATCACGATTTGGCCACGAGATTTCTCGTTTTGCGGATCGTTGGGGTCCATGTTTTTTAGGAGTTCAAGAGTCATAACTCTTGGTTCTTCTGGTGTAACCTCTTTTAGTGGTACAACATTCATTCCCATCTTATCATGCTTCCCAACCTACACACCACACAAGTTGACCATGAAAGTCAAAATGTCCGTAACAAGTCAAATTAAATTGACTTTTGTTCTTTTTTTATTTAGTTTTGTAAATGATTTAAGTATTTTATAGGATTGATAAACTATATTATCAAAATGATATTATATTTTAACAAACCGTAACTAGAGCCTAGAGGTGGTAACTTAGGCAGGTTGGGTAATGGGTCAAAAACCAAAGCCCTTTAGTACAAATTGGGTTGCCCGCCAAACACTTTTTCGATTTTCAGCTTACTTAAATCTTTTTGCTCAATCCATTTAGTAAAACCACAACCCAAACGGATACATACAGACTATGAAGAAAAAGGTTAAAATTGTCACCTCTAGTTGTAATCGTTTAAATACACTTTGGGCAACTTTTGACCCGTTTGAACCTTTAAATGTACCTGTTCCCAATCATAAACGATGATCTCCAGAGCTTGTGATTCCGGGTCCTTGACAACGAAACTAAACTCTTGATTCCATTCAGGATTTAAATTTTTTTGTTTTACAGCGGTTTTCTTAGATGGAAGTTTGTCCTCAGTAAGTTTCAGTTTTACATACGGGTCAGATGCACCCAAAAGATCCTTCTTTTTAAGTTTCATTGCCCGTACAACCTTCACATGTAACATTCCAACGGGCCTCTTCATTGCTCTGCCAATTTGAAATGTTGACTCATCAGAATATTTGAATTTAACTAAAATGAATCTCATGTAAATGGTAGGTGTTTTGAAACTGTTTTTGTAATTTTAAACAATCAAAATCAATAATAAATTGGTTGAATGAAATATTGTACCAATATGCTTTTGTTATTTGAAGTTTTAAAAAACTTTTATTACTAACACATGATGCACAATAAGGTCATTCTTTTTAAAACAGTTCTGTTGCAGCTTGTTTGGTCATGTTTTTTTACTCTTTGATAATCAGTTTTGGTGCAGCTACTTTTTATGTAGTTTACTAGCTGCAACAAAACTGATTATTCGTATACAGAAGCAAGATCTGTTTATCCAAAATATAAAATCTGACCATTGCTAATTTGCTACTTTTAGGTGGTAGTTAGGAAAGGATTAGTAATTGACTAGTACTTACTTTGCAGGGTCGAGTACGGGTACCACGAGTGTTTTAGGCCATAAATACATATTTGCAACCTGATCTTTGATGGTTTCCTGAATGAAAATGAGTGTAAAATAATGCAAGTTTAATATCCCCTCTATTTCTTGAATAAGTTTAGTTTAATATGTTACATACCTGGACAAATCTGTACAAACCAGGGATGGACATGAGATCGGCCCCAAGCAGTTTTAGCCCGAAATCAACATGAGGCTGAAATATTGAAGAAACTTAGATAGATGTACACATGGGGTGTATGGGAAGTCAAATGATTTACTTTTCTAATGCTAAATTTGATAGAACATTTTCATCAATAACTTAAAGATTGTTACCTTCTCCATGAGAGACACATTAATTTGACAGAAGCACGGGAAGCTAGGAACCAATGGCTTTAAGGTGATTCGAGGAGAAGCAAATACTTGCAAGTCAATCACCTGTAAATTAGTAGAAACAACATATAATTTAAGCATAACCAGTTAGTTACTCATATAGAGTTGGCAAAACGGTCGAATACTCAGGCTGCATCTACCTACATTATCCCTATGGCCCCGCACACACATACCTGAACGGTGGGTCTCATCCCGAATGCCTTGACAGCTACATGTATGTTAGGATTGCCTGCCCATCTAAGAGACGGTTCCATTATCAACTCCTTATCATCCGTTGTATAAACTTTCATGCCTGAATGACCATAAAACATAAGTTAAAACTAATAAATTTTCACTTTTAAAAATTTCAAGATATAACTAGCAGTCATTTAAATGGTCTTAAAACCTTGAAATGTAGGTGGTAGGCAGCCTAAGGTAAGTGTATCAAATTCGACTGCATCGATTTTGTACTTGGGAATCTGTTCTTTGATGATAGGATCCGCAATCGTCTTCACTTGGCTGCAAATAGCCTACAAAACATTCAAACTATCACTATTAGCCATGTTAGACCATGTGTAGTGGTGCGTTCTCAAAGAACCCCATGGCAGGTCCACATCAGCTTTGGGCGCCTTCTACACAGCGCCAAGAAGGATTTTAGCCCTCAAAGCGTCCCTACGTAGTGGGAAGGGGGCGTTTTTGGGCGTTTTTTGGCTGTAATGGGGTGTTTTTTATTGATAAAAAGCCCAAAAACGCCCCACTACACATGGTCTTAGAGTTGGAAAAATGGATGGGCAAGTCACGTGTCACAATGGGTTTGGTTCAATCAAATAGTTTTACGCGGTCTTGTCACGTTGAATTGATACAAAATGATTATAAGTTATGAAGTCATTCGGTTTTAAACATGATAACAAAACTTTCAAACTTTTTCAGTTATATTCTTTTAAGCTGATGATTTTTTTATTTGTGTTAACTAGTTGAGAAATATATAAATATAACTTAAATTCACTAACTTTAAATGTAAATATGTTAAAGTCAACACACTACCTTGTCAAGATATGGCCACATTAGTTCAATAAACCTGTTAAGCCAATCAACCTGCACACCATAAGTTTGAATGTAAGCTTTGAAAGTCAAATGATTTACTTTTCTAATGGTAAATTTGATAGAAAATTTTCATCAATAACTTAAACTATTAAAAGGGTATTGAAATGAAACATTTTTAAGTTCAAAATTTAATTTTTTTAATTGAGAAATTATTATTATATTCAAACTTTATAATAAAAAATAGTTAACTAGAGAAAAGTGAATAATAACTAACATACCCGGTCATGATCAGGGTTTTTAATCCACAAAGGTATCTCCGGAAGCATCTCTTGCAAGGACTTTGTATCTCGTTCAATCAAAGGTCGTACTTTGGGATCCTTTATATTTTTTTAAAAACCAAATAAATAATTAACTCATTAATTTCATATATAAAATAAATAATAATTAGAGATGTTTAGTTTGGATTTGCTAATGTAAACTAAAAATTTGTTTTTAAAGGTGAATTGAGTTGAATTCGATAAGCATTTTGGTATTTTGACTTCGACACACGCTGTGCATTGAACAGCAAAGACGACAGTGTCTAGAGTTTGTGATGTAGCCACACGTATTGATTAAAAAAAGTGTTTATTAAAGAGTAAACATCCAAAACTATGGTCAAAATAATAATTATGTAAAATTCAAATACGAAAGTTTTAAATAAGTCACGTTGAGCCGTTGAGGGACCAAAGTTGCAAACATTTGAAAGTTAGAGGGACCAAAAATGCCAAAATTTAATAGTGACTAGATGACAAAGGAAGAAGTCTTTGACCCCTCTAGTAAGTAGTAGTTTAGGTAATATATTTAACAGATAAATAATATGAAAATATAATGGTAAATTATTACACAATGTTGTTGTATATTGGACAAATATGTATATACCAAGTGGAGCAACACATGCAAGCTATTATATAAATAAAAACATATTCGTTATAAATTATTATGTGGTCATAATTTATTTTCTAATTCTCCTTATCACTGATATCCAATAATAAGCAAATAAAATATTATAAACAAAATGATTAATCACATTATAAGTTAGTGTCACTTTCTATAATTTTAAGAAAAAAATTATTTCCGATCCACATAGCAAAATAATTAATTTCACACTTTATGATGTACAAGTGTGCTACACTTTATTTAGCCTGAAAAACAACATTTTCCATATCAACTAATGGTAATAAACTTCTAAGTGGTGCATAACAGTTTTATTCTAATAAAATCGATTAACTTTTGGTGTTTTGCAACTTTTTTGTAAATGTTAATTTCTTTTAAAGTAAATGGCCTAATGGAAAAATATATAACTTTTAATTAGTATTTGATTTTTATGTTAAGGAGAAACCTACTATATAGTAACCAGGTAGTATATTAGTTACTCTCAAAAGAAAGGCCTAACCCGAAACCTTTATTTTGTCACAGGTATGACTTGAACTAAAAAGTTAAAGTCTTGAGCACTTCATATCAACATAACGTTCGGAACATAAAAGTTACTTTACTAATGAAGAAAACTTGCAACAATTTAGTGGGAGAAAGTTTGGATACACACCGATCAATCAATGATTTTGTTAAGTTTAATACAGGTGTATCATACTGTCATGAACTAAAAAATTAAAATCTTAAACGCTTCATATCAACGTAACTGAGAAACATAAAAGAATGAAAAAAACTTCCATGGAAGAAATTTTGGATACACACCGATCAAGCAATGATTTTTTAAGCTTAATTGTGCTACTAAAATTAATATATTAAATCAATATAATAACAAAAGTATTTACATTTCAGCATCTCATTGATTGTCTAAAATCCCTAAAAATCTGTAATAATATATGTTGACTATTTCCAGAGTCAACAATTTTCAATGAACAAAATCAAACAACACAAAATCAAAATCTGAAGAGGAAATGAATTAAAGCTTCAAACTGACCTGAACATTTGATGGTTGAAAGTAGATGAAGAAATAATAACCCATCACAAGTCCAATTGAAACCCCAATTCCAAATCCAAACGTCCCTGCAATCGTACTCACTATCCCCATTTTCACTTCCGATCTTCGTCTCCAAATCGCACCAATTCCAATTCTCATTCACGATCACAATTTCATTACCTAATCACACTCTGAGCCAAAACAATTCAACAAATTAATGACGAAATTAATACATGAAACGGATAAGAATTGAATTGAATTGAGTTGAATTGTTACCTAATAATTAAAATAAAGGATTTGAAAGGTGTCGGCAACGGTTTATGAGCTCCAATTTTGTGTGAAGATTTGTTTTACGTGTTGTGTGCGTGTTTTGTGGGTGTGAGAGAACAAGGATTTGTATTTTGATTGGTTCTTCATAAATATCTTACCAAAATCAACACTATTCAACTTTATTTTTATACGTTTTTTTATCAATAGTTTTTTCTAAATTATTGGATTATTTTTATAAAATAGTACGTGAGAGTGTGAGAGCTCCGTCGACATCATACAATAACTGATCTTACTAAACAAGATAAACCAAGGGCATGAAATTTCGTGTTATAGCTTCAAGAACTATGAATGTGGTTTTTGAAATAGTAGAATTTGTTATAAAAAAGGGCTAGTAACGACGCGACGTATCTTAATGAGAGTTTGTTTTCTGTCTAGATTTAATCATTGGTTTTATATATTTAAGTACAAATGTAAGGACTTTATTCGCGTTTTACACATTTTTCATGGCTGGTAGAATTCGAAGATGGTGGGGATAGAATATAGATAGGCTAGGATATATGAAGACGGCAAAAGGAAATGAAAGAGGTGGGAGAAAGAACCTCTTCGTAGAGTTTTGTCCCTAGAGCTACTCAAAACATATATTAATTTTATGCGTTGATTATTTTTCTTCATTGTACAAAATTTTTTAATTAGATTCAATTCAATTAACTTAATAGAGTTCTTAGAGTTTAAACAGGGCTTGTTTCAAGCGTTTTCTTTAGAACATGCCGCCTGTGAATAATATTGCAATCTCAAGCTCAATCTGTCGTTTATATGGATAAATACCTAATAGATGTCTTTAGCATTACAGACTTAGTCAAACTACGTATTAGACTTAAGTCTGACCTTATGTTATTATGTGGGTTTTTTTCCTAGAGTTTGGCTCATTTAACCTTAAATCATTAGAAGTTTTTAATGAGGTAACTTAAAGTAACTGATAGTACTTTGGTTTGTTTAGACAAAAAGTATGTATGCCAAAAAGTGTTAAGACATCATAGGGATGGTAGTTTTTTAATTGACCACACTTGATTGTTTAATATATTTTATAAAAAAGTGTGACAAATTAAGAAAACGCACTTTGATATTTCAGTATTTGTGAAAAGACAATAATTCTAGGGATTTTCTCCCAACTTTTATATAAGTAGTTATAAAGATAAAAGTACCTTCTATTAACTTAAAGATTAAACATAAAATGACACGCTCAAAAGATAAAATTACATGAATGTGATACATTCAACACAACCTTCCTTTTTTTTCATCCAACTTCTATTTTCTTTATAAAAGAAACGAAGTGATTTTCAACTCAAAGACTTTAGCGGACGATTGGTTGTGGATTTGATTATAAGCTAACACAATTTTATGGATGAAATATAAGGCGAGATGTACTGATTTAGTTTGATAAAACTGATGTAGTCATCCTATATTGTAAGTTTTTTAGTGTACTTTTAGGTCCTAATGTCCGGTAAATGGTCAATGTTGTTTAACAAGGTGTTAAAAAAATTGGTGTTGGTGAGTTCAATAAAATACCAAACATAAAAAAATCATTAAATACAAAGTTGGGAAGTCCTTGTATTTTTATGAGTATAAAGTTAGAAAATTAATAAAATACATTCTTCTTTTGTCCTTTATTTATTAATTTTTGGTCAATAAAATATTAATGACATGTTAGCTAGGGCCATAGTGGCTAGTGTTGGGATGATATGGAGTGGTACCATTTGTGGCTAGAAAGATGAAGTTGAAAGCTACTTTCACCCGGAAACTCAATAATGTTGCCTTCCAAAATGGGTGTGCCCTTGTGTTTTAAAGGCTACTCATTTGTTTCATTCAATGATTCCATGTGTTTGGCAGGTGGGGTGGTGTTTATTTGGCTACAATACAACCTTCACCCTACACATGATATATATGACAACTTGGTGTTTATAACTCAACGGCATTTGGGGAGGTGAAGGATTTGAATAAGTGGCTAAGGTCACGAGTTTGAATCCGGATCCTAGGGGGTTTTCCTCACGGCTTTAGAGCGTGGTTTCCTCCTGAACTGGCGTGCGACTTTGGGTTTGCCCTCCCGGAGAGACGCCCCACCATTGGTGGGGTTACCTCTGCTCGAGTAACCGGGTTAGGGAGTTAACACGGTAGGGGCCTCGTGTTGCTGTTCAAAAAAACAAAAACCAACTCGGAGGAGGTTTTGTTTTTTAGGGGAAAGGCCTCGAGTAACCTTAGTCACTAGCCATTGTTGCTCCTCACTTTGGGCCTTTGGGGTTATGGTTACCTTTGCTTATTGGGCTAGTGTTTGGGCTTAATGGTTAAGGCCACGAAGATAAAGGGGGTCAATCCTAATTGGTCTTTATGAAACAAAATAAGAATTTTGAAATCCTTACGTTTTTGTTCATTTTCTTCATGACCATCTTCTCATTTCTCAATTGGATGTTTTCTGTTTGGTGGTAGAATAGTTGAGGGGCTGCGTTAAAAGTGGCAAAATAGTTTAGTATTTATAGGACTACAAGACTGCATCTCATACAACACAAAGTTAACTCGTTTATACTCATTGGTGACATTTTACATAATTGAATGCGTCATCATGTCAGCTCTCACGTCTGAGACATGAGAGTATACCTACCGTCCTAAGTGTTTTATAGCAACTTCTCTAATAAACGCCTTACTTGGGGTGCGTGCACAGACCGGGAGGAGCAGATGATTTAATTTACATAGTCTTATCCTACAGCTTGTGTAAGATACTATTTCCACGGCTTAAACTCATGACCTGTCATAAAGCAACAACCTTTTCAGTTGCTCCAAGACCCACCGTCCTTGTTTTTTTATAATATAAACTTGAAGAACCATAACTTCATGAGTTGTTTGATTATTTTGTTCAGTTTATATGATCTTAACTTGGATGTCATTGGTATTAGAACCATGTTTGTTTCATATATTCATAGGACATTGAAACCTCAGCATTTTAGACTTGTATAGCTTACATCTTCACTTGTTACTTTTATTGTTGGTTCATGACAATATTTCCTTTATTTGGCACCCACACTTGCATTTTATTAATGATCCAACCTGTTACCAAATCTCCTTGCTGAATCTGTGATCTTTGTAGCTTGTCACATGACAGACATGTCTTTATGCATCAGCTTTTTGCCTCACTGATTTTTCCTCACATAAAATACACACACGTTATCATAGTTATCAAAAGCCATCGCTTTTTCGTCTAGGCCACCAGTTTAAGCCAAGCCCATCACCTGCGCTTTTAAATCCTAGGCAAAAAAAATCCTAGCAGATAGCTAATATTTAGTTGTATTTTATTTTTTTATATAACCTTATTCTTTAGTAATAACTATGTTTCCAGATAAAAACGGCCCTAAAAGTATTCCATTGATCTTTACGGCTTCTTAATGTGTTGTTCAACCGTTAACCGTTTTCAATCATTTATGATTTCTTCTATATACAGATAATTTTTGATACTTTTGTTGAATATTACAGTATTGGAAATTTTTTGTATTTAATTGAAGGATGTGTTAATTTTCAATCATGTAATATATTTTATATTTTTTTCATGTTCGCTTTTTATTTCTCGGGCCCACACTTTCTTTGCCCCCCGCGCCTTTGATAACTACGCGCATTGTTAACAACAAGTTTTATATGATATCTTGAAGAATTGGAAAATGGAGAAGCCTCTTAAATTCACAATGAATAACCTGCTTCCCCATCCATGTTACACGGTATAATATTATTAGCCATTTAGTCCTCAACAGTATTGACAGACATGACGCAAAATATATGGGTCATGTTTGGGTCCGGTCGTAAATAGAGGGTCCGGCCCACCAACACGCCTGCAACCTGTTTACGACTTGGTTACTTGATTGAAACCTACTTACCAACTCGTTTTGACCCGTCTATACTTTTGGTCATTTTAGATAAATGGGTTACACGGGTCATGAGTCCGGGTTAATAAAATTCCAACTTTATGTTAGATGTAGATTGAATAAAAAACCACTAGTTTTATATGATATTATGATTTTGAAACACCACAAATCCAGAAGCATTGGAAAATGAAAAACCTCATAAATTCACAATGAATAACCTGCAAGCACATAAATATTGCATGATACATGTTCTGTTAAGTTCTAATATAACATTAGTTTGTTATTTCTATTGATCACATACAAAACCACATTTAGATATGTATGCATGATGAATTTTCAAATGTTTTCATAAAATTATGTATTTTTAGGATAAATGATCTTACTTTTATTTTTAAATAGAAAAAAATATCTACACACTTTTAAAATTAGAAACCCATGACTAGAGGAGTTGGTTGTGTGTCTTTAATGCTCTTAAATATGGGTTTGAAATGAGCATTTTATTCACAAACTTGTTTTCAAAATAGCAATGCTCATTTTCTTCCATATTTTTCTTTTGGTTTTGGTCCTGTTGCATTTAGGAAGCAATGGTTCATTAGTGCCAGCAGTTATAGTATTTGGTGATTCGATAGTTGATACCGGAAACAATAATTATTTACAGACAATTTTTAAGGTGAATTATCCTCCTTATGGTCAAGATTTTTCTGGAGGTCAACCCACTGGCAGGTTTTGTAATGGCAAAGTTCCTTCTGATTTTCTTGGTATATATATAAACATCACTTCCTTTTTATTTAGTTTGAATGATTAATCATTTCATCGACGTCTGAATGATTCAGACTACTTATTTCACGAGTAGATGTCTGAATGGTTCAGACATTTGCCTCTGAATGGTTAAGCATTATACATAGTCTAAATGGTTCAGACTTCTTATCTGAATTGATCAAACATTTGTCTTTGAATAGTTAAACAATATACTAGGTCTTAATGGTTCAGATGCTATCAAACAGCTCCTTAGATGATTTTAAGTTATATATTGCCTACATGCTCAATATGTTTTCAATAAAATGTTGTATTCATGCATCAATATCCTACAAACCATATAACACTTTTGCATCATTCAAATGATACATATGCATATAAGTAGTGAAATTTATTGGTTTGTTTTTTTTCTAATTTTTTTGTTAAGTAATGTATCTATAATAATTTAATTTGCAGTGGAAGAATTAGGTGTTAAAGATGTCTTGCCACCATATCTTGACCCAAACCTAAAAATTGAAGATCTACAGACAGGAGTAAACTTTGCATCTGGAGGTGGTGGATATGATCCCCTTACATCCGAGCTTGCGGTACGTACAACTTTAAAGAGGCATTAAAGGTTGGGTCTGGCGGGTCGTGTAACAAATGTTAATATGACATTTTGTGGGTCAAAGTGATTCAGGTTAGGTTGACTTAAACTGTGAGATTTTACCCTAAACCTTAGTTGTTATATATGTTAGCGATTTATTTGTGTTATAATTGGAGTATATGTAATTTATATATTATTTTTAAACACGTGCGCTTCACGTATGAAAAGCACACCGCTTTTCCACTTTACGCTTTGATTTTGGACCTAGTCGCTTTTGTGCACTAAACGCTTTTTAAAACCAAGATAGTGTCCTTAATTGGTATATCTCACTTGTGAATTTACTTATTTCTGCATAGTCTGTGATATCACTTGATGCACAAATAGAGTTGTTTAAAGAGTACAAGGAGAAGGTGAAATCAATGGCGGGGGAGGACGTGTTAAACGCAATATTAAGCAAAGGATTGTTCGTAGTCGTGACTGGCAGCAATGACGTCACCAACACATACTTCAATAACCCTCTAAGGCTATATCACTATGACTTTGACTCCTACACTCGTCTTCTGGTTGATTCCGCGTCTTCCTTTTTACAGGTAACTCTTATGTCACACGTTTAGCAAGCTATCAATGTTTTCGACATGATTTTATAATCGTTTTACTTATTTATCCATTACATTAATTGACACTAACTTTATGACTGGAAAACTACAGAAGTTGTATAATTTAGGTGCTCGACGAATCGGTGTTTTTAGCATCCCACCAATAGGGTGTCTACCGTCACAAAGAACGTTGAAAGGAGGAACACTTAGAGAATGTGCCGAGAGGTATAACGAGTTAGCAGCGTTATTCAACACCAAGTTGTCAAGGGAGATTGAGTATTTAAACCATAATCTTCCTTTTGCAAGGATGGTTTACATTGATGGTTATTATCTTCCACTTGACATCATTCAAAACCCAACAAAATATGGTATGTTTTTTCCATTACAAAGTAGATAAAAGCATATGATTATTTGTTTATACATGTTTTCTTCCCATAACATAATGAACAAAAAGATTTACATACATTTATATTCTGTTTGGGATTGCTTATTAATTACAAAACATAGGGACGTAAATGACAATTTATTCTTGTTATAAAAAATGTGAGTTTATTTGATATTCACTTTTTAATGGGCTTTTTTGTTCTTGGACATCTACGCCTTGCGTCTCTCGTCGATAGGTGAGTTATATAGTGTGCTTTGTGACGTTGAGTGCTTTGTGACATTTTGTTTATGATTTATTGCTACAGGGTTTGATGTTTCAAACATAGGTTGTTGTGGCACGGGTACGATAGAGGTAGCTTTCTTATGCAAGTACACTTGTACGAATGTGTCGGAATATGTATTCTGGGATAGCTTCCATTTTACAGAGAATGCATACAGAATCATTGTTCATGATTTCATCAGCAAAAATATGAATTTGATAATGTGAAACATGACTTGTTTTTGTATTTGATATGATGTAACGTTCTTTATACGGAATATTACTCAAGTGACCCATTACATACACTTATTTGTAATATGTCTGCTCGGTTATTACCCGTATCCGAAATGTGAATTCGGTTTTCGGTCACACAAAAAATGGTTTATTCGGTTCGGTTATCCAAATAAACCGAGTAATAACTGTTTTAATCAGATAACTGAGCCGAATAAACGATTTAATTGGTTTAAAGGTCTATTCAGTTGAATTCTGTTCGGTTAACGATTAGACTTAAATAAATTTCGTAACAAAAAATAGCGTTAATCGAACCATTGAATACCATTACGAATGTGGTGAGTTAGCGATCAGATACGCTCCTTGGACGAGCGAATGTGCCTCTAATGCAGCAAATACTCGATTTTTACTTTCAATATAAACTAGGATTATCTCGTGCTCGCGCGTTGCATGAGGCGCCAAACACAAATTTGGCATCCAAAACGTCCCGGGGGATGGTTTTGGGGCGATTTTTTGGGCTAAAATGTCTCACTACACATGATCTTAGCATAACTATACAGTATACATGCATTTATACAGCACATGTCAAATCTCACACATAAATTAGTAGCAAACTGTATGATCATATATGGAATTGATGTGCTATTAATTTTCGGCTAGGATTGTAAACGAGGTGAACTTTTAGCGAGCAGTTCGTGAACGTTCAGCGGAATGTTCGTTTGTGTTCGTTCGTTTAATAAATAAACGAACACAGACAAAAAGTTCCATTCGTTAAGCTAATCGAACGAACTTGAACTGATCATGTTGCCTTCGTTCGTGAGGGTTTGGTAACGTGTTCGTTTGTTTTCGTTTATGTTGGGTAGTTACTCATATTGTCCATGAACAATTCGCAAACAAATTTAAACCTTAACAAACGAACACATACAAGCCTTGTTGTTTATGTTATATCATACGTAATATCACTCATTGACCATTTAAATTTCAGTTTATGTTAAAACATGACAAACTTATTATTTTTTGTACTAATTACGTTTATTGTAATTATGTCAACTATGTTAAGATAACTGAGTTAACTATTCAGCGCTTATTTATTTTTGGTGAGTTTTCATAGTCTTTCAAATAAAAAATGCATATTTTGTTTTATAATATATGTGTTTGTTGGTGTTCATTTATGTTCGTGAATATTTGTTTGTGTTCGTTTACTTTTCGTAATGTTCGTGAATAGTTCATGAACATGTTCATTTCCTTAATGAAAGAACACGAACATGAAATCGCTAAGCGTTCGTGAATTGTTCATAAACACGTTCGTTCCTTAACAAACGAACACAGACAAACCATGTTCGTGTTAGTATCAATAGTTTTAGTTGCTTCACACAGTTCATTTGATCATAACAACCAAACTCATGCTTGTTATAGCTACTCTAAATCCAAAGAACCAGATAAATACTTGTAGCACTATCCAAATTTCAATAGATATTCTCAAATAACTGTAAAACACAAGGATTGTTTTTAGAAAAAAAATTAAGAACATCTACATGACTACATCACTACATGTAATTGTAAATCATCAAACCCAATCTAAAAATAACCTTTGATAAAGCCCACTACAAGGCCCAATTTTATTTTTTTCAAATCCGTTAGTTTAACTAGCAAATCTCATGTCTTAGTAAGTTGACTCAATGGTAAGCTTGAAACTGTGACCAGAATCTCTGGGGTTCGAATTTGTTTTAAGCAGTTTTCTAAGACATGGTGACGCTCGTCTAGGTCTACACCCCGGATTCATGTCCGAGCCAAAAGGGTTTTACATGGCACGGTTAAAGGTTTCTGTCCGATTTTTCCATGGGTACAGTTGGTTGGCGAGTTTCAACTACGATTAACTTGGCTCGTAAAGAGGGTTGTGGTGAGCAATGCTGCAGTTACAATAATGGGGAGCCCCAACGCAAATGGAAAATACCTATTGGTAAGTTCATTTATTATTGCGAGTATGAATAAAAAAACATGTAATGACATCTTTACCTTCAACTACCATAAGTGGAGGTAGTCATATCGATAAGAAGAGATTATTGAGACACCATCAAATTTTAATCCACCATCTCATAGATCTTATATAACATGGCTATACGACCCCTTATACATACTGTATAAAAGGTTGTATATGCCTATAAGCATCATATGAGTTGTAACCTCAAAACACATTAACACATACATTGCAGTTTTCAGGGTGATGAGACATAGACAAATGGACGTGTATAGTTTTATATGCAACTATTTTTTAGTTTTTATTTAAAACAAATTTCATCAAAAATAAAAGTAGAAAAATTCTCGTTTTCACTTAAAATCACACAACTTTAATCCTTTTATAATCACACAAAAATCAATCTTCATAAAAGAGTTTGAAAAGCTCACAATTTTCACCTAAAAGACATCATTTTAGCTCTATAATCACACTTAAAATAAATTTTATAAATTTTACTTTAAATAAAAAACTCTAAATATTCACTTAAAAGTACACAAATTTAGCCATACAATCACACTTAAAACAAACTTCATAATTAACTTTTCAAAAAACTGATAATTTTCACATAAAAACACTTAATTTTAGCCCTATAATCACACTCAAAATAAAGTTAATAAATTTTTTTAAAAAAAATTAGGTTAAATTTGATAGCTATATAGTGCGTATAGGGTTATACGTTAGAATAATAATCGAGGCGCAGGGTGTTGGGGATGGAAAAATTTATTCCGGTGATTATACGATGTGTATAACCCTATACGCAAAAGTTTCTGGTAATTAGTGTGTCTAATTTTTCATGTGTGTCAAATGAGACCTTTTATACATTACATACAGTTGTGTATCTATCTAATAAATCAAACTTTTAGAGGGCAATTTTTGGAGGGATTTTTTTTTTCTATAATAGGAAGTTTGGGAGGTAAAATTTAGCTAAATTTTTCACCATGCAAGTTGATGGAGCCAACTCCTTAAATGTTATATATTTACAAATTGTTATATATAATGGTTATAATTTCTTTATAAATATTATTATTTAACCCGTGTGTAACACACGGGTATTAAACCTAGTTAATTTATAAAGGACATGTCGAACTAACACAACCCTATTTATATCCTCTACTATTCTATACATAGACTATTTTTTTTACACAAAAGAAATCAAAAGTTTTTATTTTTCTTGTATTAATTTAAGCATTTACTTTCATTTTAATACATGCTTTTTTGTCAAATCACATACAACTTAATAGAAAATTGGAGTGAATAAATTTAAGTGGTTGAGAATGATAACTTTTTAAAATGTTAGGAATTCATATGTAGGAAAAATAAATATTATTTTTTAATTAAAACTAGATATTGGTACCAGGACGGTACCGGTATCGATACAATCCTGATCTCATCTCTAACGTTGTGTTCTTAAATTTACTTAACGAAAAAAAAAGGAAATTTAATGAGATCTCTTCCTTTCTTTTCTCTTATTTTCTCCTCTCTTCCTTTTTTTCCCTTTTTTTCTTTACTTTCCTTCTATTTTCTTCCGATTGAGAAGGAAACAATTTCCTATCAACTTCTTCTGCTTTTCCTTTCTTTTATTTTGTCTTCCATCTTTAATGAAACTACGGAACACAACTTATTTTCATTTCATTTCACTTCCTTCGTTTAACTATTTTCATTTCATTTCACTTCCTTCGTTTAATGAAACTCGGAAACACAATCAATTTTTTATTTTCTTTACTTTTTTTTATTTTTTTTTCATTAACTAAACTCGAGAATACAATATAAAAAGTACCAAAACTCAAAAACTAAAATAATAATCCGTAATATACTCACTCGGTTTTAGTGTAACAAGTTTGCTATTTTAGGAGAAGTTAGTGGTAATTATATATTGCATAGTGTCAGATATCTTTTCTAAAAGTAGCAAAGCTACTTACCATATGTATACAAAATAGATTTATTTTGTAAATTAACCACCAATAATGTTTGGAATATCCGTAGAGAAAAAAGCATGAGTAAATTAAATAAATTTTAAATAGCAAACACGATTTTCGTTGTCTTGATAACACAATTAAATCAGAAAAATCGTACAACGAGCATGTGTTGGTATCTTTCACAAAAACATTCGCAACGTTATAACCCCATTTTCATATAAACAATATTAGTAAGAATGTCGCATCACTTTTTTATTTACTTTCACGTATTCTTCCCACAAACACATTTACTTTTTTCAGATAACGGAACGAATAAAGCCCGGCTACTTAAGGGTAACCTAGTGACGAAAACGACATCTTACGCTCTGCGGACATGTACAGTGTTGAGTCGCCCAAGTCCACTTATTCCAGGGAAAACCTGACTCAAATCAGATAAAAACTCACTAACCCATTTGACCGTAAACACGACAACAAACTAGTGGTATCCAAATATTTTGCCACTAGATCACATTAAAAATAGCGCAAACACATTTACCTCAACATCAACTTTCCTACAATCATCGTTATATTTCCACATCACCATTTCTATATCTAATTATTTAAACATATATTATCTGCAAAACCACACCTACCATCATCAAAATTCACCGCCACCGTCAAAATTCACCACACCATCGACCATCATCATCTACAAAACCACACCCGCCATCTCTAATCCACCTTCAACATTGTCCAACCTCACCACCACCATCATCCACAATCTTGAACAATCTGCCTATACCAGTATACCCTCATCATACCCATTGTCACTCCATCATCACCATTCAAAACCTATCGTAGTTTCATCACCACCGTTGAAAACCCAACCCGTTGAAAATAATTATTAAATGCCATGGGACCCACCATAACTTCTCATCCATCGCCCTTAGACCATGTGTAGTGGAATGAGCCATTTGAGAAGCTTTGTGTGACATGTGGAGTACATGTCATCAAGGGGCTCTTTACCCAAATGAGATGTAATGAAAAAAGCCCCTAACAATCATCATCTCATCATTTACTTCATTAAATATAAATTATAAAATAATTAAAAACCTAAAATTTCATTAAACATAAAAAACAATACATTTATTTATTAAAAGAACAATACATAGATAGAGTTCGAAGTAAAATCAAATATCCGTCAACCCATATTTTTCTTTGATTTTTTCGATGCACTTCATGTGAAGTGCTAGTTGTAACTCGTTCATGACGTTGGTAGGTTTGTTAAAGAGTTCGATATCTTTATGCATTTGTTTAGCTTCCCGAAGTTGTAGTTCCCCTTGACGAATTTCTAGTTCTTTTTCTTTTTGTAGCCGCCGTTGTTTGGGAACTTCTCTCTCTTCCGCCTTCTCCTTGAGTTGTTGTGATTTTAACTATAGACGTTTTAACCCTTGTTCACCAATTTGTTCTAGTCTAGCGTTCACATCGCTAAACTGGATGTTTGAACCCTTCATCGATGACTCCGCCCTCTTTTCTTTTTTCCCACTTCTCCTACCGGGTGGACGTGGTGGCTCTTCAAAGACTCGTTCCTCTTCGACATCAAATTCGTCATCGTTTATGTTCAAGTTGATAAACGTGCGAGCGTTGGAAGACTCGCTTTCGGTACCTTGAGAAGACGATGTTTTTGACTTTTTTGAACGTGTCGTCTTGACATTCATGTCGAGGCTACTTAACCATTTCGGGTTATCCTTTAGTAACAACCAACAATTCATGTGTAGGAAGTTTCCTCTTTTTTGTGTGAACTCTTCCAACGCTCGGTTTTGTATGTCGTTGTCATTACGACCACTACCCCAGTTAGAACAAATACGCTTGTAAAGGCCATTGAATTTGTGACATCCCGCCCGGCGGCGGAAAACACCGAGCTGTCATGTGAATCGGATATCATAAGTACAAGCACATGGCACACTAAATGCATATTTTAATATTTATTAAGCAATAATGTCGTGACATAAAGAAACATTAAATAGTCTTAAAAACGGTAACAGAAACCGACAACTAAATATTGTTTATTGTCTTTTTATTCTAGGTCCGAAGCATCCTACGTGTCTTGAACCAAAACCGAAATCAAACACCACCTGAAAAACGTGTAAAATAAGTTAGCTAAAGAATTAGCTAGTGAGTAAAAACACAGTTAATAATACATAAATATGAAATCCGAGATCATTATAGATTGTGTTTCGCAATCTCATGTGTATAGCAATTGTATTATATTACTCAACCATGACCAACGAAACATACAACGAATCCACGTATCCATAAGCCCCGTAGGGTAACTTTTAGCAATAAGTCATGAGAACCACTCATGTTACAAATATTGATAACTATTGTTTAACCGTCATTTAACCGTCTCGACATATCTGTTATCAATAAATGTTTACGCATCTAAAGGGTCATAGCAACATCGTAACAAGCATCACATATCGAATCTAGTAACCAACGAAACCAAACGAATCGCCGGGTCAAATCACCTACTAGGCCATTAAGTGTAGGTGGGCTTGTCAAGCCATTAGCGCTAACATCGTACCGGTGGAATTTACGAGATAATACTAATACTATTGACTAACACATAATTTTGCATCATGTGGCCATACAAGATTAACACATCAAATGATCTCATTTTGAAATAGAACAAAAGAAACGAAACCGTAGTAATATCGAAACACGTATTTCAGCCCCAAAACGAAAATAGTAAAAAGGGGAGTGAGTTTACTCACCTTGAAATGCAATAAGTATTGAATCACAATAAACGTAATTAACGAGAGCCGAGGATTTTCCAGATATTGGTACCACCTAATTAATCGGACAAAATCCCATTTAGAAACGAACCAAATAATAATAAAATCATAAATCCGAGATCTAGCGTTTCGGATTTGGGATTTAAAGTTTTAGATTGTAAGTTGGGATTGCTACGAAGCGTTTATTGTATTTTCGTTGTTGATTATATATATTTTATACAAATCATACATGTATGTATTTTAAATTACAAAACTTACTTATATTATTTAGGTTATTAGGTAAGTAAGATTAGATGTTTAAGAAATGAAAATTATATAAAAAATTAAAGATGAGGGCAGTGGGTTTCGAACCCAAGCCTAATCGTTTACAATTTCGCACCCAACCACCAGACCAGAAACCACTTTTTGTTATAAATCTTGTTTTTAAATTGTTTTAACTTGTCTAATCCAAGAACACCCTATTTCAATCCAAGCCCTAGAACAAAGATCGATCCGATTCGTTCAAACCAGTGAATCAATTCAAAAACAAGTAGAGGGCTTTTAGTCTACACGAACATACGAGCATTTTGATATATGATACTTACTTGGATGATGAAGAAACAGGTCGATGAAGACGATGAACAAATGCTACGGTTGTGTGAATCAAAGATTGAGATTTCGATGTTTTTGCTTGGAATCAGATAAACAAAGAGTGATAGCAGGTAACGAGGAGCATGTATGCAACTGGAATTGTGTTTTGGTTAAACGAAAGTAGTCGATAAGGTTGTGGGTTTGTACGAATTGTTTTGGGTTAATTAGATGTTTAATTCGGTGTTATGATTACAATTGATTGTCACCATTGATTTCAAAACGCACGGTTGATGATTTCTGGTTAATGACATTACCGTTTGGATGCGTTATGAACGATTCAAGTATGTGGGTATTGAAACCGATTATAGATTTGTAGTGAACACGGATCCGGGTCGATTAAGTTATGAATTGGACATGGCATTTAGTTCGAATCACCCACACGAACGTTTACGTGGTTTTAATTTGATTTTTAGTGTTAAAACGAGTGATTGTGGCCTCGCCGGAGATGACGATTTTTCCGGCCAACTGCCGGCGCCAGAATCACGGGTTAAGGGGGTGGGTTAAAAGTGTAACTTAATTATTTACATAATCGGTCCCTTATGTTTAGATAGTTTAATGAATTCAGATTTAAACCTTTATTACTAGTTTGAAAGTTGACAGATTCAGCCCAAAGTTAATTTATAAGTTATATTAGTTAATAAACTTAACTTTGTTGAGACGTAACGTTTATATAAGTGACGTTTTTGATTCTTTAGTTTGTTTTTGACGTTACGACACTATTTTGAGACTTAGGAGCGTTTTTGTTTAACGTTTTCATAAATTTTCTTCTATGAGTATATATATTTTGAGATGTATAGTTCCACAATTATTTATTTGATATACGTGAACGTTTTGAAATGTAAATTTAATTAAGACGGGAATAACGTAGAATCAATGTGTTTATTCATAATAGTAATAATAATAATAAATGTTACATTTGAAGAAGTAAATACGATTACAATTTAACGGGTAACAACTTCGGGTCCGAGTCGGGCATTCGGGTTCGGTTTTAGGGCAGATGTCACAGAATTGATTGCACTTTGCGTTTATGTCCGACCATTTTCTGGATATTGAGTTAGCCGTACGCATACCCGATGACTCGGCGTAAGCGGCTCTTACGCGGCTCCAAAAAGTATTGTTATCTTGATAATTCGCTGCAAAAAACCAAATTATTTATTAGAAGTTTAAAAAAATAACATCCATTAAACTATTATATTTAAATACTTACAACGAACCGGATCCTCGGACGTATCTAGCCAACATCTCGCCAAAATCTTGTAGGCGTCTGGCCTCGATGGTATCATGACCTTTTTAGTCCTTGGCACATCGCTAGGCTTCTTTTTGTGTTGGCGTCTCCTAGGTTGCGATGACTCGGGTACATTTAATGGTTGTTGTTGGGTGGTGTCTCCGGAACGGTTTCCGGTGGTGTAGAGGATTGTAGAATGTCAAATAAATTTTATTGAATGCCATATTGGCTTGGGTGAATGGCAAAAAGGTTGGGTTGAAAGCCATAAGGAATGTTAATCGGAGACAAATTTGCAATATAGTTAAACAACGGGTCGCTTTGGTATGAGTTCGGTTGTTGATTGTTTTAATTGGGAAAATAACTGTTGCCGAACCCGGAGCCGTTAGGAAACATGTTTCTTGAGAGGATTTGTAAAAGAAATTGTGTAGAAAAGATAGTGTTGTAAATTGTGTATGTGGTTTTAAAATAAATTGGGTTGGTATTTATAAAAAAAAGTAAATAATTAATTAAATGTTAATTTTTTTTAAAAAAAGTGACTGTTTTTTTCCCGTTAAACAACGGTCATATTGACCAAAACATTGATTTTTTGCAAAACAATGGGCGTTTTGTGGGCAACGCCCCAACTAAAATTTTAGTCCAAAGCGCCCCTATATAATGGGAGAAGAGGCGCTATTAGATGGCAAAAACACCCCACTACACATGATCTTAAGAACATACAACTTACGGATGGGCGAAGGCCACCCGTACCAGTGTACCACAACAATGGTCGGAGGCTTCCAAGTCAGCTACGAATGGCTGAGGATTAGAGCGTTGGATACGCTAAATAGATTGGATAATCCCAGTAACTTTTATTATAAAAAAATATATTGGATCAAATTAATAGTGAATTAATCATCATCAAAATCCAAAAATGATATATGTAATCATCATACAACAAAGACTTTATAATCATAAAGTTTGTCATGTAACAAAATTTTCTTTTCAAGATAAGAAAATGAAAATAATTGCACAAGTAAGTTGTACAAAGCTGTTTGCTGATATCACTCATATATATTCTGTACATGATAATATGACACATTAAATCACATTTACCTCCCCTGCTATTATGTCAGATTTGCATTGTCAATTCTTAAAGTACCAATTGTAGCATTTTTTTAATTGGATTTTAATAATTTTTTTAATTGAATTTTAATAATGCTAACCGAGAATATTCCTATCACCGTCTCTATTTTCGGATTATTTTCTTACGGTGGACGACTGTTAAAAAAGTTTAAAGTTAGCTTTTATGTGAATTTTAAATTAATGTTTTAGAGTTTTTGATAAGGATGTAAATAAATTAATGTAAACTTACCTAGAGAAGACGTTTCAAACAATAAAACAACAATGCTTAATAAAATAAGACCACTAACAAAACGTTAAAATCGGATAAAAAAGTAATACGAGACCGTCAAAAATTAATAATCTGGTTACCATAATAAGATAAGCTATAAAACACAAAACGACATCATTTCACAAAATCCAAAGAAAACAAATTGTAGATTCGGTTACACCCACATAGTTAAAGGGCAAAATGGTAATTATACATAGCCCATAATAGATGGAGAGAAACATAGTAAAATGACAAAAATGGACAGGCAAACACAATACAAGTGCCCCCACACTCATCATTAACCAAAGACCCAAAATAGTCATTTTCTACTACAACCCCTAAATAACTAAAAGGCAGCTTCTCAAAATGGGGCACTATTGCTTCTCAGAAGCCTAGATTCTTTTGGTAGATGCGAAACACATGCCTGCAAATAAATAATAACAAACAAATAATCAATTTCATATATGAGTTTTTTTTTTAATAACGACTTTTATGAATCGTGAAAGATGCAACCCTCATTATATAGAGTCTTAAACAAGTGAGGAGACCGTTATCGAGAATCAAACCCTCATCCGTGGGTAAAACATGTTTGTCTCACCAGCATTAACTAGATCATTAACTGATATCGCTAGAAAATAATACTTGTGAGAGTTGAACTTTGAGACTTTTTAGTAGATAAGTTCAACATACACAAGGGGTAGGATTTAATATAAACATGTGAGTTTAATATTTTTTATGTTTTATCAAACTGACAAGTTAAGCTATAATATTTTTTTACTTTATATATACATGAAACATTTGTAAAGTATAAGCTTTAATTTTTTTCCCTTTATTTACACATGAAACAACATTTGTAAAGCATGTGTTTCTTTGTATAACATTCTTTTATTTAGAGGGAGCATGATTTTAAAACATTTATCATGTTAGTATGAATATAGAATGAATACTTATGGCTATAAAAGTATAAAAAGTGATTTTTTTTCAGGTAATTTTTTAAGGAAAGAAGTTGAATATATGTTGATAGAATATATATATTTAAATAAAACAACTTGTGACGTACCCAAAATAAGCAACTTGTGTTGCTACCCAAAATAAGCCTTTTTTTCCCTCTTTTTGCTCTTTAATGTTACTAACAAATATTTATCTACTAGGTCTAATACCCGTGTGTTACACACGGGTTAATTATAATACTTTTAAAGAAAATTATAACTATTATGTTTATGGATTTATAAATATTAATATTTAAGTTAGCTCATCAACTCATGCATGGTTAAAACACTTAATTTTCCCTCCAAAGTTTCCTATTATATAACAAAAAATTTCCCCCAAAAATGGCCTCCTAAAACCTTGATTTATTAGGTAGATTTCTTTAAACACATATTTTAATGAAGAAAATTTTATATATAAATATTTTAAATGTCAAATAACAAAAAAATTGAAAGATAAAACGAATCAAGTCAGTAGTATCTTGTAATTATTAAAAAAAACTTATTAAGTCGTCCTAAAAAAAAGTCGTCCTAATTAAAAAAGTAAAAAAAAAGAAATAAAAAATAAGCACGTACGTCATCATGAAATAATAAGGGATACAGTTACAGATTTGATGTAATTGAATAGTTTAAAAAAAGAAAATGATTGATGTATCATACAGATATAAAAATAAACAAATATGACCATTTTAAGTTATTATATTAATTAAACAAAAAAAAAACATGTCTCTAAAAGAGGACCACCACCCACTATAAGACACAAATATATTAAATATTTTTGCTCATAATAAAGTTAATGTATCCTATATATAGTGCTTCAAGTATCCAATATATCTATAATTTAAAAAAGGCCAGAAATAGAAAAAAGGTTTATTCAAATTCCATAAAAAGTAAAGTTGACTAAATTTTAGTGTAACATTTAAAGAAATTCCCCAACTTTAAAAAAAAAAAAGCAAAAGGCTTGATGGGAAGAAGGAAGTTAGAAAAGAAGTTAGAAAAATATAATAAAAGTATAAAACATTAGCGTTATACTAAAAAGTCTTTAAAATCTATAAAGTTACAAAAAGATAGTAAAAACCCTAATTTAGATTTCTATATATTAGTGAGTAGAGTTCAACTACCACCGTAAAAAAATCAATCAGAGGTCGTTTAACAGTCTTATTATGAATTTATACATTTTAAGACATTATATTGAAACTTACCCTTTCTTTTAGGATATATATAAATATAGTATTGGTGGATATATGGGTATATGATGAAATAATAACAAAATAAAATATAATATAACAATTTATCTTTACTTGTTTTTGTAGCCTTTTGAGCTTAGCATTTTCCTTCGATAATCGCATTACTTCATGCTCCAACTCATCCGCACGAGCCTGTAAATCAATTTTTAAATAATATATCAATCAAATAATTAATCAACAAAATAAACGGATAATGTAGAAAAATACCCATTTGTTATTTAGATATCAACTTATTAATTTTTAAATACCGTATAAAACAAAGAAGCTTATATAGTTATATATGCATCAACTTCCTTTTAAACAATTAGCATTTAAAACAGTCACAAAAAAAATTGAACATAACCGGTCACGCAAAACAGCAAATGAAAACAAAATTCATAAGTTTTATAAGAAAAACAACTTTTTTTAACAGCAATACGTTGATTTCAAAAATAAACACACGACACGTGTTCATAGTAAGATTTAAACAAGTACGTTACCAATAACCTCCTAGCACTAATGCCAGTAAACATTGGCGAGGCATAAGAGGGACCAAGGAGGGTCCGGGCCTCCCCAGTTTTTTCCGTCCGAAGTGTTTTTTTGTTGGTCAGTTGTTAATTTTATATATATATATATATATATTGAGTTTAGCCTCCCGAAACAAAACATTATAAAAAAATTTATGTGTTTTTTAACTTTGGCTCCCGGCCCAAAAATCCTGGCTTCGCCACTGAACATAAACAAACAAATACATGTTTATTTTAATAAAATTAATAATTCACTTGTCCCCTTGTCCATAGGACCTCGTGGCATATTTTAACAATTCCAAACTATTTAGTATAGTTTTTACCAATTATAGTAATTTTATAATCAGCCTTATCTTTATACATTTATAGACTGTTTCGTGATGAGTTATTAAGTGCTAAATGGTTAATAGGTCTAAACCATTAAGAGGTGCTCTATAAGGGACGTTAGAGTAAAACTTCAAATGACGTTAAAGTTGGTATATGCTTTGATTCAGTTTCATTCAGCATCTGTATGTCACTTAACCATTCAGCACTTAACTAAACCATTCAGAAGTTTTTTATGAAATAAACGCTGAATGTTGAATGATTAAGCAATAAACTGAACTATTATTAAGGTGAAACAGACAGCCCATTACAGTTAATTTTGCTTTTATATTTTGTATACCATTATTATCGTAAGTGAAATCGAGTGAAAATAAACATAAATAAGCATAAATATTCAAAGATTATGTTACCGAGATTACCCTCGGTAACAAAAGATAATAAAAGTAAAAAAAATGAATTATTATCGGTTAAACTGTTAGTATGAATTATTTTATAAGGAAACGGATTTCAAGAGTGAGACAAACCTGTTTCCTTGCTCGTGATCGAGCGGCGGATTCGCGATTCTTCATGAGTCGCCGGAACTTTTCAGTGTGCTCCGGTGGAGACGCCGCCGGTGCCGTGAAAGCTCGTAACGGTGGATTGGGTTTTGGTCTCTTGTTAGGATTTTCTTGGTCGGAGTTTGAAGAAGTTAACATCACGGCGGTGGACGGGAGGAGGTTGCCGGAGGTTTCGGGCGGAGGAAAGAAATGATGGAAGTGATTGGTGGTCGGAGTTGAAAGGGTAGAAATGTCATTCCAGATGTCATCCATTGGTTTCAATGTGAAGTGGACAAGGGTAAGAGAGAGTTTGAGTATGAGTGTGACTTCATTGTGTATCTAGGAACAAGTTGTTTCATTTTTCACCCTTGTGTTTATGTTAAGTTATTGATACCAAGTTTGTGAAATTACCAAAATCAACCCTTGTGTTTAGTTGTTTACTTCATTGTGTATCTAACTACAATCACCTTAAACATCCTCCACTACAACTGTACAACATTTGACACATTTTCCAAAAAAAAAATTAATGTTTTATTATGGGTCATCCTATTCACACACTTCATATCCTATTCACACACCCCATGCTTTTATTTCTCACACCCTCAGGCGCCGCACATAAACCTCGGTGTCGCGCCTGGGTTACTTCTTATCTGATGTGTGTAAAGTGTATAGATTTTTTAATAATAATTTTTCACACAATTTGGTTTTAAATTTATAAAAGACGACAATTACTTTAAGACTAACTACACACAATAGGCAAGTGTACCTATCGTATAGTAGTATAGCTTTAGGCAAGAACCGAATATCGATCCATGGACACGAGAGCTCCTGATACTAAACCGTTGTCATTATCTAGCCGGCAAATAAAGTGGTTTGATATTTTGTGTTTTTAATCTAAATAGACATAAATAAATAAATTAAAAGTTAAGAAAGATAATCAAACAAAGGAGATGTTCACTTAGACTATGAATCCACCTAGCCTTACAATGACAATCTACACAAATCCATGATGAGATCATTCTTACATGCATAACACGAAATAGACTAGACCCCCGTCAAGGCTATCTAATCATATGACTCTTTGGAAAGTTAAAACGATGATAACATAGTAACCACCTAAAGTCATTCCTTGAAGAGCTAATGATACAATTATGTTGAATATAAAGATGGACTAAACTCCTGTCAAGGTTATTTAATCCCATAATCCTTTGGAAAGCTAATACGATAAACACATACTAACCACCTCGAATCACGTAATGGAAACAATGTCATGAACCTTTTCAACTTGTGAATATCATACCATGAATACATGAACTATAAATTCACGCTAGTAAATAATAATCACACATACACAATGATACAAGGAATTCACAACAAATGTAATGGCTTTTCCAAGCGTATACACAAGGATGCACATTTGACTAACAATCTTACATGTTCCAATTCCCATCCACCATTCCTAGTCAAATGTCATGAACACATACACATACATCTACATATTCATGAATAAATATCCTAACACATACGGTTTTCCAACATAATATGGTCAAGACACCCACGAGATTAAACATATAATCAAGTCAAACAAACACACATAATCATTAAAAACATTCAAAACATTGCTAAAGTCATCAACATAATCATCACCATAAACAACATGTAAATCGTCAATGTTTAGCTAGGATTCATCTAATCTAAGTGAATCAAGAGTTTTAGCTCATGCTAACTACAAAAATACCCAAATAGCTTGAAGAGTCAAAGAGATACATGGTTAGATAAAGAGGATATCAAACCAAAATCAAGCTAGAATAGGTAGAATTATGTTAGATTCTTCTTTGGAGTTGATAATCTTCTTCCTTTATGAAGTTGGGTGAAAACCGACTTGGAGGCTAGAGAGAGTTAGGGTTTTGCTCCCTAAAATTGTCTGTGAGAAATGAGGGAAATTTAGGTTAAAAAGGGGGAATTTTGCGCAGAGCATGGCCATGTCGCGCTCAGACATGGCCATGTCTTTATCAAATTGCTTATCAGGGCTTGCATGGCCATGTCTCCATCAGACATGGTTATGTCAGAAGCTAATCTTCAAATTCTTCACTTTTTCCTTTGAGTTTTTCACCAAAATCACCTAGTTGCCATCCAAAACTACAAAAATCCAAATAAAACACAATTAAGTGGCTATTCGGATGAATTTGCAACAAAAAGCGTTTAAAATGAGGGCTAATATGCATTATTAGCATGTATATTTATTCACATATCAAACATCCCCACACTTAAACGTTGCTTGTCCTCAAGCAAAATCTCATACAATGTTTCAACATCAACTTATTGGCTTTTTTTTACTACTAAAGATGGGCAATTCACACAGAATTAAAGATCCAAATGCATAAATGATTTTCAAGAATTTCAATAACGAAAAACAAAGAACCAAACAAGGTGGAACCACAAATATATTTTTTTCTTTTAAAGCATGAACATATACAATTAAGCATAGCATGTATATAGAATTTTCATTATGTATAATTTCACCTCTCACAATGATTCACTCAACACTCGGCTTTATTTATGTGAATCACTCAATGACCAACAATGAAGCAACATTATCATAAGCTTGCTTAGAAATCAATTCTCTACCAAATAACATAAGAAACTGCATAAATCAAGAGGTCTTTGAAGGGTTGTAACGGGGCTTGGGTTAAAGGTGTGGAATTTATGATATAAAGTGGCTAAATGGTCAAAATCCGGACTAGCTAGATGTTTTGTGATCGACTACAAAGATATGAAGAGAATATACAAACTAAGAACAAACTAACACATGTACATACTAATAATGAGCCTCTACTGTACTTTTTTTTTTCTTTTCATTCTTGTACACAAAATAGCTCATTGTTAATTGCTTCTACCTTACATAAACCGAAATAAACACCAAAGTGATAGTTTTTTTTTCTTTTCTTTTCTTTTCTTTTTCTTTTTTTCTTTTATTTTTCTTTTCTTTCTTTTTTTTTTCTTTTTCTTCTTTTTTTTTTCTTTTTTTCTTTTTCTTATAATAACCACTACTAATATCAATACGAAAAATAAAGCCACAAATCCTACAAAAAGAACTAGAAAAAGCAAAACAACTAGCATAAGCCGGATTCTGACACAAGGGTATAAACATAAAAAGGTTTTTTGGCTAGGTAGGCTTAAGATGTGGGTTAAACAACAAAAAAAAGATGGGGGCTCAACATGGGCAACTAGGGGAGATGATCGGGTGTGGTAAAAGAAATGAAAAGGAAAGGTAAACAAAATGGTTTAACCTAGTGCCTCTATCATGTTTATGCAATAACTTAGTTCATGATCTTGAAATGCATTAACTAAGCAAGTTCTAAAATGAAAGCAACATTTGGCACACTCAAAATTTAATAACAAGATGAGCATGATGAATCATGTAATGAATGCTCGAAAGGCACAAAGTTAAGCTCACGGAAATGGGGGTGATGGGTATAGGTGCAAATATATACATAATCATCCTTCTTTTAACATGGCATGCTAAATTGATGTTTCAGTACAATTTATTAAAAACTTGAAGGCTCTCTTAACTCACGCAATTCTGAAAACACAATCATGCTTAAGGATCTAAAATAGATGCGACGGATGCCAAAAAAAAACTTTAATAATAGATATGTTTTTTTTTTCTATTTTGTTTTTTTTTGCCAATAAAAAGGGTTTTCACATGCAGAGATACACAAAAACAAATGACACTAGTGAAATGATATAAAACCCTCCCCACACTTGAATTGTACATTGTCCCTAATGTACAAAAACATTAAAATGCAATGCAAAAGCATAAACGGTGTGAGAAAGGTGGAACGGAAAACTCCCCTGGTGAAATCGTTGTAAGATTGCCTAATTTGTTCTCAAAAAGCCTCCAAGCAACTCCACGTGTGAAGAATCCAACCAAAACGACCAATGTCATACATCAATTAGTGACGAACCCAATGGTAAACACAACCACAATGAAACGGGTCATGCCACCATGACTTGTATTTTCCCGGACCAAACCTGATACAACTTATGTAATGAAGGAGGTGATCGTCCTTGCAAGATGTTATTGACTTGAAATGCTTGAGGGGCCGATGTCGTGCCTTCAATGTTTGTTGGTCGGTGAAGTAATGTGCCCTCTCCCACGATTTGTTTGATTCATGTGAAAAATCATTATAATCCTCAGTCATGGGACGACTATCTTTGGTGCAATTTTGAGGATCGCGAGCCACCTTTGTTATTGGTTCATTGGTAAACTCGTTCGCTTGCACATATTCTTGTTGTGGTTCTTCATTGATCACCACAATTGGCTTCCCATAAAGCAATGCTTCTATTTCATCAAGATCACTAATCGGGTCGAACCATCCTCCAATCCCTTCCATAAGTGGTATGCTCACCAATTCATCTCCAAACTCGTCCTCCCAAGTTGGAACAATGTGGTTTGCGGTTTCCCCAATAATAGGACTCGGGAGAACCACTTCCATCTCATCCAAGAATCCGTCCTCCCATTGTTCATTCCTTTGTGATTCCTGCATCATATCATCCTCACAAGACAAGTGTGAAATATATAGTGGATATAAAGGATCGTGAAAGGTACGAGATGCAAACAAAGGTATATGAGTATCATACTCGTAATTGGTTGAACGAGTGGTGAAACACTTACCTAATTGAAGGGTGGATTGATGCTCCACGTTGTCTTCTTGCTCATTATTGGTAAGCACACCGGGAGAATGTAAATGCGGCTCATTAAAATTGATTTTGCTCTGAACCGGAGGTGGGACTTTTGTTTCATCCATTATTGTCTCCGGTTCTAATTCTTGCTGTAACACATCAAAGGAAGGAGTAAGTTGGGCTTCACTTCCATTCTTTTGCTCCAAATCAACAATTAGGTCTGTGTTGCAAGATGAACTCTCCCCTAGAAGTTGAACATAGATCTTATTGCATTCAATACTCAATGCCTCAATTCTATGACGATTTTCTGCAAGTTCTTTAAAATACGGTTCTTGTTGCTCAAACTTATCTTGATTACAACCATTGGTAGGTTGTGAGAACATATTAATCCCTTGTTCCAGCAACTCGTATAATAATGGACGAAGTTCAGTTTGGGATGGTGGTGAAGCATACTTCTCAAATTGTTGTGAAGGCTCTTCATAACAATCTGTGGGGAACCCTTGGAAATGATAACAATCCGGTGTGTGATGAGGACCTCCACAGATCTCGCACCAAACTTCCTCATGGAAATCACAATAATCATAATGGCATCCTCCACAGTAGTCCATGTAGTTGTGCTCCATGATAATTACTGTAAAAAACACTCAAAGCAAAAGGATCACGGGCACCAAATAGAGATAGAATAAGATAAAAAAATAAACAAAGTACAAAGAAAATAAAATAACAAATATATACAAGATGGCTAAAGTAAAAACTCAGGTCGTTCTCAGAATTGCCGTGTCCCCGGCAACGGCGCCAAAAACTTGATGTGTGTAAAGTGTATAGATTTTTTAATAATAATTTTTCACACAATTTGGTTTTAAATTTATAAAAGACGACAATTACTTTAAGACTAACTACACACAATAGGCAAGTGTACCTATCGTATAGTAGTATAGCTTTAGGCAAGAACCGAATATCGATCCATGGACACGAGAGCTCCTGATACTAAACCGTTGTCATTATCTAGCCGGCAAATAAAGTGGTTTGATATTTTGTGTTTTTAATCTAAATAGACATAAATAAATAAATTAAAAGTTAAGAAAGATAATCAAACAAAGGAGATGTTCACTTAGACTATGAATCCACCTAGCCTTACAATGACAATCTACACAAATCCATGATGAGATCATTCTTACATGCATAACACGAAATAGACTAGACCCCCGTCAAGGCTATCTAATCATATGACTCTTTGGAAAGTTAAAACGATGATAACATAGTAACCACCTAAAGTCATTCCTTGAAGAGCTAATGATACAATTATGTTGAATATAAAGATGGACTAAACTCCTGTCAAGGTTATTTAATCCCATAATCCTTTGGAAAGCTAATACGATAAACACATACTAACCACCTCGAATCACGTAATGGAAACAATGTCATGAACCTTTTCAACTTGTGAATATCATACCATGAATACATGAACTATAAATTCACGCTAGTAAATAATAATCACACATACACAATGATACAAGGAATTCACAACAAATGTAATGGCTTTTCCAAGCGTATACACAAGGATGCACATTTGACTAACAATCTTACATGTTCCAATTCCCATCCACCATTCCTAGTCAAATGTCATGAACACATACACATACATCTACATATTCATGAATAAATATCCTAACACATACGGTTTTCCAACATAATATGGTCAAGACACCCACGAGATTAAACATATAATCAAGTCAAACAAACACACATAATCATTAAAAACATTCAAAACATTGCTAAAGTCATCAACATAATCATCACCATAAACAACATGTAAATCGTCAATGTTTAGCTAGGATTCATCTAATCTAAGTGAATCAAGAGTTTTAGCTCATGCTAACTACAAAAATACCCAAATAGCTTGAAGAGTCAAAGAGATACATGGTTAGATAAAGAGGATATCAAACCAAAATCAAGCTAGAATAGGTAGAATTATGTTAGATTCTTCTTTGGAGTTGATAATCTTCTTCCTTTATGAAGTTGGGTGAAAACCGACTTGGAGGCTAGAGAGAGTTAGGGTTTTGCTCCCTAAAATTGTCTGTGAGAAATGAGGGAAATTTAGGTTAAAAAGGGGGAATTTTGCGCAGAGCATGGCCATGTCGCGCTCAGACATGGCCATGTCTTTATCAAATTGCTTATCAGGGCTTGCATGGCCATGTCTCCATCAGACATGGTTATGTCAGAAGCTAATCTTCAAATTCTTCACTTTTTCCTTTGAGTTTTTCACCAAAATCACCTAGTTGCCATCCAAAACTACAAAAATCCAAATAAAACACAATTAAGTGGCTATTCGGATGAATTTGCAACAAAAAGCGTTTAAAATGAGGGCTAATATGCATTATTAGCATGTATATTTATTCACATATCATTATCCCAGACACATCCTCGAACGTAGTCAATCACGCTTCAACACCCTTATGCGCCGCGCATGGCCCTCAGTGTGGCGCCTGGGTCATATATGCGGCCAACAACATCATCGGCGCCTAGGTCATATATGCGGCGCATATGTCCAGGTTTGACCGAATTCCACCTCGTTTACGACATTCCTCGGTTGACGTTGACAGAAAAGTGACTCAGGCGCCGCATCAAGGCCTATCCGTGACGCCTGGTTTTAAAACAGATGTGTGGATAGAATTTTAGGATGTGTGAATAGACAAGGCCTTTATTAATTAGTTTTAGTTTTAGACTTTTGAAGATGACAAGTTCTTGACATAAGTCTTTAAATTTATGAATAAAATTATTATTTTTTATTAGTTTATAATATATACGGAGTACTTTTTAATTTTGTCGTTTTACATTGGTGTGTTGCCGACGACATGTATACCGACGAAATCAAATGCAGCAAAATAAAAATAACATGCGGTCTAATATTTAGACATTTTTGCTTAAAATTATGTTTGCACAACCAAAATTGTTTAAAACAACATATCTAGCTAACGAGGTGGAAGTGGAGGTGGTTGTTGGTATAAGTGTTGCTGCTACCAATAATTCATAAATTCTTGTTGTTGTTGAAGTTGATGCTAGATTTCTTGAATAACTTATGCATGTTCGATATTATGTTGTGCGCATTTGGTGGCTTCCTTTTAGTGTTGTTTTCTGAGATGACGAAGTTGTGCTTGCACTTGCGATGGACCAAGGCAGGGGTTGTGTATCTACATCCATGGAGTGGGTTGTCTCACAACATTTTATGCTTGCGTATGAGACCAGGCATTTCACCTAAAGCTCATGTCATACACCGAATCTCATTAATTTGTTTCGCATCATCACTCTCGTTTATTGCTTGAGCAAACTCATGTTGTAATTTTTCATGCATCAATCAATACATAAATAATTTAGCAAAAAATGAACAATATAACTGCTGTAAAATGGAAAATCTACCTATTAAATACAACCAAACATACAATTATAACAACCTACTAAATACACTAATAACGAGCAGTAACATCCAAATTTCAACCAAACATACAATTATAACAACAAATAATACGAATACTAATAACAAGAACTAATATCGACTTAAATCAAATTAGCTATTTAAACCACGAGTCTATTAAAGTATGGTCAGATGATTTTGACACGTTTAAACTGCAAGTTCATTAAAGTAGGTTCAGATGATTTTGACACGTTTAAACTATAAGTTAAATATTTAAACTTAGATAATCTTCTTTAACAAGAGGGTGTTTAAAATTTTCATCCCTAGTATGCGCCTATTGAAAGTAGGGATGAGATCGGGACCATACCGGTACCGGACCAGTACCGGTACCGCCTCGTACCAGTACCGAGTTTTAGGAAAAGTGGATATCGGTACCGAATTTAGCGGGACGGTACCGATTTTTCGGTACTGGTACCACGTTGGTACCAATTTCATATTTTATCTTTTTTTATAAAAATTTTTCGCTTATTTTGATTTAATTTTATACTTTTTAATATAACTATAATTTAATTAGGGGTGTCAATCGTGTCGGGTTGGCGGGTTAACGGGTTGAAGGTCTGCGGGTTGGCGGGTTGAAAATTACAACCCTAACCCGACCCATATTCCTATTCGGGTCAAAATTTTCAACCCTAACCGGATAACATAAATTCGGGTCAACCCGAATATGACCCGCTTAACCCATTTATCAAAATGAACTAAATAAATTTGTGTAAATTGGTAAGGATGACATGCTCAATAGGTGAGTTTGCGTATGACAACTATGTATATTAGTTTTAAATTAACAAAATATTAATATAGTTAACCATATAATTAGTTAATTCAATATAATAATACATTTATTCATGTAATTCATTGACAGCGGACATAATAATAATTAAATACTTAACTTTTAAGATGTAAGGGTACAAACTTTAAGTAGTAAACGAGTTTATTTATTGTGAGTAATAATAATGCTAAAGATGTAATTTAACAATCATTTTTAGAAAAGAAAAATAATAGAATAATTATTTATGAAACCAAACGGGTTGGCGGGTCAACCCGTTTTTTAAATGCTTCAACCCGAAAACAACCCGTTTTTATACGGGTCAACCAGAACATGACCCGTATTTTTAAACGGGTTATATTTGTCAACCCAAAACCTGATTACTTTCGTGTCGTGTTCGGGTCGTGTTTCATGTCGTGTCGTGAATTGACACCCCTAAATTTAATATACTTGAATATAAGAAAAAGAAATGAAATATTATATATTATATAAATTAATTAAAAATCATATCAAATTTATTAAATATAAAAGTTGATAATCTAAAAAACATTGCACAATGACTCAAAGATGTAGAGGAACATTTTATAACATTAAGCATGTAATACACAACATTCATAACATCCCAAATTATTTAAAATATATTAGGAAAAAAATATTTTTTAAGTAAACGGTACCAACATGATACTAACCGGTAAAGTACCGATACCGAATTTCAGGAAAAATGGGTATCGGTAGCGGTACCGATATTGTTCAATCAGTACTGTACCAAAACGGTACCGATATCGATACCGGTACTCGGTACCAAAAGCTCATCCCTAATTGAAATATTTGCATGCTATTCTCCCCTTTAACAAGAACAATACTATTAGTAAAACTCAGATACTTTTTTAGATTAGTTTTAACAAGAACAATACCCGAGGTTGGCTTAGCTGTAACCGACCCGTTTTTGACATCGATGAGACTGTTGGTATTTCCAAACGCTTCTTCATCCGATGTACCATGATAATAGAAGAAGAATCTGTTTAAGTAAGTTGTGTCAGACACAAGCCCGAATCTTCCTTTCTTATTATTTTTGTAAGATTTATACAACGTAAAGTTCTGGCCATTCTCTAAAAAAAAACTTATATTTACCACCCTCCATTGAATTTCAATTTCACAAAGGGGACTATTTGGAGGTTTTTTGCCACTTGTTGTAAAAAAATTATTTTTACCTTTTACACGTCTCTTGGTATGTGCTACACTAGCAATAAACTGAAATTGAGTAAATTTAATAATATATAGACTTGTGTTTAACTTGAACACTTAACTTACAAGACTCACAACTCGTTGACACTTTTTCTGAATTCCTCCCGGGAGGTGAATTGCCACCATCCCCACCATGCTAAGTTCTATGAATACCCGTCATTCCTTCAAAACAATTAAATAATAGTTTGAATTTTACAAATAACAAGTAACAAATTTGAACAATTTAAATAAAAATATATAACAAGCATTAATTCAGTCGGAGGAATCATCACTACAATAACATGTATTTAGAACATCATTTCTATCATCATCGACGTTATCTTCATTTAAATCATCTTCATAGTGTGAAAGATGCGCATCTTCATCTTTTTCATCATCATCAATGAAAATTTAATCTAAAGTCGACAATTAGTTTACCCAAAAATTATTGAGTGTCATGAGAGACATTGATCTCTTCACTAATGACTCGATTACTTGATTCACCTAAGTCGATAACCAAATTATAATAAGATGATTGAGTTTCATGCAATATATCTATCTCATCGACACTCGTACTTGAATAATCCGAAAGTTTTTGATGGTGAACGTTTTTCACAATCCTCTAATTATCGTTTGTTCAAGAAGGATTTAGGAGAAAGAACGGATGTTACACGCTAAATATCGTGGTTGAATGATAATTTTGTTTAACAAATTATCCGATTATAAATTTAAAAGTTACATGTTTATAGAAATGCTAACGGAAAGATAATTTTGCTTACTATTTTAAATATAGATACCTTCTATTATTATTTGTGTCATTGCATTGAACATGCCTAAATTTTGTCAGCATTGAAACATTATTTGAAAATATCTTATGATTTGCAACAAATACAAAATTACATTTTACCCCTATATATGTTTTCAAAATAAGTTGTTTGATATTTATATTTCGTAATATAGTTCACCATTATGGCATCAAATATACACAATGTTTTAAAAACAGGTTCAAACCGGCCGGTTAAACTGATGATCAGGCATTTTAATGGTATGATATATGGCGGAATATTTGGTAACCAGTATGTATATCATACCATCGAAATTTTCCGGTTAAACCGGTTGAACCATTAAACCGGTTTTCACTCATCCCATTTTTATAAAAAAAATACATAGTATTTGCAAGAATAGCATCGTTAGTTGATCACCAATTACCTAGTTTTTTTGGTATGTGACCAGCCATCGATTAATTTGGGCTTCCAATATCGTATTTGTTGGTTTAGTTTTTACTCGATTAATGTACGTTTTCCCATAAAAAGTTTATCAATTGAAGTAATATTTTTCTCCAAACATCATATTTGCAAGTTTTATACATGAAATAAACTAGTTGAACCGTTTTATTTAAAAAACTTTGTTGGGATATCAAGTAGTTTTGAAATTTTTTTGGGTTTATTTTTATTATGAGTTACCTTTTGGATTATTTTAATTATTGAATCATGTATTTTTTTATTTTCTTTCAATAGATGATGTATTTTTAAAGAATTATAGGGTAAATAATCACTCCGGTTAAACCGTCTGGTAAAACCCGGTCTAACCGGTTGAACCGTTTCTAAACCCAATCCGATATAATTAAAAAACCGGTTTTCAAAACATTGAATATATATGACTCAATGGGATCTCAAATAAAAATATCAAACTTAGTTTATAAATATATAGTATAAGAAATGAGATAGTGAACAATCTTAGGGTAGCACCTCACGTAGTGAGTTTGAGACGATATATAGTATATATAATGAGATTTTCATCTCGTGTTACTCCGAAATTCACATTTTCTATTAGTGACAATGTTTAATCTATATGAAGGAGAAGGTTCATTTAAGTGGCGTTGAAAATTTGCATTTGTTGAAAATTACCACTTGGAACACTGACAACGTATGTCTTAAAAATGAAATTCAAGCCACAAAAAAGAAATAACAGGACGAAAGAAACAGATGCTCTTTCAACACAACACAAGAATATATAGTTTTGACAAAGATCCCTAAACAACTGTTACTAAAATTAGAAGCCAAATAATAATATGTATCCACATTTGCTATTTTCACTAATAAATTTATATTTTTCTAGTTTCAAATAAAAGAAAAACAACTAAAAGATTAACTTTATTATGTTCATTTTATATATTAAACTACAAATACACAATTCTCTATAAAATATTTTGTTCAAGAACCGATTATAATCTCAACCTACCCGAGTCAATTTCTAGTGACCAAGGTCTTCCAACAACCCAAATGGGTTCCTCTCTTGACCATGTTTTGTCTTTGTTGACTAGAACTTGAATCGATTTCAGCTCAAACTGGTTAAGGGGTAATACTTGATTCGTTGTTAAGTGTTTAAAAAGATGTATAAGCTTTTAAAAAAAATTATGAATGATGTTGATAATGGTTTTTAGGTATTACATAGTGTGAAACGAAAAGAATTTTAAACGTAGGACTCTTCAAAAAACCTTTCTCACTTAAAGAAGCTTGAAAGTAACTAGTTTGAAAGTGGCTCGTTTGTAGACGTGCTAAGCTGGCACAACCTGATTTGTAAACGAGCCAAGCCCAAGCCATGGTCAACTTAACTCTTGGCTTGCTTGTTAGTTGCCTCATCAGCTTGCTCATTTGGCTCATTTAAATTAGAGTCTAAATTATAATTTATATAAATTATTGACCATTTAAATGTATGACATATCATAAAACTAAATCATAGTCGAAACTTGCATATATCATAGTCTTATGTTTCCCTAAATAATTGCATACGTTAATTTTGACATTTTCAATGAAAAACTACGTATAAAAATATACAAGAGAATTGTAGTTAATGAGAGCTCTAATGTTGATGAAAAGCACATGTTGGTATTAGAAACATGGTTTTAATTTCGGTCCTTACACTTCTAAGTATATCGATTATATGTTATTACACCAATTGGTGTCCTATAAAAATACATTTTCAAGAAGTTAAAATAAATAAATAAAGAAAGTATATAGGCTTCTAAGCCCGAGCCCACAATTTAAACTCGTTAACGAGTCAATACAAGCTCGGCTTCGCTACTTTACCACCATGTTTAAAAGTATACATGACTAGAAGTGCAAAACAAATCGTCCAAAAAAAAGACGCACGTAGGGGGAATAAAGGTAAGCCCAAATACTTAGGTCCACATAGACTTCAAGTTTGGGCCTTTTCAAACCATTGAAGACCCTTTGAAGTAGAGGTGTACAAATCGGTTTTTTTTCAAGAATTGATTCCGGTTTTAGAACTTGCTTCAGTTCTTGTTGCTTGTAAAAAAATCGGTTCTTGTTTTAGAATAGCTTTTTGGTTTAAAAAACTAGAACCTATGTAACCGGTTTCGGTTCTTGTAAATCCGGTTCCTATAGAACCGGTTCCGGTTCTTAAAAAACCGGTGTTTTTTTCTTTGAAATGAGCTGGAACGCTATGCTGCTGCAAATCTTCACTCTCCATTGGCTTTCATTTAGAGTCTATGGTCATAAATTTCTTTTATTATTTTTGACTAAATAAGTAGTAACAATAAAAACGTCAAATATTACAAGATATATAGCTCTTAAAACATTAAATAAGTAACAGCACTAAAACGTACCGGTTTTTGTAGGAACCGGTTCTTACAGGAACCGGTTTTTCCAAGAATCGGTTTTTTTAGGAACCGGTTCCGGTTCTTTTAGAACCTACAATTTGGAAAAAAATAGTAGAACCTATTCAAAACCTACAGTTCGGTTCTGGTTCAGTTCTTGTAAAACCCGTTCTTAAAAGAACCGGTTTTCGGTTATTGAATCGGTTCTGGTTCCGATTCTTTTTTTTAGCCTCTACTTTGAAGACCATCAAGGTAATTTACTAGCAAGGTGATTAATAATGTATTTTTTTTAAAGGTCATAATCTAATCCTACTTTACTCAGATTTAAAGCAACACAAATTTCATGAATTGTATCTTGTGTGTTGATGAGATGTTGTGTTGTTACGGTTGATGGTTTGAGGTATTATGTTACTATTGGGTGATGTCATGAACTGATGTTTTGCATGGGGCTTAAGGTGTTATGTTGCTATTGGTTGATGATTTGAAGTATTACGTTGCTATTGGTTGATGTTATGAAAAAATGTTTTGCGTATGGCTTGAGGTGTTGTGTTGCTATTGGTTGATATCATGAGTGCGTTGGTATGTTGGCTATTGGTTTTGTTTTTGTATTTTATTTTTTTGTGTCGTGTTACATTTTTATTTGTGAGTTGCTGGCATGGTATGCAAGAAGTAATAAGTCGCTTAATAAATGTCACATATACGTAAAAGCTTAAATATAGATAGTTTGCTTTAGTCTCGAGTGAAGTTACATTATATTAGGTGAGAGCATGAAAAACATATATGATTATTATGATCACCATACCAAAGTTTATAGGTGAAATTATAAAAAAAACACTTTTATTGCTAAAGACCAATGCTAATGTATGTTGTTAATAATGCATCTTATCCTTTAAACTATGGGGTGGGTGTTAAGGATGATGTGTTAAGCATGCTGTTATCCTTGAGTGGGTGGTGTGTGGGCTCTCTTGACTATTTCCTAATTCATAACTAAACCTTTTGGTCCTTTTTTAATATATATTTTTCTGTCACGTAATAAAACATGTTGATTATTAACTATATATATATTTGTTTGCTTTTGAAACCAAGTTTTTAAAATATCTAAAACAAAACGAAAATATAACCCTTTTTATTTGGTACCACTAAATATACCTCCAAACCCCTTTGTACCACCACTGAATGTATGTTTTTGTTCAAGTAAGGTTTAGTCAATAAAAAACTCTTTCAAATACAATTTAATTACAAGGATGGTTTCAGTATTTTATTCAAATTTCATGGTTAGTCTCTAATTTTGAAAAGTTACAAGGATGGTCTTTAGTGTTAGAATTTTGTTGCATTGTTGGGCTTTGGAGTGAATGACTAATCGGTGTCGAAGAACAAATAAAAAATATATGTAAAGTATGTATTTTAATTACCTTAGCTAGCTATTGTAAGTAGCGTGTCAATACCACTAGGAATCAATGGTCATTGCACAAATTAATTTAATTATGAATGCAATGACTAAATTAACTAAGTTACGCTATTACCTCTTGGCTGTGAGAATTTAAATTGGTTGATTAAACTAAGAATTATAAAAGAAAATGTTTCAAATAATTTAATTGATAGTAAGTTATGAACCGGAAACTGAATCAACTTAGGGGTTCTAAGTAATGGAAAAGATGTATGCATAGGGCTTAACACACTAAAAGTTATGTAGGTATAATCGGTTCAAGAATTCTTATTAAAACATGCCTATAATAGATTCATGAGTAGTTAAATTAAGCAGATCAACTCAACGGTTATTTGTCAAGTGCTGAATGGTTAAGTGTTGAATGGTTAAATGCTAAATGGTTAAGAGATTTGAATGATAAGTGTTGAATGGTTAAGAGGATTTGTTTGTTAAATCCCAAAAATTTTCTCACTTACCTTGTCTCACTTTGGTATGGAACAAAAACATTATTAGCTTATATATACAAGTCTTCATGACATATAAAATTCTTGTGTTACGTTTTATTCTGGCATCTACGCCTGAGGGTGCAGATTTGGTTCAAATCTCTTGACACGAATGCAACTCTATAAACACAGATGCGATGACAGTTTTTTTGTCAATTTTTTGTAATTTGCATATCAAATCATCAAGCAATAGAAAATTGCAAGATATGTTCGTGGAAACTTGATGTGTTTTGTTTATGAGTTGCCTAGATGGTTGGTCAAAGTAAACGTTATAGGTTTCCAATAAATATCCATGAAAACTAGATGTGTTTTGTTTGTAATTAACTATGTGTGTGTATATATATATATAAATAGAGTTGGTCAAAGTAATCTTAAAAGAATTGAAAGAAATGCTAATGAAATTACACATGCATGTTTTGCTTATATTGTAGGTCAAATTAATTAGTCGAAATCACATGAGTCCACAACGAAAGTCCCATTCATTTGACAATTCAAAACCATGAGAGACCAACTCTCTTGTGAAAAACATAGTCACCGTTAAATAAATTAATAACTTTTATATTTCTTTATCTAATCTACTAACTAATTTGTGAAACTAATTATATAACTTTCATATATATTTATTTCTTTTCTTTACATATACATTAAAATAAACAATTTGTTATTTTATTATAAGTATAATATTGTTATATTAAATTAAAGCAAGCAGTGTTTTCAATTGGTTAATTGTTATTTTTTATCCTTCATTCAATTTTTCTCAAGCACCTTTAATCATTAATTTCAAAAGTTCGTTGAGTTTCTTATAAAATATTTTACTACATCAACTAATAGCCAGTCGTTCAACCACTAACCTCCCATAAACAACACAAGATTCAATCCCATAGTGTTTCATTTGATCCAATCGTCAACCCATGGCCAATATTATCTCCAAACTTTCTTTGTGGCTCCCATAACTTTTTTTTATTGTGGCTCCCCACTATGCCTTATTTCATTGGTCTATATCATTATATCCCATCCATCACGAATTTAGAGTAGTTCAAATCAAAAGGTTAATTGTTTGAAGCACAAAACGCATGTGAGCAAGGTTTTGCCGAGTTCTTTACAAGAAATCATTATTTTTACTAAACAATGATCCATAACTTCTACTCTAACTACAGATGAGATCAGGATCGTATCGGTATTTTAGTACTACTACCATGTTGGTATCAGTTTCATGTTTTATCTTTTTTTAATAAAATTTATTCGCTTATTTCGGTTTAGTTTTATAATTTTTAATATAACTATAATATAATATATTTGAATATAATAAAAGAAATAAAATATGGTATTAATTAATAAAAAATTATATCTAAAAAGTTGATAATCTAAAAAACATTACAAAATGACTTAAAGTTGTAGAGAAAACAATTTATAACATTAAACATCTAATACACAACATTTATAACATCTCAAATTATTTAAAATATATTAAAAACACTATTTTTTACATAGCTGGTACCAACGTGGTACTAAACGGTAAAGTACCATACCGGTACCGCCTAGTCCCGGTACCGAATTTTAGAAAAATGGGTACCAATGCCTACCGATTTTGTTCAATCGGTACGGGTATTCGGTACCAAAAGCTCATCCATAATTCTAACGCATTCATGATAGTTAGTAATATATCATCACTAATATCAACATCGTACCACAACGATCCATGTAAACTCCTAATTAACAACGATTCATGCATCTAACATAAGTCATTACACGACATGTCTAACCCTTACAATAGTATGTGTTAAAATACTTAAAAAAACAAGAAATTATTATTTTTTTAAAAACTAAAACAATTTTAAAATCATTCACCTAACACAAGCACAATAACAAGGGAAACGTCCCTTTAACGTTGTCATTTTCAAAAACCAAAAAATATTAAATTAAAATATGAAAATCGGAAATAAACAATTATAAATCTTTGTAGTGTGTTTCTTAACTCACTTATATATATAAAGCACACGTCTCTCTTTCTGTGTATACATTCAAAAACCACACACACTTGTTGGTAAGTTATTGGTGTAGCAAATGGCTAAAACGACGCCGAATCATAAGCTCACTGTCTCCGGTTGGGCTGCTCATGATAACTCCGGTGTCATCACTCCATACACCTTTAAAAGAAGGTATTAATTTTTTTCTTTTTAAAACGCGTATTTGATATGGTTACAACATGTTAGTTATGGTGTTGTTTATTAATTGTAGAGTGAATGGGCCAGATGACGTATCGATAAAAATCTTGTATTGTGGAATTTGTCACACTGATCTTCATCATGTCAAGAACGACTGGGGTATAACTATGTACCCCGTTGTGCCAGGGTAAGAATCGTGACTCTATACTTGTTGACGTATTATTATACACTCTCGCTCAAAGATGTGATATGTGGAAACTTTGGAAGTAAGTAGTGTAAAAACTCTAAAGAAAAACTGTATGGTATTATTTGTTCTACGGTATGATAATGAAACTCAAATTTGGGTAACTCAGGTTCATGTTTGAGCCGAAAGGTTTATATTGAAAGGTTAATGTTTTTGCCATGGTTTTTCACTCTGGAACGGTTGGCTAACGAGTTTTTCGACTCTGACCAACTTGACACAAAAGAAGGGTTGTGTGAGTCTGCGCTGTAATTGCAGCTTTCAGGGAGTCCCACCATGGATAGATCGAGACTTCAAACTCTGTCATTGCACTGTATCAATCTCTTGAGTGCAATGATATTACCATTACTTAAACGCTAGTTTGAAAAATTGAATAGCAAACAGAATATATCAAGATATATCTATATTAAAACAATAATGACACAAATTAATGCAGATATTTTTACAACATTAATATATTCCTACACTTTTAAACTACATTAACTTCACATATTTAGTTATTTACATCTTTTTACAACAATAATATACATATTTCTAAACTACATTGTCCTTGTTTTAGTTTAGTCTAATAATACAAAAGGGTAGTACATTGTTGTTTAAGCTTTTTAGTAATGTGTTTGGTCCAATTTATGCATAAAGTCATAAAGACAACACAATACTAATATAGTAATATCAGTAGGTCAGTCTAGCCGGCTTAATGCAGTTGAGTTTTTTCATAAGATCTCAAGTTCTAGTCTTGTTTGAGGGTTTTTTCTCACTATGTATTTTCTTAGAAAAAGTTGGTGGGGTCAACTGAGACTGGTCTTACCCTACGGCGTTTTAACCATAAGTAATTGGGTAGCTGGTCTATGTTCGTAGTAACTGGAACTAATATTGGTAGTTGGCATCTTATGATTTTGAAGTAATATCCAAAAGGTAATGACAAAAGTTTGTATAGTTTTATCTGTCACATTTGATTAGGATTTTTTTAATTTAATCTACCTTAAATGATTCTTCTTGTATAAAGACAAAATTTGTTTTTATCATATGAATATTTTGACTATGTGTTTAGGCATGAGATAACGGGAGTGATAACCGAAGTCGGGAGCAACGTGAAGGGTTTCAAGATCGGGGATCGTGTTGGAGTTGGATGTCTGGCTGCGACGTGTTTAGAATGCGAGTTTTGCAAAAATTCGGAGGAAAATTATTGTGACAAAGTTCAGTTTTCTTATAATGGCATATTTTGGGATGGAAGCATCACTTATGGTGGTTATTCAGAAATGTTGGTTGCTGATCATAGGTACGAATATGCATTACAAAAGTTCATTTATGTCATGTTTAATATTGAAAGTTACAAAACTATGACTAAAAAAACAAGACTGAAACAACTAAATTAATTAGCTAAAATCCAAGACCATATATTTCCTTAATTTTTTATTTTTTTTCATATAATTTTTTTCGAGATGAACCAAAGAATTCACAAAAGATGACAGGTAAACAGATAAAAAACAGCACCGCAACCTCCTTTTAATACCAAAATCTAGCCTACTGAAAATAAATCATTGATCCTGGTCAAGAAGTTTATTGTCTCTGTAGCTTTCTCTTATTGATTTTCCAGACAGACTTTCTTATGTTTAATAATCTTGCATTATTTTTCTTAACAATATATATTATGATTATATTATGAATATAAATATGGTATATTTTTTTTTCAAATAATGTCAGCTAACTTCTACTTCTTGTTTGTAAATTAATAAAGTTGTCTTTTAGTTGATTCAAAAACTCTATAGGAACTAATAGCAAAAAAGAGTATGAATCGACTATACAAAAATAACTAAAATTAACATATGCCTAATTAATTATATGAATCGAACATAATCTTGGATTGACTACACATGAAACCACAATTAACATATATCTAATTATATGAACTTGAATTGACTACACATAAAACCACAATTAACATATATCTAATCATATTAATAAAACTTGTCTCTCTCCCGAAAATAAATAAATAAATAAATAATATGGGTGTAAATGAACGTTGCTCTAGTTTAGATGAGTTAAAACTCGGCTCGTTTGAAACTATATTTCTAAAGTTCAAGTTCCACTTGGATTTACATACTAAAGTCAACTCAATTATAACTTATTACTTATTTTTTTTTTAAATTGATACGCTTATAACTATTTTTACAGACTTTTTTTAACTATTATAACTTTTAAACTTCAATAGTAATAGTAAAAGTAAACTAGTTTGAATTTTCTAAACGTCAATTGGTTGTTGAGTTTTTTTTTTTATTGAACGGCGACTTTCAACTATGTAACCAGCCGGTCGCATCCCCCGCAATGGGGAACCCACCACCCCACTCCGGTCAATATGTTGTTTTAACCGGGCTCATTTGACATCGGAGTTTGGCTAGGCGTTCAACCGGGAAAACCAATGGGGTTTTTCCTGGAAAATCTCACAGGCAAGGAGGTTAGAACCCTGGACCACCAGTGTAAAACCGGGTGTCTTCAACCAGCTAGGCTGGAATCATTAGACAATTGGTTGTTGAGTTTTAATGGGTTTATACCTACCGGTCTATGAAGTAAATGATTGTAAACAAAGTGGATGAACCGGTTCAATGCCATTGTGATTGTGGTTGTAATTGATTTTGCAAAATGTGAGTGGGCCTTTTCAATGTCATTGTGGTCTGCTGGACCAATAAATTTGAACCAAACACCTAAACCAAATTTAAAGGGTTAAACCTTATTTGTGTGGTATTATATATGTAGATAATAATTATTATTAGTTTTATAATTATTTAATTTAGTCTCAGTGTTAAGGGTTGTTTGGTAAAATCTGAATTATTAAGTGTTGAATGGTTAAGAGGTCTGAACGATTAAGATGCTTTATCAATGAGAGGGATGTTGAAGGTAGAAATGCAAATAAGAGCCTTCATTCAGTTTCATTCAACATCTCTCTGTTTCTTAACCATTCAACATTTAACTGAATCATTCAGATGCTCTTTTTTAGTGAAACAAACGCTCTGAATGCTAAATCAGAATGATTAAGCATTGAACTGAACCATTACAAGGTGAAACAAACAGCAACTTAGACTAAGATATGTCTTCATAAGACGTAATGTGGCGTAACTGGTACTCTAATCCGTTGTAGGGGTTTGGTGTTGGTTTGTTTTCTTGGTGCTCGATCCAGGCGTCTTGTTTGTGGTCGCTCGCTTTATTTTAATAAATTTGACGCTAAAAAAACAAACAAAAGAGGGAAAATAACTTAACCAAATATAATTATTTGTATTGAAGGTATGTCGCACATGTACCCGAAAACTTGCCAATGGACTCTACGGCACCATTGCTATGCGCGGGGATCACAGTGTATTCGCCGATGATTGATGGCAAGTTACATGAGTCGACAGGGAAGCGAATTGGGATTGTTGGGCTTGGAGGGCTTGGACACGTAGCTATCAAATTTGCTAAGGCGTTCGGCCACCATGTAACAGTCATTAGCACCTCCCCTTCGAAAGAGAACGAGGCCCGACAACGCTTGGGTGCCGACGATTTCATCATTAGCACTGATCCTAAACAAATGCAGGTTTGTTTTCTCCGTTGATATAAAGATCTAAGTTTAAAAATATTGAATATTGTAACCACTGTTCTTAAAACTAGACTATACTTTAAATGACTACATTACTAGTCCAGTTGAATCTATTTGAACCACTTGGTTATAAGTTGGGGACCGGCTCGACCAATGAACCAGATTGGTGGTTTGAACAAAATTTTCATTTTTTTAAGTCGCTTTATTAATGTTATACGTGAACAAATATCAACCATTTTTTAGGGTGTTAACTCGTTAACATCGTCAAGATCAATCAAATTAGTATTTTTGTTCTTATAACATCATTACGTAAAAAATACCATTATGGTCTTTTATGTATATGTGTATATTTGCACAAATGCATGTGTAGTGTAGTGTAGTGTAGTGTAGTGTAGTTTAGTGTAGTGTAGCGTGCATGCACCGGGGTGTAACTTGTTTTAGTTTCGATGTAAATTATACTGATATTATTTTTGTGTAATAATGCTATTCAAACAAAAAAAATATTTTGATTGATCTTAACGAGTTAACACCCTTTTAGGGTGGTTAACATTAAAATTGTCCCACATACGTCATACACACACCCACTAAAGGATATATTATCTTTAAGTTATTTATTATAACTCATTCGATTTTTAAAACTAGTTCAACCAGGGGATTGACTAGTAAGGTTATTAATAGATTTAATAACTGGTCTGGTTATGAAAACACTGATAATGACGTAATTTGGTAAATCTTAAGTTGACTTTTGCTTTGTTTAGTCAAAGAGGAGAACACTCGACTTCATACTAGACACAGTTGCTGCACCACACTCTCTTGGGCCAATTCTTGAGCTACTTAAAGTTAATGGAACATTGGTGCTTGTGGGTGCACCTGATAAGCCACTAGAGTTGCCTGCTTTCCCTATGATCTTTGGTAAGCTTCTCAATTTCAAGATTTTACTTTTATTTGATTTTTATTATTTATGGTATTTAGTTTATTAATTTTTCTTTATAAATGGGTGATTTTTATAATTTTTAAGCCATTTTCTTTGGTGAAATTTCAAGTTAGGTTCGAGAGTCGTATTGTTATTTCTAAATTTGAAAACGTTTACGTAATTTTTTTGAAATTTCTAATGGTAAATTATATGTATTTAACCTTTATTTTTGCACACATGGGGTTGAGATGTTAAGTGGGTTAAATAGGGTTTCACGAGTCAATATGTTTAGACCTAATCAATCCCGTTTTAATATACTTATTTTATATATTAAAAGAGAAACTATTTCAGTATTATTAGCTTTTGGCTTTTTTTTTGTTTTGGCCATCAATTTGTTGGTGCTTCTCACTAGTTGTTATACGAATATGTAAGTACGAGTGAGTGAGCATGATGTATATCGTTTTCATGTGTATTTATTGATTATATGACGTCCTAAAGTATACAAATGTCTAAATATACAAGGTAAAAGGGTGGTGAAAGGTAGTATGATTGGAGGAATGAAAGAAACACAAGAAATGTTAAATTTTTGTGGGGAGCACAACATCACATGTGATATCGAGACGGTTACACCTGACAACATTAACGAGGCTTTAAATCGATTGGAGAAAAATGATGTCAAGTATCGTTTTGTTATCAACGTTGGTGACAAGAAGGCGAGTCTTTAGTTTGGTGTTTCTGATATAACGCCATGTCTCATTTTTTTCTCTGGTCTATGATAATATATAAACTATATGTCGGAAATTTCAAAACCATTTTGTTTTCTACCGTAATATGAACAATGTGTTTTATTTACAATGATTGAAGGATCTTTATTTTGCTTAATGGAGAGAAAAAATTGATAATAGATTTGAATCTATGCTTTAGGGTATGTGGTTTCTTTTGTGGTTTGGACAAACTAACCAAATTTGGTATAACTTTAAAAAGTTTCAAGTATGGGGTTTCTCTATTCAACAATGTAATAGTTTGGCATCAACATTACATTTTATGCTAAGGTGGGTGCCACTCTTGCCGTCTAGATACACTCATACACCAATAGTAGATGTGACTAACATTAGTCCGGGTGGCTTGTGTATTGGAAAATGAACCACAACGTAATGCCACACATAGCCAAGGTGGGTGCCACTCTCGCGGTCTGGCTACACCAATAGTCAATGTGACTAGTATTAGTCCAGGTAGCCCGTGTATTGAAAAATAAACCACATCAAGACCGAAGGTTGGATATGGATAAACATTATGTGCATCTCTTCCATGTGGACAATGGTCACTAAAAATTTGCTTATGTTGTGTCGTGACTTTAACATGGGCGTGACCAAGGGGGCTCAGGACACCCATTAAAACAACCTTTGAAGTGCCATTAGTACAACCCATAGCCAAAGGGGAGTTCACACCAGCAATATAAGGTGGTTAACTTTGAAAGCATAGATGGTTTTGATGGTGTCAATGACAGTAGTTGTTCACATGGTTCATGAGACAACACTTTTTTGGACGCGGTTTTGGTATTGTTAACGAAACGATTTTGATATATTTTTAGTATGTTATAATCCTATAAATAGTGGCTTTTGTATTTGGTATGATAAATTTTCTGTCTCTTTTCACTATGACTTCTACCTAAGTTTTTATGTACATATTTATACTAGGTTATATGCCCGTGTTATACACGGGCGGTATGTGACAAAATTTGACAAACATTTTATTATTAGTATAATTAATGACATTTACAAATGTAATTTATTACAAATCTCTAAAAACTTCTATGTATACAACATTAGAAGTTTTACTTGCCATTGTTATCAACTATTACTATCTTTAGACCATCACGTCTTGTAACTCTTAATAATGTCACGTATAATTGACCATGAGTAAAAACCGGTTCCTTCAGATACAAACCCACTTTTGACAATAACTACCCTTGACTTTTGTTTATAGTCATCGCAAAACATACGTTTGAATTTTAAAAAAAATAGTGTTTTTGTCAGTTGGTATTAATGAAATATTGAAATCCTTCTAATAAAAGTATGAAAATGCTATGAAGTATTAATTTTTTGGGTTATTGGATTTAAACACCTCTAACTATTGGTCATTGGCCGTTGTCACCTCCAAGTATCACTTTGGCCAATAACACTCCCAACTAAATACTTTGGTGTCCGTATCACCAAAAGTTAACCAAATCACTAACGTCGTTAAGTTTTGCTGACGTGGCACGGTGACGTGTCCTATCTCTGCTTACGTGGCACGGTGATGGCGGCCAATGATCAATAGTTAAGGGTGTTTAAATCCAATAAGACAATAACCCATTATTTATCTATATTTAACTAGGAATTGACCTGTGTCCACGTGATGCGACGACCGGGTTTTAGTTGGTGCATATGTCGTGTCATATTTGTGACTTCGTTACATGCGTTATGTTATTGATTATCTATTGCACGTTATGGTGTAATATTATGTCTTGTACCTTGCAACGTAATGTCGTCAAAGTAATTAAAAAAACTAACTAAAACAAAAGAATATACAAAGAAAAAAACAAAAATATCCAGCCCTCGTGTAGATGTTCAATGCACATCATGACCACTTGATCCAATATGACACTGTTAACTAGGATTTTTTTGTACAATATAATGGTATAAATAAATTTCCGCTTTTATGGTGTTTATGGATTAAATGTTGTCTTAATTCTGCTCAGTCATCAATTTTATTAAGTAGGTCGCTTACTCAGAAGTTCACTTAAAAAGAGGATCGAGACAGGGCGACCCCCTTTCTCGCTTTTTGTTCTTACTGGTGATGGAAGCGTTTAATTACTTTGACACGTTACATTACAAGGTACGAGGCATTATACTACACCAGAACGTGCATGAGATAATCAATAACGTAACGCATGTAACGAAGTCACAAATATGACACGACATATGCACCAACTAAAACCCGGTCGTCGCATCACGTGACACAAGTCAATTCCTAGTTAAATATAGATAAATAATGGGTTATTGCCTTATTGGATTTAAGCACCCTTAACTATTGATCATTGGCCGCCATCACCGTGCCACGTAAGCAGAGATATGACACGTCACCGTGCCACGTCAGCAAAACTTAACGGCGTTAGTGATTTGGTTAACTTTTGGTGATACGGACACCAAAGTATTTAGTTGGGAGTGTTATTGGCCAAAGTGATACTTGGAGGTGACAACGGCCAATGACCAATAGTTAGAGGTGTTTAAATCCAATAACCCTAATTTTTTTGCAAAGCAAGTAATATTTGGGTTTTAAAATGTTCAAAACATTCAAAACATTCAAAACTTAAGTTTCACATGTAAGAAACACTGATCACATTTTAGCAGCATGTATAACATAAATTACAAGGAACAACAACCATTTAAATGAAAAAAAAACAAAAAAAATCAAAACTTGGAAAACAAACATATCTGAAAAATTAGAAACAATTTGTGTCACAGATGAGCAAACATACAAATCGAATCAACAAACATGAGTGAAATTTAAACCACTTAAATGTTTCTTAAGAGAAATGCACCAGTTTCTTCTAGAAGGGGTTCAAATTTTTCAAACCATTTTTTCAACACATTGCACTGCATTCTTGTACCCTTGCACTGCATTTGGTATGATAAATTTTCTGTCACTTTTCACTATGACTTCTACCACAAGTATTTTTTAAGTAATGGAATAAATTTTTAGCATTAGCTATGTTAGAATACAATATATGATTATGATTTGTGCATTTCTTGATCTAATGAGTACATTGTTATTGAAATGTTAATTAATTTAAACTACATGGCATGGTAAAAAAACATCTATCTCATGACCATCCAAAGACCAACACACAAGCTAAAAAATATGAATTCAAAGACAAACCATTCTAACATAAAAAAGCCAAATAAACACAAATATAAAAAACTATTTTACATAAACCCCAAATCCATAATCCACAAATTATTAAAACTAGAAATGATGATACAAAGAAACCAACATCTTTATAGCAAAGTTAGAAGATGTGCCTAAACAAAAGGATATCATGGTTAAATTACCAAAATACCCCCAACCCCAAATCCCCCAAATCAGTATGAGCATTGTTCCAAACTAAGTCAGTTCATGCTACCTGCAACACCACTTTGGTCATTTTTGCTACTCTCCCCCACACCACTTGACTCCAAAGAATTGTTATCTACATTCACCCTGAGTTGCTCACTACCACCACTGAGTTGACTCGCCATCCCACTCGGTACAGGTCCCACAATCCCGTTACCACCGTTAGCCGCCATACCCATCAACCCGTGTCCACCGTTCACGTAAGCTGGATAAACCGTCATTGGCATTGGACCGCCCCTTATGCCAACCATTGCAGGACCACCCCATGGAACCCTTGGTGAAACCGCAGCCAACCCATAGCCACCGACTGGATAACCGCCACCAACCGGATAACCTCCGTAAGGATAACCACCATAGCCTGGAAACAGGCCATAACCAGGAAGAACCTCAAACCGAGGTCTATATTGACCAGCCGGTTGTTGATAACCGCCACTAAAGTTAGGATCCCTATTGCTGCTAGTAGTGCCGCCAGTATTGCCACTGGTAACGTCTTTAGGTACCGCTCTTTTAACCTCCACGAGCTTACCGCCCAATTCATGGAAGTTTTTTTGCATAACTTCTTCAACTGAATCCTCCGAGTCAAAAGTTATGAACCCAAACCCACGTGGCCTGTGGGTCACGTTATCGTGCATCACGACCACGTCAGTAATTTTACCGAATTTTTCGAAGTAGAATTTGAAGTCATCTTCTGTTAAGTTAGCAGATAACCCACCTACAAAAATCTTTTTAGTCCTTAAGTTATCAACGGTTTTCGAAACGTTATTTCTGCAGTTCCTATTTTGCCCTCGGTTCGGTTCTTGCTGATTGTGGTTCTGTTCACTTCTCGGTACCGCCTTTTTCACTTCCACCTATAAAATTAGTGAAATATGTAGTTTGGATCATGAACAAAAAATAAATAAATGTATGCAGCCTTTTTCACTATTTTAACCAAGACAAATTTCGACCGTGAACTTATGAATGGGTCGATCTGCGTCTACTTTATCTCTAACGAATCAGACGAGAAAGGTCGGATATGTTAGCTGAAAAGGAAACGGGTCAAAAGACCGCATGGTGTACTTTTAAAACATAAAACCTTCTGAATTCAGTTTTATTAAAAAACTGAAACAATGTATAATTTTTGTATTCAAATTTTACACACTAGTAATTAATAAACAATTTTAAAAAAATTGAACGTTGTGTATTTCAACTCAACCGGTCCAATCTGTAAAAGTTATGCTCGACCCATCACCTAACTCGCTCATTTTGCCACCTCAAGTTGTTAGTATCGTATCAAGAACAAAATCCGTGACAGATAACGATACAATTTAATGTCTAGGAAAACATTTGGTTAACCTCTGCTATCAAATCTAACGTTTTATTATCAAAGATTGAAAGGATTTCTGAATTTGACAATGCAATTTAAGAAATTTCTTCTGATTTGACCTTTTGACTTTATAAGTCATTGTAAAGAATGTAAGAAAAACATTTGGTCTGGACCTGGTTTCGTTGTTGCTTAGGAGGCAACATTCTTGCAAAGAATGTAAGAAAAACACTAAGAAGAACAAATATTTACCTAATTTGTTCAAACCCACACGTTCTTGCGATCTATCGTTTTCATAAGACGGTTTTATAAAACGTGAACAATAAAAAGCATGCTAAAGTCAACAAAATCATTTTCCCAAAAAAGAAGTAAAATTTAACCTTCTTTAACACTTTCAAATGTAAAGTTGACTCGATTTTTTGTTAATGGCTCAATGAAGGACCATATATTCCAATAATATGTTCAAAAGCACTCATTTTTTCCTATGTTTTCTTTTGACCTTATTCATAGCATATAATCCGCAACTCAAAAACGTCAAATTCAAGCTACAAGTACCTATAAATACAAAGTTAACTCACATTTAAAGTTTTATAACACCAAAAGGATTTTTCTTACTTCTTCCAGAAACGCCTTGCTTGACCGAAAAAAAATCTCTAAGGGGCATATGGATGTACATCGTAACTGGCTTATCACGATATGAAATTGTGTTTCTGATTAATAGTGCCAAAATACTTGTTTTGGAAAAACATGAAAAAAGCAGCTCTGAACAAAACTGGCATATCTGGTAACTATCATTTTCAAAATTCAAACCATAGGCCCAACAGCAGCCTAAATCTAACTTCAAACAGCAACAAACATAACACTCAAAAATCACATAATAGTAAAATGACCCAACTTTAATCACCCAATAATTGGTTTCATTTTGTAGTTTAATAATCATTTTCAAACTGAAAGCCAAAAACCATCTAAAGTTAGCTTAATTATTGGTTTCTTTATGTCATAATAATCATTTTCAAACTAAAAGTCGAAAAACCGCTTAAACCATAACACTTAAAAGACACCAACAAAGCAAGTAAGATAATTTAACAAAAAACATAGTCATTAGTCAACCCAACTCAATCAAGAAACATAGCATTAAAGCAATTAACAACCAATCAAAAGAAAACGAACCGTTCTGCCAAGAATGGTGTGAGTGTCAACAAGAACTGTATCAAGAGCAGATGCATCTGAAAAAGAAACAAAAGCAAACCCACGAGGGCTACCAGTTATTCGATCTTTCGCAATCACCGAACCCACAACGGTTCCATAGCTACTAAAATGCTCTCTCAACACATCTTCTGTTGTCTCCCATGAAATCCCACCAACAAACACCTTACTTTGATCACAATCTTCCATTTTTAGCCTTAAACAAACCCAAAAATAGCTGTAAAAGATGAATTATAAACAACAAAAAGAAACCCCTTTACTAGTTCCTATAGGGTTTCAAGAAAAACTGAAAACAGTTAGAAAACTGAACAGAAACTCAAAAAGCAAGCATTTTTTCTTGATTCTTGACAAAAGAACACATTTTTATTAAACATTATCAAAAACCCACATAAAAAATGTATGAAAAACAAGATTTTGAAACAAATAAACCCTAGGTATGGTTTTCTAGGGTTTCAGAGGATGTGAAAAAGGGTGTAAATTGAAACCCACATTAGCATTTTGAAAACAAAGTACACAAGATTTGTTGTTGATCTTTCTAGGGTTTCAAGAAACGAAAACCAAAGAGGGGTGAATTGATATCTAGGGTTTGCAATTGAAGGGTTTTGGGTTTGTGTATGATAATAAAGATGCTGGAAATAGAAAAGGGTAAGTGTGCGATTGAGGAAATTGTAAGCATTTTATTAGTCTTGGAGGATCCAATCAAAGTGAGTTATGAAGCAAAAAGTAGTGACCTAGGGTGTGGGAGTGGAGATTGGGTTCTTTGACTTTGACCAACTTTCTTGTCAATTTTCCCCAAAGAGTGTTATTTGGATTAGGTCAACTATGGAAAAAGGATCAATCATCAATCCAAAAACCCCAACTCAAAATCACAATAGTTATGAATTTTATGATATATAAGATTCCAACTAATCTTTGTGGTGTAACGGTTAACGGATTTTTAAAATCAGTCTTAAAGTTAAATTCAAAGGTCGGTAATGACCGTTACCTTTTAACAAAACTTTTTATATATTATTTCTAACAACATATGTCTTGATAATAACGTCTGTTCAGCGTTTTAGTTGTGATTGATTCATAATTCAACTATGTGAAGACCCTGATCAATAAGTAAAGTGTCACCGATGTTTAATACTCTGTATTATATATATATATATAACTACGACTAATGAGTTAGAATATGATCCTAGCACGAAGTTTAGAATCATTCTTTGTTGATTAAGTAAATAGAAACTACAATATATGAATATGTCTATAATAGATTGTAACACCATAATATATAGTGTGTGGCTGGAAGGGGTGATGAAAACATACTATTGTAGGTTTTTAAACTACAATATATGAATATATCTATAACAGATTGGTTAAGATTTAACATATTGTCGGTAGGGTGCATCTACAAAGCGCATTTATATGGTTTACAATTGTAATTATCGAATGGTTGTTTTCCTTACCTTTTTAGCTAATACATGATTCTCAACTCATAATGAAAAGTATTATTGCTCACACTCTATAGCATGCTAGAACTATGATACAATATTTTAGGTTATATATTTAAATTATATTAAGAGTAAATTGCAACTATCATCCTTAGGTTTCACCGTTTCAGATGCATTAACGGTTTTAAGTCAAAGTTAACAATATACGTTATTGGGTTTTTATTTATTAAGGTATTAACAATTTAGGTCCCTCCATCAAAATCCCATATAAACTGACGTTAAACCCCTCCATGTGCCCCCACGTGAGGGCAAAACCATCATTTCTCTTATTTCTTTTACTACAACATCTAGTTAAAGATTAAAAAAACTCTTTCATTTGGTTTTTAACAAGTTTTAGTTGTCATATCAACATCTTTGGATGATCTTTAAAGAGGAGAAAGCTTGGAGATCAATTGGAGTCAATGAGTGAAGTTAGGATCGTTGAATTACATTAATTTCATTCATTTCATTTATGATTCAATCTTTTGTTTGCTTTTCCAATTTCCAGAATTAATATCATTATGGTCATGTTTATTACACTTTGTTTCCAAAAGCACTAGACCTTCAATAACGAATAGTTTCATTCTCTTCATTGCCCTAGTAAAGTTACAATGGAGGTACTTGATTTTAAAACAAATTATCTCTAAACCATTGTGTTCTAAAGCAACCCACCACTCTTATAGCCTATCATTCAGTTTCGATTTACTATCTACTATTAGCACATTATCATTAGCGAAAAGAATGCACCAAGGGATAGCCTTCTGGATTTAATACGAATCTTTAGTCCACATGAAATAATTTTGAATCCCTCTTCGGTGCAAGGATGCTTGTTTAGCCCCTTCACACATACCGATATTACCTCTATGTATCTTTTAGGAACCTCTCTCCCCAAGGCTATTCCAAATCACCTTTTGTTACACAATGTATTCTCAAGGCAAATGAACCCTACATGCAAATCTCACTTTTCTCTGTATTTTTTCATTTATCTTCTTAGAATGTGAATCAGTTAATGAGTTCATTATGTGTTATACATGAGTTGTACCTTGTAGGCACGCTCCCACGTCTAACTAGAAAAAGACAAAAAGTTTTCCCTAAAGATTTTAGAAGCTTCTCCTAGCCCACAGTAGTTGACTACGACCCATGCCCCATAAGTGTGTTCTCGGGCCTAGTTAACTATCATCAAATACTACATCAGACGAAGATCATGAAGATTTAAAACTTGACACGGGTCGTGCCTCTTAGACACGCCCCTTCCCGACCCGCATAAAACCTACAAAATGAAAGCTCATCCCATCATTTTCACTTGCTTAATTCTTTCATTGTCCCCCAATTGCATCCTCATTCCATCCACTTTCTTATTTGGTTTTGCAATCTTTTCAAGGTTTTAAGAAAACATTAACAACATTATTAATCATCATATGTTTAATCTTAATATATCTAAGGGTATGTTTGTTTCACCTTTTAATGGTTTAGTTCAGTGCTTAATCATTCAACATTCAGATCGTTTGTTTCATAAAAAAAGAGCCTCTGAATGATTTAGTAGATGCTGAATGAAGCATGTACTAAACTTACTATCATTTGAAGTTTAACCCAACATCTCTCTCATTGATAAAACATGTTAATGGTTCAGACCTCTTAACCATTCAACACTTAAATGATTTAGAGCATCTTAACGTTTGCATTCAGTGAGACTACTAACGGACAAAGTTATGGAGATGTGCAAATGACTCGCTTTAAAAACCATAGAAATACAAAGTGACTTTGGGTGTAAAGCACATGTATGCAAATTGCATTTAACTCTTAAATAAATGATGTCTATCTTAGGGGCTGTTTGACAAAATCTGAATCATTAAGTGCTGAATGATTAAGAGGTCTAAACCATTAAGAGGCTCTATCAATGAGAGAGATATTAAGGTAGAATTTCAGGTGCTGGTAAGTTTGGTATATACCTCATTCAGTTCCATTCAACATCTTTCAATCTCTTAACCATTCAGCACTTAACTGAACCATTCAGAGGCTTTTTCATTATAAAACAAATGTTTTAAATACTAAATCTAAATAATTAAACACTCAACTGAATTATTAAGAAAAGTTAAACAAACAACCCCTTAAATCTATCATGTTCTTTTTGTAGTCTCACTTTCGTCTTTCAAAACCCACAATTTTAGTTGCAGAAATTAGGGCCAAACTCATCCACCAAAACATGTCATTGATGATGCACTCACTCACTTCTCCACCATTTTCACGAACCCTAACCAACTCCTTAATCTCTTGTTTCCATCGAACAAACACACCGATTCGTAACCTAATTCATCACAAAGTTTCCTTCACTTCTATCGCCACATCTTCCGATCTGGATGACGAACCAAACGGAGAAGAAGATGCCTTTTCCGGTCGCCGGAAACGAACCAATTACGCCGGTGTTCGAATTGACGAGAGTGTTGAAGAAGCTGGGAAAATTAGACTTGATGCTTGGATATCTAATAGGATAAGTGGCGTTAGTAGAGCTAGGGTTCAATCCAGCATTCGGTCTGGACTTGTATCTGTTAATCATCGTGTTGTTGTTAAGGTAAAGTCTTGTTCGTGTTTGTTCGTTAAGGAAATGAACGTGTTCATGTTCAATTTCGTTCATTTACTGTTATTATCGAAATGTAGAATTGTTTGGGATTCGTTTATTAAGGAAATGAACATGTTTGTGTTCGTTTTTGAGTATTTGAGTAGTTGGAATGTGTCAGTCTATCTTATTGCGGGTCATGTTTATTGGCTTTTTAAAAAATCATTAAAAAAGCAAGTTTTTTTTTTATTGTTTATGTAGATAAGACATTTTGATAAGAAAAATATATTTATGAACACAAATAATCATATATTCACTTTAGTATAACTAGAAACCTTTAAATAAATTGACACAAATGAACACAAATGAACATGTTACCAAACATTCACAAACATAAATGATAGAATGCGGACTTTGTTCATGTTTTTTTCGTTTAACTATGTTAACGAACAAAATTTCTTGTGTTCGTTTGCTCATTTATTAAATGAACGAACGTAAATGAACTTTCCTTCGAACGGCTCATGAACCGTTTGCTGAATTTTTGCTTCGTTTTCAGCTTAGACTATCATTTTGAGATCAAACAAGGAATATTATACCTGACATTCGATTGGTAATAATCCATGAAATATGACTTGATACAATGTTTAACTGCAACTTTTGATTGCCATGTAGTGTTATTGTTAGACTGTTATGATTGATTTATGAATACTTCAATGATATTTGTTAATATCTTAATGTATATTTTGTTTCACAGGCATCACACATGGTGAGACAAGGTGATAAAGTTGAATGCACAATATCTGAGTTACAACCCTTAAAGGCTGAAGGAGAAGATATAGCTTTAGATATTATTTATGAAGACGAAAACGTATTGGTTGTTAATAAACCTGCACACATGGTAATCACATGAGCCTTTTGTTCTACACTTGAAATGTAGAACTCATTATGTTGATGTGGAAAATTGGTGGGTTGGGTAACGGGTCACAATGGGTACATTTTTGGTCAGGCCAGTTTGAGTTGACCCAAAAGATTTTTGTCTAAATCTTATATCATGTCAATATGTTTAATCTGCTTGTTTTCAACCTTCGGTACTTGACCTGAATGTAAAGACAATTATGTAGATTGTAACTAAAAGATGATATACGTTAGAGATGACAAATTGTCAAATTGGGTAACGGGTTCAAAATGGGTAGTTTTCAGTATGGGTTGGTGAAATGTGAAACGCTTTTTGTCTATTTTCTTTTAGGTCTGATTGATAAGTATTGATGTGTCAAATTTGAGTACGATAGTTATATTATTTCAGTAATGATTTTACCATTTGAATAAAATGGCTTTCAGAAATAGTAGACCCATTAGATTCGTGCTGTTTTAAGCTATTTATCATTTTACATGTTTGACTCGTCAGAAATAAAACATAAGTACGTACCCCGAATCAACTTTCATAAGTTAATAATCTTATTTCCAGGTTGTTCATCCAGCACCCGGAAACACTACTGGAACACTTGTGAATGGGATTCTTCATCATTGCAGTCTCCCGACACCTTCGTTTCATGATCAAGAATTATTCTCAGATTCTGATGATTTGTCTGATAATGAGTTAGACGAATCCTCTTCAAATCAGACGCACTCAAAGGATTTAGGTTTCGATACTAATCAAACATCAATTCGTCCTGGAATCGTGCATAGATTAGATAAAGGCACGAGTGGATTGCTTGTTGTTGCAAAGGTAATGACTTCTCTTGAATGAGCGATTACCCGCTTGAACCGCATAAGTCGACTCTCTGTGGTAAAAAAAAACCCATTGTTCCTGTGAAAATTTAAAAACTACACTACAGTTTATGCAAATGGATGATTAAGGAAAAAATGTCAATCCTGTTTTATTGCTGTTGCAAATGGTTGACCTTTTTTTAAAGGGTGATTGACAAACTTGGCTTTGAACTATTTTAATAAAAGTACATCACAGTTTACAAAAATGGATTACTTTGACAACATGAACATGTCAACCATGATTTTTTTTTTTTTTTTTTTTTTTTGCGAAGGTGGTTGATCTTTTTTTTGTTTGAGTGATTGACCTTTTTGAACCTTGGAACTTGGCTTTTCCTCATAAACAAACCATAATTCTTGTGTAAATTTAAAACCCAACTACACATTCCTAAAGTGGATTGTTTTGAGTTTTGACAAAAATAAAGGTTCAACCATTTTTTTTTTGGCATTGTTGTTGCAAACAACTTTCTTTGTTCGGGAATAAACCTAACGCATGGATAAAACCTAGTTTAATCATCTAACGAGTGTTTGACTATTTATCAAATACCTAACATGCCCTAGCAAAGAAAACCTTTGACTAAGTTACAAACGTAAAATTGGGTTGTATTCATTTTGAGATCTTTAGTAAAGCAACTTGTTGTATTTAATTTCGATCAGTGGGAGCTTGTATATATTTATTATTATCGTTTTTATGAAATTGATGTTTAATTTGCTAGAAAAATAAACCAACTGTTATTTTCCAAAGCCTGTATTCTGTATTTTGGTGATAATGTTCTTTTTTTTTTGCGGGACAAAACAGGACGAGCATTCACACGCCCATTTATCTCAACAATTCAAGGAACATACGATTCAGAGGATATATGTGAGTCTCACTTGTGGGGTCCCATTTCCTACTTCTGGTCGTGTTGATATCCCAATTGGTCGTGATTTGACAAATAGGATTCGTATGACTGCTGACACCGGACCCACTAAATGTGGTAAATCTCGTCATGCTGCTAGTAGGTGATTCAAGGTCTTCTTTTACTTATCCCTTTTCGTGGGGAGATGATCTGTACGCCACTATGTGTACTAGATGCACCACCATATTGAAACATTAATAGCACATCGTACATAGTTAGTATTGCAGCTGCGGCTAGTGGTGTTTTTAGTAAATTTAGTGGTGTAGAAATTATCTCCCTTTCTCATGACTAATGGCCCTGTCACTAGAGGCAGAAAATTGAGTGGGTTAGGTAATAGGCTCACATGAAAATGGGTAATTTTTTTATGGATTAAGTTGACCCAAAACATTTATTTGCCCATTTTTTAAAATGGGCAAATATGTATAACGAGTGTCAGGTATGATTACAACAGTTAGAGTATTTTAGTAATAATATTTGTCAGTTCTAGAGGTGGCAAAATGGGCGGGTCAAATTCTAGGTTCAAATCTAAACGGGCATTTCTTTTCTTTTTTTCCTGGTTTTTTACCTTATATATATAGTGTCAAATATGATTATAATAATTATGCTATTTTAGTAATAATCTATATTGCTTTTAATAAGATACGTCAATGCTATAGAGGTGGAAAATATGGTGGTTCCGATCAAAACATGTAATACGGATTAGGTTGACACAACCATAATGTTTTTTTAAGTTCTTATGTGTGTGTGTGAGTGTGTTGTGCATCAAGTATGAATAAAGCATTTATATTTTTCCAATAATGATTTATGAAGTTTATGCATTAAAATACCCTTAGGGCATTCTTTTCACCCGTTTACTATTTAAGATTTATAATTGTTTGACTTGTTAGAGATCAAAAATAACCAAAACAGCCGGTCATAAATAAATATATATTTTTTCAATAATGATTTAATTTTTGAACCAAATTAGGAAGTTTATGCTTTAAAATGCCCTTTGGGCATCTTTTCACCCGTTTACTACTTAAGATTTATAACTGTTTGACTTGTTAGAGATAAAACATAACCAAAACAGCAAATGTGTTGAAATGAACATCTCGCCCCGTCTGTGATAATCCGATATAAACAATGCTTGATGTTAATATGCCAGGGTTGAAGTCTTTGAATTTAACCTTTTCTTTGATTTTTCCTAATGAGCAGTTATCTTAACTTGTTGACCTGACATTTGTAAATTGCTATCCCTAGCCTAATAAATGCTTATGTCCAAAAAGAACAAACTGAGTTAAATGGGTTAATCACTTTATTTAAAAGTTTAGGTACTTATTGTAATAACATTGTCTAGCACGTCAATCAAACATGACCTACACTAATAAAATACATGTTTAGACCCTGTTACCTAACCCTGAACATTTTGACATAGGCATATCTGAATTTGAACAAGAACTTATATGCGGTTTGAATCCAAAGGTATATTTTTTGAATTGACCAGTCAAATTATATTCAAACATAACTGTAACATGAAAGCAAATGAAGAACTCAAACGTTCAGTGATATTATCTTGACTGAATGATTAAGCTAACTTATATGATCATCAGGTACAGAGTAGTTCAGATACTTGCTGGTGGTGGATGTGCATTAGTCGAATGGAGGTTAGAAACGGGCCGCACCCATCAGGTATTGTTCTCTTTTACATTTTTTGGGTTATATTCTCTTTTGAACAAACCAGTTTGGTTTATCTTTAATTACTTAGCATTAGTTAAAAAGGGCGTTACGACATTGTAATAATGTATTTTGTAGCCATACTAGTTATTTATAAACAAAATAAAAAAAGTGTAGATGAAATGTTTCTGGTCAATCCAATCCGTTACAAGTTACAGCTCATACAAAAATATTTCCTATATTGACCCGTTACCCTGCCCACCCCTTTTAATTTCATACTGATTGTTATCTTCATTTTTTAACTATTTATTATTTTTGTGATAATCTGAACCAGATTCGAGCGCATGCAAAGTACCTTGGAATTCCTCTAATGGGTGATGAGGTGTATGGAGGTTCTAAAAACATGGCGCTATCACGTTTGCAGCTCAAGAACCCATCAAGCATACATTCTCAGCTTTCACGGCTAGTCTCAAAACTCAACAGGCCTTGTCTTCATGCTTTGACTCTTGGGTTAGTCGATGAAATTTTTTACTCACTTTTTACTTGTGTAAATGGTGAATATATTAATATGATTACTGATAATTGTTTGACTAGAACACTAGCGATCAAGGAGATTTTACGCATTTTTTGGCCCGTCTGCCTGCTCAACTCATTAATCTGTTTTGATCTTTAAAGATTTTAGCTTGACCAGTTTGACTTGTTAAAGTATAACAAATAACCCATTTGTACATTAATGGGTTGAAATTGCCACCTTTTTTACGATCAAGTTTAATTGTATTGTATATATTTATGCTGTAGATTTATGCATCCTTGCACTGGAGAGAAAATGCAGTTTTCATGCCTGCCTCCTGTAGATTTTGCTGAAATACTCACCGACCTTCGTAATATAAGCACAGAGAAGGTATTGAAGCTCATATAAAATACATTAAATCAGTATCTTGTGTTTGATGTATTTAAAGCTTAAACTGCAAACTTATACCATATTTTTTTTTCAAAGAGTATGGCGATTGCATTAATTCGAAAGATGGTACAAAATGGGCGGGTTGAGTAACGGTTCGGTCTGACCCACAAACATTTTTTGACTACTTTCATAAGATATGATTTACAAAACTATATTATGCTTCTGTCTGAGAGAAGAAATGACCTAATCTAGATCAATAATGACATGCACCTTGTGCTGAGGGACTTGTACAAGGCGTAAAGTTTTGCGGTATGATCAAATTGTTTAAGTTGTATTTTAACTGGATTGCAGATCAAGGGGAGCTGAATAGCTGATGAAGACATGAAGTTTTGCTCATACAGTTTTGACATTTTGAGTCAAAGATGGCACTGTTATTTATTGGGATATAAAGCTTCTATTTTCAGCAGCAGCTCATGAAGAGAAGATATAACCAAATCTAGAGCAGGACTGACATGTATCTTGTGCAGTAGAAGTTGTACTAATGGTTCAGTTATTAGAAAAAGCCATTTTTTGCCTGTTTAGATACAACTTTCATATCAATCAGATGATAAGTTTAGGTGGGTTTGTGACCTTCAAATTATTTTATAACACTAGAGGATTGCAAAGTTGAATTTGATTAATACAAACTAGGGAAAATATCACAACGTATGGCAAGTTAGTTTTACAAAGTTGAGGGGTTATGGTCGCATTATTAGAAATCGAAGAAGTTAAGGGGTAAGTTTCGATATTTTACAAACATGAGGGGCTAGGATGTTCAATGTTAAAGATTTAGTTTTACAAAGTTTAATGGTAAAGTCAAAACCTCTAGAAATTTAATATTTCAAGAATGAGTTATAAGAGCATTCACAATAACCAAATATGTGTGAGTGAGGTTTTTATATTTTAAGGGGTTGTTGTGAGTGAAGGAGAGAAAAAATTTGATGGTGAAGGAGAGAGAAACTCTATATTTGAAAAGCTACTGTTCACCCCCTATAATTTTTTAATAATTTTAAAAAGTGGTTGTGAGTGAAGTAGAGAGAAACTGTAATGATAAAAGTAAAAAAATTATTATTTAATTAGAATAAGAGAGAAAAGATAGTTGTTTTTAGTGTAATTATAGGGATAGAGATACTGTTTCTATTGTGAATGCTAACATTTTATAAATTTAAACAAGAGTAAATCTCTGTTTTGGTACATGAGTTTTGTAATTTTTCTCTAGTTGAGTACTAAATTGAAAAAAGTCTTTATTATTACCCTGAGTTTTATATTTATTCTCTATTTCAGTACATAGTTTTACATTTGTTATCTAATTCAATATATTTAGTTAACGGAGTTAACTTTTTGTTAAGTTTATCTAAAAATACAAAAATAACTTTAGTACTCAAATATATATTATAAACATAGATTGGGGATTTTCTAAAAAGGCTCAAAACTCTAAGAAGTGTAGGAAACAATCAACAACAAGCACGTGGCCATGAGAGAAAAAAAACACGGAGGGGCATCTTCGTCATTATACGCGCGATGCTGACTTCGAAATCCTGGTGTTCAGTTATGGTGTTTTTTTGACGTTTATTAAATATGGCGTTTTTTTGACGTTTTTGCGCGATGCTGACTTCGAAATCCTGGTGTTCAGTTATGGTGTTTTTTTTTACGTTTATTAATTATGGCGTTTTTTTGACGTTTTCATATCGACTCCGGTGCTACTTGTTGCAGGTAAGTTATGGCGTTTTTTCATTCTACAGTGATGATAGTGTTAATCATTGTTATGACGTTTTCAATTCGATTTCCGGTGTTACATTGTAGCAGGTTAGCTATGACGTTTTTTATTAATTAATATTTTCATATGCGTGGTGTTATTTTATAGAGTCAGTTTTAAGCGTGGTGTTTTTTATATACATGGTGTTGGAACGCGCAATGACAAATATACCCCTGGTTCCATCGCGCGTGTCAGCAAAACTTCATAATATTTACAAAAATGCCACCGCTTAAATCTTAGCCGTAAACAACCAGATCCAACGCCCCAGAATCCTTCTTAGCATTTTTAGAGTTGTTTCCCTTTTTAGAAAATCCCTCCCCTATAAACATATATGCTTATACTTAAATAATGATTATGTATGCATGTATATATATATACGTATATAAATATATAACATATTTTTAAATATAAAAGAGAAGTATTTTATTTTTTAAATCGATCATTTTTCTAAACGTATTTTTTCAATATTGTTCAGTATACCATCTTTCGATTCTTAGAAATTTTTTAATATCCTTCGGTTTAACGCTATGGTTGTTAGAAGTTTTATCTAACATCGTTTGATTAAATACCGATTGGTTATATGTATTTTTAATATTGTTTGGTTTAATGGTTGCTATATATTATAACATATATTTAAACTAGATATTAGACCGGGGCTGCGCGTTGCGGCAGCCGCGACAGTTAAATTTGGTCAATAGTCCTAACATCGGGTGGCATAAATACCTGTTAACCAAAGGCAAAATTTTATTATAACTACACCTAATAACATAAATCAAAACCATCTGTGTAATATCTCCATGCATTAGCATTCCAATTATATGTCAGCCCAATTTTGTGGAAGTTTGATACTCGACTTTCAAAACACAAATAAAGTAAGGATATTCAGATACACAAACCCAAGTTACACAAACAAAATACTTCTCCATAGTAATGCGCATACTAAACAAACACATAAAAAAATTATGTTGCATTTAACCTGTGTTTATTCCCTGCTTTCATGTTTGTAGGGAATCTGCAAGCACATGTAAACCAAGAAATTATATGAAATTGTAAATAAAAGAAAAACTTACGAGTTGAGTCTTATGTCGGTCATATAGAACACCAAAGGCAGTCCAGCCAGTTCTTGTCTTTCCCAGACCGATGACTCGCTTGTTCAGTACTGCTATTGTCATATGCTTTGTGTCAAAACAAACACTACAAAAGACATTATATCCAATGTAAAATAAAAAAACAAACCAACATTTTTAAGCTACTATCAAGGTATACCAACTACACATCTCTGATATACAATATCAAGTAACTTGTATTGTCATACCTTTAAACTTAGAACACTTCTACTCTATAAATAAAAATTAACAGATAGCAGCGATATAGTTATACTAACAGATAGTAACTCTGCACAATTAAGTCCAAGTACTATAACATAATGACCATGTACAATTAAATCCAACATCGATTGCATTGTTAAGAACTATTACTAAATCGCCTGTCTATGTAAAGTGATTGAGTAGAAGCAAAAGAATCAGACCATCGTCTCTTTCTAGTCATTAACACAACACACAAACAACACTACAATGTAGTGTAGTTAGCTGTTATACCTATAGGCGGTAGATATACAACGCGAGCTGAAAGCAACAATGATAATAACACCAGAAATCACAAAAAACACAAATTAAGTAATAACAGCCATACACAGTAACTAACCTGTAAAGCAGCTGATTTAACTGTAGAAGCTAAAAGCGACAGCAAAATGCACAAATTCGGCCACCAATAGCATAGCGTCGACATCAAAATCATCGGTAGAAAACTCCAATCTGCACGCCATAAATTGGCATATATCCTTTTGTGGACAACCTGTCATGTTGAAAAATATATGAAGATGTTAAGAATGACTATTCTAGGGGTATTTGTTTATAGAGTTTGGTAGTTATTTAACAGATTCCATTGGTATGATTAAGAAGTAGACCATCCATCTACCTAATCAAATTTGTTTCGGTCTCACCATATACCCACAATATGCTATATGTTCACACCGTAAAACATAAAGTTAAAATAACTATAAATATACTTGACGTTAAAATAAAAACTATCAAATAACAAAAACCAAACAAAATCACTTTCAGTATTTTGATTGTATATAAAGGAGATAAGCTTCACATAATGCAAAAGGAAGGGTAATACACCCACAAATGGATCCTATAGTCATTTCAGGTTTGACATGTTAGCATCTATCAAGTTACCTCATCATGTTGCTTCAACTTCAAACAGTAATTTCTTTCACTTTCTAAATTGTAACGGTTAAGTTTTACACTCCTTCTCTTCAACGTATTACACAAACAACAGTTGAAAAGTTAAATTCAGCAAACAATTACAATCATTAAACCATAAAGTCATCTTAATCACTCAAACACAACAACACCTATTCACTTAACATATAAATGTAACCAACTAATTACTAACTGAACTAAAATCATGTATTATCAAATAAAACAAAGAACCTTTTTCCACCACCAATGTGTCTTCAACCAACAAACAAAACATCAACAATTTGCAACAACGAAGACAAAATAGTAGAACTCAACTTGCATCTGCTGAATCCCACAAATCAAACGACCTAATCACCAATCAACGACAATCATAACAGCAGTGTAAGCCTGACAAAATAGTTATGAAAACACTGAAAATCAAAGACGAAACAACGAAGCAGACCAAAGAGACTATACAATCAGACCACAACAACAAAGAAGCCCACAAAGAATCAAGAAATTGCCAACAACAAAAATCAACTAAGACACAAAATCGCCAACCATGAAACACCCACAACCATCCAAGAATAATAAAACATACCAAGTAATGGCAGCCACGCGCAGTTCTAACCTGTAAAGCAGCTGATTTAACAGTAGAAGCTAAAAGTGACAGCAAAATACACAAATTATGCCACCAATAGTATAGCGTCGACTTCAAAATCGCCGACAGAAAATTCCAATCTACCAACAGAAAACTCGAATCTGCATGTCATCTAAATCAGTCATAGGAGCAATAACAAATGCCTAGAAGCACATGCAGAGTAACATAGTAGATGAAACTTACCTCCGAGCAGCCAAATAACGGAACTTAAAAGAAAAAAACAGCAATCAAGCAACAGACCTACAAGAACACAAGCCAAATCAAAAACCCCAAACTGCATGTCATAAATCGACCATCAATTAACACTTTCGATTGGAAAAAAAGACGACATCGAACAACAAATCTGCAACAACTGAAACATACATGTCAATTCTAAAGCACCAGAAACAACAAATCGACAAGAACAACAGCATCACCTTACCAAGAACTATCGTAAGTCGGTAGATAGATGAGAGATTAGAGGAAAAAACATAGCAATCGAACACCATAGACAACAAAGACAATCAACGAACACCACAGATGACAGTATGCATGCCTGATCGGCGACGGAAAAGTAAAATCACTCATGGCGGCAACAGTAGAAACATCTTAGGGAAGAAGCATAAGATATAAACAACGGAAAAGTCACGTGCAAATAACGTGCGTACATAACCGACCTTAACATTTAGGAAGTTTATAAATATGCGTACATATATTCATGCCAGACATATTGAAAAATGTTTAACTTTATTTGCGTATTAGTTCAATAAATAATGTTCGGTAAATTAACGTCTCTTCTATTATTGTTTGGTTTTTTATCATTCTTATTTTACATGTCTTTTCTATATTTTTAGCCTAAATATATGTAAGTATATTTAAAAATACGTTTTAAATATAACGGTTATTAAACCAAACGATATTTAAAACATATAAAAGCGGTATAAAACCAAACAATGTTAAAAACATCTAAAAACCAATTCAATCTTTTTCTCTATTCTAAGTTTTTGGCTGAAGACAAAAAAAATTATTTCAAACATGAAAATAATTGTTTTTTAACTCAATTTTGTTATAGTTCTTTTTTATTATAAATAATTATTTCAATGTAATCATTTTAATCGAACTATTTGCACAATATAATTATGCATTCAAAATCGGACCGTATGTGTTTGGTTCAAAATCAAGTCAGTAGTTTTGTCAAACAATATTAAAAAAATGTTCAAAACCAGAATGTATTATACCGAACAATATTAGAAAAATACGTTTGATAAACGTCGATTAAAAAAAACTTTTCTCTTATATTTAAAAATATTATATATATATATGCACACATACATACTCATTATTTAAATATAAATATGTTTATAAAATCATTTGAATACGAAGGGTATTTTTTAGAAAAACTTAACAGAAAAAGTTAACTATGTTAGTAAAATGTACTAAAATAGAGAAAAAAATGTAAAACTTAGGTACTCAAATGGAGAAAATTTGAAAAACTTAGATACTAAAACAGAGATTTACTCTTTAAACAACTAAAAAATTAAACAATTAAAAATGTAAATATATTTAAATTAAATTGTTAGTATCGTGTTTATCTTAATCTTATACTAAGAACAAAATGTATAGAAAAGAAAACTTGACCTGTTAAGCAATGATTAAACAAAAAAATTTGAAGACTAACGACATGCTAAAAGGTCAAATATATAAAACTATGGGACCGGATGTTAGAAAATGGACTAAACTTTACATATATTATTATTTATAAATATTTTTTCTTTTGACATAAAACCAATTTTTGTTCTTTTTTAATGGTGATAACATTTAAATATTGTTAACTTTTAGAAATGTTTAGTGCTCCTTTAACGTGTTTATTATTAACGGAAAACACACAAAAGAAAAAGAAATCATGGGTTGCCATGATGAATAATGATGCTTGTCAGTCTAACTTTACATTTACATGTGCCACGTTGGTTTAAAATAACATTGGTCTTCATCAACTTGCCATGGGATCATACAATAGGTATATTTGGTAGATTTTTTTTGTGTTGTTTTTGGATTAGTCAGACTTGAAATGTTAAAATTAATATAAACGGTTGACATATTGTGTTATAAACACTTACTCAAGCATTTAATGTAGTTCTAAACAAGGTTAAAATATATTTTAATACACAAACTAAAATACTTTTAACAATCTAAGTTATAACATACTGTTATAATAATTTATATTAACAATTTAATAAATGTCAATAATATCAGCTTAAGTGATTGAGATAAGGAACCATAGATTTCATTAAATTAAAAAAGAAATGTTTTAGGTTTAAGTTAGGGTAATTTTCTAAAAATATAACCAAGTTTCAATTTTGTTCTAATTAAGTTACTTAAGTTTTAAAATTGTTCCAATTAGGTCACTCACCTTCATATTTTATTCAAATTACATGTTTTAACATGTTGTTTTCACATGTTTTTCTTTACATTTCAGTTAATAATTATTTTTTACATTTTTTGATGCTAATTTGAAGGCTAATGTGAATTGTAGGTTTAATTTTTATTTTTTATTATAATTAACATATTTATAATTTTTTAATATAATTACATATATTAAATATTCTGACCCCACATTATATCTTCAATTCATTTCTTGACACAAACACAATCCAACAATTGCTCGATTTGGAGGTTTAGTCATCCAATTGAAGCAAAATATGCTGGAGTGACCTAATTAGAAAAAAATTGAAACTTGGTTATGTTTACATGACATTTCCCCTTTAAGATACAACATATGGCAAATGGGGGTTTCATGTTAATAAAATTTTCTTACATATCACGAGTTTTTCTTATGAGGGGTCTTTAGGTTTAGGATTGATGGCCGGTGAGAGATTCATGTACGGATTTCTCTTTAGGAATGTGTCAACCTAGGACCTCAGGATTTCATACTTGAGGAATTAAGATAATCGATAGGCTAGTGACCCGATAAAAAAAGTTGATAAAAAAATTAACTAATGATTATAATAGTGAGATTGCCATTGATAACAAAAATGTAATTATGAGTGTTAATGGTCAAGTTGATGAATAAATTATTATCGGTGAATGAATGAAACATAGTTTGTAATATTGTTTTTTTAAAATTTTTATTATACAAAAATATAAAAAAGTTAGAAAGTTAGTCCATTCCAATTAATCCACCCAATGTTTTTAGACTCACTTTAGTTCGGCCGGTTGAACTGGGAGTCGGAGATGACATCGAACTAGTCTGTATCTTTAAAATTAAATCATTTTTGTTTAAACTCATAGTGTTAAACTTAAATGGATCTAGCTTATCAATGATCTAGCTTTACATTCTTGGTGTAATTTTTCCTTTAATAGGTTCCATTGTAGTTGCGACTTTGCGGGTGTTGTTTTCTTGTTTGTGTTGGGTGTATTGGCTCGCGGCCCTAGTGTCTTGGTAGTGGGTTCTTCTAATAAAAGTTGTTAAAAAAAGTATTAAATCTAGGTTCGAAACTTCCTAACCTTTTCCTCGTTACGCTATTGTTTTTTTGTTACTTTTATTTATTTTTTGTTGAAGTTCAAGGACAAGCACACATTTTTTATTTTTTATTTATTTATAACGTGGCTATGTTACAACTTACAAACTTTAACGCCCCCTTTTATTAATGTTTACTGCTCCCATATTTTCTTTTTATTTTATTTTTTGATGTACAAATCTCTAGTGTGAAGCATATTTGGCCCCATTTTCTATTAACCATGGTTCTAGAAACCAACAAGCGATATTTACAAGTGAGCATGTAAATATACCAAATGTTTATGAACTCTTTGTGAACTGTTTGACGAAAAATTCGTTTTTATTCGTTTGTTTAGTTAAACGAACGAATATAACAAAAAAATTTATTCGTTTAGTTAAATGAATGAACACGAACACATGTTGTGTTTGTTCAATTGTGTTGATGAACGTTCATTTATATACGTTCATATGTGTTCGTGTTTGTTAGTTTAATTAATTTTGTTCGTTTAAATATTAAAACAAATTTTCATATGCAACTAACAAAATTTCATATACATATTATTCTTTTTGATATTTTGATTCCATTTGGATCATTTTGTTTGTCGATTATTTTTAGTCTTTTCTTGACTTTTAGATGAACATTTTGAATAATTTTTGGTATATTTCTTATTAGGCTAACTTTATAGAAACATAATAAAGTTTCAATTTTATTTTAATTAAGTCACTCAAGTTTAAAATTTGTTCCAATTAGATCACTCACCTTCATATTATATTAAAACTATAGGTTTTAACATGTTGTTTTCTCATGTTTTTCTTTACATTTCAGTTAGAAATTATTTTTTACATTTTTTGATACTAATGTGAAACGCTGATGTGAATTGTATATTTATTTTTTTTAATATGATTAACATATTTTAAAAATTTTAATATAATTACATATACTAAATATTCCGACCCTCACATATTCTCCTAAATTTCTTTATTGGCAACAAAATCCAATAATTGCTCGATTTAAAGGTTTAGTCACCCAATTTGAGCTAAATATGCTTTAATGACATAATTAGAACAAAATTGAAACTTGATTATGTTTCTATAACATTTCCCCTTCTTATTTTGGTGAACTATGTATATTTAAACCATCAATTTACAAGTATGTTTTGGCTGAATTATGATGTATTAAACTTGTTCATTTGTATTCATTAACGTTCGCCTATGTTTATTTATTTTTATATGTTTGTGTTCATTTATGTTCGTAAACTGTTTGTTTAGCTTTTTATTGAACAAACATACACGAATATAAACGAACACGAACATTTCTGTTTTCTTAACAAACGAACACGAAAGTCGTGTTCGATTATGTGTTCGTGTTCATGTTCGGTTAAAGTTAAATGAACAAACACGAAAATGCCAATGTTCGTGTTCATTCGATTCGTTTACATGCCTATTTACAAGAAGCCCCATAAACAATTCTACATTGTAGTTTTTGTAAATTTGTTTTTCACTAAAACAAGATATCGCTCATCTATCTATATTGATTTTAACCTTGCAGACCTCTGTTTATCAAAAAGAAAACTTTCGACTATAAAAAACGGAAAATCTCTCTAACTCAAGATTATAACACGCAACATAAAAATCTCATTCTCTTACCATCACTCTAACGCGTATAACATATCCAACGCGTATAATATATATGAAAATTTACACGTACGAACAGATCCTGTAGTGTCAGCATACAACTAGGCCCATTTTTCCTATTAACCAGCCCATGGTTCCATAAACCAATACTTACAAACAAACACACATTTCAACACCGAGAAACAGATCTCCGGTGCGATCGGCGACAACGACGGAAACTGTGTCTCCGGCGAATGCATTCGTTCATTTCATCCACATCTTCAACACACAGCTTCAATCTCAAAGGTACTTTTACTCTCTTCATTTTCGTTTTTAGTGAATGCTTTTGAGGTGTTTAGCTGAACACGAACCGATTGATGAAGCTGAAATGCTGAATAAATGTTGTTTGAAATAGCATAATGATTCGTTTGAGTAAAACACGATGTTATTAGCTTATTTTATTGTATTGTTTGTTGTATTAAGATCGTTACAGTCGGCGCGTATTTGAAATGATTTGTTTTTGTTTTGTTTTTCGCTGTTTGTAGCATCGATTATTCCGCATCACGCATGTTTTTTTATTGTTGTTTTGTGAATTGTTATCACCGTTGTTGAATCACTGTCATTGTTCTGAACGTATGGAGAAATTTTCAGTTTCTGTCTCGTAGCTGAGCTTCATCTCTCTTCATGTTACGCAGTGATTAGCTTATTTTTGTTGTAGATTTTTACCTAATTTGTTGTTAATTTCAGGTTTTGTTTGTTTACTTGATTTTACCTAAATTGTTTATTTTCAGGTTGATTTTGAGCCCTAACAGGTTTATGTTTCATCTATTTTCAGGCATTTTTTGAGCTACTTTTTTTTAATCTCACAAAAGTTGAAAAAACAAACTGAAAAAACGGAAAAAGTGTGAGCAGGATCTGTAGAAATAAAAGGAAGAGCATGCAAAGCAGTTCATAAAAGCATCTAGTAACAGTGTTGTTTCGTGTGAAAGACAATTTTCTATTTGTATGATGCCATTGATGTGAACCAAAGGATTCAACATGGAAAAAACATGACTAAAGCAAGAAAGAATTGAGAAATGGAAAATTACTATCTTAGCTACCAGATGGTTTAGCTTTTTATTCTGTTCTAAAATTTTGCAACAAATAATGGCTGATGATCTATGCTTTTTCATTAAGGTATACTTGATACAACTTATAGCGATTTTCTTTTCCTTGCTTTAGTTTCAATGAATATGGAATTGATATGTTCTTAATTCATTAATTTGCATCTATAATATTCCATTGGTAACGAGCATTTCCATCTGTTGTGATTTTCAGCGAGACCAGTTATTAAATTCGTAATTCAGTCCCAATAAATTGAGTATTTGACATCATACATAGCTTAATGGATACACCTAGATTAATCTTTAACAGTGACACAATCAAGGAAACAAGTAAACTGAAATTAGTGTGACGAACTGATAATCTTCTTACAATGGTTTGTGATTGGCAAATGGGTAGTTTATGAATTATAAATTTTGTTGGAAAAGTAAGTATTGCATATGGAGTGATGATATTTTTTTCTCTGACATTTGCCAATGCTTTGAGTTTCAGGATATGCTTATCGTTGGACCTCCGGTAAAAAAATCTTTGGTGTTGAGAATAAGCTTAGTGGCATTTGTTATGATATGTGGTGTTTTCATGTGTTCAATTGGTCTAAAGCAAATTAGCAACTTCACAAAAGCTGGTTTCTATGATACTAAAGTGGCTGAGAGGCATTGTGAAGTACCCATTGTTGAAAAATGGGAAAGATCTTATGTGCATTTCCCCAAACCTACAACATTTAATCGGTATTCTTTCATTTCTTTCTTTCTCTTCTCTATTAATAAGCATAAATTACATTTAAAGGTAATGTACTTTAGTTTTATTTCTATCTAGGCTAACAGACTTTGTTTTCAACCTTAAAAGGTAGCCAACTTTCAAAAGTTTTGATTTAGGGTAATCTTGTAAGCTAACTGATTTTAATACACAACATATCTCCATGTGATCTGTCGTGTCATCAATATGAATGGATAACCAGGTGTCCAGGTCAGCTAGTCCTTTAATCAGAATTCAAAGTTGGTTATTCAAAATAAATAAAGGAGTTATGTTATGCTATTTATATTTTGCAATTTGCCTTTTTAGTAACAAAATATGCTGATATTTTTCCTTTGGCTTGTTATTAGGGCTGAGTGTGCATGCAATCCTGTTCGATACTTTGTTATCGCATCGACACAAAGATCTGGGAGTGGATGGTTTGAGACATTGTTAAATAGTCATATAAATGTGAGCTCAAATGGAGAGATTTTCTCGGTTAAACCACGTAGAAGCAATATTTCAACGATCATTGATACTTTGGACAAAATTTATAACCTTGATTGGCTAACAAGTGCATCCAAGAATGAGTGCACATCTGCAGTGGGATTGAAGTGGATGCTTAATCAGGTGCACACCAACTCTGATCCATACCATAGAATTTTTTTGCATCTGAAGTTGTTAAATTTACATATACCATGTGTATGATAGGTTGTGTGAAGTACATAATTATTATCAATTATCAGTTTCATAAAATATACAATAGATTTCTTTTGTTTAACTGGCTACATTGTCCTTCCCTCCTTGGCATGGTACATCTTATATGACGTGATTTTGCTTGTTTGTCAATAAATGTCTTGTGCACAATTGCACATGTGAAGTTACCTAAAGGCATGAATGATTAAGGGTTGCAATTTTTATTTGGTTCGGGTAAGTGGATTCGAATAAACCCAACCTAAACTCAGCCCGATTACTTGTTGGTGTCAAAGATGAACTCTAACCAGGAACCATGTAGCTAGGTTAGCTAAGGGGCCAAACAGATTGGAAGCTTAAACTGATTTTAAACAGATCAGCCAGGTAAAGGGGTTACAATGGATTATAAAAAGCCTGTGTAATGATAGTAAAGGAGTTATAAACAGGTTTACGGGTTGAATTTACACCTTACATATCTTGGCTCTAATTATAAAATGGTTGGTCAGGCAACCCTAGTCCAACTTGTTTATTGAACGAGTTAGCAGTGCCAACGTTTTACAACCTGGCCGTTTATGCCTTAATATCAGAAATTTCCACCCCTAACAAGCACAAATGATATTATATGTTATCTCTATTTGGGACAAGTATGTCAAAACTGTGGGGAAATAAGTACATTTAATGTGGCTTCTTTTTCATTTACTTAATCTAAATACAGTTTCGCTTGACTTTGATTTTTCAGGGCTTAATGCAGAATCATGAAGCAATAGCAGAATATTTCAATGCTAAGGGTGTTTCGGTAATTTTTCTTTTCCGAAGAAATCTTCTTCGCAGAAGAATCTCAATACTTGCAAATGCATATGACCAAAGTGCTAAACCACTAAACGGGAAGCACAAATCTCACGTTCATTCCTCCGAAGAGGTTTGTGTGTTTTTTATTGGGGTGTTTGTCAGTGTGTGGAGTTTTCATCTTCCTAAAGAATTTTACATAATTTCAGGCTAAAATTCTAGCAAGTTACAAGCCCTTGGTTAATACAACATTGTTGATACCTGAGCTGCAACAAGCTGACAACATGGTTAAACAAGCACTGGAATACTTTAACAGTACTCGACATATTGCCCTTTACTATGAAGACATAATCAAGAATCACACAGTAAGACCTTTAACATTTCAACAATCGCTTTAATCCAAATCGACCCATTTTATTACGAATGAGTCGATTTGGGTTTTGTCTGAAAACTTAGCTATAAGGGAACTTGTCAAATTGGTTTAAAGCTGTTGGAACTTGGAATGTTTTTCAATGTATCGTACTTTTAAATGACAATCATTTAAAAAATCCCTTTGGACGTTATTTTTGAATATATAAATTTCTAGACGTAGTAAATATGAAAGTATTAGTCTTGTATGCAAAGATTATGGTGTTATCATATAAAGTTACCTTGTTTGTTGCTTTATAAAATTTGAACGGATTTAATTATGAAAAGAAAGTTTTTCCTTGAAAAAGGTTAAATCCAGACACTTTATTGTTAACTTTTAAAAGCTAATTGATTTAATCATATTCTAAAACAATGTCTCGAGACTTATGTTCCAATTTGTCCGTAATCTGACCCACTTGACCCTTTTCACCCTCTCGTTTTTGCAGGTATTGAACGATGTTCAAGATTTTCTAAGGATCCCGCGAATGGAGCTAAAAAGCCGGCAGGTGAAAATACACAAAGGCCCTTTGCAAGAGCAGGTTGAGAACTGGGGTGACATTGAAAAGGTACTAAATGGTACCCCTTATGAAAATTTTCTACATGAAGATTATAAAGTTAGTTAAATGGATGAAATTGTGCATATGTTGTTATAACTAACTAACTAACTCATTCTTTATTTATTTTCTCTGCTGGAATTTTGGTATGCGTTTTAAGTCCGCGTAGAATCTAAATCTAATCGAGTTTTGTCTAGATCTCTGTTGTAGGCTAGTACCCTAATTTTAGTTCCTAGGTTTTATGTTTGAAATATAGGGCTGTAAATGAGCCGAATACACGGTGGATTGGTATGCGGGTAGTTCCTTTAGTAGAAAATAAACGGACACGAACATTTTTTTTTCATTTGTTTATTTACATTTGTGAACTGTGCTTGTATATGCTCATGTGCATGTGTGTGTGTTTGTTTGTTAAACATGTAAATAATGGACATAAACCAACACGAACTACACCATTTCGTTAATTAATAAACACAAACAACAAAATAGAAAAGGCATGTTTACGTGTTTTCTCGGTTCGTTTGTTTGGTTAACGTTAAATAAACGCACATGAACAACGTCGTTCATGTTCGCTTAGTTGTTTGCATCCCTACAAATGAACAGAACACAGATGACAATATATAAATAAACCTGCTCAACATGAACGTTTGATTTTGGCTCATGAGTTGTGACCGATCTAGCTTCATCAAAGTCAATGTTATTGACGTGTTCATCCAGTGACGGATCTAGAACAAAATTTCAAAGGTGTCATAACTTTTTTCCCTTAATGGGATCTACTTTTGTTCGAGGGTATTGTAATGCTTAAAATGGTAGGTGAAAATCACACTTTGCAACGAAAGGCGGCTACCCTGAGCTCCTCATCAATCCATCTGTGTGCACCACGTTCATGAGTCAAAATTATACATTAACGTTGATATATCTATTTATTGTTGAGTAAATTATGTTTTGTACACTTGACTTTTGTAAAAAATGATTATCTGAAACCTAAGGTTTAAAACTGTTTATTTGCGATCTGGGTTTTATTTTTTCATCTTTATTGTTTTTTTCACTTTTTCTTACCTTCTACTTTTAATACTCACGTTATTCATGTTTTTTATTCTTTTGTTTTTTTAATAATGTTATTTTCTTTCTTTTTTTCTTTTTAGTTTTTAATTGTTTTAATTTAGTGTTATGATTTTATGTCTCTACTTTACACATCAATCTCCAGACATGTTATTCCTAACCGGTTTATTGTTTAAATTAATTTTACGACTTTACACCGCTATCTAAATTAATGTAGCGACTTTACATCGCAACGTTTGAGTCATAGTTTTTTATGTCTAGTATGTTAATCTCCCGAGCGTAACACCAGTAAAGGTGGAGGAGTGACGTTTCATATTCTTTATCTTATTTGACCTCCTTTGATCTTTTGAGAGAAAAGGCACTTTTCTTTTCATCTCTCCACCTCTTCCCTAAAATTTTGGCTAAACATCATAGAAACATATTTGGACGATGTCGTTGGTGACGTCTGTGTAGACGTATTACCCTAAATGCGTTTCAGCCTCTGCCTGGTTTGCTTTTCTCAAAACCTTTGTGTCCTATGACATTTTCAAGTCTCAAATAATATAACATCTGATATATAGCCAATTTTATAAATTGATAGTTGGTTGCGACACGTAGGGGGGGGGATACAGAAAATATAAAACCAACAAAATATACCCTCAAAACATTCATTAAGACTGTATTTAATTGTTAATGCCTCTGGTGGGCATTTTCCGTCATGTAGACGGTGACTAGGCAAGAGGCATTATACTAAAAAGTGACGTAGTGGGATAATGCCCCTCAATTATGACTAAGAGAGAGAAGTGATAGAAAGTGTGTGAGAGAAATGAGGAGGAGAGAGGGGCACATGCGTTATGTTAAACACGCCCACGCCCATAACGCCCCCATAACACCCCCGCGTAGTGGTGTGCGGGGCGTTATGACTTATGGGGCATTATATGCTTGGCTTCACGCCCATTACGGGTAGTCTAATAACTATTGCAAATACATTTAATGATTGTCCTCTACGGTTTTCATTTTATTAAAACGTTCATTTACTACTTAAATAGTAACATTAGAAAGTTCATCTAACTCTACGGCACAAATGACGCAACCATTCAAAAAGCCATGACCAATATGATTTTGAAAACTTAGACTTTACATGCTTCATTGTGGAAAAACATCTTTCAATGATAGTGATTGAAACAGGCAAAACCATTGCTAGCTTTAATAACCGATACACCAAATGATAAGAATTATGGTTCCTTCACTATCACTTAAACAAGGTCGGCGATAATATCCTAGCAAGCAAAATCCTTTAGCACATTATGACTGTACAATCCAAGTTGATGCTCAAGCATAACCTTCTCTCCGTTACTAAAATCATATGGATAAAACTCGCTTAATTGTAGTAATTTTGATGTATCATAGCTAGAGAAAGAGTCGTGTTGGTTCAAAGCTGCCATGTTTTTTAGTAACCCCGTGTTAACCTCATTCACGGTCACCGAATTCTAAAATCAATCTCTCCACAACTGAATTCTAATTCCGTCAACAGGTGATAATCTCGAATTCTAGTTTTGTCAACGGGATCCCAAGGGAGATTATCCAAATCAACAAATTTAGGCATGTAATAGATAGGTGGAGGAAGTAAGGAACACTAGTAGATGCATCTTAAGATTAAAATGACATTTTTCTTTTTAGAAAAATTTCTACCTAACACAAACAACCAAATAAAAAATAATTAATAGAATGAAGAAACTAATAAAACTCTTGTTTTACCTTCAAACCTAATGTGAGCCAGTAAGATTTACAAACACATCTATCTAATATTTCAGAGTTTTTTGGAGGGCAAATTTGAGAGGGAAACTTTTTTGAGCGGTCAAATTGGGCTCCAAAACTTCATCATTATTTATGGCAACTTTCACTCAATGATTTCCAATTAATTGTGTTCTATATTTTTGGTAATATGTTTGTGGTTTCAATCAATCCGGTTGTTGAGGCTTTATTTATTGTTTCGTTTCTTATAAACAAACCCTAATTTCAAATTCAGTATGGTGTATACCAGTATTCGATTTTGATAGCATGTTCAATCAATCCGGTTGTTAAAGCTTTATTTATCGTGTTCTGTATTTTTATTTTTATCCTTTTTATTTATATATTTTAAATTTATTCCGTGTGTATACACGGGTTTTAAACCTAGTTAATGGAATGAAATCAAGAGTTACAAAACAAAATAACTAATTATGGAAGATTGGAAGTACGATCCCACAATTACAAAAATGACTCACGTGACTCACATATTTTAAAAACCAACAAAATATTACTTCCTCCGTCCCATTATAAGTGTCCATATTGCCTTTTTTAGTTGTCCCATTTAAAGTGTCAACTTTTAAAAATTATTGGTAAACTTCCAAATTTGCCCTTAATAACATAAAACAAACAATATGATAGACCCACAATAATATTTATTGTAAAGGGTATTATTGGCAAATGACAAGCAAAAATACCCATCATTTAATGTGCCTAAAACTTTGTGTTATTCAAACTAGAACACTTCTAATGGGACGGAGGGAGTAAGAATATGTATAGTGGTTAATGTTCCTAACAGACATATTTGTGTTGTGTGGTTATCATGTCACACGGGGCATTCTAGGATAAAAATGATATAATGGTTACAACTTTTATAATCTCTTAAATATATATGAATTGTGTGGAAAAAAGTGGGCATCGGCGTTATCTAAAAAGGCCTGATTTTTTTATACATAACACACCTTTTGTAATGGTGTTGGGGGCATTGTGGAGCTAAAAAGTTGAGCAATAACATCCACTGCACATAGTCTAAATAAAACACCATTCAAAGTTCAATTTCAAACGTGCAGGGACATCTTCTCCCGTCCTCCATTTCCGTCTTCTTCATCGTCGTCTTCTCCGTTTCACTGGCGATTTAATTCAGTTTTAAAGTTAAGAGTTTCGATTTCTTCTTACATTTCCTTTCAGCAACTTCCTTAATCGATCTCTTCATTTATTTATTTGTTTTTTTAGTTATCAAAGGTTCATTTCATCCTTTGCTGATGGCCCTAGATTTATAAGTATGTGCCCAATGAAGCTTAATACATGGTTTCTGAAACCATTGTGTTTCTAAAAACTATAAAACAACAAATAATATTATAACTTAAGCGGTTTTATAGTAAATAAAAAATATATTCAATTGACTCTTACGAAACATGAAAAAACTTGGTTATTGTTATGTAAAATATTTTCATGTAAGTTACAAATATTAAATATTTTTTTTTCATATATACTGCTTATATGTTTATACATCAAACCAACTTTTACAAGGATCACAAAAACCTCTCTTACGAGCTACTCAGATTCGCCTCGTGTTCGAATGTCTGTTTTCATATGCTGCGATTTCCATGATGAGAGAGAAATCTCGCAAGAAACACGAACTATTTTACAACTACGACGTCAAATTATTGATACAGATCGACAACTACAGAGTCTGTGAAGTTACCTACAGTATTGTTACGCTGCAAACTTACATGCTGACGTGGAATACGGTTATCATACACGATACACCATCTGGTCAAGAGACACCTTCCAAACTATTTCTTCTCCTGATACATCTTTTCTCTTCAACTACCTACATTAACAAAAGAAACATGTAATAAGATTAAATTTGTTAATGATCTCTTAAACGTTTCGCAATATCGATCCATTTACTTATAAAAAACCGGTCAAGCGAGTCAGACTTGTGAAAGAGGCACTTTGTTCGTCCAACGTGTACTTTTGGATGCATAAAACTTTTCTAATTTCATTATAGCCACCCGTGTAAATATTACAAGTCACCTGAATATGTATGTTGTATCGTCTATAATAGTTTCTACAAAAGCAAATATATACTGAACCATGAGTATAATCTTGATTTGTTTTTTAAATTAAAGCTATTGTTAATGAAGGGGGCATTTACTATTTTTTTAAAAACACAAAGGCATTTTCATCATTCAGCTTGTTTTTGGTTAATACTGTATACTGGTACAAATGATGACATATATTAACTAGTGGCCTTAATGAAATAAGTTGAGTAAAAAATGGCCTCTAAGTACATTATCCCAAAATAAAATGATCTGATTTATGTAATCAACTAATCATACATGACATACTAATTTTTAGAACAAAATATAAAAAGTTTGGACAAAAGGTGAGTCGGGTCAATCCAGACAAAAGTTATAACCCGTTTCAACCTGTAACCCTCCCACCCTTTTTGCCACCAACGAACTTGACACATTACCTGCTTAGAACAATGCAGCAAAATTGTGATTATCTCAGAAAATTCTGGCCGCAAAGACGGATCTAGCTGCCAACATCTTTCAAGTAGTCCCGCAATCTCTGGATGAGTGTGCTTTGGAATTATTGGCCTTAAACCCTAGAATTTGAGTCGATATTTTAAGAAATAAACGCTTCTGATTTTCAATATCTGAAATATATTGAATTAAAAAATGAAACTCCGATTAGGAAAATGTACCTTTTGAACCACACCTATTGCTGCCTGAAGTGGAGTCAAGTTTGCATAAGGAAGCTGCCATGTCAACCAGTAACAACAAGATTATTACTATACTATTATAGTTATTACAATTTACAAAAAGTTTTTGTGCAAAAATTTGTTTGTATTTGCATCAAATATTTAAGGATTATTTTCAAATTACGAAAATGTACTTCTGAAAAGTTTTAATAATATCAAATTTACCATTTCAAACAGTAAAAATCTCAATTCGTTGAGTGATATAGGTGTTCCGCGATCAACTTTTGTAGTTTGACCATAATAACCCACAACCACTAATAAGTTATGAATGATTAAATGATGTGAGGGTATTGTGGTCAAAATAAAAAAAAATAGGGGTACAATTACAAATCACATCGCTAGGAAATAAAATAAGATATAAACAAATAGAAAAACAACGTTGGTACTACGAATCATCTTAGCAAATAAAGTTCTATTTGTCTAACCCACAAAACATGTTATAAGTGACTCCTTTTATTGAAACTGATGTAAAATGGTAGATATGATTGTTGTTTTAAAAGTGTAAATAACTTAAGATGACATTATCTAACCTTCTTTGCTAACAGCTCCCACATGACGATGCCAAAACTGAAGACATCTGCCTTGTGATTGTACGGTTTATGTTCAATAACCTTCCAAGAACCAAAGAATAAGAAAACTTTTGAGTATTTATGTTGTGTTTCTAAAGTGATTGTTGCAACATGAATAATCATAATCAAACAATCAGTTCAATCTTATTATTTGCAATCACAATAATCAATTTTTACTCCTCAATGCCTCTCTAGTTTTATTATTTAGCTTTTGTTTTGTAGTTATAGTTGACATGGTGGCGGTGAATAGAATAATATCTGAAATTATATGGTTTCTTGTATTTTTTTTAAATATAAATTCATCTTGAAATGCATGTTCAGAAAAGAAAAAACTAACCTCTGGAGCCATCCACCGGTAAGTTCCAGTTTCTGCAGTCATGACACCAGACTTATTTTGCACTCTAGCAACACCAAAATCAGAAACCTTGACAGTCTGCCAGATAAGCATTAGCTTCTGAATCAGTAAAGAGTTTGTGGGCCCAACACTATCAATTTAATAATTATTTTTAAGGTGGTAAAACATGTTTGAGTCAGTTAATAGAGTTGTGTCAATCCATCAACACTTTTTTGTCCATTTTCTTATTTTATAAAATATTATTATTTAAAATAATATTATCATGGGCAATTGTCAAAAAAGCTGTGTAGACGTTACCTAAATTCAGATGCAAGTCCATGGGTTTTTTGCATGATTAATGCCTTAGCCGGTTAGACTTTAATACTTTAAGAAAAACTCATTTTAATAGAGTTTAGGGACTTAATCTTGCAGAAAAAGAACGTGTGTTAATAATAAAGTGCAGACTTTATTGTTAATAATAAACCCAAATTGACCCATTTACCATGAAATTAAGCAATTTACAATAAACTTAATTTACGTACCCCATTTTCATCCATCAAAAGGTTGGCACTCTTAAGATCCCTGTGGACTATATTATTCTCATGCAAGTAATTCATTCCCTTCGAAATATGAATTGCCATCTTAAGAATTGTTGGGACATCAAAATGACCTTTTTGATTATGTAGGAAGTCATGCAGACTCCCACCTGCCATAAATTCTGAAAAATAAAAGAAAAAACACGGTATAAATACGTAACATTAAATGACCAGCAATTTGCACCTTGAAAGCAAGGACAAAATTGAAAATAAGGAATTATTTAGAATTACCAGTAACAATACATAGGTTTGGAGGTCTTGTACATGCACCTATAAATTGCACGACATTTTTGTGTCGGATTTTCCTGTTGATAGAAGAAAGTTTAGGATTCATAGTGATGATGGAGTGATGGACCAAAGGGAAAATGTCCAAGTATGTGGGCAAGGAAATACCATAGCTAATAAAAATCAGAAATAAAAAAAGAAAACAAGATAACTATTAAACTGCAATAACTTGGAAACTAAACTCCAACATTCATGTAACACACCTCATTATATAGACTTCTTGAGCGAATTCTCTCTGCACATTTTCATATAAATACTCGTCTTTGAGAGCTTTGATGGCCACATCCTGAGTGCAGAATGTACCTTTATACCTGTACAGGGAAAATAATATATTAGACAGAAATATCATACTTCTGACAAGTAATTTGTTATAAATCCTTGGAACTTACAAATCACTGTATGATCCACCACAAATTCTATATTCAAATTTTAACAGCTTAACATCAATTTCCCACACATCATCTCCATCCACAGGCAGCTGAACAATTTCTTGAATTTTTTTTGTTTCTTTCTCCTTTGAAGGCAACACTTGTGGAGTTTTTGACCATGGTATCTCCTGTAGTGCATTTCAACATAAGGTGGAAAAAGAGGTGGCAACATGGGAAAACATATTTGGTGAAATATTTGATTTTTAAGCACTAATTACAACTACAGTAACTGCTTTGGTACAGTAACAATGAAAATATTTTGAATAGAATAGACCCAAAATCAGTATTTTGACTTTCAACCTGTTTGACCAGTTTGAGATAGAACAAAACCCAATTCGACTGTTCGTAAGTAAATGGGTTAAAATTGTCATATGCACAAAAAAATTGCATTAATTCTTGAATGTAGCAAGTTGACTACCTCCACCCTTGGTATTTCCATTGCCAATAACTCTCTTAGTTTCTCAGTTTCCTACAAATATATTTAAATAAGTCAGCATTGCCCAATAAGTCTTGAATGTTATGGACATAACTTGAAACACTTTTTGAGGTATTATCCTTAAAATCTTAGTTACTGATAGTCACTGACACAGGCCTTTTCAACATAAAAGGAGAAGCTTTTGTTACAATAGAAGCATATGTGATCTGGAGTATTCAAGAATCAGGGTTAGGTTTCTTTATTAAAAGAATATCTCATTGACCATCTACGAAATGATTTCACAGGATTCAGCCAAATGTGTTGATTGTGGAATCCATTAAGAAATAGGAATATGTGTTATTAAAGATTTTTCTACGAATACTTCTAGTACGGAACGAGTCAATCACCAACTTTGGTATCTTATTGATCGAAAATGGTGATTTTGTTCCCCCACTAATCAAGATCTTTTACTTTTAGCAAGTTTCATGATCATCCAATAAGAAGGGTTTCAGTTTTTTCAAGTGAATGATTTAGAGACCTATTGATTCTAAAAACTGTGGAGATGGGTATCCTTTTTATACAATGATTCATTAATACTTATGAAGAAAAATAGTGAAATACCTCGTATGGCCAACCATTAACAACAAAGACATCTAATGAGTAGCCATCGGTTGTTGAAAACGCATGGGCTTCTTGAATATTTAGGCCAATCTCAGAAAGCAATGAAGTCAACTGAATACAAAACACGAAGAAAGGAAACTGTATTTTCAAACCACAAAATATAAGGGCAATTTTGTATTTTCAGTGTCACTAGAAGTCTAGAACTTAAAACCTTAAAAAACATATAGTTGTATATGTAAGTTATAAGCTGAAATTTGATTACCTTACATAGGAGTTTAGGCTTATCATTTGTTGAAATTGTAATTTCATGGAAAGGCCTACAGGATTTTGAAGTCTAGTTACATCATCAAATTGAAACTACGAATAAACAAACAGATTACAGACTAGTAGTAAGATCATCAAAACTTCATTAACATGGTAATATTATTCCTCCATTAGGCTTTATCTTTTTTATACATTATTTAAATTAAGTGAGCCATTAGCATATGTAAAGTACATTGACAGGCTACAAAATAAAAAATTGCTAATAGCATATAGCTGTCAAGCTCATATGTTGACCGATTTGCTTCTTAGCTTGCCTTGTATCTGAGAATACAACAATGATAGGAGTCCAATTTACTCTCTTTTAAAAGAAACAGTGAACTTCCATAATAGAATAAGGAACTAGCTATACATTAGAGGAAGCAATATGGGTGGATCACGGGTTCAGCCCAAACACATAATTTTGGTGCAAGTTAAATGTTTTATGTGTTTTTTTAATAATATATAGCGTGTCAAATATGATTGCAAAACTTAAATTAATTCAGTGACAATTCAATTATTTGAATAAAACGATTTTGAAGGCTTTATGCGTTAAAAATAGACCGTGTGCAAAAATTGGCTGTTTGACTCATTTTCTTTTAAATTTTTTTCTATTTGACAGGTTAGGGATAAGACGTAGACTGAATCTACACACTCATACAAAGTGGTCGCAAGCGCTTCCTCTACTATATATTATATGACCACACAGAAAGAATTGAAGGCTCAAATAGAATCAAACCTTTCAGAAATATTACCGAAATAAGTGCTGGTTGGCACTCATATCTTTCTCTCCATCTTGCAGATTTGATTTACTTGCCTCAAAAGGAATTTCAATATTTGATGATAAACCAAATGCAGGTGATGGATGACTGCTGGAAACCACAAGAAAAAAAGTATTAAGTAGGTACTCTTTTGTGTTAAAACTTAAAAGTAATATCTAGGTTTAAATAATTCAAAATCATGCCTCTGCCTGCATGGATGGATAGAAATTTGAGCATCTTTCATCCTTGTATAGCTTGAAGTAGATTCAACACCATTTTCATCAACACTAGAATGAAGCTGTATGATTGTTGACATGTGAATCTCATATGAACGATTCAAGAATTTAACTTTCACCATAACAACAATTTAGAAGTCAACATTCTATAAATGTGATACAAAAAACAATCAACTTGAAAAAGACAGGCAATGTGGAGACTAGCAACAACTCAATCAACAAACAAAAATTTGGGTCCAGGTGAACCTTTCTGCTTGAATTAGACTTTGTTCCTTTGCACATGTTACGCAAATCTAAACCATCAATCAAAATCTGATAGCATGCCTTAAAGAAACACTCCATTTATTCCACAAAAAGTACCAACTATCCAGTTTCTAATATCAATGTCAAGCCTAGACTTCTTAAATTAAGGTGAATTATGGAGTTGTCTAAATTCCAGCACTCCTTTTTTTAGTCTCTGGTGCTTCAAAACAGTTTAAAGTGTTCATGATTTTATATGAAAATTAAATAGCTACTATATTGCAAGGATATGGGTGACCATATGTGTATTTGGTTGGATGAAAGAAACCCATGTATTCCCAAATCCCACTACCTGTTGTACAGTAAAATGTCTGTTTAGATTGAAAAAAAAAAGAAACAGAACAACCTTATACTACAAAGCTCATAATTTTAACTTTCACAATTATACTGAGGTGCAGGCTGTAAATCAAAAACTATCTTTATACCTGAATAAGACGAGCTTCAAATGCTGGTCTAGTATTTGGGTCATGTGCCAAGTGTAATAATTTTTTGTGCATAAGGACTTCATGTGCCCTCTCGACATTTACATCCAACGCATACCTGCTATGCAATTGATAAAATTAGTAGATTCATCAAGCAAGCACCAATGTAAACCATGAAACATGAGAACTAGTTGTCTTTAGCTTGTTGTGGTATAGTCGTTATAACTAATATTGCAACAAATAGTTAATCCAGAAATAGCTATCCAAAGATGGAAAATTAGAGTCATTGGATCCCATGAAACCATCCATTGTAAAATTAAGTACTTGAAGCTTTCCAAAGGAATAAACAACAAATTTTACTGTATAAAATACTTTAGAATCTGCTTTTTGACCAAAGATCCCAACAACAAACTCTCCAAAACTACTACAATAATTCATGCATATTTTAATCTTTTGAAAAAGACAAGTTTGCAACCCTATTAGACTAATGAACATAAGAAAACAACACTTCGTCCATTTCGAGTAAAAAAATATACACTAATAAACTTGTATGGTCAAATATAGCATAATTAAATGCTCATTTTCCCTTCAATTTCTTACAAGTTAGACACAATAATTTTTTTCTATTTCTAGCAAAGTTGAAAAGATTTACAATTCTCAGGATAAATTTTAACCTCATCAATTTTAAAAGTTAAAATTATACAGTTTTCAATTTTCATCACCACAGTCAAGGTATCTAATCAAATCTAATCTAATATCTAATAGAAGATAATAATCATTACTCTTTCTACTTTTCAAAATTTTGCTTTGTTTAAAAACATATCAAACAGCTCTTCAAATTCAAAAAGAGGCTGCAAACTTGAAATCAATGTTTATAATACGAACATCTGATAATTATTACAGTATGAAATAGATGAAGATGTATAATAACACATAAACACAATCATACTAACAAAACTAGTTGAATAATGAACAAATTAGAACAAACTGGAACAAATTAGGGCTTCATACAACCGAAATGAAAATTACCGAACAGGAAGACGACTGAAATGAGACCATAACTGATCTTCAAAGCCAGGTTGACATGCTTCATCACAATTCGACTCTCTAAGCCGACGAAGAACTTCCTGATAAACTTCAACCTTCGGTCTCCGTTTCCGGCTGACAACTGCCGTCGCCGGCGACGCTTCCGACGCTCTGCTACTGCAACAACTTTCAGTATCTCCACCTTGCATCACCATTACTTCGATCAATACAACAACTTGAAACGATCGTAACGAACTAATGACAACGATTAAAGCTGTTGATTACATCCTAACAGTTGTGAACAATTAAACGATGAAACGCATCGATGAAAACGAAGATGAAATTGTTGTTCACATTAAGAAGATGAAATGAAATGAAGCAGAAGAAAACAAAGGTTTAACAATGGAGTATACCGCCCGCTCAACAATGGTTTTCTTTTTATAAACGCCAAAACCCGTCAAAACCCGTCTCGTATTTTAATAATTCAAACTATTACTGATTGGTCGATAATAATTTATACCGTCTTTATTTTAGGTTAAGCTCCTGAGTTTTCTCGCTAAGTTTTCTCGCTTTTGTGTTTACTTTGAAGTTAATGGTTTTGATGTGGCTCGTTTCCTGTGAACGGGAACTCGGGTAGTCCGTCTTATTAATGGTATAAAAAATTGGCCAATAATAATTTCAAGTTTCGTTTTTGTTACCGAATGTGATATCATCAATATGATCTTTATAGATTTACATTTGATACGTAATTTTGCTTTTGTGCTTTTCTATTTCGTTAACTATGATGTGAAAATCAGACATAAACATACAAAGATTATGTTGTTGTATTGTCATGGTAAAAAAACATTAAGAGTTTATTTATTATTGGTCAAACTATTGATATAAATTATCATTGGTCACTTGATCATAATTTGAATTATTAAAATTTATGGCTCGTATCTATCATTATTCATTAGGGTTGATGGCCAAGTAAATGATGTTTTTAGAAACATTAATTTAGGAAGGTATCATATTAAAATCTAAGGATGTGTATAAATACACTTATGGTGTAATTTTTTAGTATGATAGTTTATCGTTATAAAAATCTTGTATTTTTTTATAACAGTGCATCAGCTATAAGTTGATGTAACATGAGTTGTTTTAAAAAAAGATAGTCTAAAACCAAATCAACGTACAACGATTAATGCGTATGGTACAAGATTGGGAGAAATTTTGGGTTTTAGAATTTTAGAAAAAGGTTTGGAAAACGATAATGGCGTAATGCGCACCCATTGAGCGGATATCGACGTGGATTCAAGCCATTCTTGTTTGCCTTGCTTACTTCATCAATTTTTTTATTATATATATATGTACTATTTTATGTTTTATTATTAACACATCTTTATCCAATTGAAAGATTCATATATTAAAACGTTACATTAACCACCTTCTAGTTTTATTAGGTTGATAAAACATAGACTTCATAAAAGTTACATAACACACTTATGATATATAAAAGTACAGTTGTTTTCTTATAGTTTGACATTTACCTTCAGATTTCATAGGCGAGTTAACGAGTGAATATAAATCAGTTATATTGTTAACTTGGATGAGGTTATTGCCTCTCATTGACAATTGTATACATTTTTAGCTAAAATCAAAGAAGTGTGTATGTTGTACTTTGTTTCATGTTAAAGTATATGTTTTATACGGGTTTATGTTATGCATGTATAAGTTATAAATACATATGTATCCATGAACATATACACTAATATATATGTTTAATTTTATGCATTATATGATTTTGTTTATGACAGTTATATTATATAAAGATAAGAAGCAGGTATGTAAAATGAGATAACTATAATCGAAATTGTTATAATTCAAAATGTCTAACTTGATCATTACTTTAAACTCCAACTTATTGAGAAATTCAAAATTTACAGGTCGAAACAAAATTTATAAAAACTAAATCGGTGATGTGTGATTCAAATCGACTTGTAAATTTCTCAAATAAAAACCTAGGTTAAAGTAGAAATAACTCAATAATTTATTTTTTTTAAATTAATACAAACCCATAAACATTAATACGTATGCTTTAAATAATAGAATTCTGATCCAACACATAATTATAAGTATCGTAAGTTATAACTAAAAAATATAATGAATTTTGGGCTTGTTTTAAAGTAGGGTTCTTTTCTAGTCACTTTACTCTTGTCCAATTATTCTCAAGTATGAATATTTAATCTTTAACAAGGCTTATTACATCATTTTTATCATTCAAATCTATCAAATCAAATTGGTCAAATGCAAATTTTTTTTTTTGTGAAAACTAAAGGGTGAAAATGGTAAAGCAAGTATAGGAAAAGGGTATGTGATAACGAAGAAAAGTATAAGGGGGTAAAATGAAAGTTAGGTGTAAGTTGATGATTCCAAATCCAATAGCACCAACCAACATCCTCCTGTAGAATAAGATTCTCAAATTAAAAAAGATTCTCAAATTAAATTCTTTAGATCCCTATTTAACGTATCATGAAGGGCAAACATCAACCACCCTCAAATATTAATTAATAATCACCTTGTTACCTCATTGCCTAACTCATCATACTATATGTATTATATATTATGGCATATGCATGTTAATCATCTTTGTTTACTTATGTATGAACTAGATTTTTTTTCCTCCAGGGTTGCAGATCGATTATGATATTGTTACATGCATTATGTTTGTGATATTAACATGATTAGATATAGATAGGAATAATTGTTATGTTTAGTATGTTACGGTGTAAACATAAATACATGATAGGAATAAGTATTATGTCTTGTAATTGCAGTGTAAACGGCACGTAATGTTAAATTTTCAATTTGAAAAGACTAGTAATATAAGAAAAAGAGAAAAAGTAAAACACGACTAAAAACAAAATGTCAGAGATAGGATTAGAAATGTCATGTAGTCTAAAGCCCAAGCACACATGTAGCCATTTCCAACTTTCCGTTGAGTCAATAAACCAATTGTGTCCTTATTGCGTGAGAATATTATAAGTGTATTTGAAAAACACGAAAATATAAATAAAAAAAAAGAATCACATAAACATAATTATCAAATATTCACACTCGATTTTGTTCCTATGTTTTTCATTTCGTTAATAATCGTTATTGTGAATAAAATCTGGTGCAATTCAGTAGAAATATTTCACAATAGTGACTATAAAATTATCATTGGTAACAATTAACAAAAGTTAAAGTTAAACACGTCAGAAATCAAATTAGTCTTATAGATTATTATCGGCTAATAACTAATACTTTTGATTATTGAATTCGATTTGAAAAAAAAAATTATGACCAATCACATGATGATGTATGACATGGCTAGTGACAAAGCATGAACCATACAAATTCAATTCAATATTCTTATAATATTGTTATAACATTGTGTGCAATTAAGAAAGAATCCAAAAGGTTAAAAATTACTAAAGTTATCAATTTGATTCTTTTCACATATGAATGTTCTAGACGTATTGTATAATCTTTACATTTTGATAGACCATATGTCCAAATGTTAAATAATTTACGATTCAGTTTTAAATTCTAAAAAAGTTCATTTATCCTACTAATAATGTAATATTGCTTTAGTGTTTGATTGTTAACAAGAAAACTTGTTTACATTAACAACACTTTATCATATTTTTATAGATGCCATTTAGGATAAGCCTCATGAACGAAGATAATGAGGTATTGGGTTAGATCTTGAAAGCGTTGAGATACAAACGAGTTGAACCGTTGTTTAGTGTATTTAAAAAATAAATCGTGCTTGAGTTGGATTATAAGTAAAAAAGAAGTTGCATTTTCAACATGTTTAAATATGATAGTGCAAATTACTATGTTCATCTAGTTTTTCAAATAATAACACTTTGAAGGCTAAAATTTAAATTCGTCTACTCCCAGCATGAGTTCTTATTTTTTTTTTCATCTCTTTATGTGTCAATCTAATTAACAGGATTACGTTTTTTAATTAGTCTCGGTCCTTTTCACCACACGACTTGCATCATCATCACCTTCAAAGCTTCAATCAAAACCCTTATCAAGATTTAAAATTTTAAACACAAAACATGTTTGTCATGCATTTGCTTGTTAAAATTGAAAACACAAAAGTAACTTTTTGAAAATGTAAACGAATAATAAAATAAGGATATGTCACGTTAATATAATAAGCTACATACTAAAATATTTTTCGGCTCCAATATAACAATATAGTAGTGGGTCACGCTTATCACGATGCGATATTTATTAATTGTATACCAAATTGGCTTTTATTTATTTAATATTCTCTATATAACATCCTTTTCAAATAATATATGATAAGCTAGGAAATAGGTAAACAAATACATATACTAATGGTACTTACCCTAGTGGTGGACTATCACCATAAGTTTGTTTTCTTATTTTGCAAAAACGTATGACTAATCTTCTTATTATATATTATAAAAACTAGGTTATTTTTCGTATATCACACGGGCTGAACGATAACAACGGAAAAATTAAAATATTTAAAACTTCTACTAAGTTAAAATAAATACAACTATAACTTGTTATGACTTTTACAAATTTTTAAATATGTTCCACGAGTTCTTTAAACACTATTGCATACACTTAAAAAATTATAAGAAGAAAGATAATATTTCACCGAATCAAATTTATAAATCCACTTAATTCAAAAGTTTCCCAAAAAGATCAAAACATGTTAAACAAACAAATCATGTGTTAGAGATTATCATATATATCATATATTTTACACAACATGGAATAATGTTTTTATAGAAAAACATGTATTGATTATCAATTTGAAGTATATATGAATAAAAATCTATACATATTAATAAAAATCTATACATATTTTATAATAAAAATATGATATAAATGATATCTCTTTAATTTTGGAAGGAATGCCCTATTTACACACCTAACAATCTAACTAAACACTCATTTAACGCCCGTTAAGTCTTTAACGGGCCGTTATACTACAAACGTAATTATAAAATAAAAAAAATTAAAAAAATAAAAAAAAAAATTTAAAAATTCTAACGGCCGTTAGATGCTTAACGGGCAGTTAAAATTATTGGTAATTTTTTTTAATTTCAAAAATGACTATTTTGTAAAACAATTATATGTATCATTTAGATTATTTACTTGAAACATATGAGAAACCCAAATGCATCCTTATATATATATGAGAATCATACTTTATTATTTCTGTTTATTGAAAAGATAAAATAAATACTGCAAAATATATGATCTAAATCGTGGATATTCTCATCCAACATATCTTCTTTACCCTCTTTTTGAACAAGAGAAAAGAAAAGATAAGCATAAAGAAACTCAAACTTATATTTTATCGTCATGCATGTCTCATAGAGCTACTTTTAATTTATTTTTATAACCTTATAGTTGCATATGGTTATCATGACCTTGTTCTTTTTAGTTTTGAAACACCAAGTAATCGTTACATAAAATTTATTATTATTGCAAATTTCACACTATAACATGTTAGGAACTTTTGAACTTTTGAACTATTTGATATTATAATAATTATTGCAAATTTCGTTAAAGGCCTAACAAACCGTTATACTACAAATGCAACAAAAAAATCTAACGGCTGTTAAAGGCTTAACAGACAGTTAAATAGGTTTAACGGTCGTTAAGTACTTAACGGGCCGTTAAAAAGGTGGATAGATAGAAATGTTGAGTGTATGAATAGATAGAGCCTTTAGGAATAACTAAATCAATGTTTCTATGAAAAGTGAAGAAATATCAATTATAAAATCAGTTTATACTATATATGAATAATTATAATACAAATGAGATTTATTTAATTTAGGAATAAATATTAAATCAATGTTTCTATAAAAAAGTTTTGAGCGGAAAAAAAGCATCTAAGATAGTCGAATGAATGCCAAGTGTCCTCAAAAACCTTCTTTTATTAATATGTATAGATTAAGGGGAAAATTTATACAAACTTTATAACCATTTTAATTAAATCATTAGCTCTTTTTGTTTCAGTTTAGTCACTCAACTTATAAGGAATGTGTTAATTCTATATATTCGACTTGTTTAACAGCTTAAAACACTAAAGATACTGGTGTTGAGCTCTCGTTGAACTCCAGTTTTACATGTCTACCCATGTCGTGACTCAGTCACAATCATTTGTTGGTCAAGGTTTCATCATCGAGCCTATGGTTGTCCGGGTGCTTCCTAATGATAGGTACCCCATATTTTTAGTGTAATTGGGATTTTGATTGAGATGAGATATGGGTCTCAAAATGCTTTTTGCAAGTTTTCTGTCGTTTTGTTAGCAAAAGAGTCGAACTCAACTTTGAAGAAACACATTACTAGATATTGCAAAGCGTTGAAAGAATATTCGGGGTGTGTACATACACAATTGAGCGGCGAGGGATTGAGGGGGAAATGTTTATGTATGACATAAATAGGTTCGGGATCGAATGACTAAATTCATGATTCAATAATGTTTGCCTTTCAACGACCCACGACAGACAAGCATGATTTAAGAGACAATTCAACCCCGTTACACTCACGTAAGTCTTGGTACATTTACATTTGGACATTATTGTTTAACAATGCAAAAGAAAATGATTTATTTGAACTTTTAGAGCACCTTAAACCCAATGTGTGTTGGCAATTTCCGATTGAGTGGATTGGTACACGTGAAGATTGCTGTCCAAGTCCAAGTCCAAGTCAAATCGTGAAACATGTGGGGTTAAAGACTTTTTAATATTATGATTATAATTAGGAAACTTAGGTTTTAATTAAATCAATTTTGATATTATGGCTTCATAGAAAAGAAAAAAAATTTCACAATTTTATTCTATCAGCTATGGCTCATGATTTTACTAATTGTCCAAGCTTCAACGGTGGTAGTTTTAAGATCGATATTTTCTCTTGGTTGAAGGGTCTATGGATACGAAGAGCAAGAGTCGTTCCAGAGTTGATAGAGATGTGGATTTTCTTAAAAAAATAGTTGGACGTGGTCGATCATATACAAAACCAAACAAGCGTCAAAAATGAAATAGTACTTGAAACAAAAATACACGATGAAGAGGTGAATGATGGGCTATCTTTTGCTGTATCCGACGAAGAACTCACCTATGATGCAACGGTTCATTCATATATAATAGTTCCGACTTAGACGACAAACAAAATAAAATATCCTACGTATCTTAAAAGTGTGAACATGAGCAGGGTTCTATATTTACCCTAACCAACCCGGTTCTAAAAACACTGGTTTGGTCCTTTCTTAGTTTAGTTGTTTGTGCACCTCTAGCCTCAACCACTTAAGTAAAAATACATTTACTACATACAATGATACAGTGTATTTTGTAAATAAAGAGACTAAGTACTAACATTTATATTTGCTTAAACACCCTAAACATATTAATAAATAATAAACGTAACAAGCATATAAACAATAACTGATCCAACTATCCAAGCACCATAACAAGTCCACACTTTACAAGTCCATTGTTAAATTTACCTAGCTTCATGAACTAGTTGTACATCACAATCATACAATGCATGCTTGGATAAATTTTGGGGTATTAAACATTTAAACTCTTTACAAAACCAATTTTTAAAAACTTCATTTAAAAATAGAAAATAAATTGAATGATAATAAAAAGCTTATGTAACAGTGACTTTGCCAACCATACCAGCACCTTGGTGTGGTGCACAATAGAAACTATAAGTTCCCTTTTCAGTTAATGTCACTGAATATTCCTCACCACCTGCATTCAAATAATCATCTTCTCCCATTGAAATCTTTGCAGCATCGACACCAGCCGGAATCTCGTCTTCATCGAAAACAACGTTGTGTGGGAACCCACGGTTGTTCTTGAACACAATCTTCTCGCCTGAGGCGACACTAAAGGTGGCTGGCTCAAATGCCAATCCACCGTCATTGTCTCCCAACAAGATTTCAATAGCTAGCGCGTTACTTGCAAGTAACGCACTAGCTGAAACAGCGACTGCTGCAATCGCTGCTTCTTTCAGTGAAGATTTCACTGAAAGTTTAGGGCTGGTGGCTGCCACCTTTATGGTGGCGGCCGGGACAGCCCTTGTAGCAACGGCCTTAAGGCCGCTGAATGATGGGATGGAAATAGCAGATGATATCACACTTGCCATTGAGATAGAAGTTGAGGTTTTGGGTTGTGAGGGATAAGGGTGTTGGAATATAAACTACAAAGTGATCATGTGGTTGATTTTTGTGGTGGATTGTGTTTGTTAAGAAGATAATGTAATATGAGGGAGTCATTGTTGAGATGTGGTTTGATGATATTGGTCCACGTAGACAATGCTATCTATCTACTAATCTGACGTGGAGATTTTCTATTGGTTAAAAATATTAGATAGATTCACCACTATGGGTTAAAGGAGAAAAATTAATAATAACTGATATATAAAACACAAAGTATTTACCATTTAGGGTGTAATTTTCTCTAAAATCTAAACATTACAAGATGCCTAATGCCTTAAATAATCAAACAAGACAGGATAGTACACTAGTACAAGATGGTACAAGTAGTACATTTGAAATTTTTAAAGCTTTTGTAAAATGTTGTTAGTATAGTTTTATTCGGTTTAATTTTAGAGACGAAAGGTTGTTGATTGACGGCCTTCCGACTTCTGGTGACCCTTTCATATAAGTAGGTTTGGCCATGTATAGACTTGACTTAAAAGATTGATAAGATAATGAGCCATGTACATATTATACTTTACTATCTTCGTATATTTTCCATGCATATTCCTACAATAAATAACTGCAACTAACTAACTAATCTACATATGCCTTTAATATTTACATAAATCTAAGGGGACCTGGGTGTTTAGGGTTCCACCGCCACCATGTCATCTTCGTTGGTTTCTGAATTTATAATGGGAGATTTGATCATGATGCTCTGTACGAATGCTATCATCTGCAAATGACCAAATAGGTTGAGAAGGTATTTAGGTAAAATGTATTGAGATGGGTTACGGTCTTGCGGAAGATAGATTCACACAAAAAAATAGACAAACTCAGGTGCTTACCACTGCGGCACCTTTGGTTGGGTTGAAGAGGTTGCAAATTTAATCAAAAGTATATTTTAGATTCATACAATCTCATAAACTGTTGTATTAAAAATAATTAAATTATTTGTTGTATTAGTTCAATATTTTTATAAAAAGTGTTTTGGGCCGACAGCCGACCCGTTTAATACTAAAAGATTTACATATTTGGCATATTACCCAACTCACGAGATACTAAGACATATACATTTTTGGCATATTACCCAACTCACGAGACATGCCATTTGGCCACAAATTCTTACTTTTAGGTAAACTATAAGTATCTTAACAAAACCAGAATTTTTAACTGATCACTATGCACCTCTTTTGGCATCAGGCAGTTATACAAGCAATCAAAATTCCTTTTACTTCATTATCCTCGGATATAATTAGTAAGTCCTATTAAATAACATACTAGTCAGAGTTTATTGTAATTATCTAACCATAATTAGGATATATGAGTTGATAGTGTTTTCTTCTATAATTATTATTATTGATCAACAAGAAAAAGAACTATGAATGCCGAAAAGAGACCATACCACAGTAAAGGCAGCACACATAAGACTGAAACCAGGAAACTGAAATGGAGCATGATCAGATAGGAATAAAGCTGTGGGGAAAACGAAAACGAAAAAAAAAATGTTTAGTAATTCAAATATTTAACCATGGAAAGGTGTAAGCTCGAATGTTTTTTGACCTGTTAAGGGACTGAAAATCAATGGGGAGATGAAACCAGCAAATGAGCACAGGCCTGTAATGCACCCTTGTGCCTTTCCCTACAAGATAGATGAAAGAACCCGTCAAGAAGCGACACTAGGATCCATTTTGTAATTTGATAAAAGTTAATAAATGGGCAGGTTGGATGGATTGGGTAACATGTCAAAACAGAATAGACAGAGCCGACTAACAACATTTTTGTCCATTTTTCACATATTGTAAGAAGCTAATGTTATAAATCACCTGTTCTGTAGGGCCAACTTGTTTGGACACAATGCTCCGTAACTGAAAAGAGTAGAAAATATAAAAGAAAAATATAAATTGTCAAGTAAAGAGAGTGTGTAATGATCCAAAACCAGACATAACCAAGTTTAAGTAGAAACCAGAAATTTAAAAATACAGGAACCAAGAGCTGGATCGTGTAGAAAAGGTTTGATGTTAGTTCAGGCTAGTGATATAACCCCAAATACTTGCCTAAAGAAGGTTTTTCATTAAAAAAACTGGCTTTGAACGAATCAGACCAAGAACCGGTATCAGTTTAAATGAATTTTTGAACATCCCTAGTACACAAGGAATACAATAATGAACTCACACTTGGTCCTGCAAAAACAGACAAAATCTGCAACGTTGATGCAAGATAGACAACCTGTTTTCAAACAAACTGGTTAACCAAACCGAAACATACTAGAAAGAGGATTTAATGTGTGCATAGCCATATTCTGTCAATTTTAGTGTAGCAAAGATTTATTGCTTGCAATTAGAGCATAGGTGTAAGTGTGTACCCAGGAGCTCCAAGCTACAGCAAGAAGACAAATCTGCATTTCAATCCAATTAACAAGTTAAAATTGCATACTAAGAGCAAAACTTGATTTTTTACTTTTTAGCATGTAACCGGTTGAGATAAAAAAAATGAAAATCTAGATCTAACCTACTTCTTCAGAGGATCAAAACTGATTGGATTATGTGAATTAAATACGCAATTAGTTGCTTACATGGATACAATTGAAAGCAAGCCCAATCGCAAGAAGCTGTTCTTCTTTCATTATCTTAGTCAACAGCGGCATGAGAATCATCTGGATGTGTTAAATACTATGTATGTTATCTCAACAGATTATAACCTCTAAGAAGATTTGATAACATAATCGATAACATAATCATGAGCATCGAGGAGGCATGGAATGCATACTTGAGATATGATTCCAGCAATCCCATGTATGATCAACAGGTCAGCAAATTGGTCTTTGTCAAAATGAAATTCAGCTTTCAAATAGTACTACAAAATGCAAACAAATTCAACAAATGAAAGAAAGGATATATATCTTTATAAACTAGATGATACAGATCATCATCTAATTGTGTCCGTACTAGACCTCGTCGCTTTCCCACAAAGATCATCTAAATTCACAGACGTTTATACAACTGAAAGAGTGTGAATTACCAATAATGCAGAAAGCATGCCAAGATCACCAAGCATGTTGAAGAACGCCACAATAGCTGCTTGTGAAAAGGTCCAGCTGAAAATAAAAATATTCAAATTATAGGCCATTCTTGTACACCTATGTAGCCAAAATCCCTCTAGGCGCGTCTAGGCCCTCAGTCAAGTAAAAAAGCGCCTTGTGGCCATCTAGGCGCGCCTGCGAGGTTCAAACAAGAGTCTGGAGATACTCAAGCGATATTCCAGCTAAAATCGTGTAAATTCCAGCCAACTTCCGTGAATCCTGGCCTAACTTATCTGAGTCATTCAAAAATGACCCGAAACCAGCCTAGACTAGCGCTAAACAAGCTTAAAACATGTCTAAAACACTTAAAAACGATATGTTTAAGCTATGTGCTTTGCTTATGGCATCGAGCCTTCGATAACTATGTTTACACAAATGCAATCATCCACATCTACTGATATACATATCCTAATCAATACATATCAAATGTATTAGATAAACTACGGATACACACACATTCAATGTAGAAAAATAACTTCTATTATCTCCTGATTTCAATTATAAATCATAACATCAACATACCTGCTCTTCAACAACGAAAATGAATCGCGCAAACACGGAACTGTACGCCGATTGTTAACATTCCTCTTTTCTATCAGACATTCATTCGTTGTTACTTTTTCCGACGTAATATCAATCACCGGCGCGTTCATGTTAGATTCAGGCAGAAAAACTCTCATATACACTACAGAAACCATCGCCATAGCTGCAGATATCTAAAATCATCGAACAAAGCATTCATAAACATAAGTGTTGAGTAATTGAATCGCGAGTTAAGAGATGTATAACGTATTGATGTAATTACTTGGAAGATGGAGGTGATTGATGGAAGGAAACGAGTGAGAAGGTTGCCGGAGACGAAGGAACATGATGAGATGCCGGAGAGGATACCGAACGCTGATGCCCGTCGTTGCTCCGCCACATTATCAGCCTGACGACGGTTAGTAGCAAGTCAAGTCATATGGTGTTCGGAAACCAAATAAGGAACTTGGATACGGATATGAATCGACCCGAATAAGCTTTCGGGTTTGTATTTTTATCTGTTTTCGATATAATTCAGTCATTCGAAATATTGATAATTTCGGTTATTTTGAACTTTTATAGACAAATGTCATTGAGGTTGAACTTTGTGCCTTCAAATTTGCATAACGACTCTAAGCCAATGTTAAAACATTTTTACGAATAAAGATGGATTCAGCCATATAGTGGTGGTGGTGGTGGGGGGTTTGTCAAGGACCTCATAGCTCATGATTTCGTAGTATAAATTTGTTAAATTCTGGTTGAAGTGAAAACGCTTTTAGCCTAATTTTGACTTAAGTACGAGCATTTTAACAAAAAATGAGGCACTTTAGGTGCATAATTTGTTTATGTTCAAGATTTTTTTATTGTTGTGATTTTGAACCCTGTAAGACTGGAAATTTTGGATTTGCCTCTGGTTGCTAAGACATTTAACTCGAAACATTAAAAACTTAAAGATGGTTAAAATGACATTCTATAACGTTGATGGGATCAGTTATGTTATTTTATAAACATGAAAAGTTAGAAGTGAATTAATTTTACAAAGTTAAAGGGGGTTAAATTTGATAAAAGTTCAACATTTTATTAAATTTGTTAACTAATGTTATATACTTTTCCTTTTGTTTAATGAAATTTTGTCACTTTATACAAAGAGAACAAAGCTTAAAGTAAAGATAAAATTTAAAACTTACAACATAAGCAAGGGCAAGGAAAATGACACTTCCTTCACACATCATGGAGGTGAGTGTTTTGAGTACGAAGTATGTATAGAAGAACCCCTCTTCCCTGCTATATGCCAAGATCACTATTTCCAATCAACATGTCAGTATGTACACATGCTTTACCTACTTGTACCTTTGGATACAACATGATGTTTTATTATCACGACTATAAATAACCATGTATATTTGTAACCGGAAAACATCATGTATGTTTAAAAAGAGTTGTTTAACCGTCTGGGTTCCTAATCACTCGTGCATATATTTTGAAAGTGGCTCTACGACAGTTGCTGGGAGTTGGTCCAGTCTCTTACGAGTACAAGACATTACGAAGTCATGATGTCACACGATGCTAGTAAGACGAGTGTAAGACATTATGGAGCATAAAGATGCATATTAATGTTTGAAATAAATCATATATACATTTACCTGTTGGAAAAATAGCGAGCATCATTGGGATAGTGAGAAGTGATTTCCGTCCATATTGATCGGACAAATTTCCGATTAGGGGCATCATCACTAGACTTCCCATTCCGATAATCTGATGATTGTTAATTATAAAACTTTGAGGCATCAAAGCAAAATGTGTAAATTATAAAACTTTAACGTAGAATATCTAATCATGACTTAGAACACAATTTAAGAAAAAAATAAAAAATAAGTAAACTGATCACTCGTGAGCTTGTTAGGTTGATCTCAACACTACCGATTTAGCTTAATGTTTGTGCGTTTTCAACTACAAATTAACTCGAATCCGTTTTAACTAAATCAAACTGCATGAATTTCATGTGATCTTTTAAGATTTTCAAATCTCTACTTAAGGATTAAAAAATTAAATAGGTTAAACGCTTTACTCACAAACCGGCTACGTCAACCTAAACGTAACCTCTTTAGCCATTGCGTATTTTACTTAAAATTAACTCAAACCAGTTTTAACTAAATCAAAATGCACGGATTTCATCTGAACTTTTAAAAAAATGACATCTCTACTCTGGACTAGAAAATTCGTAAAATTATTCTAAATTCCTATTGGATAGAAAAGAAAAAAAAATAGAAAACAAACAGAATTTAGCTTTTGAATTTAATCATTTTTATATGAATTTGTGTATAATTGATAAAAGAATAAGTAGAATACATAAAATCAAAAAATAACTTGCATCACGCCCCAATCAAAATATTTGAACTAAATATATAGTGGTTAAAACATAAATGTGTTATCAATGTGCAGTCAACTTTATTATTGACAATTATGATGTCTAAATGATAAGAGGAAAAGAAAAAAAGAAAAAAACCGCTTGTTGAAGTCCGGTGAGGTAAATGGCGAAGGAGCATTCATCTTCTCCGGGACAAAGCGCGTTCATAGTGATGTCGGTTAATGCCGGAATCACCATAGAATGGGAAAAATTGAAGAAGAAAACCGTCACATAAAGGTGGTTCAACCCCCACGACGCCATGATCATTAGTGGAGTGATTGAAATGACAAAGCAAAGAATTAAATGAATGATTTTTGAACCTTTTGTGGATGCTTAAATTATGTCTCCATATATATATACTTGAACGTCATGAGGGACAAAAGAGACCTCATAATTAAAAATGATCAATATTTTAAATAACTCATATGTACCGTAAAAGTCGCAGTTTAAAAAATTTTTTAACAAAACGAACATTCGTTTAATTATGTTCGTGAACATTTAGTGATGTGTTCATTTATGATCGTTTGTTTATATTTGTTTGTGTTTGTTCATCTAAAGGTTTTATAATATAAATTTTTTTATTGGCTTTAATTTTTTTAAATATGAAACTCGAGTTACACACTTACACTGTATGTCTCCGCCAATGTCCCACATTTAACCGTATCAAGTTTTATATGGGTTAAAGCTTGACAAACTTCTTAACTTTTATGTTAGTTATGTTTATAATAATTTTGTCAAGTATGTTTAAATACTTATGTTAACCACTTGTTGTTGCGTTCTTTTTGGATTTTTGTATAATGTATGTGATAAAGAGTGTAGATTTTATTCTAAAAAATATATATGATTAATTGTTTGTGTTTATTCATATTTATAAATGTTTGTTTGTGTTCATAAACATTTATCTGTGTCCGTTGTGTTAGTTTATGTTGACTAAGTGTTCGTGAACAATTAATGGACATGTTCATTTCCTTAAGAAACTAACACGAACAAGAAATATCATTCCGTAAGTGTTCACGGACATTGCATAGTTCATGAACATGTCCATTTACTTAATAAACGGACACGAACAAGGCATTGTTCATGTTCGTTCGCTTTTTTTTCAGCCATATAACTGCCTATCATATTTAGTGAAAGACCTACCTAGAAATGAGATCACCCGCCACTCTTAAAATTCTTAATTGTACTTTTATCTTTCACTTTTGTTACCAACGGCAATTCCAATGACATTATATTCATTGATTTACACTTGGTTTCTCTCACACTGATATGTGAATTAAAATGGCAAATGTAGAAGCGTCGACATCAATTAAAAATCAAAGGTAAATTTATAATGATTTAGCTGTCGTAACTACACTTCACAACGAAAATGAAAACCAGAAGTGTTAGTTATCTTATAAGGTTATTAACTTTTAATAAGTGTTAATTTAGATTATAAAAAGTTTAATTCATACAAAATATCTATTTTGAGAATTTTATTGAAGGGATATTGGATGTTGAGGGGACCCTTAACATGAGATGATGCGTAGGTTTTTAACTTACGTTTTAAGGCGTGCAAGTTTGCCTTTGCATTCAACTAAAGTGACGTCGTTTTCACAAGTATATGTTGTGTGAGTGTGTGACAATTGTGGATAACGAGCAACATGAAAAATGCAAAAACGCATAAAACACTGCCATATTCAAATCTTTTCTTGAATGAAAAACGAAACAAAAAATATAAAAGCTATAGAAGAAAGGTTAGAATTAAAATAAAAACCATAGATTAAATCTTGCATTTGTGATGGCAATATGAATTATAGTCATACTATGATGCATGATAAATTGATAATGACTTTTATAAAAATGACTTTTATTTTATAATCGTGTGCATTCAACCAAAATACACAAATAGTTATAAATATATGCATACATAGAGAGGCGGACTTCAGCCGTCACTAATCTTTCTCGCTCATATGATGTAAATTTATATACTAAAATTTCGTTCGACTCCATACTTTTGTTATTCTAAAAATATATGACATTATTTCCCAATTAGTTTAAGAAATTACTTTAGTTTTAATTAAAACTTTATTATGTTTTTACAAACTTATCCCTTTAAAAAATTAAAAAGTTATGTGAAAAATTAGTATATTAAAGCAATTGGACAGAAAAACATTAACTCAAAACTATAGCCATGACCCATTACCCTTTTCTTCCCTAAAAATCCCATTAACCCTCAATTCCCAATACTTAAAAAAAAATGGTAATTGGTTTTCATTGCTTATAACTATCAGCGTTTGGCTTCTACCGTCTTAACTATTGATTTGGCTGTCAACGGTTCCAACTTTTATCGCTTTGGTAACAACAACCCGTCGTTAATTTTTTTTAACATCGTTAAGTTTTTTCCAAATTCAAGATCGATATTTTAAGGCTTTTGATCGAAAGAATAATATAAGTCGATTGATGGAAAAGTTACCTCGAAACGTTGCTTTGAACTACGAAACGGTGCTTCAATCGGGTGTTAAACCTAACGGTGCTTCAATCGGATGTAAAAATTTTATCGTTCAGAGAGCCGTTTCGAGTAAACTTTCACATCAATCGACTTGTATTATCCTTCCGATCAAAAGACCTTAAACATCGGTCTTGAGTTCGAAAAAAACTTAATGTCACACCCCAACCAATTAAATAAATAAAAAGCGGATAATCGTCGAGACGTGAGTGTTAGAGATTGCTCATAGCCACTAAGCCACATGACGCTACAAATTAGAGTTTTAAATAAGCATGCATCACCAAATTAAATATTACAATTTGTCCACAAGTTTAGCAAATTACAAATGACATAGCTATTAATTGTTCATTGATTTAAAATTTAGCTAGGTCCGAAAGCCTATGGTGACCATGATCCGAAGCTAGCCTTAAAAATTGGTATTCCCTGAAACATGTTAGAATATAATGTCAACATAAAAATGTTGGTGAGTTCACATAGTTAAATACATAGATAATAATTTATATATCACAATGATAAGCGATTCCACGTCCACAAAGGTTAGTGCAAATATATAACAACACGTACGACCTCAAGTGTACAATCAAGTCTCAACAATATAAAATATAGTAAATGATCAGCTAAGTGAAATTTGGTTCCTTCAATGAACTAGAATGCGTCATTGAAGAGCCGGACTTAGCATCGGCTTTAGCACCAAAAAGGCTTGTTAGGCCCTTAGATCTAAGACGTCGTTGGGCTAGCAATAGTTAATTATTGTATCGATAATAAAATAGACACCACACGTATACATATATAAAGCACAACCATGATATAAGTAGAATCACGTCGTTGTTAAATAGATTTGGTGCATGTAGTGTATTTGAATAATATAACATATTTCACCCCAAAAGTGTATGAACGTAAAAAGAGGTATGTAAACTCACATTAATCGGCTCCAAAATCTAGTCAAGAAAATATACGGTGGAAGCCGGAAATAACTCTCGGTAGCTTATCCTATTAATCGAACATAATGATTTTAGTCCATATGCGGTTTCGAAATCGTACGAGTCAAATTCTTATTTTTAGGTGGTTTGCGAAATAGTTATGAATGTTGGTATATTTATAAAGTTTCCATAAAAAAATAGGTTAAAATGTTATTTATTTGTAAATAACCTACCTTTAAATATTGTTGCCATTACAAGTCGTTTACTTAATTTTTTTACGAATACGATATGACGTTCAAGTGGATCTTTAGTTTATAAAGTTTTTAAATAGTTGACAAAACAAGTTTGTGAGTCTAATTTTATATAAATTAAACTTACAAGGATTAAAATGAGTATTTTTGGTTAAATGAGCATTCACAAGGTTTTTATAAAAATATATACATGTTTTGTCACTTTGTTTTATAAATTTTTTTTAAGGTTAATATTTTTTAAGAAAACTTTTGGGTTTTTAAGACATGATAATGATAAAAATATAATTTTTACATGTTTAGTGGGTAGTTTAAATACTTAAAAATGTGAATTAAATGTCAAAATACAAAATTTACAAAAAAAAACGGGTTCTGTGATTCGAACCCGTGACCTCCAGCATCTTAATTTATGCACCCAGCCACTTGAGCTGGGTGACTAACCCGTAAATCCATCTCCCATTATTTCTTTTAACCTAACTTTACTAGATTCGAAAATTCCCCACAAAACCCATATGAACCCTAGATCCTTCACACCCCAAATTGAGTTCGTTTTCATAGTTTTTGACAAAGTTAATGTTAGGGCTTTTAATCCACATCAAAAAACGAGTACAATGGTACAAGAAACTTACAAAATGGTGCGAGTTAGGTATGTGTTCGAGTGATGAACGGGTCGGCCCCTTTGAGCCCTTGATGCGAGATTTCTACTTCGCTTTCGCGAATTCAGGGTATAGGGGTTTGTTTGTGGTGTGTGTGTTTAATTGAAAAATTGTGAGGTCTAGATATGGTTTTGTATCTGGATTTGAATTTGGCCGAAACAAAGAAAATGGAATGGTTTCAGGCCAATTTTTTGTTCAATTGCACGCAAATTACTTGTTTGATGATAGCTAGGGACTGATTAAACACGTTATTACCCGAATTGGGTCTGATTTTAGGCTGAGTTTTGGTTGGGAATTTCGAGCATGGTGAAGAAGGGGGGGTACTGTTGCTGTGCGTGGAAGGAGGAAGGAGAAGGAGATTTTTGGCTTTTGACACTTTTGGTCCCCCATCTTTGCATATTTTTTTTTGTTTTATTTTGGTTGTTAACGAGTATTATTATTATTATTATTATTATTATTATTATTATCTTGATCCATTTTGTTTTTGTTATTACTATTATTATTATTATTATTATTATTATTATTATTATTATTATTATTATTATTATTATTATTATTATTATTATTATTATTGCTAGTGTTATCACTTGCTAAATTATTTATACAATAAGTTTCATAAATTTCTAGTATTCGATATTATAATTAAAAATCAAATTTCGCAAATGTTACACTTAACGTCGTTAAAAAAAAATTGGGACTGTTGACAGCCAATTCAATAGTTGGGACTGATAGAAGACAAAATGTGATAGTTAGGACCAGTAGAAACCAATATACCAAAAAAACTAAACGTGAAACAACCTCCCCTTCCCTCTGTTATCCATCGAACGAATGTAATCACATAATCGTTTGTACAACCGTGATAGTCGAACGAAATCTCTTGCGCACCGCGATATATTAAAAATACCTAGTTGTACTTAAAGAAACATCCTTGGCCATATATCACAATAGGTTTAATCCTTATGTGTAACACACATGTTAAATAACAATATTTATTTAAAAAAATTATAATTATTATATTTAATAATTTCTAATTATTTATTATTTAATATTTATAAATCCTTTCTTTACATAATAAATTGATCACAAATTTTACTCAAATAATTTTCACTGAACTTTCTATCCCAAACTTTTATTTTTAAAACAAGATTTTTTCCCTTAAAAATAAAGCAATAAATTTATTATGTTAGATTATCACAAGAGTTAATTACACAAACGGTGCCTGTGCTTTACCCAAAGTAACAAATTTGGGTACTAAGGTTTTTTTGTTACAAGATTGGGTATTGGTCTTTTAATTTGTAACAAGTTTGGGTATTAACACTAACAAATGTTAGTTTTATAGTTAACTTCAAGGGCATTTTAATCTTTTCACATTAGAAGGGCTATTTATGAAATTAATTTACGATTGATGAACTTGTTTTGTAACTTACATGAAATATTATACTATAAAATTTAAAACAAAACACTCATTTTTTTCTTTGCTTTTTTTTACGAACCACTAGTTAGCACCACTAATATATTCATAAGACATTAGCTAGCACCATCTTATATTTTTTCACAACTCTTTAACATAAGTAACTTAACTCGGTTATTAAGAGTTATATTATCTAGAGACCACTTCATCATCATCGTCAACCCGTATTATTTCCCTCACCACTCGGCACCCTTTAACCTTACCATCCACCCCGATTCACCGAACCACAACCATCCATCACAAACCCCAATTACTATCACCAACAGATTCACCAAGCTCCAACCTTAATTAACACTCATTTGCCACTGTTGAAACCCATCATCGTCCCAATTTCACGGCTTCTTCACCATTCATTACACCACCACACTCCGTGTTACCCTAATCGTCACCATCCAACTCTTACTAAATGGTTAGGTTGGTGCTACTAGGCTTATAAATAGTGTTTGTGGTGTTAGCTAGTGGTTCTTGAAAGAAAATACGGTAAGAAAATAATCGACAAGTAATAACATTATTGAAATGAGAAATTTCACGTGAGCTTCACTTTAGTATTCGAATTTGCTTGTTTTTTTCTTTATTTAACACTTTAAATTTGCAAATGATTATGATCAATACTCAAACCTTTAAGGACAATTCATAACAATAAAATGTGAAACCTACTTAAAGTTTTACTTGCGATCTCAAGTTTAGTTTGAAATACACCATTTTAGCTCATATTCTTTTTAGATCATTAAAATCCAGATATGAACCAATTACGAGTAGATCCAATTAAAAGTAACAAAAAAACTATCAAAAGTATAGGAAATATTTAAATATAGTCTAGATCACATCAGTGGTGCTAATTAGTGAACAGTAAAAGAAAATAAAGTAAGAAAATGAATATGTTATTTTTATATTTTTATCTTATAATATTAAGTAAATTACAAATAATAAATTTCATAAATAGCCCTTCTAACATGAAAATATTAAAAAACCCTTGAAGTTAACAGAACAACTAACGCTTGTTAGTGTTAGTACCTAAACTCGTTACAATTTAAAAGACCAATACCCAAACTTGCAACAAAAAAACCTTAATACCTAAACTTGTTATTTTGAGTAAACCATAGGACCCATTTATATAATTAAGTCTTATCACAAACAAAGGTCTTAAAGTCGAGAAGAAATTAATTTATAATTAGTCATTTTGGGCTTCAACTCAAGCCTGATGATGGAAAATGTTTCCTGATGTGGATAATAACTAGTAGTCATTTTGGGCTTCAACTTTATGTCTAAGCTTTGAAATAGTTTAACATGAATCAATATATACAACTTCAATAATATAAGAAACATTATAACTGGATTAGGCAGATTATTTTTCGGTCATAATAAATTACTTACAAGTGACGGAGATACGCGATTTAAATAACAGAAAATCCAATATATTCAACTCGCGTCATTTAAATCAACGGAAAGCATTGATAACTTTGGTTTCTAGTCTCGTTGCATCATAATCTTTTCACCTGGAAAAAACCTTCGAAGCTTCGTTATCTTCCATGTGACATTTCTTATCCAGTTAAACGATGCTTTTAAGTTGGAATTAACATTTTTGTTACATAAGCAGTACACGTCATAAAACTAACGGGTCTAACTTTCAGTTAGTATGAGATCGCTAAAAGAAAATCTATGCTAAATTATAATTGTTTATAAACATTTATTGAGTTAGGATTAATCCCGATTAATAAGTCAAAGTCGGAAATTGACAACAATCAAAATTCTTTATAGAAGGAAAATCTTTCTAAAGAAAATATCTCGCAAAACACAATTTATCGAGTTCAATCCAACTGGAATAAATAATATGTACCTTCGTATTACAAAAATGTTTAAATGATATTTTTATTTAGTCAACCATTCAACGTGTATATATATGTGTGTTGGCCATCTTCTATTTCACAAAAAAAAGTAGTAGATATTTTGTTTGACAAATACAAATTATTCAAACCATGAATATATATGTCAAGTAGTATCATTTTCTCAACACAATATTAATATGTTACATTTCGGATATCAAAATCATTCTAGCTTTAATATGATATTTACAAATTCGTTTTTTAAAACCACATATAAAATCGTTATATAATAAATGAATCAATACACGTACTACATTCAATAAAAAATAAATATTCTTGAAGTCCGTAAATTAATATCTAGTAACTAGTAATGTTCTCACTATCATTTCTCTATAATCATATTATATTAACAAACATTATTATTATGTAAAAGTAGTTTAGTGATTTAGTAGCGTACTTGATAAAGACATTATCTTTTATATTAAAAGTCATGAGTTTAAACCTAAATATTTATGTATTTGTTGTATTTTATAAGTAGGATAAAAAAATTATAAGGGAGGAGGGAGTGGGAGAGACGAGGAAAACGAGCTCTCTCCTCGTCACCACCTCGCCGGAGGAGGAGTCCTCTTCGTCTTCTCCTCGTCTCCTCCTCACCTCTCCCCCTCACACCACAACCTCGTCCACGAGCCCTCAACCTCGTCCACGAGCATCCCCACTTCGACCCTCGTCTCCTCCTCGTCACCACCACTCCCTCCTCCCTAATAGTATAGTTTTAGATAATGTTTGATATGGAAGAGGGTTAAAAAAAACGTGTTTAACTAGTCAACAAAACGAAGTCCTTAATACACAAGGAATCTTATTCCCTCTAAAACCCCATAAAATCATTCCTTTGTTCCCACCACCACCACCACCGGTCACCACCACCATTTACACCCAACCAACAACCACGACCACCAGCACCACCAACACCACTAAACTCCCACTAATGACCACTACCACAACACCATTACCAACACCACTAGCCTAACAACCACCACCATTACCACTATTGGCATCCACCAACCACCGCCATCTCTTGCCACCACCCTTCAACACCACTACCAGCCACCACTAACACACCACCAATTGCCACCTGTACTACCAGCCACCACTACTTGCCACCTCCCTCACCACCCCTACCTCCACACCAACAACTTGCCACAACCACTAACCACCACCTCCACCACCAACAACCACCACTTGCTACTACCTCCAACACTCACCACCACTACCAGCCATCGGTCATCACCTCCATTGCCATTACTCACCACCACTACTAGTCATTCCTAACACTACCAGCCACCTCCGCCATCCACCACCACCATTAATCCATTACCAGATGCCACTACCACCAGCCACCTACACCGCCGCCATTACCAACCGCCACTATCATCATCACCGACCACCACCAAAACCACCACATTTATATCCCGTTCCTTTATCTTTTCATCCTTAAAAAAGTTATAAAAAAACACACACACACAATTATAATTTTCATCACTAACCAACCGGTCCCAATCACATTAAAATATGATAAATATCTAAACATCAATAATTTTCTTACACAATTAAGCCACCAAAAATATCCAAATAAAAACAAATCAAAGTGTATGGTGTAGATTGGTGGATGAGCTTCAAACCCAAACGAGTGGTTCCCATAATCCCTCACAAGATTTCAACACCTCCATTTCAACCCCATCATCTCCCCTCTTCTCCCACCACCATCACCACCACAACCACAATCACCACCATCACTTCAATCTCCTCAAACCACCATGGCATCATCCTTCACAAACCTCCTCATCAAACCACCTACAAACATCCACTCATCCACAACCAAACTCCACATCTTCTCTTCTCATTACAACAACAACAACAACAACTACAAACTTCAATCTTTTTTCCCAATCAAACCAAAACCCATCACACCACCATCACTCTTCATCACCAAATCATCATCCACCACAAACTCCCCCACCAAAACTGATCCCAACAAGAAACAAGAACAAGAAGACAAAGTGCAACACATCCACACGGTTGCTGAGTTTGAAACAGCTTTACGTGAAGCCAAAGACAAACTTGTTGTTGTTGAGTTTGCAGCAAGAAATAGTAAACAAAGCAGTGAGATATATCCTTTCATGGTGAACTTAAGTAGGACATGCAATGATGTTGTGTTTTTGTTGGTTTTGGGTGATGAATCGGATGAGATGACTGAATTTTTTAAACGTGAAAAGATTGAAAAAGTCCCTCATTTTAACTTTTATAAAAGTATGGAGAAAATTCATGAAGAAGAAGGGATTGGACCGGATCGGTTGATGGGTGATGTGTTGTATTATGGTGATAGTCACTCTGGCGTTGTAAGTTTTACTTTTTTCTCATCTTCTGTCAAGATGTTTGAGATTGAGTTTGAAAATAACTTATTACTGTTTTATCGGTTTTTGAAAAGAAGTAATAAACATTTAAAAATGACTCACCTAACTTAATTATTAGTTTATTTTAGGCTTTTTTAAAAAGATATATCGAATCGTTTTTAGCTTTTTCAGAAAACCAATAACAAACACGCATAATATTTTTTTTAACGTTTGAGAGTTAAAATTCTTATATTATAAATTGGGTGATGAGAGTAAAATTATGTGTAAAAGTCAAACTTTTAATACTATAATAATTAGTATAATTAAGCTATGATACATATAAGGTTAGGAATAAAAAAAACAAATTGGCTTAGTGATATTTGGGGTTTAGGTTGATATTTATGTTATAAGGTCGAGGGTTCTAGTCCTATAACGGATAACGATGTAGTATTAGGAGTAAATTAAGTCATTGGTAAAAAAGACGAGGTTAGAAGAATAAAGGGGAGTAATTATTTTAAGGGTATTGTTATATAATCAGAGTGTAAAGTAATTAAAAACCATTACAAGATGATCTAGATCAGTAATAGGAGTTGTTATAAAAGTTTGGTGTCTAAAGTGATCAAAGATCTAGTCTCATTAGAGACATTAAGGGGAGAAACTAGGTTAATCTTGTGGTGACTAGTCGGCAGAAATGAATGGAGAGATCACACCAATGTTTGAGTGTTATGCGAACTGCGGGTTAATTCTCGCTCCCTTGGTTGGGTGTGATCTATGAGCTGATTGCCTCCTGTGTCTTGCTTTTGTGACGTGGGTGTCACAGACCGGTTAGCGAGTCCGGTATACTTGTTTTTTTAAGTAATTAAAAAGATCAAATCGATTGAGAAATTGAATGTTTTTTTTAACCATATGTACTCTATTATATGGATATGGTTATATGTATATATATGGTGACTAAATTAACCGAATTGATATTTAAATCATCCTCTATATTTTTTAAAAAGTTAATATGGTACATGTGAAAAGGTTGCCTAGTGTTTTATATGATTTCAAGTATGATGTAGATGGAGAATAGATAATGGTGTGTGATTGATAATTTATATATTTTAGTTATTTTATTGTATGTGAAATAAACTTTTGTTTCTTTTGTCTTTTTTTTTAATTGTCATTAGGTACAACTACATAACAGAGAAGACGTTGAGAAGCTAATAGCCGATCACAAAGAGGACCACAAACTCATAGTGCTTGACGTTGGGCTCAAACATTGCGGCCCTTGCGTGAAGGTATACCCGACGGTGCTAAAATTATCCAAAAAAATGGATACAGCGGTTTTTGCACGAATGAATGGTGACGAGAACGATAGTTGTATGCAATTCTTGAAAGAAATGGATGTCGTTGAGGTCCCGACCTTTTTGTTCATTAGAGACGGAGAGATATGCGGGAGGTATGTTGGGTCGGGTAAGGGCGAGCTTATCGGGGAAATTCTTAGATACCAAGGTGTTCGGGTCACGTATTAACTAGTTAATTTGTTAGATTAAAGATAAAATCCTTGAGCCTTGAAGATTGTTTACACATGTATTAATTAGTAAAAATTGTATCGTGTAACATTTTAAGTTACTATATGTATAATGTATTTTTGGACCTTGTGACTTGTTAATTTGTGCATTTGTCTAGGACCAACTTTAGAGTTGATAACCAAAAGTAATTAAGAACACAAAAAAGAAATATATAGTGGTAAAATGTTACAATACTAATATATTTTTAATGTTATACTCTAGTTTCGGTCATCAAGAATCATCTATATACACTTGCTTGGTTCAGTGACAAAAATACACGTGACCTTCGATCACCTAATAAGTGTTGAGTTTTAGTCTTATTTAAAACATGTTCACTAATAACGGATTGCGTACGATGGACAAAAACTTAATTGGAGTAATTGGTTAAAATTCAACTTGTAAGGTTTCTATTTTCTCATGATGTTTCTTGTTTTTTTACTTTTCCTTTTGTTGTCACGTTGCCTCCTTTAGCTACTTGTTAGGGAGTGTTCTTTTCGTGTTTAATAAAATGTGTGTTTTAAAAAAGGGGCAATTTCATATATACCCCTACAAAGTTGTATAATATCATATATACCCAAATCATGCTTAAAAAGTGTTGTACATTATGCATTAAAAACTTGTACTTTAGGTATATATATGATATTATGCAACTTTGTAGGGGTATATATGAAATTAAACCTTTAAAAAAAATCTGTTATGTATCAACTAGAATTTTTGCAAGAATAGTATGATTTTATAAGTAGTAGTTGTTTCCGGAGAAGAAAAATTAAAATAAATATTGTCACTAATGAATCTGCTAATTAAACTAGCGGATCAAAAAAATGTCAGAACTTCACTAATTAAAGTAGCAGATAGAAGTTGAACTAACATACGGTGAGGATAAAGACGGTGATAAAACCCAGGATCCTCTAGTTTGTAATTGTGGGCTACGAGTGTCCTTGGCCCCCTACTCACCTTCTAATATGTTGTATACGTCCCTGCATAATCTTATACATACCACACCAAGGGGTGAACCTATGATGGTCCGATGGGGGGCAGATGTCCCCGTTGATTTTTTTTCGATGTTATATATACGTGAAATTCATCCCAGCTGCTTTCTCTAAAATTTTGCGATCGCCTCCCTTCAAATTATGACGGATAAGAAGTTAAAATGATGAGAGAAAAGTGAAGTAAGATTAAAAAAAATTCGGTCAAACTTAGTGGTGGTTGGTCATGGCTCGTCTAACTTGAGATGAATAAGGAAAGAGAAAAGGAGAACAACTAAAACAATGAGAGATAAAGTTTTCAACATGTTTACATCAAATTATTAGGTTAACTAGATTAGTACCCGTGTACTACACGGATTTTAGTTTTATAGATTTTAACTCAATTTACATATCAAATTTATTTTTAACATATCTCTTATTAAATCGATTTGGATTTTTACAAATATATTCATATAAAAAATCATATGTTACAATAAAGGATATGATTTATAATAGTTGGTAAATTTTTATTGGAACATATCGGGTTAGGAGATAATTCATGATAATTGTAAATTTTTTTATTTGAACATATCGAGTTATGAGATAATTAATGATAATTGGTAAAACGTTAATTTGAACATATCGGGTTAGGATAAATCATAATAATTGATAAGTTTTTTATTTGAACATATCAGGTTAGGAGATAATTCATGATACTTGGTACATATCGGGTTAATATATAGATCATGATAATTAGTAAATTTTGTATTTAAAAATATCGGGTTAGAAGATAATTGATGATAATTTGTGAATTTTTAATTTAAACATATAGGGTTATTTCGAATATGGAGCATACCATGACCCGTCTAAAAATTCTCCATCAAATTAATTAGAACATGACACCTAAGCAAAATCCTATGTGGAGTAGTTAAAATGGTGACATGTGGATGTGTTACTCAATTATTAGAATAGGTAGATAACCAAGTATTATAAAGTTTCAAAATTTTAAACGATATGTAATAAAAATTAATATAAAAGAAGAGAAACTAAAATTAAAATAACAAAAAAGAAAATAAATAAACACACCTAAGATATAAAAAATTTGTTTCAAATAATTAAAAAAAACTAAGGTCTAGTAGTTAAATTTTACGTATCTAACATATAAGTAAAATTGGATTTTAAAAATTGCAATTATCACCTGTTGACCGGAAAAAAATCTCAATTGAGAAATTTTTAGAGATCACAACTTTCAAACATACTTTTTTAAAGAGCCCCCGTTAAAAAACACTTAAGTCGTTAAGTTTTTTTTTTCGAATTTGAAACTAATGTTTTAAGGCCTTCGATGGGGAGGAGGATACGAATTGATTGAAGTAAAAGTTACCTCGAACCCGGTGCTTCAAATGATGAAACAATGCTTCAATAGTTCAATTGATGTGAAATCTAACGTATCGTAAAACCGTTTCGTTGTTTAGAGCATCGGTTCTTAGTAAATTTTCCATTCGTATCATCATTACGTTCAAAAACCCTAAAACATTAATTTTAAATTTAGAAAAAACTTAACCGCGTTAAATGTTTTTAAACGATCATTCTTTAAAAAAAATATGCTTAAAACTTTGGATCTATAACAATATTTTTTTTAAAGAACAGGTGAAAATTAAGATATTTAAAATCCAATGATATTAATAGTAGGGCTGACAATTTTATACACAGACACAAATACACAACACGAACCTACACGGTCTTAACAGGTAACAGGTAAGGCCTTAACAGGTAACATGTACTAAACAGGTAGACACGAATCTGCCTGTTAATTTTAATGTATTTAATAGGTATTTACTGTTAGTACCTGTTATGATTTTTTAAAAATTAAAAATATAATTTAATGTAACATATTTACCTTATTTACCCTTATACTTATAGTCAATTTTTATTTCACTAAACAGATTCTTGAATACTTGTTTTTAAACAAATCTTATCGTGTCTTATCGTGTATACCTGTTATAAACAGGTACGGGTAATGGTAACAGGTACACGATAGCTTATCGTGTCGTGTACAGATAATAGGTTTTGTGTTCGTGTCTTATTTCTTAACAGGTTCGTGTCTTAACAGGTACATGTATACACAATTTGCCGGCCCTAATTAATAGTTAAAAGTTTTTATATAAAGAAACTTGTGATGTGCTAAAAACGGTCTATAAAAATAACTAACCTAAGACTCTATCTAGACACGCGAGTTAAAAACCAATTAACCCTAAACTAGACCTAGCAGAAAGGCAAGTGTACCTATCGACTGGAGTATAGTCTACGGAAGACCGGATATCGAACCCAAAGACGCTACGAATAACGGAAACTAAACTTAATAAAAAGGAATTAGTTGATGGGGGGGTTTCTAATAACCTAAAGACAAGAAAATAAATTTTAATGAATAAACTAATTAAAGACAAAACTAGAACGTTGAGAAATTCAAAGATGAGAAGAATACTATCTAGGTGAATCCTAGTTGTAACATATGGATTTGGTTTGGTTAAAAGAACGTTGATGGAACCGATTTTCTAAGAATACGAACCTAAAGGAACACAAAGGATCCTAGATCATTCTCCGGGTATGACCAAAATGAGTCCTCTAGGCACGTGTGAAGCTATCGGGTTGGTCAGATTATCTCTCGATCTCACTGACGACACTAGCATACCCTAATGATAGTTAATCTCTCGATCTAACTAGCACAATACACTTTCATGCAAGGGGTAACATGTAGATGAACTAAAAGACACAATTAACAATGTAAGCAAGTAATCTAGGTAAACCTCCTCTCGGACCGTTTAAATCCTAAAGCTTAATTACAAAGACTAATTGACTAACTTTAATCTTTCGACCTCAAGTTAAGTAGCTCATTCAATGCAATTCATCGATTCAAACCTATTCCTATGGTTACTACGTCTAGTAAACCACCAACAAGTCAAAGACACAAAGTAATCGACCTAGATACGGGAAATTCAACGACAAACATTAAACATTCACGTATGGAATATAGAATTAATCAATGATAAGCACTAAACAAACATCACACATCCATTAATTCATCAACATGCACTTTATACTAGAATCAAAACCATCAAACATTCAATTAACCAAAACCAAAACCAAAATCAACAACTATTCATCATCCTAGATAGTATGAAAGATTTAGCTACTCATTATCATGTTTGAAATCAGTAAATAAACCAAAAACATCAAACAAAACATGAGTTCAAAGTATAAAACCAGGAATGAAGATGAAAGCATAAACCGAGCAACGTTCGTGACTTGATCGGCGATCCAATCTTCAATCCAATCTTCTCCCTTGCTTCTCTAACCTTTCAAACCTCCAAAAGATGTATTTTTTATGCTATGGGACGGCTGGAAAGAACTCTCCACGACTAGGGTTTGTAATGTGTTTAAATAGCAAAACCCTAAAAAAATCCCGTATATCTGTGCTAGGAGATACGCGCATCATGGACCCCTGTCCTGCGCGTATCGCCTAGAAGGCATCCAACCAGAAACTTTTATTTTCTTTCTTGCCTTCCAACTCCAAGTCTTCTCTTGTGCTCCACTTCATTCCTTTAGATCATTTGCACATTTTTAAGCACCAAAACACCTACATAATACAAATATAATTTAGATCCATGTGTCATTCAATAAACATATAAAAACTAAGCGAAACCCAAGCATTCAACCCGAAAATTAGATGAAAACGATTAACAAAACCATGATGTGTTAGCCACACATCAACTTGTCATTACAAACGTCAAAATAAAGCAATTGTATAGTGATCAAGTTATATAAGATGCTTAAACCATGTTTCCTAATATTATATTATAGTTTTGTTTTTGTGGATGCTTTTATTTATTGATTGACTAGGTTTAAAACCCGTGTATACATACGGAATAAATCTAAAATATATAAATGAAAAGATAAAAATCGAAAATATAGAACACAATAAATAAAGCTTCAACAACCGGATTGATTGAACATGCTATCAAAAACGAATACTGGTTATACACGATATTAAATTTGAAATTAGAGTTTATTTATAAGAAACGATACAATAAATAAAGCTTCAACAAATGGATTGATTGAAACCATAAACGTATTACCAAAAATATAGAGCACAATTGATTGGAAATCATTGAGTGGGAGTTGCCGTAAATAGCGATGAAATTTTGGAGCCCAATTTGACTGGTCAAAAAATTTTACCGCTTAAATTTACCCCCTAAAAACTCTGAAATATTAGATAGATACTACATGAAGTTTATATTTCGGTTATACTTTAAATGGGTAAATTTAGATTATTTGATTAGTAAGTATATAACTAGGAAAACATAAAAGTTTAGGAGCCGTAGTAATGATCTATCATACATTGATATCCAAATGAGTGAATGACCATAAGAGTTTAAAAAAAAGTTTCCGAGCTCTCCATTGGCTGGCTTTTTGATGCGGGCATAAGTGTTGAGGACTGGGCTTTTATCTTTTTGAAAGCCCAAGACCATGGTGCATGAAAAATGACAGAACTTGGGTTACGAGCCTTCATTTTGGCATGCTACTAGTCAAATCGAAGAACGAAACAAGGGCTACAAATTGGTATACGACTAACCTCTAAATGGAGTTATTGACACTTGTATGTTTTGTCGAGTTTTTTATTTTAGGCTTTTGTTTGGCCCGTGAATGTTTTGTGTCTGTTTAATGTTTTATTTTCTTATTTAAAATACCATAATAGTAATGAAATGATCATTGATCAGTTTTGATAATCACACTTTGCTTTACATCTCTGCATGTGATGAATTTAAGGGTTTGTGATTGAATAACACGGGTATTTATAGAATCAACTTGATTGAGCCCTACTTGTAAACCTTACACTACATCATCTTCAGGAATCGCTTATACGCAAAATTAATTATTAGTATTCGTTTATGTACATAATAATAATAATAAGAGTAAACTGCAATTTTGGTCTCTGCATGTGTTTTAATACCATTAACAATTTCAGTTTCACCTTAATAGTTTTGGTTCATGTGTTTTTATTTTCTAACAAAAATGGTCTCGGACACTAACTCCATCCAATTTTCCGTTAAGTCTATCACGTGCCCCCGCGTTTGAGGGTGAAAATGTCATTTCCCCTCCTCTTTTTTCTAGGACATCATGTAGGTTAACATTTTTATTCAGTCTGATGATGTCAAGAGTGGTTACCGCATGTGAGAGAGATTTAACGGACAATGGATGACGTTAGTGTTCGGAACCATTTTTGTTAGAAAATAAAAACATAGGGACCAAATTAAACTGTTAAGATGAGACTAAAACTGTTAATAGTATCAAAATACAAGGACCAAATTTACAGTTTAGTCTAATAATAATTTATTATTTAGGGGATCGATGGATTAAAACCGTTGATGTTAATAGAAATATTTGGTTGAGTGAAATGATACCCATGTCCTATATATCCTCTATCGTTCAACATCCAAAAAAAACTTAACAATATACCCTAACTAACCGTTTTTTCCGTTACGTCACTCCTCCGTCGTGCAACGGTTTGCCGTTGCTCAACGGCGGCGTCATCTCATTTCCGTCAACAAACAAACCGTAAGATTTATTAATTTCACTTTTTCATTTACATTTTCATCGATCATATGCGCTCATCGTTGTTTGCATTGCATGCATGATTTCACGATCTCGATCGATTGATTGCGTAAGTTAAACGATTTATATGTTAATTGTTGCTCGGATTGATCATGTTTTTAATTAATTTGATCTATTTTGTTCTACAAACGGTTTATGGTTGGTAGTTAGTTAGTTTCATGATCGGTTTTTGATTGATTATGTGCGAATTTTTTTGATTTATGTGTATGTTCACCGTTCATCCATCCTTATGGTTGTTGCTCTGCCGCCTCTACATGCATTCATGATGATCGTATATCAATCATGCATGCAGAGCAACAACCATAATGATGAATGAATCAATGAACGTACACATAAGTAAATGTATTGTTGTATGCACTCTTCAATTTCATGTTTCTAGTTTTTTTTTTAAATTAGTTGATCAAAAAGTAATTAAATTAATTGTGCTTGTACATATAAATGACAAATGTAAATACAAAACGTGTTATTGCTAGTGATGTTTAATTGTTTGTCAATGCTAGCTCATAATATGCTTGTTGTTTGTTTGTGCAAGTTCTTCTAGCTAACACTCTTTTGCATTAGAGTTGGTGCCTAACACATTTAGGCGATATACGTACCGTTTCCTTTTCATAACCTTGCACTAAGCGGTTGGGTCGTAGTGGTTTTAAAGCCGGATGTTGTTAGAACAATATAAAGACAGAAAATAGACATGTAACTAATGTATATAGAATAGTACATGGACTACTTTATTCTTTGTGTGCATTTGCTTGCAATGTTAAGTGTTAACCAAGTATGAAGCTCATAATGAATAAGAAATGGATCCTTAAACGGTAGATAAGATTTTAAAATAAAGAAATTGTAAAGAAAATAAATATTATTAAAAACCTGGTCTAACCACCTGTCTGTCTGTCTGGTTTAAAATTCAACCTATTTAGTATTTACCTATAAATATAAATATAATCTGACCGGTTTAAATAGAAACGGTTTAATATTTAAGTTCATTTTAGCTATAATTTTTATGAAACTATATAGTTGTAGATTGGAGCCAAGGTGACAATGTAATGTATCATTTTAGAAACAAGGCACTTGATTGAATCTAGTTACTTATTTCTTTAGGAAAGAAAGGAATAAAGCAATTAAGGTGAAGTATAGAGATATACACTTGCAATCTTTTTTATTTTATTTATTAATTTGTAATGATTGTTAATGACATTATAGTTATGGTTATCTAACCATATGTTGTTCCTTTATTATCTGCTCACTATAGGATAGAAACTTAAGACCTAATATTTTAAATATAAAAGTGTTATCAATATGCTATTACAGGGCCGGCTCACCTTTGTTGTGAGTTAGAAAATGGTCTAAGGCCTCACAATCACAAGGGCCCCATTTGGAGTATTTTTTTTTCTTACTTCTTGCAAAATCAAATGGATCTCATTCTCAAACTCGTTTTTCTTACCGGCTTTGAGCGTGAATTTTGCTGCTTGCTTAATTAGATCAATTAGGGTATTACTTAATAGGGACTTTCAAGTTTTAATCTAGTTGGGTGTTTTAATATAGTTGGTTACTAGCTATTTATATACTAGATTAGTAGTAGACTTATCAAACCACCAAAATGTTGATGAACCAAATGTGATTAAGTAAATAATGATCAACAGTTTAGTTTAATAGTACTGGCCTCAACCCTGTATAAAAGAGGAGGTTTTAAAACAATGACATTTTTCAATATAAAAAATGTCTTAAATTTCTACTTCGTCTAAGGCCCCTAAAGTGGTTGAGCCGTACCTGTGCTACCAACCCTATTGACATATAAAAAAAACAGATACGTCGTAGATTTTTTATCAATTATAAAAAGCAGATGCATCTTAGGTTTTGTTTTCTTGTTAGTTATAGGATTTTAAAGTCAATTAACTTGTCTAATTTGGATATCACATATTAACTATAGTCCATTTGACTATAATGTCTTGTGAGTTTTAACAATAAACATGTTGCATCTAATTTTTTATGTTACTTGACCACTTTTGCCTATTGATAATGTATACATTTGGTTGTGACAGGACAAGATGTTGGGATATATGCTCAATCGACTATTAGTGTATGTCTTCAGCAAATACTATTCTTTTTATCTAGCTTCTAAATGTGCTATTTAAAACAACTAAATAAGTTTCATAACTTGAAAATGCATGTTTTTTATAACAATAAAGCGACATAAAGTTTGAGTAACTTTAATAAAACGTTGAACCAACTTTATTACTATTGTGTGCATGCAGGTTGTTGCTTGCTTATCTATATCCGGCTTATGAATGCTATAAAAATATAGAAAAAAATAAACCAGATGTGGAACAACTTCGCTTTTGGTGTCAATACTGGTACCAAAGTTTTCAGGATCATAATTATATCATAACACAATAAGTTATCTATAATATTGTTTTTAAACCTTTATCCTAATGTTTTCAGGATCATAATTGCTGTAATGACTGTTTGGGATCCTTTTGGTGATGCATTTGTTTCATGGTAAGTGTGTAGCAAAGACACAAAACTGAAATTTTATGGATGGTGACAATGTGTTACACATAATTGCTTATGCATTTCTTTCGGTTCTTTATTTAAAACTAAATTTGTATTCAAAATGTCACAATGACACACGTCTTATAACGTACGTTTCATTTTCTGATCTTGTTTTTTGTTACTTTTGTTGTAATTTGAAGGCTCCCAATGTATAGTGAAGCAAAGTTGGCAATTTGCATATACTTATGGTCTCCCAAAACACAAGTAAAGTTTACATTTTCCATAATGAAATAAACAGGATTGAAAGTGGATTTTTTTTTTTCTAAGTATGGTTGCTAAATCATTATTTCAGGGAACAAAGTATATCTATGAGTCCTTCTTGAGACCATACCTTTCAAAGCATGAACCAGAGATCGATCGTACCATATCGGAATTGAAGACCAGAGCTGGAGATTCCGCATCGCTTTACTTCCAAAGGGTTGTAGCCTATAGTCAAACAAGAATTGTTGAAATTGTTCAATTAGTTATGGCACAAACTATGCAAAGACCTCAACCTCCTCAGGTACACTTTTTTTTTTATTCCATAACTTACGTCTAGAGTCATGACATACGAACAGGTTGGGTAACAAGCCAAAAAGTATCAGGTTGAAACATGTCATATGGACTTTTTCTTAAAGTTGATGACTATTTATCACGACTAACTTAGTTGGTCCTGATTCATTAAAAAAACCATAATAACTGGATATTTTTCTCTGTAAATACTAAATACCTGATTTCATCCGTAAAATAGTTTCACACATAACTGTTTGAATATATGCAGGAGACCCAAACCGCAACATCGACCGGAAGTACCGGACCGAAGAAAACTAAATGATCATGAGGGTGTTATAATATATAGAAAGGTCATCATAATTCTCCACATTGTTAGTCTTCAAGATGTGATAATTTAGGCACTGTGAGATTGATGTAACCTTTTCTCTATATATAATATATGTATATTTAATCTCTTAATTAATAAAACTACACTATTACAAAAAATGCATTCATTTAAACACCATAACGTTTACACTAGATGCTATGTTATTGTTGCTATCGATCACAATCTGGATCTAAATCTATATATGTATGTGTGTACCGATAAAGTAGTAAATATTATGTTACATGATATTCAATCAGATTATCCACATATCGTCATATAAAATCCATCACATGTCAAACTCATATTTATCAACATAAAATTTCTAGTTTTATTTTCAATCATTTATTCTAATTAATCATTCTTATTCAATGATGTCTTTCAATTTAAACACATTCATCAAAACGTTAGAGGTAAACATGTGAAAAAAACTAATATCAAAACGTCGCTACGAAATCGCATGTTGAAAGAGTGTTGATAACATATGTAAACATTCAATATTGTTGGTCCTAGAGGTGAGTGTGAATAATGTGTGATAGTATAACAATGATTTCTACAATTATCATGTATGTGTTCAGTAGGTTAGGTTTTGCTATTCAAAAGGGGGTAGGTTTTGCTATTCAAAAGTGTGACACCCTGTAATTTCAGGTTAACACCGTTACCTACCTGTTATCTATTCCGTTACGTTTTATATAAACTAAGGGCCCAGTTTACAATTAACTAAACTAGTAATTTGTTTTGTAACCTAAACTAAATAATCATTTAAACTAGAAGGACCTAAGTGTAACTTAAAAATATATCTAATTCACCCAACCCTAACCTCCCCCCTCATGTATATTAACGACAAAACAACAACTCGGCTGCCATATAATCTTTTCTTCTTCATTCGCACGATCACCATCATCATCGCCACTCCTTCACGGCCGTGTGAAAGCAACCGAGCAACAGCAAACACCATCCTCCAAACCGCATCTTTTCTGTCTCGAAACGTTGGTGTCACCGAAGGTCGGAAACAACCGCCGTCAACCGAAAACCAGTCCCGTTCCGAGCATCGTCATCGTTTTCCGGTAAGTCTCGCAGCCGTAAACATGTATGATGTACGTATGTGTTAACAGCCTTGAACAGCAGCACCCCTCTAATCGGTTTCCTCTCGTAACAGTTGGAAGCAGACCCGCAACAGCAGTCGCGAATCAGATCCGGAACAGCAGCCGCAGAACCGTGTTCCGACTCCGGTCTCCTTTTCGTCTCCGATCATCTCTTAGTCATCTTTTCCGGTGAGTTTCGCGGCCCGTAAACTTGTATGCGTATGATCGATCGAGTGTGTGCTGTGTATGTGCAAATTAAGCAATATATGTATGTACGTATATTATGTGTGAGTGCATGCGTTTGTGTGTATATATATATATGTGTGTGTGTGTGTGTGCTGTGTATGTGCAAATTAAGCATGTATGTACGTATATATGTGTGTGTGCATGCGTTGTATATATATATATATTATGTATGTATGTGTGCAACGTTGTATTATTGGATGTAAGAAATGTGTATTCATGTGTAGAAGCAACATAAAAGAAACAGTATGAATGGTGTATGTATATATATGCGTCACTTTTGTATGTACATTAAAAACAAGATCAGAAACAACCGGGTATAGTTGTGTTGTATGTGACGAGATGTATAAATGTGTATATGAACGGCAGATCATGTATGTGTACGTAGGTATAGATTTAACAGTGGCGGGTTCGTATTTATATGTATGTGTTGAACTTGTATCGCATGAACATAGGTGTATATATGCCAATCATATGTATATGAAGCAACAATAAAGTGTATATACCGATCGTATGCATGTGGGTGTTAAACGTTAGAGACATGCGTGGGTTTTAGCGTGTGTATATGTATGCATTAGATTTCGAATGTGAATAGATGAACATGTCTAATGATTGTAGGTATGTGTATAAAACTGAAAGCAGCAACAACTAGTAATAAAAATATACATGAAGATATAGGTACAATTGTATGCATGTATGTGTATGGGGTAATTAAATAGTATGTGTGTAATATGTATGTATGGTAATTGCACGTAAGAAACAGAATGTGTATATGTATGTGTTTGGGTTTGGTATGTATGTATAAAAATGTTATGATCTATGCGTGTAAAAATTATAAGTATTAGGGTATACGTATATGAAGAATGCATGTCAAATATGTGTGTGCGAAGATTTACATATATATAATAAATATAAGTGTAAAGTATAAAAACTATAAGAGTCATGCAATGATAATGTGAGTCGGGTTGGAACTAGTGACCGAATGCATGAAGTGTGCTGCGTGGATATGTGATTATATATATGGCTATATAATTGTAAGTAGCTAATAAATAGTATTCAAATATCAAGCAGGTCGTTGAGCGATTTGCGCGTATAGCTTTAGTTGCTGTTATTAGCTGTGCATTCTAAGGTGAGTTCTTTGCCCGCTTTTAAATATCTTTTTCGGGGAGAAAACATACAAATGATTTTACTAAGCCTTCGGGCAATTATTTTACAGCGCCTTCGGGCGGACTGCATTTTTATGCCTTTGGGCAGGGCCTTCGGGCAAAACTTTATGCCTTCGGGCGGGGCCAACTGAGGCTATGTTTTATACCTTCGGGTAATGCCTACGGGCAGGTTTCGGTAAAAGTATAAATGCCTACGGGCAGGTTTCGGTAAAAGTATAAAAGCCTACGGGCAGGTTTCGGTAAAAGTATAAATGCCTACGGGCAGGTTTGGTAAAAGTATAAATGCCTACGGACAGGATTTTATTAGGGCTTATAGTGCTTTACACGAATTGGAACCACATTCAAGTCCTTATAAAAGTTCGAGGTTGATTAATATATGATAGCGGGGAAATTTGAGTAGTACTACCGGGTTGCGACGGCACCCCACCCTTGACTGGGCGTCATGTGGTGCAAATTGTCCTTAATGGTTATGGGTCATCCTGGTTAGATGGCGACAAGGCAAAAGTAACGTTTAGCTTTCATCTCGACGTGTTGACAAGCAATAAGCATTTGGTCTTGCAAACCGCCTAATAAAATAGATTTTTGGTTTATCTGTGTTATAAACTGTACCTTTTATTTATATGCAAATCTCATTGAACTCACCAACATTATTTGTTGACCCGTTTTAGTATGTTTTTCTCAGGGAACTAGGAAGGCGCACGAGTAGGACACTTGCATGCATTGGTCTTAAAACTATTATGTTTTGTTATTTATACTGTTATTGGTTTTTGAAACGGTTGTTTGGGTTGTGCTAACATTATGCACCGATTTTCATAACTTTGGTTGGTTTAACCTTTATTGTTACGTACTTGGAATTTTAGTACGGGATGTTTTACAAATGCTTCCGCTAAACTTTGAAACTTTTCATTTTAAACCCTGGGTATTGGTTAAATACTTTAAGAAAGACCTTTGCTTTAAAACGTTGAGTTAGTGTTTGCTGTAACTAATGGCTTGAGATCCTGGTATGTCACACGCCTAACGGATACCCCGTTTGTGGAAAATTGAGGGTGTGACAGATTGGTATCAGAGCCATAAGTTATAGGGAGCTAGCATTTCATTGCATATAGTCTATAACTTTAAGTATTTGCATTAGTTACACTCACACTGCACAATAGTTCCATAGTTAGAATTAATGCTTGTTTGCCTATACGTGTTACATTTTATGTGCTTACCTGACATAAGATCTTTGTAGTCTAAGAATCCTTATACGAAGTAATGTGTCCTTATCCTAAACATGAATTTAAATTTTCCGCCTAAGTCTAATTCTTCTTCGCACGATGTGACTGAGTTTTCTTCTCGAGGCGCCAAGAGGCCAAGATGTGAGACTGAAGACTGCAACCGTTTGACCCGTTTGAGGCTCTCTCCTAGAGTTCGTGAAGTGGAGCGTAAGTTTATTCAGCAGATCATTCATTCCTCATGCTTTTCGGTAGCTTATGTTAGTGAATGATTCCATCAACAATCCTTAACTAAAGTTTATACTTAAAATGATCAATTCCCAACCACACTTTCTAACATCATTTCTAGTTGATCAATTTAGAGTTGAGGGCCAATCTGTAGATAACCTTTCATTTTGACACCACTCGGTAATCAGTATTATAATCTTAGGGACATCTTAACGCCAGACAGGTGGAACTAGGGTGAACATGCAAAACAAATTATCATCACGGGTGCACACGTGATAGTAATTTGGAGTGCATGTGAATCCCGGTGAGACCTAGCTTGTGGATAAACGGTTCTTAGGTGTAATCTTTCACTTAAAATTTTTACAGTACCAGTAGAAATCCTTGTAAGCCACACTTGACTAGTGGCTGGTATAGTGAAACTTGTTCGCTAAATAATGGAACGTTACCATCACGTTGAAGAGTTTTACGGATTCGTGAAAGCGTCATCAATAATATCTCTGTGAATCTAAAACTCTCTCATTAATAGATACATAAATGTAGTATTTATTGTATATATAAAAAAATTATACACCAACTAGAATTTTTTTACGAACCTAAGGCGTTACTGTTCAAAATAATAACATGTCATTTCGTTTCATCCCTATACATCCTTATAGCTGCTACAAAATATAATGATTGATGCTCTTATTTTCAATTGACACTTCAAGCGTGTGCTGTCTTTCTTTTGAAGCTCCATTTTATTCAAGAGAATCTACCTCCTTGTACGTAATAAACTTCCTTGATCAAACTATTTGAGGCGCAATGTAAGCAATTGTCTCCTAATAGTTCTAAACCATGAAAACCCTAAAACAGGAATTACATGCGTAACGAAACTAGTGAAACTAAACGAACCAAGTAATAAAATAACATGACGTCCACATCTGATCTGTTAAACTCTAAGCTTCAACCGAACTATTCTCTCATAATCTTTTAAACACCCTAATGGCGAATTCAAACGCTATCACTTAATGAAGCTTGATAACAAAATCCTTGCCAACATCTTATTGTTTGAGCTCTTATCTAATCCAAGTGTAAACTCGTATTTTAAAAGGAATATTGTTAGATCACCTTAAAAGACCTACACTCAGTGTTGTAAAAATCGGTCTAGGCGGTCGATTAATCGGTGATTAATCGGTAATCGGTGAATTACCTTGTCGATTTCCTAAAATCGGTCAATTAATCGGTAGGCGGTCCTAGGCGGTGCTAGGCGGTCCTAATCGTAGTAATCGGTCAACTAAAGTCAAAGCTTTTTAATGGGTTTTAAACCTTCAATTTATCGACCCGATCCATAACCCATGGGTTATAGTCCTTAAATACATAACCTTAGGTGTTAATTTCACTTTTCACAATCAAAACTTAGAATTTTGATGTATTTTAAAGTATTACGTTCGCAATAGTGTGTGTTTGTGTGTATAAAACTGAAATTTACATATAAAAATTCAAAATCCATGAATGTGAAAGTATTATATTCATATCAGTGTGTGTATATATGTAAAAAAATTAAATTTACATATAAAAACACTAAACCGATTAATTACGATTAATCCCGATTAATCCCGATTCCTAGCTCCAAGGTACCTCACCGCCCGACTACCGCCTAGCGAGTTCTACAACACTGCCTACACTATTGAATAAACGTCCTATTCAAATAAAAAGATAAGCTCTTAGTGTATCATATACCCCCCCCCCCCCCCCGCAGTCACACTTCTAATCGTAACACTCAAATTTCATCAACACGAAAAGTTATTGTACTCCAATGACTAGGAACAACTCATGTAACATCGACTCTTTTGGTTTAACACTACTTCAATACGTAAACTTTAATACAATATTATCCTATGCCGTATAACCAATTGTTCTCTCGATCACAACCAAACCCAGCAAAGTAAGATTCTTATAATTAAATTTCATTGAAATTCGAAAAGTGAATCGAAGTTCACGTAAGAACACATTAAATTTAATAATGTACAAACATCCTTGACTATTCAAAAACCTCAACACCATACGCTAATGTTAATAGTTAAATTTTCGGGACGAAAATTCTTTTATCAAGGGGATGATGTGACAACCTGAAAATTTTTCTTCTTTTCTCCCATTTCGTTGCAGGCAACCAGTAACGCAGCGTAATTTTCGGGACGAAAATTCATTTAACAAGGGGATGATGTGACACCCTGTAATTTCAGGTTAACACCGTTACCTACCTGTTATCTATTCCGTTACGTTTTATATAAACTAAGGGCCCAGTTTACAATTAACTAAACTAGTAATTTGTTTTGTAACCTAAACTAAATAATCATTTAAACTAGAAGGACCTAAGTGTAACTTAAAAATATATCTAATTCACCCAACCCTAACCTCCCCCCTCATGTATATTAACGACAAAACAACAACTCGGCTGCCATATAATCTTTTCTTCTTCATTCGCACGATCACCATCATCATCGCCACTCCTTCACGGCCGTGTGAAAGCAACCGAGCAACAGCAAACACCATCCTCCAAACCGCATCTTTTCTGTCTCGAAACGTTGGTGTCACCGAAGGTCGGAAACAACCGCCGTCAACCGAAAACCAGTCCCGTTCCGAGCATCGTCATCGTTTTCCGGTAAGTCTCGCAGCCGTAAACATGTATGATGTACGTATGTGTTAACAGCCTTGAACAGCAGCACCCCTCTAATCGGTTTCCTCTCGTAACAGTTGGAAGCAGACCCGCAACAGCAGTCGCGAATCAGATCCGGAACAGCAGCCGCAGAACCGTGTTCCGACTCCGGTCTCCTTTTCGTCTCCGATCATCTCTTAGTCATCTTTTCCGGTGAGTTTCGCGGCCCGTAAACTTGTATGCGTATGATCGATCGAGTGTGTGCTGTGTATGTGCAAATTAAGCAATATATGTATGTACGTATATTATGTGTGAGTGCATGCGTTTGTGTGTATATATATATATGTGTGTGTGTGTGTGTGCTGTGTATGTGCAAATTAAGCATGTATGTACGTATATATGTGTGTGTGCATGCGTTGTATATATATATATATTATGTATGTATGTGTGCAACGTTGTATTATTGGATGTAAGAAATGTGTATTCATGTGTAGAAGCAACATAAAAGAAACAGTATGAATGGTGTATGTATATATATGCGTCACTTTTGTATGTACATTAAAAACAAGATCAGAAACAACCGGGTATAGTTGTGTTGTATGTGACGAGATGTATAAATGTGTATATGAACGGCAGATCATGTATGTGTACGTAGGTATAGATTTAACAGTGGCGGGTTCGTATTTATATGTATGTGTTGAACTTGTATCGCATGAACATAGGTGTATATATGCCAATCATATGTATATGAAGCAACAATAAAGTGTATATACCGATCGTATGCATGTGGGTGTTAAACGTTAGAGACATGCGTGGGTTTTAGCGTGTGTATATGTATGCATTAGATTTCGAATGTGAATAGATGAACATGTCTAATGATTGTAGGTATGTGTATAAAACTGAAAGCAGCAACAACTAGTAATAAAAATATACATGAAGATATAGGTACAATTGTATGCATGTATGTGTATGGGGTAATTAAATAGTATGTGTGTAATATGTATGTATGGTAATTGCACGTAAGAAACAGAATGTGTATATGTATGTGTTTGGGTTTGGTATGTATGTATAAAAATGTTATGATCTATGCGTGTAAAAATTATAAGTATTAGGGTATACGTATATGAAGAATGCATGTCAAATATGTGTGTGCGAAGATTTACATATATATAATAAATATAAGTGTAAAGTATAAAAACTATAAGAGTCATGCAATGATAATGTGAGTCGGGTTGGAACTAGTGACCGAATGCATGAAGTGTGCTGCGTGGATATGTGATTATATATATGGCTATATAATTGTAAGTAGCTAATAAATAGTATTCAAATATCAAGCAGGTCGTTGAGCGATTTGCGCGTATAGCTTTAGTTGCTGTTATTAGCTGTGCATTCTAAGGTGAGTTCTTTGCCCGCTTTTAAATATCTTTTTCGGGGAGAAAACATACAAATGATTTTACTAAGCCTTCGGGCAATTATTTTACAGCGCCTTCGGGCGGACTGCATTTTTATGCCTTTGGGCAGGGCCTTCGGGCAAAACTTTATGCCTTCGGGCGGGGCCAACTGAGGCTATGTTTTATACCTTCGGGTAATGCCTACGGGCAGGTTTCGGTAAAAGTATAAATGCCTACGGGCAGGTTTCGGTAAAAGTATAAAAGCCTACGGGCAGGTTTCGGTAAAAGTATAAATGCCTACGGGCAGGTTTGGTAAAAGTATAAATGCCTACGGACAGGATTTTATTAGGGCTTATAGTGCTTTACACGAATTGGAACCACATTCAAGTCCTTATAAAAGTTCGAGGTTGATTAATATATGATAGCGGGGAAATTTGAGTAGTACTACCGGGTTGCGACGGCACCCCACCCTTGACTGGGCGTCATGTGGTGCAAATTGTCCTTAATGGTTATGGGTCATCCTGGTTAGATGGCGACAAGGCAAAAGTAACGTTTAGCTTTCATCTCGACGTGTTGACAAGCAATAAGCATTTGGTCTTGCAAACCGCCTAATAAAATAGATTTTTGGTTTATCTGTGTTATAAACTGTACCTTTTATTTATATGCAAATCTCATTGAACTCACCAACATTATTTGTTGACCCGTTTTAGTATGTTTTTCTCAGGGAACTAGGAAGGCGCACGAGTAGGACACTTGCATGCATTGGTCTTAAAACTATTATGTTTTGTTATTTATACTGTTATTGGTTTTTGAAACGGTTGTTTGGGTTGTGCTAACATTATGCACCGATTTTCATAACTTTGGTTGGTTTAACCTTTATTGTTACGTACTTGGAATTTTAGTACGGGATGTTTTACAAATGCTTCCGCTAAACTTTGAAACTTTTCATTTTAAACCCTGGGTATTGGTTAAATACTTTAAGAAAGACCTTTGCTTTAAAACGTTGAGTCAGTGTTTGCTGTAACTAATGGCTTGAGATCCTGGTATGTCACACGCCTAACGGATACCCCGTTTGTGGAAAATTGAGGGTGTGACAAAAAGGGCCAATGTTACGTCTTCAGTAGGCTAGGTTTTGCTATTCAAAATGGGTGGCGGCACAACTTGTTGCCCGTTTACCTGACACTTTATTGTAAATTCTTGAAAGTATTATGGATGAATCAGGGAAGAATATTTGACTATTTTAAAAAAAAAGTATGTGTTAGCATTTTGTGCAATCAAAACTCGACAATGTAGTAGCTATAGATTTTTATGTTATTTACCTCACTTGTTGAATGTATGGATGTTATCTAGTTAGTTATACAAAAAAAAAATTCTATACTTAGAGAGTAGCTAATGAATATTTGTTTACTTCACTCTCATGATATGCTTCCATGAGAGTAGCTATTTTCATCTATGTTAAATCACGTTAACATTACGAACATAACACATCTAACATCGTCACAAACACATCGTGTCACACATAGACACTACAGACTAATGTCACGAAAGTCACAAACGCATTAACTTACACACGAGCGACTCACATTAATATCACCAACATAACATTTGTAATAAAGTCACAGACATGCTACATTACACATTAATGTCACCAACGTAACGCATGTAAATAATTCAGAATTGCACCCGCATCACAAGAAAGGGTCCATTAACATTTAACAAGTGTTTCATATACGCCACCATGGCTTTACCCCAGTGGCATCGAGTGGTCTGGGTTCTAAGAGACTCAAGTTTGAATCTTGAATCCAAAAGATTTTACATATCCGTATTGTCGTGTCTTCAGACGGATGTCAAATGGGCTTCAGCCGGAAAAAAGGGTTTGCCCCGAATCAGTTTAACAAATATGTCTTGATGATGTGAATCTCGCTAGTAGCTTATTTGGAACGTTTGTTAACCATTAAGAAAAAAAAGTGTTTCATATATACAAGAAAACAAATTAGAGAAAAAAAATTGATACTTTTTAACAAGAAAAATAAAGTAAAGAAAAAAAAGATTTGTATGAACGAGTTACATTGTCTTCCCCCCACTTCCTCCTGTGTTCTCTCATTCATAGTTTCATTTTTTTCACTTTTCCCAATTTAGAAACAAGACCCATTTTCAGTTGATTTGTTTTCAATGATATCATCATCATCATGTAGGAGATTGATTGATTGATTTGACAAAAAGGGGTTTTTTTTTATCATTTATTTCATCATCAATAAGGGATTGTTAGGGCAAAGTGATTGAGATCTTGATTTTGAATATAAATTTCAAGATTGGTTATAAAATTGATTGATATGGATCATAATGGGGATGTGTGTCTTCTTCAACCTGAATTGTTGCAGCTGAATGAAGTGTCTTCTTTGGCTATTAAGTCTAATTCTTTTGTCGCAGATAACTTGTTTCAACAATGGCTTTCGCTACCCGATTCAACATCTTTGGTAATTGTTGTATTTTAATCGTTTGTTTCGTTTCGATTAGAATAGATGTTTGTTTTCATTGTTTATGTTTTCCTTGTTATCAATTGCATGTTCATATAATGATGGTTAAATTGATGATGACATTTAATGAATTAAAGCCATTATCTTTGTAGTTTGTTTGATCTAAATTGGGAAATGATCATTTTTTTTATTTAGATGCTATGTTTCTTGAGCATTTATTCAATTTAATCTAAAAAGGGCTACTCTTTATTGCGTTTAAGCTTTTAAAATAAAGTAGCAGGTAAACAGGCAACAAGCTGTGTCATCTTAGTATCGTTAAGCTTTTATAGTATCATGATTAGCAAACATGTTAAAAGTTTCCTTTTGAATGTTTGTATAAGCGCATATTGAACGAGGCTATGCATTTCTTACCTACATTACTTGTATCCATTTTTGTGACATTATTTCATGGGTGAATATTAGCAACCTATTGTTACTCATTGTAGTGATCCTTTCATAGTTTTTTAATATAGACGAAATTGTGTTTATATAGGTGAAGTCTTTGATACACAAGGCTAAGACAGGTGTGCCATTGAATATATCTGGAGCAACTTCCAGCCCAAGAACCCCTTCCAATGTGCCTCCGCTTTCACCAAGAAGCTCTTCTGGTTCACCCCGTGTAACAAAACAGAGAACGGGCCCGTCTGTTTTAGGTTCTCCGTTGAAAGTACTTACTGAGCCCATCAAAGAGTTCATACCTCAGGTTTGTTAGCCTAAATACTGATTCTTGTTTGTAGTAGAGGCACCAAAACGGGCAGGTCAGGTGGGTTGGGTCAATGGGTTCGACGTCAAAATTTCTAATGTGCAAGTGTGTAACAGATGATTAATACTTGATGGTTGCAATATCAGTACGTGTTTTTTGCATGGAGTTGTTTATGAGGTTTTTATGTTTAGTTATTAATAAATAACCCGATTGGTTCATCCGTAAGTAAATGGGTTGAAGTACCACCTCTAGCTGGCAGTCAAGGTGGCAAAATGGCAGGTTGTGTAACAGGGTCGAGTCAACATGTTCTTTTAAACATGTTTATAAATATACCGTGTGTTAAATATGATTACAAAAACTATTTATTTGCAGTATTTATCTAGTTTTTATTTGGAGGTTGTACCTCGACCCGTTATAAAAAAAACTACATTTAACTGAAATACTTGTGTAATGGTTGCAGTTCTATTTTCAAAATGGGCGTCCACCCCCTAATGAACTAAAAGAACGCTGTTTGTTCAGAAGTAATCAGTTCTTCTATGGTCATGCCAATGGGCTATCTTTGGATGGTGAGATTTAAATTAAGCTGTATTTGTACCTTTTCTAGACCACTAAATGATATAACTAAATTATTGGGATTTTGCTGATTTTGCTTTGAATTAAACAGAATTTAAACCTGTCACAAAGGAAATATGCATGCTGCCATCATTTTTCTCTACCACTCTTTTTAGAAAGATAGACGTTGCTAGCACTGGCATCGTAACCAGGTGAATTTTCTTATTTTTATTTTTAAGATGTTAGTAATGATTCATATCATTGAGTGAGCCGTGGACTGATGAATTATTTATTTTTTAATTTATATATTGTTTTGGGCTACCCAGCCAGAGCGTATGAGCTAATCAAACTATGAAAGGTAACTTTGATTGATTGAATATTGAAAAGATTACAACCAAATATATAGAAAACCAAATTACATCTAGGTACCCTAAACTAATGAGATTATTACTAGGTCATAAACTGACATAGACTAACACATAGACTAACAACCGACATAGACTAACACATAGACTAACACATAGACTAACATTCCCCCGCAAGTTCAGGGAGGGCGATTAGCAATCTGTAACTTGGATCTAAAGAACTCAAACTTCTGAGAAGATAATGGCTTTGTAAAAATATCAGCTACTTGATCCTCAGTGGAGATAAACTTCACATTGAGTTGTCCTTGAGTAACTTGTTCACGAACAAAATGATAATCAACTTCGACATGTTTAGTTCGTGCACGAAAAACTGGATTGGCAGTGAGATAAGTTGCTCCAAGATTATCACACCAGAGTGTTGGCACGTAACTATCCAATCCAAGTTCTCGAAGAAGAGACCTTACCCAAATTAATTCTGCAACTGTATCTGCAATAGCTTTGTACTCTGATTCTGTTGAGGAACGAGAAACAGTTCGTTGTTTGCGAGCAGACCAAGAGATAAGATTGGTACCTAGATATATAGCAAATCCCCCCGTGGATCGACGATCGATTGGGCAGCCCGCCCAATCTGAGTCCGAGAATGCCTGAAGGTTGGTGGACCAGTGAGAGTCTGTAAAAGCTTGAAGCTGATAACCTGTGTTATGACGGATCCAAAGGCCCATGTTGAGAGTGCCTTTTAGATAGCGTAAAATACGCTTGACACCAGCCCAGTGATTGTCAGTAGGAGCATGCATGAACTGACAAACCTTGTTTACAGCAAAGGCGATGTCAGGGCGAGAAAGAGTGGCATACTGAAGAGCTCCCACTGTTTGTCTGTACCGAGAGGGATCATCAAGGAGAGGACTATCATCTGGCAGCAGAACAGAGGAGGTACTCATAGGTGTAGATATCGGTTTGCAATCTGCCAAACCAGCCCTATGCAAAATATCAGTAATATATTTTCTTTGTGAGAGGATTAAATCATGGCCCTTGTGGATAACCTCAACTCCCAGAAAATAGTGTAAGGGACCCATATCCTTAAGAGGAAAGAGACAATTAAGTTGTTCAATAATCCGTGCAACTTCAGTCGAGTTATTACCTGTGATTATGATGTCATCAACATAAACAAGTAAATAAATAAGAGAGCCTGCTGAATGAAGAATGAATAAGGAGGGATCCGTCTTGGATCCACAGAATCCAAGATGCTGAAGTGCCATGGATAATTTGTTGAACCAGGCACGAGGGGCTTGCTTTAGACCATAGATTGACTTGTTCAGTAAACACACATGTTGCGGTCTTTCCGGATCAACAAAGCCTGGAGGTTGACACATATAAATTGTTTCGTCTAGATTACCATGCAAAAAAGCTGTGTCAATATCCAGTTGCCGAAGGGGCCACTTATTTGTAACAGCCAGAGATAATACTGTACGAATAGTGGTAGGTTTGATAACCGGGCTGAAGGTCTCATGATAATCCACACCATGTTGTTGGTGAAAACCCTTGGCAACAAGTCGTGCTTTATACCTGTTATTCTTCCCATTTTCATCTGATTTTAACCTGTACACCCATTTGCAATCAACAACGTTAGCATTAGGCACGGGGGGCACAAGTGTCCACGTGCCATTTCTATAAAGCGAATCCAACTCAGTGGACATGGCTTGGCGCCATTCAACATACTTATTAGCAATGGTAAAACTAGTTGGAGCAATGGGAGGAGAGGAAGAACTAGTGACGTTGTAGGCAGCAGGATTGTACCTATCGGGTTGTTTCGGATTGGGACGAAGGTTGGCTGGCCTGGTTCGTTGGATCGGTGGTGGTGGTGGTGGTGGTGGTGAATGCGGGTTATGTTGAGATGGTGGTGTAATGGGTGTGGTTGGTGGATTTGGGTCAGTTGGACTGGGTAGATTTGTTGGACTAGAGTTAGAGGTAGGAGTGATTGGTGTCGGTTCAGAAGGAAAACCCGGTGGGGGATTGGGAAAAACAGAGATGTATGGGGATGGTGGTGATGTAGGAGGAGGATTTGGTGATGGTTTGTATGGAAAAATATGTTCATTGAAACGAACATGTCGAACGATGTAGATGCGGTTAGTGGAAGGATCAAAGCACCGATAACCATGATGAGATAAGCTATAGCCAAGAAAGACACACGGTGTGGAACGAAATTCAATTTTGTGACGGTTATACGGGCGAAGATACGGAAAGCACTGAGAGCCAAAAACTCGTAGGAATGAGTAGTCAGGTTTGCGTTTAAAGATATGTTCAAATGGGGATTTATTGGATGAGACACGAGAAGGAAGCCGGTTAATGAGATAGACGGCCGTTTCAAAGGCAAAGTGCCAGAAGCGTTGAGGGAGACTGGATTGAGCCAAGAGGGACAATCCAGTTTCTACAACGTGACGATGACGACGTTCAACAGTGCCATTTTGTTCGCTTGTGTGTGGACAGGAACGTCGATGGATAATGCCAAGGTTGCGACAAAAATTTGAAATGGGTCGAAATTCACCCCCCCAATCAGATTGAATACATTTTAATTTGGTGTTGAATTGGCGTTCAGCCATGGTGATGAAGTTGGTTAAGGTGATATAAACATCAGATTTTTGTGTTAAGTGATAAATCCACATATAGCGAGTGCAGTGATCCACACATAACAAAAAATAACGATGACCATCAGAAGATGGTGATGACGAAGGACCCCAAACATCACAATATACAAGATCTAAAACATTATGACTACGAAAAGTAGAATCAGATAAAGATAATTTGGATGATTTTCCCATTTGACAAGAAGAACATAAGTCATTTGATAATTTGTCCAAAACTGGTAAAGAACAATGAGAAACAATTGAATTAAACACTTGACTATGAGGATGTCCCAAACGTTGATGCCAAATATTCGAGGAAGCTTTGACAGCAGTGAATGCGACCTTGGGTAGAGACTTGAGTTGTGGAAGGCGAATGGAGTATAAGCCTTGCTCACTGGGACCCGTAAGGAGGGTATTGTGTGTAGACTCGTCCTTCACAACAAAATAAGAAGAATGAAATTCAAAGAAGACATTATTATCAAAACAGAATTTTTGAACTGATAAAAGATTTTGTTTTAGTTTAGGGACATGAAGGATATTAGATAAATTGAATGTTTTGTTGGATGAGTAGATCTTTGAAGAACCAATGTTAAAGATAGGAATAGTTTTACCATTACCAACAAGTAAAGAATCGTTACCATAGTATGCCTCTGAGTTGTCTAAGCTGGATAGATCTGGAGTGGCATGATGAGTTGCACCAGTGTCAGGTTTCCAAGTAGTGCCGGATGAGGAACTAACATCTGAGTGGGCTGCAAAATTCGCTTGCGGTTCAGCACGGGCTTGATTCTGCTGATTCGGGCACTGTGAGGGTAGATGACCAATTCCACATCGATTGCAATGACCATAAACCATATTCTGAGTGGAAGCCCATGAGAACTGACGTGTACCATTGTTATCTCTTGGGCGTGAATTCACAGCACCACGATAATTACCACGCGAGTAGCCACGATTGTTTCGACCACCTCGATTGGAGTTATGTGATCGAGAGACATAGTTAGCTTGAGGTTTTGGTAAAATACCAGAATTTAGTTGCTGCCCCAACTGAGATGCAACTAACTGAATGCTGTGAAGTTGTTGCTGTAGTTGATCAAGAGTTGGTTGGGTTGGTAGTGGTGTTGTAGTTGAGAACTGCTGCTGTTGTGACGAAAAAGCAGGCTGTTGTGCAGCAAGAAACGCCTTTGGATTGTTGTTGAGAGTGGTGGTAATTAAATAATCATGGTCACTAAGAATAGCATGGATTTCGTTGAAAGAAACCGGAGGAGAACGAGCCAGCAGGGTACTTTTAAGGCCATTATACTCTTCTCGCAGCCCTGCAATAGTGAACATAACAAGATCTTTGTCTTTTACTGGTTCTCCAATATTTGCCAAGGCGGTTGCATATCTTTGTGCCCTTGAAAGATAATCAGCCGGTTTTTCATCGCCATGTTGAGTGATTCTGAGCAGTTGATTTTTGAGAGTGAATTCATGAGCAGCAGTATTAGGCTCATAAGCCCGCTCTAATGAGAGCCAAACATCACGAGAGGTTTTACCTTGTACATGATGATAGGATTCTTCGGATATAGTGGTTGAGATTAGGGTTCGGATGTGAGCATCATTGGAGATCCATGGGATGTAACTGGGATTGTCAGTGGTGTTGGTTCCAACAGTGACTTTTTGTGTAGGGCAAGGTATTGTTCCATCAACATAGCCAAAGAGGTTATGTGATTTAAGGTATGATTCAATCATGGATCGCCAATAGCCATAGTTTGTAGGTTTAAGGGAAAAGGCGAATTTATGAGAGTGGGTAGTTTTCTCTGTATTGGTGAAGGCTGATATTGCAGCCATGTTTTGCCGGTGGTACAGCGGCGGTAGAGGGTAGGAGGAAGACCAATTAGGTTAGAGCCTGATTTGGCTCTGATACCAAATCAAACTATGAAAGGTAACTTTGATTGATTGAATATTGAAAAGATTACAACCAAATATATAGAAAACCAAATTACATCTAGGTACCCTAAACTAATGAGATTATTACTAGGTCATAAACTGACATAGACTAACACATAGACTAACAACCGACATAGACTAACACATAGACTAACACATAGACTAACAGAGCTCGTCTTTCGCCATTGGGTTACCCTGGCTGGGTAGTCGGACTTTATTCGTTTCGCTGTCCAAAAAAAAGTAAAAGAAAATATGCATTGTTTCTGTATGTCATATACATGCTTTTAGGGATGCATTTGTGGATTTTTGGGTCAATAACATGCTGACAAAAGATACAGCAACCCAGATATTCGAGTTACTAAAGCAGCCGGATTTGGGATACCTAACTCAGGTCATTTTCTTACTCAAATTCCATCACCATGTCATTATCTTTATTTGGATGTCGGAATTGTGTTTGTTTTTTCACAATCATATTTGGAGGTTTTACTTGATTGGTTTTCGACTTCGTAATAGGAGGACTTCAAACCCATACTTCGTGAACTTTTAACCACTCATCCCGGACTAGAATTTTTACAGAGCACGCCTGAATTTCAAGAGAGATATGGTATAATTCTTTCTTATATGTTTTTGACTTTATTCATATTATTAGTTATTTGGATGGTATTATTCGCTAATTCTTGTCAACATATACTTTTTTTGTTATCTTCATGACCAGCTGAAACGGTGATATACAGAATATATTACTACGTGAACAGAACGTGCAATGGCCGTCTTACCCTCAGGGAACTCAAACGTGGGAACTTAATTACTGCAATGCTTCACGCTGACGAAGAAGAAGATATAAACAAAATATTAAAGTAATATTTTTTTTATGAAATGTCGTTAGTCGTTACCCATACAAGATGTGAGCATAACTTCAAGAAAATTTGTTATATTTTTTTCATGCAGATTTTTCTCATATGAGCACTTCTATGTAATATATTGCAAGTTCTGGGAGTTGGACACTGACCATGATTTTTTGATTGATAAAGAGAATCTTATAAGATACGGTAACCATGCGCTCACCTATCGAATTGTCGATAGAATATTCTCCCAGGTTCGTAATTTTTATCTGAAAATTTAAGATATTCGTGTATTTTTCCGCACTTTTTCTAGAGATGGTATTTCATATATGCCCCTCCAGTTTATTTATAAGATAAAATCACGGGAGAAGATGTTTCGAGTCAACCATCTGTTACCTAGCCCGCCATTTTTCCATCTCTATATCTTTAATGCTTCTGTAAATCTTAGGTTCCAAGAAAGTTCACGAGTGAAGTTGAGGGGAAAATGGGGTACGAAGATTTTGTTTACTTCATTTTATCTGAAGAGGATAAATCGTCTGAGCCTAGTCTTGAGTACTGGTATAACTGTAACTTTACGCCCTTTTTATACCTTCGTTGCGTTGATTTAAAGTATTATTGCAAAAGTACTTCTTTCTTAACTAGTTGTATCGGAAAATGATGATTTTTTTTTCAGGTTTAAGTGCATTGATTTAGATGGAAACGGGGTGCTGACTAGAAACGAGTTACAGTTTTTCTATGAAGAACAGTTGCATAGGATGGAATGTATGGCTCAAGAGCCTGTTCTGTTTGAGGACATCTTATGTCAAATAGTTGACATGGTTAAACCACAGGTACTTTTACTCTGGTCGAAACGGGTTGGGTAACATGTCGAATATTCATTTTTGAACGAGTGCTCTTTTACTCTGCTCGAAACGGACTTGGTTCAGTTCTGCATATTTTTCAAGGGTTATGTCTGAAAAACCCTCTATACTTTCACTGAAACACAGTTTGAAAACTTGATCACTCACGAAAGAAGAAGTTTTGTATATTTTTTTATCATATCGTTTAGTCATGAACGTTTGATTTACAGGATGAAGAGTATTTTACCTTGCATGACTTGAAAGGAAGCAAACTTTCTGGCAGTTGTTTCAACATCCTATTTAACCTTAATAAGTTCATGGCCTTTGAATCTCGTGACCCGTTTCTCATTCGTCAGGTATGCAATTCTTCTTTATTTGTTAATATAAAAAAACATAAGTAACCGTTTTGTCGTAAACAGGAGCGTGAGAATCCAACAATGACTGAGTGGGACCGGTTTGCACATCGCGAATACATACGCCTTTCAATGGAAGAAGATGCAGACGACGCTTCTAACGGTAGTGCAGATGTATGGGATGAGTCTCTTGAGGCTCCATTTTGAACACAATCTGCAGACCTTCTAATTGAGGTATTTAACAGAACAGTAATTAAAATGTGGCTCTAATTGGATATGCAGTTAAAAGTTACTTTTTGTGCAGGTGAACTAGGATATGCAGTTAAAAGTTAAACAAAGTTGCCCTTCAGAAGCATGTATAGTTTCTAGACGCTGTTATCGAGTATGATTAATCTAAAGTTAGTACTTACATGCTTGATACAAGCGTTACATCATAAATCAAGTCAACTCTGACGTATTTTTGCAACGTTTTTTCTTAAGCGTTTTCGTTTCAGTCAGTTGGTTTTGCTTAAACTGAGATGGTTTTTTTTATCTTCTATTTGCGGTTCTAAAATCTGTTGAACTGTTTCCTAATGGGTTTACGAGATGCATGTTGCAACGCAACTTGAGTTTCTGTATGTAATATTTTGTTTAAAAACAGTAGATTCGTTGTAACGTCCCTCGGTACCTTTAAACTCGAAAGCAAGAGAATACTTTGTTTTGTGCGCGATACAAGTTTGGAGTGTTTGAATGCTGCATACTATATGCAGTTTGGAACACTAATCATAATCGTACTTAGCGGACCAAAAACCATATCGACGAATAATCAAAATTATTACGCTTTGAGTTCACAATAATAAGATAATCAGTTTCAAAACACGGAACCATGTAGAGCGAAAACAACTTTCATGAACACAAACTTGTTTATGACTTGCATTCATTATTTCTACTGAACAAATAATCTAAACATCATTTTCAAGATCCATAATACATCTCCAGATGCCAAAGCCATATATAATCTTTAACAACTTTTAGCATTATAAAGAGAACCAGGCAAACAATTTCCAAGATAAATCATAGTACAAATCAAGACATGTGTGGTTGATCGGATCTTGCACGCTTTGAAGGGCGTGGGCTACATCCACCATCACTGTTAGATTTGTTAACATCTGCTGCTTCTATTTGAGATATTGACTTTGAATTTTGACTATTCTGGTCTGTTGACTTTTTGGTATCTTTATCTGATATGCATTGATCATCATCAAGCTCTACAGCTTTTGATTTTTCTGTTGCGTTTAACGGAGGGGCAGGATCGTCATTTGGATTAGAAGATGACGGCTTTAACCTTTCGTTTTCCATCTTTCTTTGTTGCTCAAACATCATTTGAAGATACTTTCCTTGTTCTTCTATTCTTAACTGTAAGTTTCTTTGGATCTGAGTAAAAATATAAATTAGTTGACTATTTAAGTTTGACTAGATTTTGAAATAGTTTGGATTTTGATATATTACTAACACGTCAAAGGCGGGTCAAATCATAAAATTTAGTTGAACACAAAAAAATTGACAGACCTCAAGCTGTTCATGAAGTTGCTTTTGCACTTCCATTTGCAATTTTAGTGCATCATTGAACCCCAAACTCCTGTCATCAAAACCATACACATAAAAATGGTTACTTTTTATAATAAACACAAAACCTGTCGATCATAGCAAAATGACTAAACGCCCTTGTTATTTTATTCTCCAGCAACGAAATCAAGATAAACCTTATGGAACAAAATGAATGTATGCGGTGTGGAGAAAGAAACTTACTTGTTTTTAATATCAATGGATACAATATCATCTATAGAAGTCGATTTCTTCTCTGATGTTCCTGCGTTAGGAATATTAAATCTTCTTAGTTAAATAAGAATATAATAATAGTGGGATATAAAAGTTAATATATTAGATGTCTGTTGGTTTTTATAATTTATACTATAGTTGTTTAAAGATTACAATCATGATTATTATCTTAAAATCTATTATAACATAAGTTACGTAACAGTGTTATTTAATGGCTTCAAATTCAGTACTAAAATCAAATGCAGGACAAAAAGAACAAGTGGAAAATTATATTACCTTCAGATAGTTCCGGCTTGTACCTGGCTGTTCTATATTTCTGAAAGCAAAATAACGAAAAAATAATGAATCTGAAATAGGCCATTAAATTGACTTTTATGGTCAAATCATATATTTTTCGGATCAAAGTTACAGACCGATGATCACTGGTTCTACACCCATACTCTCTATCCAGAAAAAATGACATAAACGAGTTTTCACCGGTAACTTTTTTTTATTCAATAGTGAACATGTGAGACACTAAGTTTAATTTTTGAACATACCTGCAGATGGCTTTTCACATGATAAATAGTCAAACCTTCAACATTCATGAGCTTCAAAACACCTTTGGGTGTAGCTCCTTCAAATCAAGAACGTAAGTCAGCACGAAAGATACATTGTATATAATATATGCATATAAATTGTTACTAAAATACGCACGTTCACTCCCACCCAACTTGTTGACTGCTTCAACAAAGGACTCATGGAGTTCTGGTGTCCAACGCATGCGCGGTTTGATACTGGGTCCAGTGGATGATGGGCTGCTGACTGGACATGCTTCTGAAACACTTGGCACCGGAGGGCGCGGAATAACTTGCATTTGCTGCACATAGGGCAATGATTTTTAAAAATATTATAAATTATTACAAAATAATAGCAAAATTATATTACCAAAATTATAAGCCATCTATTCCCTCAAACACTCCAATTACATAATACAAGATTTCGTGCTCAAAAATGTATTATGAAAAAGATTTATAAGGGGCGTACCTTTGATTCTAGGGTAGGAGCATCAACATCAGCCAATATTTCACTCCAATTCGAGTCAATATTATCCTCGACACTCATAAAGTCAACCCCCCACTTCTGCCAATCGGTTCCTGTTCCCCTATCATTATCACCGGCTGGAATCAAAGCATTTTGAGAATTCCCAACAGTTGCATTTTCGGAGAAGTCAAGAAAATCTTCAAGTGATTCTGGAGCCCACGACACAACATTGTTTTGACCAGTCAAACCAGCCGTTGGTTGTGAATTTACAAAATTAGACATTTGGTTCACTTGAAATGACACCATGTCACTTGAAGACCTAGAAACTAAGGGTATATTTTGTGATGACATGGATCCCGATGGACCCATATCATTTAACTGCTTTTTACCAGATGGTTGAAGACATACATGCGTCTGTTTCCATCTTTGCCCGTTCATATAACCAGATGCAATCTTTTCCAAATAATCGACCCAAGATACCCGTAGGAGCCAAGTCAACGAACACAAGGGTCGAAGTCAAACCCTAGCAATTTCTCATTTCAATCATAACATGTCTGAAACAAAGTTCAAGCAATAGCAACTCACAAACAATATATATATATTATATAATACAAATATCATGTAGCTGTGAAGGCTTTTTAATCCAAGTATAAGACTGTAATAGGACAGATATACAAAGAGACAGCTCAACATTGTTGCAAAATGATAATAAATAAATTGAACTTTTAATTAACATACATTATTTAATATTTAGTAAACAAAAGGTTTAGTCATGCCAAATTGTAATTAACTTTTATCTTTTTGTCATTGTATGAAAGAAAAAACATGTTTTGATCAATACACTTACAAAAGTTATTTTCTTTCTTGCCTAAAACGGAAAAAGGTGAAATTATTAGTTTTGAACTTTTGTATTAACATATGATTCTAACTGTGCTTGTGTCTAATCACTAATGTGCTATGTGCTACTATGACAATGGTTGAAACAATTGCACTAGCCTGGTAAAAAAGCTTAAAAACAACCTAAACCAGTCTAAACTAGCTCAAAACAAGCCTAAAACATGTCTAAAAACCATAAAATTGTATACTTATACTATGCGCCTCACTAAAAAACCCACGTTTTATAAACACCTTGCGCCTAGGCCCAATGCTCACCCTTTGTGCCTTTAGTGCGTCTTGCACGTTCAACAACTATGCTTGAAAGATTTAAGCTCAACGACCAACGGGTAAAGTAAAATAGCTTCAAACAAAGGCAATGCTTGAATTTTCCACTACATAAGCTATACAAAAAAATAGAACCTCATGATGCTAAAATGGTAAAATCAATGACAATTAACCTTCTCGTCCAATGGCATGAACCGTGATAATGGACGGTGATAACGAGGGTTGAAAACTATATGGTCTCGGGGTCTGGGTGAGTGAGTCAAGCCTGATGCGTCACTGCATGGACGATTCAGAAGACTCACTCGGGTATTGGGGGCGGTGACGGTTAAAAAAAGTAAAATCAACTTTCTTGATTAAAAATTCATGCACCCAAATCCAAAAGCTCACACAAACACCATAGAACCCTAACAACTTTCAAAACAATAGCAAAACTTAAATCAAGTCAAAATTCACAAACTTTATCCCTAATTATATCCAACCATAAACTATTAGCATCAATTATATCAAAATCAGCCTCCACCGATTAAACTTAAATCAAGTCAAAGTCCCAAACTTTATCACCAAAATCAACAAAAAACAACAAATTGGAACAAAACCCATGTTCAATTACTGAACAAAATCATAATCCGATCAAGAGTTTAACTTTCGATAGTAGAAGATTTAGGATATTGATTAAGACAGACAACAAACCTTGATTGAAGATGAGACGAATGTTATGATACGGAGAAACAAAGAAAACTGAATTGAAATTGAAAGCCCTAAAATCTGCAATTTGAATGAATGAATGGATTAAAGCAATGATGATGAGACAAACAAAGCTCACGACTTTGTTTTGGGTCTTCTTTGTACACTCAATTTGATCATCGAATACTTTTTATGGATTGGAGATTGGACGGTGAGGATTTGAGAGTTTACCGGGTACGAACTAATGTAAAACTTATCTTGAAAATTGTATTTTAGTCTTTAAAAACTATGATTCAATTGAGTGTTTAAACTTTTATTTAATGAAGTTGATTGTTGTTTGAAGCATAATTTTGAGGTAAATTTTACATTAATCGTATCATATTATTCTTTATATTAAAAGTCTTAAACACATCAAATTGAAATTCTAAAAAAGTTAACTGAGTTAACTTTTTTTTGAAAGAGTGTCCAGTGAGAAAAAAATAGTGTAAAAGTTGAAACCGGTGATGAAAAATTAAAGTTGGGATTATTAGTGTTCAATAGTTAAATGTTGAAATTATTTAAATTCAATTTTCCTTTATCTTATATGTGTTTTTTTTTTCATATTCACTCGTTATTATTGGGATAAAGATTAACGGACATTTTTTTATTATTTTACTCTTGTGGAATTTCAGTGATGTTATATCGTAAGAAAGTAGTTTTCATTCTTCATTATCTTTGCTAGGGTTTGCTGGTTTAAAAACGAATAGGGTTGCAACGATTAAACGTCAAGTATTTATGGAAACCCATAGAGTGGTTATCTAATCAAATTTCAAGAGACTAAAATGACAAAAAAATCCCTCGTGTGAGAGGCACATGAGCTTCGGTAATGTTTGATTCTAATGCTTGTTAGCACAAAGGATGAGATTTTTATGGATTTCTAGTTATAAAGGTGATCCTTGTAGATAAGTTTGCTAAGTAATAAAATATGAAATAAACATATAACAAAAAGTATGTTTCTTGTAATTTACTTTTTTTAAGTAGTTACGTAATTGGGTCGCACAATGCAACGACCGAGTCTTAGTTGTCAAATATCGACTTCGACACTTGCCGTGTGTTGTAACTTAGCCACACACGTTGATAAAAATTTTTTTTATCTAAAGCGTAAGCATTCAAAGTTATGTGTCAAAATGATAATTAAGTATACGTCGGAATTCAAAGTTGAAACTTAGATATAATAGAGGGGCTAAACTTGAAAAACCAGCAAAGCAGTGAAGCACTAATGGTTAGTTAGGTAAATAAATATTGATTTTTTTGATACATTGAATACATGAGTATTTGAATATTAAACTTTATGACTGGTGATTGCATTTTTTTTTATTCATCTATAAATATTATTACTAAATAAGCGCAATAGTTGACAAAATGCAACAATATGCAAAAGTAGGTTGTGTGTCAACCATTATATTTATATGATCAACTCAAGTTATTAAAGATTCTCACATATATTTATCTGCATAAACACATCACATGAGCTTATGCATAGATACCAATTCAATTACTTAGGACTTTTCATATAAATTCGTTTCTTAATTCAAATAAACTTGTTTAAACTTTGAAACAAATTCAAACGCACTCATTTAGGTCAATTCACTTACATACCCTCACTAACATCAACTTACAACATTAATACCTTTAAATGTTGATTATGTCCTTAAACATCGGTGAAAATCATAAACTCTTATCATGAATCTTAAATCTCAAATATGATACTAGACATCAAATTAGAGATACTTATATATTTATAGGAATCGTGATCTTTGATGAAGATGATGATGTCATGATCGATTCCCGTTATGCTATTTTAATATATGATTTAAAGAGAATCATTCTTGGTGATCTTGAGAGGTTTTTTACTTGATAATCCCATAACTATGGGGATTATATATAGTTATGATTATAAGTTATGAAAACCCTTTGCATTCTCTATTATAAAGATATCTAATAGGAAATCATATCAGCCCTTTTAACTAAAGGTAGCGTTTGGTATGTAGGAATAAGAGGTGGAATGGAATGAACTATTACGACGGAATGAAAAAAACTGTGTTTGGTTGGTCAATGGAATGTAATGAACCATTACAAAGGAATGAAAAATACATTCTTTTCATTTCATCCCCACCCTATGTTTTTTTTCATTCCTTCTAAGAATGGAATATTTATTTTTTATTTATGACTAGAACCATGACTCGACTCATGCCCTAAACCTTGACCCGACCTAAGAACCCATGAACTGACCCATGTCCTAACCCATGCCTCAAACCATGACCCGAGCCATGAACCGACTCACGTTCCGAACCACGATCTAATTTGTGACCCTACTCATGTATTGGCCTATGTATCGAACCTTAGCCCAACCATGAACTGACTCACGTTCCAAGCCAAGAAAACTTGACCCATGATCTGAACCATGAACCGAATCACGACCCGAGCCATGAACCAACCCGTGACCTGACCCATTCATCGAACCATGACTCGACCTATTTCCCGACCCATAACCGAAACCATGATCTGATTTACGACCTCACTCATGTATTGACCCATGTATCGAACCACGACCCGACACATGACCCAAACCAAGACCCGACCCATAACCATGAAAATATATTTTGTCATTTTTAGTGAAATTTATTATATTCATTTGTCTTTTCCTTCATACCAAACAAAACAATATAATGATTCATTTTATTTCTGTAAAGCAACCAAACAAGGTAATGGAATGGAATGACCATTTTCATTCTATTATCCATTCTTTTCCTTTGTTCATTCCATTCCCTCGTTCATTCCATTACCCTATACCAAACAGACCCAAAGAGTATTCACAATTACTTACATCAAGTTATTGTTAAGGGCCGGTTGTGTCATATTGGTAAAGTTAATTTAATGATATGTAGGCCACACAATGGGTTATTTCCAACATTCTTTCACTTGGTCAAGTGATCATTTGTGATGAATGTTAAGTAAGTCTGGATCAATAAAATGTAGTTGTAGAGTCATCATTTAACTAAGGACCCCCACTAATCATAGTGGAGTCTCAAATCAAAAAAACAAGACCATAATGAATAAAATAAGCCCTTGTTAAGGTTCTTGTCTACAATGCATGAGGTGTACACAAAATATGGCAGATAATAAATTGAGGAATTAATAAAGAAAAGGCAATAATGTACAATATGCTATCAAATAATGTCTACAGCAGGGCCAGTCCTACGTACTACTAAGAATTCTTGGGCCCAGGACGAGATTATAAAAAGGGCCCCTACTTAGTTTTTTGCGATGCAACCATTTCAATTTAGATTTTCATGTGTTAAGCGTCTATTGCGGTTGTTAACATATAAATCAATTGAAATTATCAATAGACACTACTATTTATAAACGTTTCAAAACTAATTGTTTAGCGTTTTACAAAACTCATTTTCTAAACACCGGTGCATGATTAGAAACATAATTGACTTTTATATGTTTTTTTCTAAATAAAATAATACTAAACATATAAATGTCGTTAGAGGAATAAAAAGAAATTGAACTTTTAAGTAAAGTTATAGTTAAAAAATGTGAATTGTATTTAATTTTTTTTAATCTGAAAGTCAATTATTCAATCATTTTTTTTGTCAGACATCACCAGACACCCCAATAGATATCATCCATATTAACTTTTATCCCTTTTTAAAATTACATAATATATCTATCTTCTTATTTCTTTCACCATACAATAACCAACTTCAGAGCTTCTCCGGCAACCGGAAAAACCAAAAACTCAATGAAATCATCATGATATGTTTACAGTCTGCACAAATCTCTCTTACTAGTACATCACTCCTTATATATAATAAATATTTATAAATAAATTGAAAATTTTCAGGCCCCTAGAAAGATCGGGCCCGGGGCGGTTGCCCACCTTGCCCCGCATCCGGGCCGGCCCTGGTCTGCAGTAAGGCGCATCTTCAACACGAGTTCCTTGAAGGTTTTAGGTGGAAGACCATTAGTCATCGGATCCGCTAGCATATTCTTAATACTAACATACTCAACACAGATTACTTTTCCCTACACATTCACTTACAAATACATATTTTTTCGAGAAAAAAAGCCAGCTTGGTCGAATTGAAATGCTATTGTTTGAGAAGTTAAAGGTAGCTTAGGTATCTTAATAAATCTTCAATGGTTCTATGTTGGAGTTGAATTATTTTAAGTCCAACAATAAGGTCTTAAAAACATTCTATGGCATGTTGCATTATACCATGCAACATATTCTCCAATTATTATTAAGGTTGTTGTTAACTGCTTCTTATGACTCCTCCACGAGATAGACCCACGTACTAACATAAAGATATACTCGGAGTAAATTTCTTGTTATACTTACATCTAGCAAAGTCAAAATTAGAATAATCAACCAGTTTTAAGTAACCCATTTCTTTTGTATGTTAACTTATAAGTTTTTGGTCCCTTTAAGATATCATAAAACTTTCTTTGTTGTATTCTAATGATCTAGGTCAAAGATTGGATTAATAATTGCTTAGCATTTCAGCAATATATATGATATCTAGAGAAGTACTAACTTTAGCATACATCAAGCTTCTCACTTCAAATGCATACGGTGTCCTTTTATTTATGGAGCTATTAACGGAGAGTTATGTTGCATGTTATAATGAGTAGTAACGCACTTAATATATGCCTTCAAAGAAAATCCTAATGCCCATTTGGCTCGATGTAGGTGTATTTTGATGTCTATTACCTAAGAAGCTCATCTGAAATCCTTCATGTCAAATTACGAGAGAGTATTTGTTTTGACATATGCATCAAACATTTATTATACTTGCCAGAAGGATATCATCCACGTAAAGAACAAGTATAGCAAAATTGTTCCCACTCATTTTGAGGTAGGTGAATTTATCCACTTGCCTCTTGACAAAGCCTTCTTTCTTCATGACTTCATCAAAATTAAGATACTGCCGGCATGATGCATGCTTCAACCCAATATGAGTTTCATTAGACCATAAACTAAGTGTTTTTTACCTTTAGGTTGTTTCATGAAAGTCACCATTATGGAAAGTGGTTTAACAAGGTTTATGACGATCCAATAGGAATCCTTTCATGAAACAGGTGGGAAGATTTCCGCATACTTAGTTTCATCTCTACTTATGACTTTAATATAAGTGCTTGGATTGTCATACTTCTAAACCTAGATGACCTTCTTAGCTGATTTTTAGGTTCAACAATTTAACTAGCCAGTCCAGGGAGTTGCTCTTATGTAAGATATGTGTCTTCTGCATTTTCGATATATGGCCGGTCCATGGGGGTGCAATACGAGATAAGGATTAAGCGTCTCCCCCTCCTCTTGTATTTTCAATAAATGACCATCAATGCTCCCATTGATCTTTGAGTTCTCTAAAAATTCAGCTTAACGTGTTTGCATTATACATTCAAACAAACGTTTACTCCAAACCTCCTGACTTATTTAATTGATGAATATTTGATCGATAATACATGACAACTAGCTAGTATAATTACACTAAAATATCTAATAAGTTTTAACCTCGTGGTGCTCAAAATTATCCATACCCTCAATTTAGGGTGTTGGTGTATTTGGTTATATTATTTTCTTCTTTTCTTAGAACCATTATCTTTACAACTACATAAATACACTCCTTGCCAAGCGAAAGCTTTTGGTGTAGTAGATGTGTTTATACGATATGTTAATGTTAATTTATGCCTATAATGATGTTTATGCCACTAATATAACGTGTGTAACGAAATCACAAACACATGTGTTGTACATGATCATCCACTGTGGCGCCAAGTTCATATATATGCAAGACCTGCCGTTGCATCACGCAGCCCGACCATGAATCTAGTTTACTTACTAAATAACAACTTCATGACCCCCTCAAATTGTTTAACTTCCATCCCGTCAACTTATACCAAACTTTTTGTTTTTACCCTTAAGTTACATTTTTTTAAAGTTAATTTATAATTCGTATATCACGTTATGACGTGGTTATTATTATGTATGTGTCGGCCCAAATCTAGTTTACTTATAAATAACAACTTCACCCTTTCAAACTGTTTAACTTCCACCCCCCTCAACTTACACTAAGCTTTTCATTTTTACCCCTTAAGTTTTTTAAGCTATTTTTACAATTCATGTATCACGTTGCGACATGCCTGTTTTTAACTATGTGTTGGCATAAATTCGACTCAAATAACCGATCCGTCACAACTTAATACATTTCGTTTACTTGTACCACATCCTATTTCTTTTGTATACTTCAAATCTTAAAAGTTAAAACTCATCATACGATCTCCACAAACCATGAGTAACTTATCTGAGTTAAACGTGTTTGCAACAACGTTTCGACGACGTTAATGACGCGGTCCACTTTTTGTAGTTTGGCTAAAAAAAGTGAAATAATATCACTTAAAAGTTAAAACTAGTCTATAGTAATATTATATTATGACGTAAAAAATTATTAATTAATGAGAGCATGAAAATAGGGTTAAGTGGACATGTATTAATCTCCAAGTGAATGAAACATTCAAACTAAAACTAACCAACCGGTCTCCGTTTCCTTCGCAAAAACCATCATAAAACTGTCGCTAATTCCGTCACTTTTTATTTTTGTTTTGCCAACTGACACAAGATCAAACAGTACATAGCGAGTGAGTGATCGAGATCGATCAATGGGAGACAGTTCAGCCGGAAACCAGTTATTCAAAGCGTCCGCCGACGCCATGTTAACCGTTGCCGAGAAGGCTCCGCTTACTGCACAAAGAAAACTTAGATCAGATCTTGATTCCAAACTCCCTAAACCATGTATGCATGCATGCATGCATCTTGTTAATATATATGTTTATATGCATTTTATTACTCCAATTTGTAAATCGTCTCCGATCGATCTGACCAGTGGACCAGTAAGATGTTTGGTTGTACCCCTAGCACACATTGTGTATTAATTTGTGGTTTGTGTTGTTCAGATTTGGCTCGAGCCGTGGCTGCACCGGATACGGATAACGTGCATGGAACATGGGGACACAAGCACAAGAACATGTCTGTTCTTCAGCAACATGTAGCCTTCTTTGATCAAGATGATAATGGCATCATCTACCCTTGGGAAACATTCAAAGGCAAGTATTTTCAATTTACATAGGGATTATAACTAATAGATCTTATAAAAAAAGCCGACAATAGTACGTACTAGACAGGGTCAACGAACGCTCTTGACCCTATGGTCTTGCAAGAAAAGAACGAAAAATAACATAATTGAGTAGTTAAGAAAACAGTTATGATTGATTCGACTCAAGAGCATATGTAGTACACAACCAAAAGTTACGCGTACAAAGCCTAGAAAATCTAGGAATTGTTGTTAGAAAAAAATATATTGTTATGGATTTGATTGATATTGTTATCGGTTTTAGGGTTTCGAGACCTCGGATTCAATATCCTCGCTTCTGTTTTCTTCTCCGTGCTTATACACGCGGCTATGAGTTATTCTACTCTACCTGTAAGCAGTTAGTTACGTAGAATAATGCGTGGTTTCTTACTATCACTTACGCGACAATGTTGTTTGATTTGATATGTTGTGCGGTTGTAGACGTGGTTACCGTCGCCTTTCTTCCCAATTTACATAGAAAACATACACAAGTGCAAGCATGGAAGTGATTCCGCGACTTATGATACCGAAGGAAGGTGAGAAAAAAATAATTCTTTTTTTTACTTTAACGCGATCAAATGGTCGCTAACAAAGCGTTGTTAAGCAAATGCTTTGTTTTTTTAACAGGTTTGTTCCAGCAAACCTTGAGAACATTTTCAGCAAATATGCTCACACAAAGACGGACAAACTCAGTTTCAAAGAACTTTGGCATATGACTGATTCAAGTCGCAATGCCTTTGATTTCTTCGGCTGGTAAGTATCTTTTGTCACTAATATTCATTAGAAAGAAGTTTCGTGCATGTAATTCAACGGAATGTTTTGTCACTAAAAGTAGAAGGACGTTACAATATATAGTGACAAGCACTAGAAGAATAAGATCACTTAAAAAGTAACTCAAGTCGTTAGAAAGTTTGTTTAGTTAAATAATTAGCTGAAAAATTTTAGAATTTGGTTTTCAGTTCATTGAAAACTCCTCTAAACGGTTTGATAATAGGTTTGTTTTTTGAAGTTTGTGAATTTCACATAACAAAAGAACAAAATAAGCGAATTAAATTAATGAACATGAACACATGAATTAAACAAATAAGTATCAATACGTCTAATTCATTTATTTATTTATTAATTTTTCATTGTTATAAAAGTTTGTATACATTTTGTCATTAATAATTACTTTCGCACAAAGTTCATCGCAACGGAAAAAATCTAAATGTAAGAGTCTAAGAGATATATCCTTTCTAAGTTATATTTTAATTTCACAAGATTTAGATAGCGACAATAGTTACAAGCATTAGCAACGGCATAGTGACAATCGTTGGTCGCTATTGTCTTTCGATGTTCATTTTAATCGCAAATGAGGTTTTACACTTTTTTGGTCACAAAATAATATAGGACTGCTAGCAAGTTGGAATGGGGAGTTCTCTACATGCTTGCAAAGGATTCAGAAGGCTTTTTATCGAAAGAATCAGTCAGGCGATGCTTTGATGGAAGCTTGTTCGAGTATTGTGCTAACGCGCAAAAAGACGTTGTCGGTAAAGCAGCATGATTGACGTCTAGTCGCATTTCTCTTTGTGATCTTGTACTTTGACGCTTTACTATTAACAATCGTTCTAGTTTTACACTTTTATTCGAAGGTTTATTTATTTACTTATACATTCAACAACCCATTTGGTATTGGTAATATTTAGTCTAGGATTTAGGAGTTGTAAATGTGTTTTCCAAACAACTTGCTACGACACACATACAATAAGAAAAAGTGTCAGGAAATGTGTTAGTGAGCAACAAAAATGACAATTTATCTCAACAACACACTTAAAAAAGTGCGTCAATTCAAATATATATAAACTTTAGGATATTTTTAACATCTCCGGTAGTTAAATTTCCTAGGAAAAATCAACCATACAAGTTGATGTTCCTCAACAAGAAACAATAACGTCAAACGAGTTAATAATAAACTAATCTTCTTGTCTTTGCGACGAAGATCTGATGCAGTAGCATAGGGTAACCAATAAACCTATAGCAACACCAACACCCACCACCATTGCCGCTACCTTCGCCGAACCACCACCAACACCCTTTCCTTTAAACAAAAATAAGACAAGATGAGTGGCTAAACATATTTATATGATAACATATATTGAAGTTGGTCGCTATCATATTCACTATAACAAAAAAGTGACCGATTCATAGTGTCATAGAATATCTGTCACTATATCTATCAGTCTATCACACCGGGTTAAAAGCATAAGGGTGCTTCTATACAAACATAAAATTTTTGTTACATTAGGTTGTTTCATTTGTACATAGTTTTTATACATCTTCTAAGATGTCATACATGCAGTATGATTTTATTGGTTGTATAGAAGCACCCTTATTTCTTCGTCAGTCGAACACATTATACATGACCATATGATAAGCCGAAAAAAGGTCATACGAACGTCACAACTATCTCTTGGTTACAAAATGTAGTCAAATGAAACATGTAATTTACCTTCGGAATAATCTCCTTGAGTCACATGTGGTTTGTAGTCACTAAAGCTAATAAAACAGTTTTCTAAATAAACCTCCCCTGAATCTGATCCCCAACATTCGTCTTGAGCCACTTGAAATGCATTACTTAAGCATTCTCCACACTCACACACTTCCAAACCCCCCTCACATTGTCCCATAGCGTAAATCCCGTCACGTCTCGTTTCACAATATCCGGTTCCACTTGTTGTTACACATTTAGCGACGGTTTCAAAAACCACATCTCTAACTTCCTCCAACCCCTCGAACCAAGAAATCCTATCACCGCATTTCTTGTGTTGCAAGTAATCTTTCCGAACACCAACCAAACCCTTGTTAACAATCCTTCCACTCTCAAACTTAAGTTCAGGCTCAGGTTCACGCTCTAGGCTTATGAAGCAGCCTTTGAGCTGAACCCGAGCCAGAGAACCTGACGAACATGCTAATCTTGGGACAGTTTTTACTATGCAATCGTGGCAATGGTCCATGGTGAGATCATGTCGGCACTGAAACTTGCCTGAGAGGGCAAGCGTGTCATCGCCTGTGCTGGTTTGGTAAAACTTGGATTTTGTGGATTTGTCGACGAGTTCTTGCACGAGTGATGACACCAGGATTTGGGGAATGTGAGTTTCGTTTTTACATTTCTTGTAAACGAATTCGGTATAACGTGTATCTAGACCGGTATTTGATGACACTAAAATGAGCAACATGAGAAGGATCCATGGTGTGATCAAGTGGAGGGTTTTATACATATGTGACACCATTGCATTAACCCAATCTGTCCAACTTTTAACTCGAGATTCAAGATTTGGAAAATTTAGATTAAAGAGTTAGCAATTTTTTTGGGTTTGATTGGGTTAATTAGTTGTACGTGATGGGTAGGTTATGGTTGGAGAAGTTGATGATATAATGTTGTTTTTCTCACCCAAATCTAACTAATGTACATGTTGGATGATAAAACATTAATTTGGTCTAAGTTGAAGCTAAGCTAGTGACGGTGACGTCCACATAAAACTTTTTGTATATTGTTTTTTTGGTTAGCATTTGGTCATTAATGTTTTGTTCGATTTTGTATTTTGATCGTCAAAACTGTTTTTGTGAGTGTTACATTTTGGTCACAAAAATTTTTTTGTTATTTTTTTTAACATTTTGACCACAATTATTTTAATAGATTTTGTATTTTGGTTACCAAAATTGTTTTTGTGGGTTTTACATTTTGGCCATCAAAACTTCATGAATAATATTTTTTATTGTAGATTTTGTGTTTAATTAGCCACCATTGTTTTTCGGAGTTTTGCATTTTGACGACATTTTTACATTTTGACATCTTTACTAGTTGGATTTTTGTGGGTTTTTCATTTTAACTACCAAAACCTAACTACACAAACTTTTTATAACTAGAATACAATATATTTTAGATGCATAACCAGTAAGTCACTAGCATATGAGATATATTTTGTATGTATGATCAAAAACTAGCCAATAGTCAAAACATATGTATCCAACTTCAAGTGATCTTTTGTAATGTTAAAACTCTAAAACGTAAATTTTTATACGTTGCGAGTTTTCATAACACCTCTTACGCAACGCGCGAGAGGCAACATAAATTCTAGTTCTATTTACACACTTAAAAAATTCACATTTAAAGCTGACTATAAACATAAACATATAATGTTAAAGTGGCTCAGTTTTATATATAGGTCTAAACATAAATAGAAATAGTATTATCTTTAAATTTAACAAAATACTTTATTAATTAAAAAAATAACCATGATGATAATGGTGACATTAATAGGGGGAGATAACCAAGGCTTTAAAAAAAATAAAAATTATTAGATTCAAATAGACGTGCACAGACCGGGTTTTTTTGGACCCGGAACCGGGTACAAACCGGGTACGGGAGGCCAAAACCCGATCGGGTTCGGGTACACTATGGAACCGGGTACGGGTAGGGTGGGGGTAAAACCCTACCCTGTGGAACCGGGTAGGGTCGGGTTCGGGTCCGGTTCCTACCCGGGTCGGGTCCAAACCGGGTATGCCGTGTATTTTTTTTCTTCTTTTTTTTACTTTTTTTTTGTTTTGTGTACAATATAAAGTTACTAAATAAATACGATTTATTTCAACTGAAAAGAGTTAACCAAATACAAGATATTGACGTTACGATACAAAAAAACTACTATTTTTAAACAAAGTCAATATATATTTTTTTGAAATCTAAGCTTCTTCATTTTTTTCCTCTTCGTTTTTCGTCTTCTTTGAGTTCTTCATCGGATATTCCGGTTGATAGTCCCTCCTCAACCTCTTCATCATGTATTTTTGACTCCGGTTCGATGTCGTCTTCTAAGCTCGTTAGGTGTTGTTTGCGATCAATCGCGTCCAAGTGATCTTTGAGACAAATGCACATCTCCACAGCCTCCGGAGAAAGTCGGGTCCTCCGTAAAGATATTACCCTGCCACAAGTAGAAAAAGCCGATTCCGAAGCTACCGTAGAAGCTTGGGAGCTTAGTAAATCACGGGCCATGGCGGAAAGAACCGGAAATTCCATTTCTCTTCCTTTCCACCAAGCCAATATATCAAAACTCTCAATGTCATCGGCCGACATAGTGGAAGTATAATCCGTTCCACTATATCTACCGAGCTCGCTACTCGGAGCGGCACTCTTTTGTTTTTTTGCCACGGATTCCCGAACGACATTCAAAAAGTTTTTCTTCGAGTCCTTCATCGGCTTACTTGAGCTAGCATCCGATTGTGAAAATGGTGTAACCGTTGTTGGCCCGTATCTTAAGTGATAAACATCAAAAAGTCTTTGAAAATCGTGATTAAATTTTGCTTTTGCTTCCGATGCGTGATTTGGGTTATCCATATGGATATCCAAATTGTAAAAAATTTCTTGAACTAAACATTCGACTCCTGTAATATTATAAAACGGGTTTAAAGCGGCGGCACAAGTAAAAACCGAAGGGAGCTCTAAAAAATATTTTTTAAATTTTTCTTTCATCGCCGGTATCATTTTTTTAAAAAAATTTTATTTTCAAAAGTTTTAAGATTAAGAGTCATTAAATATAATTCGTAAAGCACCAAACTACTAGTCGGGTAATAAACCCCCGATAAGTTTTTAGTTGAATTTTTAAAAACGCCAAGAAATTCAACAAATTTTGGTATAAATTTCCAACAATGTTCCGAAAACACGTCGGCTAACCCGGCCGACACAAGACTACTATGAAAAACTTTCAAGCCATCCCGTTGTTTCAAGGCACTCTCTAACATGTCGCATGTCGAGTTCCAACGATGAGGTGTATCCCAATTCGCACCTAAATATATCGAATTCGTATCTCCACAAAATTGTTTATAATCTTGACAAATTTGCCTTTTAGCTTTAAAAATCGAATAAAGCATACATTTAAACGTATATATATATTGGGAACATAATTCGGACCCTAACCCGTCTTTCATTACCAAATTAATAATATGTGCGACACATCGACTATGAAAAAAATCACCGTTGCAAATCGGTTTATATTTTACCATAAGTTTATCAACCGCATTAGTATTATTTGAAGCGTTGTCAAAAGCCATTGAAAATATTTTGTTTTGTAAACCATAAGTTTGTATTACGTTATCTATAAGCTCAAACAAATCATCTCCGCTATGTGGAATCGGAAAAAGATCAAAAGCAATGGTACGTTTCATCATTTGCCACGAATCGGGATCCACCCAATGAGTGGTTACACAAAGATAAGACTCAATGCAACCGTGTGGAGCCGACCAAACGTCGCTAGTTAAATTAACACCGGTTTGTAAGTTTTGGAAAAACACAATTAAATCTTTTTTACAAACTCCCCACAATTTCAAACAATATCGTCTAAGGGTCATACGACTTACATGGGTGTAACGAGGTTGAAGTGTTTCCCGAATCAAAGCCGTCAATTGCGGGTTGTCGAAGTGGTTGAATGGCAAACAATTTTGAATCACGAACTTCGCCATACGATCTTGGACCATATCGACGCTATAATGAAATATTTCGCCACCACCCCCCATATCGGCTTGATCGGACTCGGGGGCATTTTTCAACACCGGACAAAACTTCTTTGTAATATGCTTGTCCAAAGTCGAGTTTGAAGCCGCCCCCAACAAAGCTCCATAATACTTGCAACGAGCTTTGTGTGACCCGTCACTCATCTCAACTAAATCCCAATGTTGCCACACTCTTTGGCTTCGGTTATGTTGAAGAACTTGAACAACATTGGGGCTTGAGAAGAACCGGTTGCGGATTGTGATGCCATTTCGAGATTAACGAAAATGAAAGAGATGAAAAGAGAGTTTTTTTGCGTTTTTTGCGTTTTCGAGTGTTGTAATCAACCCAAACATCAAACATATATTTATAGTAGCTATTGAGGGGTATTATGGTGAATAAAAGGTGAAAAAACGGTCAAAAAATGCCTCCAACGGCTATAATGCCGTTTTATAACGGCTAGATTCGAATAAAAAAAACGGTAGGACCGGTTCCTACCCGGTTCCAATCGGGTCCGGGTACAGTCGGGTAGGAACCGGGTTCGGGTCGGGTCCGGGTACAAGTTTTAAAATAGGAACCGGTGAGGAACCTGTGGGTACTAAATCGGGCATAGCGGGTATGGGGTCCACCTGGTACGAACCGGAACCGGTTCCGGGTCCAACCCGGCGGGTCGGGTATGGAACCGGTTTTTTTTGTGCAGGTCTAGATTCAAAGCTCATTTGAAACAAAGAAAGATAAAACGAGGTTTCAACTTCAATGCTAGGAAACAAATAAATAGACCTAGGGCTCTAAATGAATCGAATAATCACAAAAGATCAGTAACAAATTTTCTATTGAACAGTTCACAGATAGTTCAATAAAAGTTTATTATGTTTACAATCATAGAGAAAAACCCAAAATTGACAACTTTTATAAAGGGTGGATTTATCCATACATCCTAAATTCATTATATACACATCCTTTAACCCTATAAGAAATGTATTGGTCAATATGATCATATTGCACACATTTTGGGTGTATTGGCCAATATGATATTGCACACATTTGGGGTGTATTGGTCAATATGACCAATATTACACATTTTTAAAAGTTCTTTTAAATTAAGTTTTATTTTTTACAAAAAAAATGGTTGTTTATATTAAAATGATCTTGGTTTTTTTTTTTATAAAATGATTTGTTTTTTTAATTTAAGTCGGATTTTTTGTTATAAATGATCTTTGTTTTTTTAATAAATATTATAGTGAAATGCAACCAATTAAACTTGTACATGCATTATAACTAATCCAACAAAAAATATCCGAAGTATAAAAATATTACAAATACTCAACATCCGTCATCAATCCTCATTAATCAGACAACCCTATAATTTATGCCAAATTAACTGTTTGAATAATCGCCAAAACTATAATTTATGTCAAAAAACGACATCGTGATACAATTTAAAAAAAAGTTTTGTGGTTTTGTTTTTTTTAAAACCCATCCAAAAACTGTTGGATATATGAGAGACATCCGAGTGAACTGGAACTGTATTGCCCAATATGAATTACATTTGGTTAATGACTCACAAACCAAACCCTAATATGAATCGTATTGCCTAATGCGGTTCATATTTGGGCCCTTGAACATTAACTTGTGGTGTATTGACCAATACAGTCCATATTGGGAGCAGGGGAACCGTATTGGTCTATACAGTTCCTATTGAAGTTAACATTTAATGTTTTTAACCCTATAGAAATCGTATAGGATAATACTATTTCTATTGAGAATGTATGAATTATTTAAGTGAGAATGTATGAATTATTTAAGGGATGTACATATAGTATCGACCTTTATAAAATATAGAAACTAACAAACGCTTTTTGCTTTTTAATTTTTTAATTTTTTAATTTTCTATTTTTCATTCATCCATAGACCTATAAACAAGCAAACGCAAGCCCATTGTATTGTAACCTTGTGGGTCACGCAATATTTTTATTTTATCAAAATCTTGAAATTTTTCACAACAAAGTTTCGATCTTGACCGTCCATTCAATCCAATACCATGATCATAAGTTGTTGATTGGATTAATATTATTCCAAAATCATAATAAAGATCAAATTCTCTTCAATCACAATTCTTCCGGGTCAATTTATCGTCAATTTATCGTCCAAGAATTAGTTTCTTGAATCAGTCATCAAAACCCATTATTTATTTATCTTTGATTTGATATATAACACACAAAAATCGGTGATTTCAAGAAACAAGATTTATCTTATTAAGGTTATCTTTTATGATAAATTTATGTTACATTGTTTTAATTGGAACAGTTATAAAAATATTATTTTTTCCCTAAAAAATCAGTTGGGTGTTATAATAAATTCACTCAGGTATAAATGTTAATTTTTTTTTTTTTTTTTTTTATAAAAATTTATGAATGTGTGTTGTGTTGTTAGTTGTTACATAGGGTTAAGGTATTATGAAACTGTTATGTTTCTTTTACATGCTTCATGTGGTTCTAAGTTTGTAAGTCTGTAATTTTTTTGCTTGGTTTGATCAGTTATTGTTTTGTAGCCCTAGATTGGTTGTTTGATGCTAGATGGGTATAATTGGGCATCTGGGTCGGGTCGGGTTATGTGAGGTTATTTGATGATCTGTAATGGTTTGATCAGTTATGGTTATGTAGCCCTAGATTGGGCATCCGGGTCGGGTCGGGTTATGTGAGGTTTTGTGGATCATATGTTTTATTTATGATTTGATGATCTGTAATGGTTTGATCAGTTATGGTTTTGGTAGCCCTAAATGGCTTGTTTGATGCTTAATGGGTATAATTGGGCATCCGGGTCGGGTAGGTAGGGTTTGTGGATCATATATTTCATGCATATTAGGACTTGATGTTTCTAAGTTTGTAGTTTTGTGCTTGGTTTGATCAGTTATGGTTTTGTAGCACAAATTCATTGTTTGATGCTTGATGGGTACAGTTGGGCAAATGGGTCGGGTCGGGTCGTATTGGGTTATCTGAGGTTTTTTGATCCATATGTTTGATGTTTGATGCAATTTTAGGCTTTCATTATTCCAAGTTCATAACTTTGTAATTGATTATTCCTTTATTCATGTTTAATGAGTCTATTTAATGTGAATTTTACTGAATTTTAAGCATCATTTTTGTATTTTTGGGGCTGAACCAACAATTATTTCTTGAATTTTTAGGGTTAAGTTAGTGATTCTTACAATCTTCAACATCAGGCTTGAGCTGCATTTTTTAGCAAAGGATATGTAAGTGCTTGAAAAACTTTTATTTATTTATTTATTTTTTAATTGTTAGAATTAAAGATTTTTTTTAATATTACTCATCAAGAATGTACAATTATATTTTGACTTTGTGAAAAGAAAATTTAGCATAAAAATGTTGTTGTTCTTGCAAGATCCACAACTTTAAGATCTATATTTAATCATCAGTTGGTTATCTAAAGAGATACTAACTTGATGAAGTTAAATTGAACTCAGTTTCTGAATGCTGAGCAGATGGCATCAGTTCCTTTAGATTTGTGACTATATCTTGCATCTTTACATAACGTTAACGCATTAGTTATGATCAGAAAACAAAATATTATCACAGTTATAGCAAAGGAGGTTGTATACTATGCATTAAAAATAACTTTCAAGCGATTTCAACCCGTTTCATCCATTCATCTTCTCACTATAGCCTTAGATTCGACCCGTTTAAGACAAACACAACCTATACAAAAGTAAACGGGTCGAAACCGCCGCTTCTAGAATTAAAAAACGCCAATGAAAAATCTTCAATTGATTTGCATTTTTCTCATTTTATGTATTATTTCTTGTTTGATTATCAGAAAATATTGCATCTAAGAAGACCATCATATGCAAAGTATTCAAAATGGGAACACAACTTCTCAACCGTCAAGTCAAACAAGAGACTGTTGACTTTTCATCAATTCCACCCGGTTTCGAGTCTCTTACAGCTTCTAGAATAAACGATACTACAATCACATCAACTTCTTCTGTCACAAGTGATCATGCACTAGAGATGACAGCTAAACAGGAACCTGTACATAGTCAGGATCAAAAGATAAGGAGGTCTAGTAGGCGTAGGTCGGAAATAACCAACATTCGATTTGATTGCAGTTCGGGAGACGAGTCTGATTCTAGTTCATTTGATCATATTGTAATTCCCATCAAAATCTAAATTGCATGTTTTTTTTTCTCAGTTTTGTTGTTTAAGTATCCGACGTAATATTGTGATGCAGGATTCAAGATCTAGACTCCCAAAGGGAGTCATCCGTGGGTGCGAAAAGTGTAGCAACTGCCAGAAGGTTGGATCCTTTTTCCAACCCGGAAATCTTTTTTTTAATAAATGCGCTAAAGTTTAAAGCTTTTTGTGTTTAGGTCACTGCAAAATGGCATCCAGAAGAAGCTCGGGTCCCGAATCTTTCTGAGGCTCCTGCATTTTACCCGACCGAAGAGGTATCTAACATTCTCTGTAACTCATTTAGCTTAGAGGTGACAAAATCGCAGGCTGGGTAACGGTTCAAACTTCAAACGGACTGTTTTTGTTAGATTATTAAATGATTTTCGTTCGGTTTCAGGAGTTTGAGGATAGTTTGAAATACATTGCAAGCATACGAAATGTAGCGGAATCATATGGCATATGTCGGATCATTCCACCTTCATCATGGAAACCTCCATGCCCTCTTAAACAGAAAAATGTATGGGAAAATTCAGCATTTGCTACAAGAGTTCAAAGGGTTGATAAGCTTCAAAATAGGGACCCCATGAGAAAAATGTCTAGACCAAATTACCACAAAAAGAAAAAAAGTCGAAGAGGGACCCATGAGTCAAGTCGAGCCGAACCAGTGGTTCACGAAGCTGATTTTGGATTCGAGCCTGGTCCATCTTTCACTCTTGATGAATTCAAGAAATATGCAGATGACTTTAAAAGACAATATTTTAGAAAAAACGAGGGAAAATCCGATATCCAAGATTCATGGGAACCGTTGGTAGAAAACATAGAAGGTGAATATTGGCGAATGGTAGAGAAGCCTACAGAAGAAATTGAGGTATTTTGCTAAATTGTATTAATGAGGTGTTTGGATTTGTGTTTTTGAACATATTAATGAGGCACTTCCAAAGATCGTTTAATAGCTGCAGTTCTATTCTTTGATTTCATACTCTTGTGTAAACTACTTTCAATGTAGGTGCTTTATGGTGCGGATTTGGAAACATGCACGTTTGGTAGCGGGTTTCCCACTTTGTCTTCTCAAGTTTTGGATTCAAATGAGAAATATGTTAAATCTGGTTGGAATTTGAATAACTTCCCAAGGCTTCAGAGGTCATTACTCAACTATGAAAGTAGTGACATATCGGGCGTTTTGGTTCCTTGGTTGTATATTGGGATGTGCTTTTCGTCTTTTTGTTGGGTGAGTTAAATGATCTATACATGGCTTGGAGGTGGCTAAATGGATGGGTTTGGTAATGGGTCAAAATGGGTAGTTGTTTGTATGGGTCGCAATGGGTCAAGAACACCTTATTCAATCTTTTACAAATATTTAGTGTGATAGGATTACAAATACTATGTTATTCAAGAAAGATCCTTTTTTTCATAAACTGACTTAAAAGGTTAACATGCATAACAAGTAAACATGAGCTGACTTTCAACCCTTTCTTTTTAGCTTTCTTTCATTGCCCATTGGACGCGTTACACTTAAAACACAACCCAAATTGACCTAATCATAAGCTAATGGGTTGAAATTGCTACCTCTACATACATGCTACATCATTAGTCAAATGTCTAAAATACCCCTCGATCATCACAAAGATGTTACACTATTGCAGCATGTTGAAGATCATCACATGTATTCAATCAACTATTTGCATTGGGGTGCCCCAAAAATGTGGTATGGTGTAGCAGGAAAAGATGCCGTTAAATTAGAGGCGGCTATGAGAAAGCATTTACCAAATCTTTTTGCAGAGCAACCTGATTTGCTTCATAAGTTGGTGAGTTGTAGATTAAAATCTTTATGTTCAACTTATAATGTTTTTAGCTTTTTTAAAAAAATGCTCAAGAATATAACCTCTATGTTTGACTTTCCATGTACTTTGGTCAGGCGGCCCACGTTTTACTACATTTGATTATCTGATTCTGATTATTCAATATATGTTTTTGAGCTTCAGGTCACACAATTATCACCATCGATACTAAAATCCGAAGGCGTTCCTGTTTACCGTTGCATTCAAAATCCTGGAGAATTTGTGTTGACTTTTCCTCGGTCATATCATGCGGGGTTCAATTGTGGGTTCAATTGTGCAGAGGCGGTCAATGGGGCCCCAGTTGATTGGTTGCCACATGGGCATAATGCAATTGAGCTATATCATGAGCAGGCCCGGAAAACATCAATTTCTCATGATAAACTTTTACTTGGGGCTGCAAGAGATGCTGTTAAAGCTCAGTGGGAAATTATCTTACTACGAATAAATACACCCGATAACTTAAAGTGGAAAGATGTTTGTGGGAAAGATGGGATCCTTACAAAAGCACTCAAGGTAATTTTCTTGTCATGTGGTATGCTTGTTGTCCTAGTTAGCTAGTTTGACTTTTGAGGTCAAACTGCTTAGATTTCTTTTTTGGCGTTAGTCATCTAATCTAGGATTTGGCAACGGTTTAGATTTCTTAAAAATCTTTTTACATTAGTTTTTTATGATGACGGAAAAATCTTTTTACGTCCAATTTTACAAAAAAATCAAATGAAAAGATTTAAAGAGTTGTTAGTGAACAGTTTGACTTTAAGTTATAGTCTTACCTCCAAACCTTTGTGTGTGTAGGACCGTGTGGAGATGGAGCGTGTGAGACGTGATTTTCTTTGTAAAAGTTCTCAGTATTTAAAAATGGATGCCAATTTTGACTCCACAAATGAGAGAGAATGCAGTGTTTGCTATTTTGACCTGCATTTATCAGCTGCTGGCTGTCACAATTGTTCGCCTGAAAAATATTCTTGCTTGAATCATGCAAACCAATTTTGCTCCTGTTCAACAGGCTCAAAATACTTTTTATTCCGTTATGATATGAGCGATTTGGGAATTTTGGTTGAAGCTTTAGAAGGCAAATTAAGTGCAATTTACAGATGGGCTAAGAATGATCTCGGGCTCTCTTTAACTAGTTATAATAAAGACACCTCACATTCCATTGTATCACCGCCAAAAGAGCTGAAGGATGTTTTGAAATCAAGTTCTCGAAATAGTCGTTTGTTTGTGTCAAAAAGTGATGTTGTTATCCTTAGTGATGAAGAAGGTGACGACGATAAGGATAATAAGGTAATTTCTTGCAGAAGTAATCCACCTGCGGTTCTTACTTGTGGGTCCCACCAACAAACACGCGATTATTTAAGTGTGAAAGAGACGAGGAGCGTTGAGCTCTTGGAATTTGGAGTTGTGCAATCTGGAAAGTTATGGTGTGATAATCAAGCCATTTATCCTAAAGGTAAGTCTTATAGCACAATGAGATTTTTACTCTTGGAACAAAGGTTGAAAAATTAGCCGGGCGGATGGATTGGGGGTCCAAATAGGTTAATTTTAGGTGCGGGTCAGAAGGACTCAACATGGGTTGGGTCGGGTTTGCTCGTAACACAGTTTGCTAAGATATATATATTTTTATAAACATTTATATACCAGTTGTGATAAAAAGTATTTTATCTTTGAGTAATAATCATTTCTTTAATAGCATGATTCGCTCAGACGCCCTTCCCATTCAGATGCAGCACCCAAAAGCTCTTGTGTAGTTTACGTCTGAATGGGTCCATTCAGACCCAAACAAACACCCCCTAAGTGATACGAATATGTATCTTTTGCAGGTTTTCGGAGTAGGGTTAAGTACTTGGATATATTTGATCTCAATAATACATGCTACTACATTTCACAAATCTTGGATGCTGGCTTGGGTAGACCTTTATTTATGGTATGATTTTTTATTTTAGTTTGCTGCAAATTTTTAATTTTTGTATTTACTTACTCGTCCTAAGCCAAAAACTAAAGATTAGAAATGGGTTGGTTGAGGGGGATAGTTAAAAAATGATTTTTATTTCATTTTACTATTTTTAAAAAAAAAAAATGTTTTACCTATGTGATAATGAGCATAAACCTGGATGGACCCAATTATAAGTAAACAGGTCAAAATTACCACACATGCACGTAAGTATGAAAGCATCATTTCCCCCTTCTTTTCATAGGTTTCACCAGAGAATAATCGGAGTGAAGTATTTATCCATTTATCACCCGTAAAATGTTGGGACATGGTGCGTGAAAGAATTAATCATGAGATCTCCGAGCAACACGTATTAGGAAAATCAAATCTTCCTCCTTTCCAAGATCCTGGGAGTCTTGATGGCATGGAAATGTTCGGCTTTTCGTCAACTTTTATCCTGCGGGTAATCTTAAATGTTCATAAAACATACCTAGTTCTTGATTTTGCAAAACTTAAAGTTATGATTGTCTTTCTGGTACATATGTAATAGTGTTATGTCGCTCGACAGGGTATTCAATCGATTGATAGGAATCATGTGTGCGAAGAATACTGGGAATCGCGAAAGTTCAAGACTGAATCATGAGATTTACATGGAGTTTGTTGGTAAATAGTAAAAGTCAAAAGTCAAAACAGCAGTTACAGTTAGTTAACTAACTTGTTTTTCATATAGGTTTTAGGGGGTTTGTATAGAGAAACTTGGATTCTCAAGTGAGTCCTTGTTTGTTTTTGAAATTTTCATATAGGTTTAGGGGGTTTGAAGGTAAAAATTAATTTGTTCTTCTGATGTGTCATGTTGACTAGACTAATTCTTGAATGAATAGTTTTCCAGCATCTTCCGGTTCATATATTCATTTTGCCACATATTCATCTTTTTAGCAGTGTGACATGATTTTGCATGAAAAATACATTCATTAAGGTAAACCAAGATAACAATATAAACTTCTTATTTCTTGTTAAACTAATTATGCTTTTGCATAAACAAACAATTGACCTGCTTCAACTTGAAATGTATTAAAAGAAACCACATAATGGTAGTTTTTCATAAACAAACAATTGACCTGCTTCAACTTCAATTCAATACATAAGCTTGGTTTGTGCTCAATTTCATAAGTATAAAGCAAAATCAACTCTTGGAATGCATCCTAGTATCAACACATAGATTTTTGATGATGTCGTCCGGAAAACTAAGTATGACCTAGATCACCATTGTTCAAATCAGAAGATGACCCTTGATGATCAAATTACCAAATGGCTTTGCGGAAACATCTAAGACCAATGTACATGGTGTGTGCTAGCTAACAAGACTCGCGCGGCTTGTGTTTCGCTGTTTATCAATTTCAAAGTTGGATGGTGGCACCGATATTACTTTTAAGTATGTTCCAACATACTCTGATAACATCATGTTGTGATTTACTATAAGTTCACCAATATAAAATTGTACGATGATGATAGAGCATGATTAGTATTGAAACGCAGCGACCTTTGCTAAAAAAATGTGATGGGTATTAATACTAACACATGCTAAGTGATTCTTAACGATCACATGAAGCTTCCCAAGCAGTCACCTATCGTGATGTTTATCGCGCATAAGACGCCTACGTGTGAAAACCTAATAGATTCCATGCCACCGTATAGTTCCCCAAAATATTGGCATGTCCTGTAATATACTTAACATTCGCAAATTATTTGGCTAACACACATAATTATGTCTTAAGAACACTCGTCTACTTTCTTAGTATGTCTAGTTCAAGGAATATGCAAGGTCCAAAAGTCTCCGACGAACATCTACTCATTCCTCAATGGCTCCATATCATGTGGTGAAGGGAAACTTGTTGAGTATGAAGATTGTATGAATTCGCTTTAAACAAGTAGAAAATTCTCTAATTTTCCGCATGTACCAAATTCTCCATGTATCGGCTTGATCAAAAGATTTAACTATTCCATGTTACCAAATTCCATGTATGAAAATTCTTTTAGGAGTCTCTTACAATGAGGTTAAATTTCTGTACAAATGAGCATGCATTTGACCTCACTTCTCAAGGATGTTGACCTAAATCATCTTCTATTATCTAGTTAAGATCCTCATCTTTCATCATCCAATATCCAAAAGGACACTAAGTGGTAGACATTTCCTAGACTCCTACCCAACATACGAGCATGACACGAGATCATTGAGTCTTATATCTCACGCAAAAACAATATTCCTAAAAATGTTCATGTTAGTGAAGCATACCTTAGATATTGCCACAGGCATTCAATGAGTGTCAACGCTGTTTGCTTCGTCTCTAGGTACATGTCTAAGGGTGTAAACAAGCCGGGTTGCTCCCATGATATGCTCATTAGCTCTAACATGTATGGTCAACATTAGCTTTTGAAAGAATCGAGCACGGTTTTTAAACTTTGAAAAAGTTTAATAGTGCCTTGATCTCCTTACGAATGTGAAGTGGTTTAAATAATAGAAATTCCTAATACTTCAAAAACAATTCATAAAGCAAGTCGAATATTCTACCTGATAACTTTGAACATTTTTAAAAGTGTGACATAATACATACAATCCAGTAAATCGAAAAGGTTCATAAGATGCAAAATTTGATAAATTCCACGCACGAAAGTGATGTTTTAGAAATAGATTGAGTGGATGCATTCTACAAGTCTATGATCATAATTCAAGAACATTGATAGTATGAATCCTTTTATATTTCAAAATTTACGTCAGAAAATAACACTTACTAATATCGCTCTTAGATTTCTTCATCTTCAAAGGGGTCTCGTTCAGGATAATCTCCAACCTGCAAACATCCGAAACCATACACCATCAGAAAAGAAAAAAAACAAGAAAACATCTAAACATATTTAAGAAAACATATAAAAGAAACGATCATTGACTATTATTAGGCTGCATGCGTTAGTTAAAAATTTTGATTTCGATCTGTTTGGCTTGTTTAACCCATTTAAATTTGACCCGCTTTCTATGTGGAAATTAAGTTCGTTTGACCATTAGAAAGACATCATAACCTAACCAACCCATTCAAAATAAAAGGATCGAATATGAATGCCAACCTTTACTTTATCTGGTCTAACCATGGCTCCATGAAGTGGGGGGCACTCAAAGAACCGCGTCCCTTTCACCCTGTCCATATCAGCACACAAATTCAAATATAAGTTAGCTATAAAAGAAATTAGTCAAACAGGTTAACCAGCTCAAAATGTCCCTAAACTGTACAAAAAGCTAACAGAATACGAACTTGTAAACCGTTTTATTAAAAGTAGATTATTATTTCAGTAATATACTTTTATAATCATATTTAAGACATTAATTAGTTATGGAACTCAAAAATCAGGCAAAAGTTTCTGACATGAACACAGTTTGATCTGTTGCCACATTCACTGTTTTTCCATCTCTAATCATAAATGTTATATAAATCGAATCTTTTTAAGAGAAATTACTTGAGAATTGGCAAACTAAAGGGTAAGTAATCTTAGAGTTCACTTACAAGCCATCGTGTTTTCCCAGCGGTTCATCATATTGAATTCCCACCCAGAAGCCCGGCCCAAGAGCTTCGGCCCGACCAACAAATTTCACAACACCCCTTTTTTCCCCTGGTTCCACTTGACATCTATCTCCGACCTATATCAGCACAAAAAGATAAAAACTGTAATGTTTGGCTTGATATAAGATTCAAACAAAATTTTTGACTTATCAGGAAGTACCAAAAGCGACCAAATCAACAGCATTAACTTTTTTTACATGATGATAGTGGACAAAATAGGCGATTTATTTGGAGGTTGGAATATTGCAATGCAATTCACTTCTTGTAAAAAGGTTTGTTACGAGTTGAGTAAAAAGTTGGAGGACTTGAAATACTCTTTAAACAAAGGAATTTTGGAATCTTGAAGATCCAAATCAACGTCACTAGGTAATCTGAAAGACTGAAATGATGATGATGGATGGTAGGTAATTTTAATATGGAATATTTTGGGAAAGAAAAATGTTTCAAATTTCCTCAGACGACATATTACATACCTTGATATCTGAAATGATGATAAAAGGTGAGTTTTGGAACTTCTAATGCCAAAGTAAAATCATTACAAGTAACCAAAAGACGACATATTACATACCTTGATATTTGCACAAAACTCTTCCATATAATCATCACCCATCTGCACAAATACGCAAAGAAAGAAGGAAAAAACAATCACATAAAAAATTAAACACACAGTAGTATTTAACTATTTATATAACAATTTCCCTCTAAAATTTGTTGGCTCACTTTAGATCCCTGCGCATTACTTCGAGGCCCAAGCTTCTCCTTGAACTTCCTATATGTGCCTGTAAACATTTAACCATCTTAGAAGTTTAACACAAACATTTAATGTAAAATGAGATTTTGTTTCCGTTCAAAAGAGATACCATCAAGTTTATCATATGCTTCATCAGAAATTTTGTATTTCTCCACCAGTGAAGTATCCTCCAGCCAACCACCAGATGTTACAGATGATGGATCAAGATCTATAATATGCAGCCGATATCTACAATACGCACATAAAACAAATTTACGCAGGCAAATGAGAAAATACGTGTAATCAGAAATAGATAACTAATAGTAAATCATAACACGGGATACTTCTTATAAAATATTAGAAAAAATTATTGAAAAGCACACTTGCAAAACTAACCCGTCAAGTGGAGAATAAAAGCCAAAAGGTCGTGTATAATCATTTACATCTGATACTTTAGCACCGGTATCATCATATAGTTCAAGACGCATTGAAGCAACAGCAGTGCCACATTTTTTCCATAGTTTGTCTTTGACAGCTTCTACTGTGCTCTAAGACAAATATTGAAAACAAAACGGCAAATATCATCATTTCCATAGTTTGTGTTTAATTCAATTTCATTTCTTTTCATTTTAATTTTTAGTCACTCGATAACACGCCTAATGGGATTTTAGTTATTTTAGTCAAGTGATTTTAACTACATTTAGTTATAATCATGAATGTTAAATAACACAAGAAAAATTAGAAACAAGCAAGATACCTCAAGTGAGAACCTAATATCAGCAGAGAATGTCTTGAGATTCGAATGAGTCACACGTAACAAAACCGAATCATCCCCCGGAAGTTGTAACTTAGAAGCCATTACTTCTTATCTGCAACAAAACCATACTAGCTTTAATCAAAATTATCCATGTTCTTGTAAACAATCCATACAGATCAAGTTACAGCTTACAATACACATTTCACTACCTCAATGGGTGTTACAAAAATGAATCTTTTTCAGAAAAAGAAACAATTTGTGTTCAGAAGCATTTCATCAAACATTTGGTGGGCACTTATAAAAAATGATCATTTGCAAACATATGAAATTGAAATCGTAGGAATTGAATGAAACAAGTATCAAATGAGACATGAAGCAAGGGTTTAATCACTAACTGAGTTTTAGCGGCGTGATCGATTTCTGATCTGAAGAACAATTGCAACTGCTTACTTTCCCCTGTGATTTTTGGTATCTAAAATGTGTTTATGAAAATTTCAATTTGTATCCTCAAGTTATTAGTATAATACATCTTTAGTCCCTTAAAGATTGATGATGAACAGGAAAATAGTAATTAATATAATTTAGGAGTATTGGATATTAACGGACCTTACTATTAGTTTTGGCCGTTACTAGTCTCAACTTCTGAAATATGTGTTGACGGTTCCAACTTTTATCATTTTGACCATTAATGGATCGTCGTTAAAATAGTTAACGGTGTTAAATTTTTTTTTGAATTTCAGGTCGATGTTTTATGGTTTTTGATCGTAATAAGAATACGAGTCTATTCATTTAAAAATCGAGTCGAGCCGTGCCAAGCTCGTTTATCACAAGGAGTTCAAAATGTGAGCTTGGGCCCAGCTTGTTTATAAATGAGCCGAGCCAGACTCACGAGCCAATAATTTTATTTTATAAAAAATAATATTTTTATTCTATACACGTTGATATATATAAACACAAATAATATATATTTTTTCAGTTTTAGCTATCTAAAGTCATTATTTCGAGAACTATAATCATTATTTCATATTTTTATATTTAGTTTTTCGTTAGAATGCGTGGAAATGACCATATTTTATGGTCTCTTTAAATTATGTGTCATAATGTTTGTTTATGATTCATATAAGCTATAACTAAGGATTTAATCTAAACGAGTCAACACTCAACAAGCGATCAGGGTAACAAGTAAGCCAATGATAGAGCCGACTAAAAGCAAGGTAACAAGTTGGCTAAAGCGAACCACAAGCTGAGCTAACCTTTTCGTTTACATATCGAGCCAAGCTCGTTATGTTAAACCAAGCTTATTTCGTTTACATACCGAAATTTATGAAGCTAAACCACCATACAATGATACCATGTTAAATATTGTATCTAAACATTCAAGATTAACCCAAATAACTAGTAGACATGAACATATCATATATCATATTAAACTAGAACACAAACTAGATGGTGAGATCAAACTCTCAACATATTCCATGGCTTGTGATCTCCATATGCCGTGAACACACATGTTCATCTCGTATACCTTATACGACTCTTTCAACATGTCGAAGATGATGAGTTGCTTTTCGTTCTTCACATTCAATAAAACAATATTTTCTACGTCTATAATCCGTAAAGGGAAACAGGAATACGCAGGAGCGTCTGACGTCAATACTTTCAACCATGGTTTTTTGATACCATGGTTGTCGTCGTTCATAGCCCATAACTCAAACTTGGCAGGCGCATTACAGTTTAAATAACTAAACACATTAGTTACATGGAAAACATGTAGACGTCCGCTTAGTGCACCCAAAGGTCCTAAATTTTCGACGTAGGAAAGATCACATCCACATGGGAAATATATCTCAGAAAATACCATTTTCTTAACATCAAGAGCAAGTATCAAATTTGTGTTGTATCTGTTAACTGAAATCCAATACGTACAAACATCCATTTACAAACGTACCGACATGATGTACTATAGAACACCCCCTGACCATCCTCTTAGATTGTGTGGTCCAAGAACCCTTTTTAAGGTTGAACACAAAGACATCACATGGAAATGTATCTTGAAAAGAACGAGTGTCGTTCATATTTCGGCTTACTCTAACAATCATTAAATCATCTGAGGACGTTGTGTCGTAACAAAATCCATAAGCGTCGTGAGATTTGTAAGATGGTTCCAAAGGTGGATTAGGGACAGTGTTGAACACTCCTGTGAATGGATTGTATAGGATCAAATCTTTATTACACTCTAGAAGGACTATATATACCGCTAACGCTTCCAACAATGTTGACATCTGTATAACTTTTTTTGTTCTTAAAAGGATAAGGAAGCTTTAAAATCGTATGAACACTACGATCTATTGCTTGTAGAGATTGGAAATAAGCAGGCAAAAGGATCATTCGACGTGATCTAGACTTCATAAAGTGATCGGAAATTAGACGGTTCCAATGGTTTGATATGCCTCTGAACCGCAACAAGGGCGTTGTAGGCATTCGAACAAAAATCTCAAAGATGATATCTTCTGGTAGATGATACATAGCGGCCATTGAATAAGCTTATGAACGTATACCATGCATGACAATCATAAGGATTAAGATGCTACGTACGTACGTTCGTTATATATTGAAAGTAATCAATGGTATTGTTATTTGATGATGATCCCCTGTACTATACAATTGATCTATATATAATTGAGAAACATAATACCCTAACTACTCCTTATCTCTAGGAAACGATATATATTAACATTATAAAAGATATCGAAGTATATCTCCTAATAGTCCCTCTCAGCGTGAACGAGCGTGAGAACAAACGTTCAAACTGGAGCGAAAAGCTTCAAACAATGGACGTGGAAGACCCTTTATCCTTTGTGAAGATGTCAGCATATTGTAAAGAGGAAGGCACCAGAACTTTGATATGACCAACATTAACCTTTTCACGAACGAAGTGAATATCCATTTCCACATGTTTCATACGTTGATGCTGTACTGGATTACCTGATAAATAGACTGCGGAGACATTGTCACAGTAAACAACTGTATCTCGGTGGACTGGAACATGTAACTCAAGTAATAAATTTCTCAACCAAGTAGCTTCTGCAACAGCATTAGCAACACCTCTATATTCGGCTTCAGCACTCGATCGTGACATGGTGGCTTGACACTCAGATGACCAGGAAATAAGGTTATCTCCAAGAAAAATACAGTAACCTGAAGTAGAGCGTCTCGAATCCGGGCAGCCCCCCAATCCGCATCCGAGTATGCAGTCAAAGAGACTGCAGAAGATCGGGCAATATGTAAACCCAAATCAATAGTGCCATGTAAGTAACGGAGAAGTCGTTTCATAAAATTTATGTGGGCATCTCTCAAGGCATGCATAAATAGAGAGAGTTGTTGGACAACATAAGTAATATCCGATCTAGTAAAGGTCAAATATTGTAGAGCCTCGACGAGACTCCGATATAAAGTACCATCAGCTAAGGGAACTCCATCAGTGGCGCTGAGTTTAGAGCTAGTGTCCACAAGTGTCTTGCAAGGTTTGCAAGCTATCATTGATGCCCGATGTAAGATATCTCTAGCATATTGAGTTTGAGATAAAAAAAAATAAGCACCCATTGTCGCGAGTAGCTGTAATACCCAAGAAATGATGTAAGGGTCCTAAATCTGACATGGCAAACTCAGCAGAGAGTTTGGAAATGATGCAGGCTAAAAGAGCCGAGTCAGACGCCGTAAGCACGATATCATCAACATAAAGTAAAAGATATGCCGTATGATTCCCATGTCGATAAGTGAAGAAAGACTTGTCGCATAGACTGACCCGAGATCCCAAAGAGAATAAAAGGATGAGAACCGCCCATCCCATGCGCGAGGAGCTTGCTTCAACCCATATAAGGATTTTTTTAGGTGACATACATGGTTAGGAAACATCGGGCTGACGAACCCGGGTGGTTGCTGCATAAAGACTGATTCCTGTAAATTTCCATGTAAAAATGCATTCTTGACATCTAATTGGTGGATTGGCCAAGACCGGGACACAGCCAAAGAGAACACTGTGCGTATGGTTGCCGGTTTAACAACCGGACTAAATGTCTCCATACAATCGACACCAACACCAACTCCCATGGCCAGCGACGCTCTCAAAACTATTGAAACCGACGAACCATCAACTCAACCAACAAAAGTTCGCCTCCACCCTGCATACTCTGTCAACAACATACATATCAAAGTCCGCACTCTTGATGGCAAGAAAGTAACCTACTCCCAATGGTTCAAGTTGTTCAAGCTCCATGTCAAGGCATTTAAAGTGTTGGATCATATTGATGGCACGCCACCCCCGAGGAAACAGACGCATCCTACGTACAGTGGGGTCAAATCGATGCTCTGATACCATAAAAGTAATAATGGTATTGTTATTTGATGATGATCCCCTATACAATCCTTATATAATATAGCAAAATCTTTTGCTTAGTTGTCATCATTTGAGATGGTTTTGCTTAGTTGGCATTATTAGAGAATTTGTCTCATAATAATATTTTTATATTTGAAATATATATAAATCAATAATAATATATTATAATAATTTTAATTACATTTTAATCACTTAATTTTTATGAGAGTTTTTAGAAATTTAAAAGTATTTACATTTTAAACCCTCTCATACTAAGGATGTGCATGGGTCATCTTATATTTGATAGGGTATAAAAATTAAACTTATGGATAAAAGTGGTGATAACCTACAATTTAATAGTTCAATGCACCATAAAACCCATCATTTAAATCTTTTTAAATTGAGTATAATATTGTTATAATAAAAAATACTTTTTAAATAAAATCATGCGTCTCGGTTTACCTTCGTTTTGTCTCAAAATTGATTGAATCTTCCATGTCCTACGAATATCCTTAAAATCATTATTCGTGTGTAATTCCCGAGCGTAGCATGGGCAATAATTAAACTAGTTGATCTATATATAATTGAGAAACATAATACCCTAACTACTCCTTAGGGGAGGGATCAAGAGAGAACTCCATATTAAGTTGAGAACTTGAGAACTCCAAAATGGCAATGGATGGAATTTTAAAAGGAGGGGTAAAATTGGAACTTTAAATATATAAATCTTTAAATATTTCTATCTTTTGCATACGTTAAGTTTTTAAATTTTTTTTCGCACCATTAGATCAAGAATTTCAGTATCTTTCATTTGAGTATAAATAACGTTATAAAAAAATAACTTTTTCTCGTTTTTTTAATTTCAAAACTACATATATGTAGTATACAATACAATATGTTTTAAATAAGGGAAAACGGATATGGTGTTGTTATGCAGCTAAATTACATGTGAAACCATCAAAACTACGTACTTTGATAAAATAACAAAAGTTCCCAGATATTAGTTTCGATAATACCATCACAAAAAACAACACCGTCATGCCTTAATTCCAAATTTTGATTTTACATATGATCGTATTGACATTGTTAGCAATTATTTGGTCCATGTTATGTGATGTGGTATGAATATGAACAGCAGGGTCGTTTCACAATACCAATTACTGTATATGAGTCATGTTATATTAATCTGTTAGTTGGAATTGAAAATCCAAATTGGCGTACGACCGATTTTTAAAGGGCGGGTAATCTTTCTAAAATGAATGACGATTATCGAGTAAATGGGAAAGAGAAGAATTATGATCTAAGAGGAGAAAACTAAGTCGTCCATTAAAATTAAATAAAGATCAATAAGTTAAGTTTTCTAATAAAAATAATCTAAGTTAATTTATCAAAGCTACGTAGTTTTAATGGTTTTACGTATAACTTAGGTGCATAACATCACTGTATCCCTTTTAAATTTTATCGTACTACATATATGCAGTATCCTATACTATATATATGTAGTATCATGCTACTACATATATGCAATATTTATGCATTGTTATCTTATGGTTTGAATTTCAACTTTATTTTACTTTGTTATAATATTTATCATTGGTTTATTACTTTATTATTATCTTTATGTTTAGACATAGTATAAGTATTGATTTTGTTTTCATTTGCCATAAGTTTATTTAATATGAAATATTATGAACTTTGTTATTGGTTATTTGAGATCGTATGTACTCTTTAAATAATTATTATACTCTTGAGTTATTTGACCTATTAAAACATGCATCAAGTACATTGATACTACATATATATATGTACTATCAAAAAAACCAAAACGTGATTTTTAAAACTTTTTAATATAAATAACGTATGAAAAAGTTAGTAACGTTTGAAGAAAAATATAACCATATACAATATCGCAATACTACATATATGTAGTATGAAAATTAAAAAAACGAGAAAAAAAATATTTATTATAACGTTACTTATACTCAAATGAAAGATAATGAAATTCTTGATCTAACTGTGCAATTTTTTAAAAATAATATTAACGTACGTAAAAGATAGAAATGTTTAAAGATTAATATATTTAAAGTTCCAATTTTACTATTCCTCTTTAAAATTCCATCTCTTCTCTCATAATATACGAGTACACGGGTACATACCCGTGTATTATACGAGATTTTAGTTTTATAAGTTTTAATTAAATTTAGGTATCAACTTTATTGTTATATACCCCCTATTAAATAGGTTTGGATATTTACAAATATTTAATTTCCTATAAAAAATCATATTCTAAAATAAAGGAGATGATGTATAATAATTGGTAAAATTTTTATTTAAATATATCGAGTTATGAGATAATTCATGATAATTAGTAAATTTTATTTAAACACACTAGTGAATCACCTAACAATAAGTTGTCTAACAAATTAAAACACACTAGTGAATCACCTAACAATACAAAAGCCCTTTCAATTGTTTGAAAATGATTGCAAATAGACTTCCATAAATTACACAAGTTCTCAACTCCCCGATTCGTAATTTCGAGTCGGCAATTGCAAGCACTAATCGAGTAACTGACTAACCAAGTTCCCCTAAGTTGTATTTCTTGATCCCTGAAGAACCAACAACAGTGATCACGCGGGTGGGGTTTGTTTATGAACTTTTTTTTAAACCTTTTTGCAACTCTTTTTTCCATTTTCTACTTATTTCCTTATCAACATTTAGACATATAGAATCGCGGATAACCAGTACAAGTATGGGGAAAATTATGTACTTGCTAACCATTAGACATGACTAAAATTAACCATAAAGTGAATATGTCACACAACATGTCCAAAAAAAAGTTCCAAACAAATGTTCTTACATTGGCCTAAACTCAAGACCACAAACAATAAGCCCGGACATAGAGCCTTCATAGCTAATCAACTTCAAATTCACATGAACACACTCATTTTCAAGTTGATCTAAGTTAAACTTCCATACATTAACTTCATCCCATCCATCATTCCTTTGTTTTGGAACCTTAGTTATATCATGTATGTTCCATGGGCTTGGTGATCGAAAATAAACAATTTCGGCGCCTTTATTTTTGTAGAGTAGATCTCGTACTTCTACTGGACCATGTAGCTCTTGATATTTTTCTGAAAGCTTGAACACTAGGTAACACGAATATTCTGTATCTGGTGATAACATCTGGCTAGTTTTAATCGTGCAATTGATACGAAATATTGGTTGTGGAAGCAACTCAAGCACCTTTTCAAATCTACATGTACAATAAGTTGCATGATTAGATACTTCTTAGTTCTTAGAAACAATGGCCACCATTTCTTTCTTGGTCGAACCAAGCAAACCAACTATCTATTTCCGACAAGCAAGTCTTTCCTTAGAATTAAAAGACATGCACATTGCACAACCACGCCGTTCCTTGGTGTTAATTTGAACCAAAAATATCATGTTAAAAACACTATATGAAGTTGTTTTAAAAGCAAACCTGGATTCAAGTGATGGCTTTGAGTCAAAAAGCGTCGAGTCAGAATGGTTACAGACAACTGCCATTGCCGAAAGCATAATATGTTTCTTTCCCTCCACTTCAGTTAGCGAGAACAACTGTTATATCGATCATCAAGTAGAGAATTGTTAAAGAACCACGAAGAAGTTTTAAAACTTCCGTCGTATAGGTAAATTTCGCTAGAAATGAAAAATGTACCTCTTGCCCAGAGTCATTGTTTATGGATCCCTTTAATATCATTTCACTGCTAATTAGTACCGAATCAAAATTCGAGTTTGATTTCAAAACTTGTTCGATTTCCTTTGACGTTTTGGTTTCTTGATGTCCTCCCTGTATAAAATCATCAAACCATGTTACAAACATGTAACTTAGTTACAAAACATATACTAGAACTAGATGAATATGAGAGTATATCAAAACTTGCATTGTCAATGGGTCGAAACTCAATGCCTTCAACATAGATCGCGTCAAGTTCTCTATAGTGGTATGGTGAAAGGCTCTCTAGTAGAAACTTAAAAACAACATCTTCATTCTGGTTCTTGAATCGATACAACTCGATCATCATCCACTCGTCGTCTCTCCATGTTGCAAAATATGCATGCAACCTTTTGCTCCCCTCTCTATACTTTAGATCAACATGCATTAAGTTTCTTGACATGTTTTCACAATCACAAAACTTGAAGACTAAATAGATCCCATAATCGGTATTTGGAGATAAGAATCGAGTTCGTGGCTCGATTTCGATCATCAAGTTTGAAACATCTAACATATGTGCTACCTTCTCAAACCTGCATCAAGCTATTAAAATCATACAAACATGCAAATTAAATGAGAGAAATATATATAGAGAGAGATCTTGAACCTTGATTGTGGAAAAATACACCAATTATCATGTGGGTTGCCATTTTTGTAGGAAAACATTCTAGCTGATATCATTTCATTTCTTTCACCGTTACTAGCAAGTGAAAACAACTAGATACAAAACAAAATGAATCAAGATCAAATTCTATCATGTATATATGATTGTGGACCATCACTTTGAGGACACTTGGTGGTTAAAAAACAATTTTAGATGTCACAAGATTTATGAAAATAAATTTTGAACTTACATTGATAGAGCATGGATCAGGTGCATAAAGATTGGAAGAACAAGGCTTAAACAATTAGGGAGGAATTTGCTGAACTTTAATTGCGTAAGTCTTGTTAGGAAAAGTTTAGGGTGTTATTTAGTAATAACACAAAGTGGTATTTTAGAATGTATTTATATAATTTACAACAGTCTAGGGACTATATTAGAAAATATACAATTAGGTTTATGAAATAAACCTATAGATGCATAGGAGCGTCACAATGATTCACCGAGGAAACTTTCGACAAGACCAAGGGACATGATGCTTGTGAAGGGATGCGACGATATCATAACCATCATAGGATTAGTATAAATAGGTTAGTTTGGTTTAATTGTAAAGTGTGTATTTTCTAAATAATATTAATATGAATGAAATCAAATTCTTTATCTTGTCTTGAATTCGATCACGTATTCACGTGGATATGAAATTCGCATGATTTGAACAGTTTGTAATTACAGAATTATTCACGCCGAAAATAGTAAGTGAAATGAAATATTAGAAAGGATTAGTTACCACTTTGCCATCTTTAAGGAGAATTCCTTTAGAAAACGTATCATATAGATCTTTAAACATTTCAATGGAGTTATACGTGTCTGGTGATGTTGACAACTTGATGATATCTTTGTAGTCTTTAGGTAACTTAGGCTTCCATTCTTCATAATCTTCCTATACATTAAAGTTAATAAAACGTACAATTAGATTTTATATTTTGTAACGTACTTTAAGGGGTTTTTTTTTCCAAGTGGGTTAGGTTTGTAGTTTTAAACGCCATTTAAAAAACTCCAAATATGCAATTTAAAATGGATCTCAGGTACAAAATAGTCAACTTATTTAAAAAACTCCAAATAGCCTTAAATTAAAACTTACCTGAACTTTCAATGCGTTCTTAAGATGTGTTACCACGTAACTTGCATTTGGCCTTTCTTGTGGTTCCCGTGATGAACACTCAGAGACAACTGCTTTAAATAACTTTGTTGATTTTTTATACATACCATAATGTTGCACGTCGAATATTTCCATACCAAGAAAGCTTTCATCTTCAATATAGATATCTGTGAGCTCACGCATACTGGGATCATCAATCATTCTCTTGAACCAAAACTCCTTTAAAACCACACCTAATGAGTATATATCTGTGTCTCTTGTCATGTAACCTTGTTCTATGTCGTATGGTGAAAAAGGGTGCATGAAATGGTAAATTTTAGGTAAAATGGAATAAGCATCATCACTAGTGACATCTTCAATAGGTTTCACATCAGATAAATGTGCAGACAACTCCAAATTAGAAATTTTAGCCTTCCAGTCACCATCTAATAGAATACTAGCACTTTTGATGTTCGTATGCATCATTGCAACCTTGGTATGAAGAAAATCTAGTCCTGTCGCAACATCAATGCATATCTTGAGGCGTCTCACCCATGTAAGACTAGCATTGTCCAAATGCATCGCTAGGCTTCCATTACGAGGATATTCGTAAACAATTATTTTTTCATCATTTTCATTACAGTAACCTACAAGAGAAACAAGGTTCTCATGCTTGTACTCATGAAGAACTTTAAGCTCCCTAAAAAATTGATGATGAAATTGAGGAAAGTTTCTATTCCATCGCTTTGCAATAACAGTGATATGTTTATTATCATGTGTTATTTTTCCTACATATTGCTTCCAATATCCTTCTTTTTCTATGCAATTGTGATCATTGAAGTCTTGTGTCCCTAATTTTATTTCTTCAAGTGAAATATGAAGGCTGTCTTCGTTGATTTTCTGTAAATAAGAGACATTCAATTGACTTGGTAATTTACAAATAAAATGAACTTATTTATGTTCATTTTTACACTATCTTTTCCCCATGTTTTGCTAATTCCTTTAAACTCTAAATTTGAAGGTTGGTGGTGCCACATTTAACAAGAAACCAAATAAATCACTTTATTACAGAACTATAGAATCATTAATTTACATACATGTAAATTAAAGAACCATTGATTTACATGTATGTAAATTAGTGATGTTAGAATAGTTAATAACTTGATCAAGGGCCAGAAATTGTTTTTTTTTCTAGCGATAAAAATATGTTTTCATTGATTATCCTCACCCTATATATATACACATATAAAATATATTATAATAACTCTAATTATATTTTTGTGCCCTAATATTTAAGAGAATTTTGAAAAACTTAAGAGTAGTTAGATTTTCAAATCTGCCCGTATATAATTGATAGAGTATAAAAATAAACTTAGGGATAAACATGGTAATAGCCTACAAGTAAATACCTCAGTATGTTTTAAGCATATATAACTTTTTATACAACATTATATTTTTTTTAAACTACACCATAATAAATAGAACAGTTAGTTTTTTTTAATTTGAGTATAATATTGCTCTACTAAAGAAATAATATTAAAAAAATCTTGTGTTCTTGTTTTACTACAGTTGTCTAAAAAATTATTGGAACCATCTGTGACCCCACGAATATCTTTAAAATCACCATAATTCGTGACACAATGGTAATTTGAAGTGTCATTTGATTTTGATATTATGATGTAATTTATATACCCGACAGATATACCCCTCATAGCCACTTTCTAAACGGGTACGGGTATAGGATTACCTATGCATGTCCCTAGGGGTGTAAACGAGCCGAGCCGAGCCCGAGCTCGTCTAGGCTCGAGCTCGGCTCGTTTAAGTTTAACGAGGCTCGAGCTCGAGCTCGGCTCGATTAAAGTTTTAATTTTAAAGCTCGAGCTCGAGCTCGTCACAAACTTCTCAAGCTCGAGCTCGGCTCGGGCTCGACTCGTTTAATGATTTATTATTTTAATTTTAAATATTTATATTTAATTTTATATATATTTTTTAATTTTTTATATTTAATTTTTATAAACTTTTAATTATATATATTTTATACATAACAAAATACATATTATATATTTTAATCATAATTTATACATATTTTAACTAGTAATAATAATATATATTTATAAAATAAATAAAAAAACATATAAATAAAAAGCTCGATAAGGCTCGCGAGCCGGCTCGAGCTCGATGTGTAAAGCTCGAGCTCGGGCTCGATAGCTTAGTGAGCTTTTTTCTTAGGCTCGGGCTCGAGCTCGAGCTCGAAAAAGCTCGGCTCGTTCGAGTTTTTTATCGATCCGATCTCGAGTAGCTCGCGAGTAGCTCGGCTCGTTTACACCCCTACATGTCCCATACCCGCCCGTTGCCATCTGTATTTGTATATCCCTACCTAAAACACTACCTGGGTCAAAGCTGCAATTCTATATAGAGGCTTTGAGGGTTAGTTTAAGTTTATTATTGACTTTAAGGTGGAGACCGTGAAAAGTAAAGTTAAGAACTAAGTAAAACAAGTCAACTACAAACTTTGGGTTAAAAGTGTAACTTTTACAAAGATAGAAGGGGCTTTCTTGCGAACTTAGTAAAGGGGGTTTGTTAATGACAGTTAACAGAGGTTAAATAGAGGTTAGATGAAGCTGTAAGTTAGTTAGTTCATCTTCTTGTTAATTCACTTTCAATTGTTTCAGTTCAATTCTTTATTTTTGTTTGTAATATTTTCTAAATTATAGTTTTATGAATAAACGTATTCACTATAGTGTATTCAATTTTGTGTTAGAGATTGATAATTTTTGCGTTTTCTTTACACTATAAATCTAGTTTGTTATGAATGACCATAAAAATATACAAAAAAGTGAATATTACCTTTTAAAGTAAACTTTATGTATTACAAACTAGCCACTCGGTCACTATCAAAGATTAAGATTATCACCAGAAAAAAAAGCAGTTATAGCTTGAAAAGAGTTACTTACTTGATAGTCTAATGCTTCCTGCAGCTCTTTGATAACGTCTTTTATTGTTGGACGATCGTTTTGAGTTTCTGCCACACACTTATATGCAATATCTAAAAACTTTTTCAAGGAAACTTCGTTGACACCTCCATCTAGTCTAAAATTGTTTTCATCAACTTCCTTTATTTTTGGATCTATCAACTCCTTTAATGTTCCATCTTTATAACTCATCCGTGCAATTTCTGCGAGCCCCTTCCCATTGAAAGTTTGATCATAGGCTAACTTTCCACAAAACATTTCAAATAAAACTACTCCAAGTGAGTATATATCTGTTTTCTTTTTTAGCTTCCCTTCTTTTGCATATACTGGATCTAAGTAAAATGGCGTCCCTGCAATCTTACTAGTTACAATGGTGCTGACTTGTTGATCTCCGTGGTCTAACCTGGAGAGGCCAAAATCAGCAATCTTTGCCACCCATTTATCATCCAGTAAAATATTGTCACTCTTAATATCACGATGTATTATCCTGTTTTCTCCAGACATACCGTTGTGAAGGTATTGCAATCCATTTGCAATACCAAGACATATATTTATACGTTGAGCCCAATTAAAGTTAGTCATTTTATCAATGTTTCCCAAATAATCTCCAAGGCTTTTATTAGAAGCAAACTCGTAAATAAGTATCATCTCATATTCGTCGTCACAAAAGCCAAGAAGTGAAACTATGTTAGGATTCTCACATTTACAAAGGAGCTTAATTTCTGTAACAAACCCTTGTTGTGCATGCTCGTCTCTTGTATTTAGGATTCGTTTTATAGCGACGTTTCTAGTGCCACCCAAACGCTCGAGTTCTAGTTTTGCATTATATACTATGCCGTATCCGCCAGACCCAATACGATATCTTTCTGAAAAATCATCTGTTACTTGTTTTATAACGCTTAATTGGACTTTAAGGTGATTCATGTTTTCAACCTACAACAAAACATGTTAAAAGAACATTTAAATCACTTCCATATTAAAATTCTTTTATAGGTGAAAGTGCCTATGGGATTAGTGGCTCATCAGCAATATAATTGTGTTTGAAGCACTAGGTCATATCACAGGTTGTGATGTATTTCTCCTTAAAAATCAATATGTTTTTTAAGCAATAAAACAAATGGTGAAAGAATTAACTAAATCCCTCTTAGGGAGGTGGGGGTGCCGACAACTACTCCTAACTCGCGTGGCTACATCGCCCAAGTAGTTAGATGTGCGGTTTATGTTTCACGGGTTCTCATACCCACTCACCACATCTCACCATTTTTTTTCTTCACTCAATTTAATTTTTATGAGTAAGGGTAGTGAAGCCAGAAAATATAACATGAAAATAGATGTTGGTATTTATGAGGTAGCTAAATTCTATTAGTCTCATGAGTGATGGTACGTCACGGTATATGAGAGTTCCCTCCATCTCCCCTTAAACTTTAAAGTATTCATTTTAGAGGAATCAAAATTTGTGACTAGTCTTCATATTTTTGAAAGTGGTTATGAGGGGTTGTAAGTAAAGAACTGAGCAATTGTTACTGTTAATCTCTATATTTTAAATTACAATATTCAACCTCTAATCCTCTATAACTGTTTAATATTTTTTAAAGTGATTGTGAGTGGATGAGAGAAAAAAACAATGATAATAATATAAAATGTATTATTTATATAAAAAAGAAAAAAATAACTTTATAAAAATGTAATTAAGTTTGTCAACTTTTCCAATTAAATACTTAAAACTTTATTTGTCTTTCTAATGTCACTGAAGTTTCATTAAGTGTTCCAATCCTATGTATTAATTTTACGATTATTTGAATTTTTAGAAATTGAGTTGAGCAAATGAAATATGTATAAACTTTGGATACTATTTTGTGATTATTTTTGTTCAGTTTGACTTAAACTCAATAAATTTAGAACTTTGTTATTAATTTGCAAATTCTTAGTCTTCACTTTTAGATTCCGATTCAAATTGATTGGAAACAAAACTTTCACTTTTTTATAATCATAATTCATGTATATTTCATATGCATAACTTAATTTTAAAAAATTCAAACATTTGTAAAAATATTATATAGGATTAGAACACTTATAAAAGTTCAGTAACTTTAGGAAGACTAAAAAAGTTTGAGGTATTTAATTGGAACAATTAGTAAACTTTGTTACATTTCTATGACATTTTCGCTTAATCTTTATATAATATAGCAAAACCAAAAAAGCTTATGTGGCACCATTTTAAAGCTTCTGGCTTATGTGGCATCATTTGAGAGTTTATCTCATAATAATAATTTTTTTATTTAAAATATGTATATAAAATATATTATAATAAAACTAATCTAATATTTTGAAGAATTCTGAAAAATTTAAAAGTATTTATACTTTTAACCCTCTACTACAAGGGGTGCACATAGTCGGTTTATATTTGATAGGGTATGAAAATGAAACTTATGGATAAAATTAATAATAATATACAATTAAAGACCTCAGTGTTTTAAAATATACATAACTTTTTATATGGATTTTTAAAAAAAATAAACTACACTATAAAACTGAGCATTTTATTCTCTTTAATTTGAGTATAATATTGGTATACTAAAAATTTAATTTTTAAAAATATATTTCGTGTTCCGGTTTACCACGGTTTTGTTTCAAAACTTATTGGAATGTTCATGAATATCCTTAAAAGTATCACTTGAATGTTGTGTTCCCGAGCGTAGCGCGGGCACTAAACTAGTATAAAGATAAAGAAAGTTCCACTACTTCGATGTGTGAATATTGTTACGCGTACACTTTGAGCCCACCTTTATTAAAAAAAAATTTCCTCTCACAAACCATGCGTTTTACTATATATATTTTTACTACTCCGTAATGGCGGACGTATAGAGAGTTGAGCAGTAGCTCGCCGAGCTACGGCTCAACTTTTTACGCGTAAAATAAAATTTAATTTATTTTCTTGTTTTATGTTTAGAATACATTTAAACACTTAAAAGAATACCCCTGAACTATTAAAATATATATTTAATTGCAATTTTTTAAAGGGTTATTGGATTTAATCACCTCCAACTATTGGTTATTGGCCGCTGTCACCCTCAAGTATCACTTTGGCCAATATAACTCCCAACTAAACACTTTGGTGTCCGTATCACCAAAAGTCAACCAATTCAAGTCACTTTTGGTTCACTTTTAATTATTTTTTTGGTTAGCTTTTGGTGTTACGGACACCGTATCACCAAAAGTTAACCAATTTAAGTCACTTTTGGTTAATTTTTTGTTAAATTTTGGTGATACGGACACCAAAGTGTTTAGTTGGGAGTTATATTGGCCAAAGTGATACTTGAGGGTGACAGCGGCCAATAACCAATAATTAGAGGTGATTAAATCCAATAACCCTTTTTAAAAAGAAGTAATAAGAAAATGATGATATTTGTTAAAATGGTCCAAACAATATTAATAGTTTTCAAGAAAATATTGATAAAACTCCGGATATTGCTAATAATATGTAGGAAAATAATGTTTTGTATGCGTGTATGATAAAAAAAAACATTTTGTACCAATGTAAGCAAATAATTATACAAGTGTAGGGCAACTTTTTTTCAGAAGATACCCCTGATATATTGGGTTGGCTCTACCACTAACTCTATTGGTTATGTTTTTAGAAAGTTCCCGTTATCTTTATCGTTGAGCCCATATAACATGAGATATAACATAGTAAGAATATGAATGGTTACCTTCAAGCGATTGGGAGCAGTAGGATGTACCTATTAGTAGCAATAATAACAAATAATGAGAATTATAAATTTATAATCACAGGAAAAGATGAAATTGGTATATATACTAATTGACAAGGTTGGTGTTTTGTACCGGTCGAGTCACGTGACGTCACGTCGCGTTTTAACTTTTTTTACTTTAATGTATTAACGGTTTAATTATCGACTTTTGACGTATTTACGGTTTTAATCCCCGATCTTTACTAATTGTCATTTTAGCCCTTGATGAGTTTTCGACTTTGATCTCTTACTCTACTTTGACATATAGTACGACTTTAATATTGTTGTTGTTTTGACCTCTAACTTTTGATATTTCATTGTTTTTTAATATGTAACACATTACGGTGTTCCGCAGTGACGTACGAGACATGAGACTTTTTTTATCAACGTATGTGACGAAGTCAAATACACAGGACTCGGCCCGGTCTTAAATCTAGTTAAGATAAGAAAATAGAAGTCAAAGGATTGATGGTCTTACAAAGCTTTGATGAAGTTCCAAGGCTTTTTTAAGTCTTTTGAAAACTTGCTCCATATCCGGACGTTTTGCTTGTTGCTCCTCCAAGCAAAAATATGCTGTTTGTGAGAATAAATGAAGTGATTGGTCATCCATTTGTTTGCGTAGATCATCATTGATCTTTTCATCCAATCTTTTCTCATCATAATAGTGTCTAGCCATTTGGGCAAATGACCGATTATCGTCTTCGTGAACGGATGCATTCAATCCAAACAAGACTTCAAACAGAACGACTCCAAAAGAGTACACGTCTGATTTATGAGTTAAACCTCCAGTGCTTTCAAATGCTGGGTCTTTATACTGTAACGAGCCGTAATATTTACGGCTAATGTAACGACTGTGCCTTTTAACTTTGACGGCATATCTAAAACCATGTAATATGGGCGTGAAGTTGTCTTTATTTAGTAAAATTACAGAGCTGTTAACGTTACCATGGATGACGCTACTATCATCCTTTAAATCAAAATGAAGGTAACGTAGTGCATCCGCAACATCAACACATATTTGTAGTCTTTGCATCCAACTGAGGGTTGAGTCGGCCGTCAGGTGTTTCTCCAAACTTTCAATCCCCTCATGTACCGATGATTTACGACCCCCGTTAACAGAGAGGATATTTTTGTGATTAAGACTATCATACAATTTCAACTTATTCTCAAAATCACTAAGTTGTTCTTTTGATTCAGGGTTTTCCGGATATTCTTGAACTATTATATTGCCTACTAAAGAAAAATAGGGCGCATCTTCGGGAGTAGGGATATAGGCGTCTTCATCTTCAGAAAAAGAATATGACATACTTACATTAATCAAGTAAAAAGAGCGAAAAAAAGCTAGCAAGAAGCCTGAGGTGAATTCAAAGAATGAATCACACGAATAAGAATGATGAAAACTTGTGAGTTGGATTTGGGCGTAATGATCGAGTAGTGTTATTTATATCCAACAAGTAGAAAAAAATTAGAAAAGATGTTAACTAAGATGAAAGGTATCCAATTAAATAATTGCAACTTGGCCATTAAAAAAGAGGAAATTTTTAAAATTTTTAATTTGATTTTTGACTTAAAATGTTCTGCTTAACTTTCTTTTTTTCATAATATATTCACACTAAAGCCGTGAGCCGTCCACGCCTCCATATTGACAGTCGAACGATCGCAACGTATATACTCTCGTCATTGGACATGTGCTTGACAAAGTCGGCCTTGACCACAACCATATAGATGACTATGCAATTGAAAATCGTTGGCAACCTTCTGACACGTGTCAGATTTGTGTCCAAAGCGTTGACGATCTTTCTTATTATTTTTTAAGGCAAACGACTTAAGATATCTAAAAGTTATTTCTGACTTTACTCTTTTTTATTAAATTTGTTTATAATTAAAAAAGGAGAAGGACTGAAGATATCTATAAGTCATCTGCCTTCATCCTTGACCAGATAGAGTCGATCCACCCTAAAATACCAAGTCGTTCGACTACCACAAGATCCGTTATAAAGTTGTCTGGCTTTACTTGTACGGCTCGTTGAATTTAGATGACCTTCTGACACCCGTGAGAGACTTGTGTCAAAGGCGTTGATGGCTTTTCCATTGTTTAAATGCGAACGACTTAGGATATCCAAAAGTCGTTTCCGAGGTTCTTTCTAATATTTAAGTTAAAAAAAGGTGAAAGACTTAGGATGTCCACAAGTCATTTGCCTTCACCTCTGACCAAATAAAGTGGAATGAATCCAAATAACCTAGACTTACGATATCCACAAGTCGTTTGCCTTCATCTGACTTAGGATATCCACAAGTCTTTTTTTATTTTAAATATTTAAAAAAAGTAAAGATGGAAACGACTTTTGAATATCCTAAGACGTTCGTCTTAAAAAAAAAGGAAAAAGGCGCCAACGCTTTGGACACATGTGTCAGAAGGTCGTCGACAACTTTAAATTTTACGGTTGTGGTCGAAGCCGCTTTGTCAAACACAATGACAAAAGTATACACGTTGTAGTCGTTTAACTTTGAATATGGGAGGTGTGGGTGACTTTTAATAGATGAACATTAATATTAGGGGTGTAAACGAGCCGAGTCGAGCCCGAGCTCGACTCGTTTTAGTTTTAACAAAGCTCGAGCTCGAACTCGACTCGTTTCGAGCTTTAATTCCAAAGCTCGAGTTCGGCTCGTCAGAAAGTTTTCAAGCTCGAGCTCGGCTCGGGCTCGGCTCGTTTAGTATTTAACTATTTAATATATAATTTTTTATATTTAAATTTATATATAATTATAATCATACATATTATATATAACAAATACATATTATTTAATCTTTTTTTATCATAATTTTTAGTTTTATTTATGAATATATATTTAAATAATATTTTTAAAACTAAATATAAACATATAAACAAAAAGCTCGTTAAGGCTCGATAAGGCTCGACGAGTTTTGAATGCAAAGCTCGAGCTCGATAACAAAACGAACATTATTTTAGGCTCGAAATCGAGCTCGAGCTCGTTAAGGCTCGACGCGAACGAGCTTTTTACCGAGTCGATCTCGAGTAGCTTGCAAGCCGGCTTGACTCATTTATACCCCTAAACATTATGTGAACTTTCCAAAATAAAAAATTTAACAATTGCAAGTTGGCACATTGTTTGCAAAAGAAAATATGTATATTATAAACAACCAATTGTACTCCTTAAACCTAACAACACATCTAGAAACAACAAATTAAATGAATTTTAATTTGTACATGTTCCTACATCTCATATGAGTATTTTTGTTTATATTGCTACGATTGTTGTAAACACGTTCTTGTTCCTATTAACAAAACATCTCCTTCCTTTTTCGTCGTTTTTATAGAACTAATACAGAAATGAGTGTTTTTAGATGATACAAGTAAAGTCAGATGACTTTATAACAGACTCAAGGTAGTCGAACAACTGGTATTTTGGGGTCGATCAGCTCTGTTTGGTCAAGGGTGATAGCGGACGACTTGTGAATCTCCTAAATTGTTCACTTTTTTTTTAACATATAAAGAAAAGTAAAGTCGGAAACGACTTTTGGTTATCTTAAATCATTTGCCTTAAAAAAACTTAAAAAGGAAAAGCCGTCAACGCCTTGGACACAAATCGGACACATGTGTCTGAAGATTGTCGACGACTTAAAATTGCATAATCGTTTTCTGTACGGTTGTAGTCGAAGTTGCATTTGTCAAGCACATGTCCAATTACGAGAGTATATACATTGCAGTCATTCGAATGTGAATATGAAGGTATTGACGACTTTTAGTAGATGGGACATTTTATGAAGAAAAGGACAAATATGACATTTTAAAAATGACAAATATGACGTTTTAAGCCCAAAATACAATTTTCCTTTGGAAAAAACAATTGCAAGTTGGCACATTATTTGCAACAAAAAATATGTATATTTTAAAGAGCCAATTATGCCGCTTCAAACCTAACAATCCATTTCTTAGTATGATAAATCTATATAATAAATCAAGATTTTAGGAGAGCTACTAAAATCTTTTTTAAGAGGAAAAATGAGAGGGAAATTAAAGAAATAAATAAAAGGAAAGTTTGGAATGATAAAATTAAGTAGAGAGTTAATGAAAAAAATTAATTGTGATTATTTTTTATAAAATATTTACAAAGCCTTAAATATTAAATATTTATAAATTCTTAAATATAATAGTTATATTTTTTAAAATATTGTTATTTAACCCGTGTGTATCACACGGGATTTAAACCTAGTATATGAATATATCCAAAGACAAGAAATGAAAGACAAGTGAAAACAGACAAGTACATATATATTAACATAACCCGGATCATAAACAAAGTTTGATAAGGTAATATAAGTTACCCCTCGAATTTTAGACTTGAGCCAAAATAATCCCACCATCATTATCTCACAAAAAAACCTTATTTGCTGATGGTTTCACATTGTCAAAAATTAAACTATCCATCAGTTTAAACGAATGCTTATGGTTTTTGTTTTTGTTTTTGTTTTTGTTTTATTAAGACTATTTAATGAGTTAATGACATTTTACGTCGGGTGGATGCCATATCGTAATGGGGCATTATCATAAAAAAATGGGTGTAATGTTAGGGATGTACTGTCACTCATATTCACTCCACATTTGCGCTAGATCACCTCAACATCACCCAACATTTTCCGTTTTAATTAACTTCATTTCAAATTTGAGAATGCTTTCACCGATATTCATCCATTTCAACTCAGATTATCAGTTTATTCAATTAAACATTTTAATAAATTAAATGCATAAATTAAAGAGAAAAAAAATAATGTGGAAAGTCAACTAATTTTCTGTCGAAGAAAATAGAAACTTAGATTCCTTTTTTATAACAAAGTAACATATATTCATACATAAAAATAATTAATATTAAATAGAAGAAAAAAGTTGGGAAAGTTTATGAAATTTGTTGGTCCTAAAAGAACACAAGAAAAAAATATCCATAAACATTAGTTATCAATTTAAACTTAAAACCTAGTATTTTATAGCATGTGTGTTATCAACATGCCATCATTAACCTGTTTCTTCTTTTGAGTGACGATATATATGACATCGATCACTAGCAAGTAATATTGAGGTTTCATCTTCTATAATAACCAAATTTCTTAGTCATGATGATGTGAGTAACATTATTCATTTAGTTTGTTTATCCATTGTCAATATTTAAATATATGTAATGAACTACTGTTTCATGAACCAATAATCTTTTAGACTAGTGATTAAGAACGAGTTAGAGGTTTTACCTTTCTTGAAGATTCTAGATTCTAGTCTAGACGTTGATATATTTTATGTATATAATTATAAGTTGTTATTGTTTTAAAAAAACTAATAATTTCAATATTCTATGAAATATACAATTATTTTAGTTGACTAAATACGTTTTCACTTTGTAAATAATAATAATAATAATAAAGTTAATAATAATAATAATAATAATAATAATAATAATAATAATAATAAAAGTTAATAATGATAATAACTAATACATTGCAATGTGGACAAATTATGCAGATATAAAACAAAACCTATATATTTTACGACGTTGATACCCAACCTAATCTTCCAATATAAAATGAAGACTTTTGAGCCATTGTTAAGTAATATTTCTATACTAACGCGTAGTAAATAATTCGTCACTTTTTATTTAACTAGGCTGATAATCAAAGAGATTGAATAGTATTAAAACAACTAGATTACAACCTCGTGAAATACACAGAATCAGATATAAAAATAATACAATTAAATACATACAGTAAATAAATAAATACTAATTGATTTACTAAAAATAATGTCAAATATCATATATATCTAAACCAAAATTTTAAATTCTATATGAATAATATTTGTTATAGATCCCTACATTAATCTATACTATATATTATGTGGATTGTAGGGGTAGTTTAAGATATGACAACCACGTACAAACTTTTGATGCATAGTGTAGAACCATTTTTAAGGGTAATTCGGTCTTTTGATACTAAACCCTAAAAAGTACGAGTAATATTTAAAACTTACATTTACGGTTTCCTTTTTCTTCTCCACCTTTTTTGCAAAGAGCCTTTGAAATTTTCATTCTTCTTCCTACCGATTGTTTCCAATACAAAAGATATATCTAATTCCATTTGACTGTTTAGCCTCCATCTTGATCGATCTCTTTCGCGACCTGGTAGATTTCAGAGCTGTGGAAGCTTCGCTAGCAACAACATCATAGACATAAATAACCGCTTTCCAGTGGTGGATTTCAAGTTTGATGGTGGTGGCAAGGTGTTGGATTGTGGTGTTGCTTGAGTTCGAAGTCGGCGACATGTGATGCGGGTTTAGATCTATGCTTCAGTTTTGCAAATCGGTTCAGGTAAATCATACGGATTCAGTGTTTTCTTCTTTTAAGCCTGTGTTTTTGTTACATTTATTTTGTTAATTGGTTAATCAAGATACATGTTTAGGTTACTGATTTCAATTTAAACAAATGAAGGTTTGTTCTCATAATTCTATCGAATATCGAATGATTTTGGTATGACTTTCATTCAAATTTATGGGCTTTTATTTAGGTTTTGGTTAAATGGTTGACCTTAACTACGTTTTGATTACCTGGTACAATGTTATAAATGTTGTTTTTGATGTATATGAACTTAATTTATGATATTTTTGTTATTCCTTGATTAAAGATTAAATGTAACTTTTAATCTGACTGTTTTACGTTTTTGTGATAAACTTTGCTGAAATGTTGTTTTTGGTGGTTCATCAAATCTTGAAAAACTTCGGTATTGATGTAAAGATGGATCTGGTGTCTGGTTACAAGGTAAATATGAAGCTTTAGTGCATGAAATTTAGTGATTTTGTTATTGTTTTCTCTCAGTGTTATCAATTATGAATGCATTGAAACTTCTCTAAAGTAGCCCTTCTATAGGGTTTTAAACTTTTTACAACTACTAATAGTTAAACCTTTAGATGTTTAACAATGATTGTTAACATTCTATTGAGCACAACTGGTTTGTTGTTTAACAATGATTGTAATTTAACTTACAGAGGTGTTATTGTTTTGCAGAATAAATTTTGAAGATGACCATATATATTCATTTCAGTAAAGAGACAGTTAAACTTTCTGAAGATGTTGGTATACTCTCAACAATGCAAAGGTCTACAAGTTTAAGGTTTTTTAAAATCCTTTCATAGTTTTTATATAGTATCAGATTGTTGTTAATGCTCTATATTGTATGTAGCTTGATTCTACTTTATTTTAGGTGTATCATATGTATCATTTTTAATGATTATACATACGAGATGATAAAATGCATGGTGGATCTTCAAAGCAGCTATATGTACATATTGACTAATTATAAATGAAAAAAATATATCATATTCTTCTTTCCCTAAAATGAAACTCATTTTTTGATTATCGTATGTTCAGGTCTCCAAAGGACACATTCTGATGCTCGAAGATGGTACTTTATTGTTAGTCGAGGATGAAGATTATTTGTTAAGTTTTATTTGTTATGTTAAGACTCTTAACTATGTTGACTTAGACAAAATACCAAGACATGATGTTATAATTTAATATGTTTATTATGCGTGTTTGTTATATTGGTTTAAAACAATGCAAAATATGTAGGATTTGTAGTGTAGGAAAGTGTTATGGAAAGATGAAAATATAAAAAATTATGGATAAACTGAAAATAAGATGAAGGAGGTGTTAGCGGTGACAGTTTGATCAATAGCGACAAAGCATTAGCCGTTATATATGGGGCATTATTAGTCTTCTTTTGTAGTGATTAGCAATGACAATGTCAATGGCTTATATATATACAATCGCTTGTATATAACTAAAAGTTCTAAAAGAAAAAATATAATACACTTTTTAAAAAAATTAGACGCATATGGACCAATGAATATTAATGATGACCATGTTAGTAGTTTAAGAGCTCAAAAAATAAGTATAATGAAAGCAATTGCTATAATGAATTCTTATTTATTAGTGATTGTATATGAAAGTGAGAGTGACCGTGTTTGACAAAATCAAAGTTATTCTTGAATTATGTAGTGATTATTAGATACAGAAATCGATGTATCATCCGGTTTCATAAATTTGTTACTACGTATATGGTTTAATATATGGTTTAAGGATCTAACCCTGTTTGACTTGGTTTGAACATTTCTATTTTGAATTTAAGCATTAAAAATCCAGGATGATTCAAAAAGAAATTCTATGTATTGTATTTTCATAGATCTTATTGTGGTATATTTATAGATCTTATTGTGGTATATTTTATGATTAAGTTGGTTGAATTAAAAACTTGTTTCGTAGCCAGAGCATCAACGACAACATCATAAACGTCTAGAGAGGGTGTCATACAATAACACAATACAACAGTATGGTATGTCATCTTTAAACATTAAACAATTATCTACTGAAATGTGTAACGCTTATGACATTTGTCTACCACCATGATGCTACCAACTTCATAATAACACAACCAAAAACATAATAACGTTTTATAAAGTTTTATGCGAATAAAAAAGAAAAAAGAAACAAGTGATAATAGTTAACCTATCACATCTATTTATCACTAGGTTTAACACTCGTGTGTTACACACGGTTAAATAATAATATTTATAAAGAAATTATAATCATTATGTTTAAAGATTTGTAATTTGTAAATGTTTCATATTTAATGATATTGCTCCATTAACTCATTGCATGACACTTAATATTTTTCATCTCAAACTTCTTATTATGGATTAAAAAAATTCCCCAAAAAATTTGTCCCCTAAAACCTTGATTTATTAGATAGATTATAATAATACTAACCTAAAAAGTTTCACAAAAAACGCACTACATTTTACTAAATGACTACTCGAAAAACAGAACACCCATAAATGAGTATTGTCAACAATATCGTTTCCGCTGCATCGCGCGGGTCCCTTCTAGTATTATATATATCCAAACTAAAATTTATACTGTATATGGATAATATTATATATATATATATATCTTTAAAAAATAATCAAACAATATCTATACCTTCTAATAAAAGAGGGTTTTAAAGGACACTTGTCATCCAATGGAGAGAGTGTTGGAGCATTTTTCTCGCCAAACTAAAAATCTTTTATTTTAATCTATGTATGGAAGGAAATCGATAACATTAACTCACCCATAATATTCTCTTCCAATTTTTCAATTTACCTTATTTATATCCTTGAAATAACTATTAAAACGGAAAACAAACAACTTAAACAAATAACTGTATCAGAATTTACGACCCAAACCCATGCATGCCGACCCATACGCTCGGCCCGGTACAATGAGTGTCACCGCAAATTTTTCTGGATATCTATTATCTGGATTATTTTTTTAACGGCAAATGTGGGACCATGCTTCGGAAGATATATATTATCTTAATCGGACCCACCTATCTATTTCCCGACCGAGACCACACCCTAACCCCCACAAGAGGAAACCCAACTCACCTTTGGTGAGAAAACCTTTTGGCCCAACCTAGTTACTCTATTTTTTATTTTTTTTATTCTAAGTGAGAGTTGAACCCAAGACCTCCTCATTTTTATAAATTTTGGTTACCTCTTTTCCTAACCACTTGAGTTAAGGAACATTGGTATCTGGATTATATGTATGTCTGTTTTTTAATCTTTTTTAATTAATTGGTGGGATTTATAAGGTACCCAGTTTAAAAGCTTCAATATCTAATTTGCTACTAATAGTGTATTTGTAATTTAAATATATTTGTTTAAATTAAGCTCATATTTGTTCATGTAATATTTAGTTTATTTTCAAATGTTACTTTTTCATAAAATTTTAGAATTGTGTTTTTATATTTACGTTGTTAGCGTTCAGTCCGTGTAACACACGGGAAATAACCTAGTATATATATATATATATATATATATATCCAAACCAATTTTAAACTAAATAGATAAATACATGAAAAGATAAATTTAATTATTTGAAAATATATGCGAGTAGTATTTGACCCGAATAAGATCCATGAGCTAAATGAAAGGAGAGTTCGCCACATAGGATTTTTCCTTTGTGACATATCTAAAATAATGACACCTTAACAAGTTACTCAGCTATTAAATAGATAGATTTCTTGAAGTCATTACACCGAAGAAAAAAGATATTATTTATACATAAACACAATGATTTATTTTAGGAAGAGATTGAATATCATTGAAACAATTTCTTGAAGTCATTAATCCTACACTTAAAAGAAAATTACATAATTCAAATTTTAAAAAGATTAATTGGATTTAATCACCTTCAATTATTGGTTATTGACCGCTGTCACCATCAAGTATCACTTTGGTCAATATAACTCTCAACTAAACACTTCGGTGTATGTATCACCAAAATTTAACAAAAACGTAACAAAAAATTAACCAAAAGTGACTTGAATTGGTTAACTTTTGGTGATACGGTGTCCGTAACACCAAAAGCTAACCAAAAAATAATCAAAAGTTAACCAAAAGTGAGTTGAATTGGTTGACTTTTGGTGATACGGACACCAAAGTGTTTAGTTGAGAGTTATATTGGCCAAAGTGATACTTGAGGGTGACAACGACCAATAACCAATAGTTGGAGGTGACTAAATCCAATAACCCTTTTAAAAAACCATCTAGTCTTCGTCTTCATCCTTCCTCAGAGTCTCGTTTAACGTAGCGTCTTGAAGAGCTTGTTGTGTCGTCTTCGACATGATCCAAATTAAACCATACGCAAATTACCTTTAAACGTTTTAAAACCCTAATAATAAGTTCATTCCTATATGGCTACACGGGCTTCATCGTTGCTCACATATATCATTCATCCTCCACAAACGTCTTCATCAAACATCCATTCATCCTTATTACTTGCTGATAAGTTTTTAGTTTCAATCATCACCATCAAACTTAACATTAGGCTCGTTTTTAGTTTCGATCAATGGCGAGTGTGTATGATCATCTGCCTGAAGACATTATCTTTGCAATATTCGATAAAATTCATGTACATCGTTTGTGGCCATTTAGACACGTATCGAAGCATCGGAAGCATTTGATTTACGAAATCAATAACACATTGAATGATCCTTCTGCCATTGAATCCTCTAGTTGTCTTACACAATGGATCACTACAAAAGATTCGTCGTCCTACTATACATTTATTAACCTTCATACTAAATATTCATAATCATTGGATCATTCAATGGGATTGTCCTTCTAGTGTGTAACGATACGATATACTTGTACAATCCATTCACCAGAACGTACAAGATTGTTCCTAGTCCGCCTTTGAAGCCGTCGTACATTGTTTATGGATTTTGTCATGGCACAACTCTAGATGATTTAAAGATTGTTTGCGAACGGGGCTGATTCGTTTAATCAAGCTTCGAGATTGTGTGATGTTTTCAGCCTTAAAAAGGGTACATGGAGCACAAAATGTAGGACTTTGGTCTAGAGGTGTTTTATAAATCAGTACTCGGGTACGTTTATGAATGGATTTATATACTGGACTACAACAACCGGAACCGAACATGTGACTAGGCCTTTGAAAGATAATTATAAGTCGCACTCGAGTTACACAAGTCATGGTGTTGTATGGGGATTAAAAGCCATAGAATATGTGGAGTTTATTCTCACCATTTGACCTATGTTCAAGTTGGTAGTTAATATCATCTTTGAAAATTGTTTGCAAGTATTTGATATTTCTATGCTTAAGACATTATGTATTTCTTTTATAAGTACTTTGATTTATGAGTCAATTGTCATTTTGATTTCAGGGTTTGTACCGATTCGATTATTTGGTCCTTATATTGTTTTTTTTTTATGTTTAGTTTTGTATAAAATTTCCATTTTGGTCGGAATGTTTGAGCCCCAATGAAGGTGATTGTGGTAGTTTACAATGGTAAGTTTGAGGTTAATTTACAGAGGTTGTTCGAACAAGACGAAGGTGGCTGTTAGGAGGGTTGTTTAAGGCTACCAGAGATGCGCAACGTTCTCCTACATGGTAGGTTAACATAGAAGAAGTAGCAGGTGCAGCGGTTGTACGACAATTTGTGGTTGTAGGTGAGATGGATGATGATGGTGTGGTGATGGTTAGAAAATGTTAAAACATAAATTTTTTATGAATTTATAAAATAAGGCTATTTAATCATTTAACACTAAACTAATAGATAACATTAACGAAAGTTGACAAAAGAACTAAAATGATAACTTTTTTACAAAACGTAACACCAAAATAGCAAATTAAAAAACGATAAGAACCAAAGTGGTTTAATTGATAGTTTAACATATCTCGGTATTATTTTCCCCAAAATTTATCAAGGAATAGGTATATACATTTTCAAGTATATGGTTAGAAATTGACGTGTTTAACTATATAAAATTAAGTTTAAATAAAAAGTAAACCATATTAAAGAAAAAGTTAACAAAGAATGTGGGCATGACACGTGACAGCTAACTCCGACTCGTTTCTCTCTTTTCTCATCAAATATCAGATGCCACGTGTCATGCCCAGATAGACTTACTACCCTTTTTATTCATCTCTTTTTTTTTACCGAAACCAAACTCTAATATAAACACACACTCCATAAACTAACATACATCAATCGATAACAACTAGAAAACATTCCATTTTATCCTAATCCCAACTTTATCTTATCAAAAAGTAAAAATTATTCCCCTTATACTATATGTATCTCCAACTTTACCCCTCGAAAGTGTCCGCTTCGTTCGTTTAGAGTCCGCTTCGTTCATTTACGTCTCCAAATCTCATACTCTTGCTCCCATATAAGGCTGCAAAATATCAAAAGATAATAGTTAGAAACAACACTCTTGTCACAAACCCGCCCTGTTTTCATCCCTTTTTTTTCGAACCAAGAGTGCTATCTTTATATGTGCTTCCGCTCGGCATCAAAATTACAAAGGGCATTTTAGACATTTTTCGGAGGTCGTTGACTTACTTTGATCCCGGGTGAAGTGTTTCCAGGTTTCGCTGTAGTTGTGCTTCCAAAGAAATTGATACCCGAGTTGAATCTTGACTTCTTTTCTGCGGGTTTTAGGATTTGAAAAGAGCACATAAGTGTATCGTCGACACTCATCATTGCACCAGCGTTATCAAACTCCCCACAATAATTTGGTGCGGAAAATACAGTTACAAGTTGTCGGTTTGCAAAGAACTCATACCCGTCTTCTACTACCTGAAATTTAATTTTCGGATTAAAAAAAACTAACCCAAACGGGTCAAACAAAAAAATTTACCTAAAATGGAAAGTGCCAAGCTGGTCAAACGAGTCGATTCGCATACATTGTTTTAAAATCTAACCAATTGAAATATTATCTTAAAATAATTTTTAGTGTCGTTTTAGCAATGAAATCGTCGTATACATGATGCAGCCATTACACAACCCGCCCAACAAAAATAATAAGTCTAAACATATTCAAACCTGATGAGCGCGACAAATAAGATCCAAATCCTGTTTCTGAAGAAACTTAGTAACAACATCAGCACCAAAAGTATAAGACACGCCACGATCATTCACCCCCCATCCTTTAACTTCTTTACTCGGGTCTGACCACAGCAGATCACAAAGCAATCCACTATCAGGCACATCAGCGGGCCGCCTTAAATTCCTAATTTGATTCAAATTATTAAGATCGGGTGAAAGCCCGCCATGCATGCACAGAATCTTTTCATCAATAAGAGCGGCCACAGGTAAGCAATTGAAGCAATCCGAGAAGATTTTCCATAATTTGACATTAAATCTTCGTTTGCATTCATCATAAAAACCGTATATGCGGTTTATTGAAGCGCATTCATGGTTTCCACGCAAAAGGAAGAAATTATTCGGGTATTTTATTTTATATGCAAGCAAAAGGCATATTGTTTCAAGACTTTGTTTCCCTCTGTCAACATAATCACCAAGAAATAAGTAGTTTGCAGAAGGGGGAAATCCACCGTATTCGAATAGGCGTAGAAGATCGGAATATTGACCGTGGATGTCACCTGACGATAATGGTCAATATAAAAAGTCAAAATCCCACACTACTTAAAAAGATCATATAAGACAGAGTTGGCAAAGTGGGTTGGTTGGGTTACGGGTCAAAATGAGTTCAGTTGGTAATTTAGTGTATAGATCATGTTAGGTTAGTTTGATCCCAGTAGCTTTTTATGCAAAATATTCTACACTTTTATGAATGCATCGCATGCGGATATTTATACGTCATAGACTCATAGTATTTTAATAAAAGCGGAAGAGCCTACTTCTAATAAATGATTTAGGAGGTTTTATGCACATTTCAACCAGATTGGTCCATTTGACCCATTTCCTTTATAAAGAACTTTTTTACTATACTAGTTTGACTTTGTTTTAGCACTCACAAACAAAACAGTTCGAAAATGCCTCCTTTTACATAAGTGCCTGAAAACTATATCGGGTTTCTATGATTCTATTCTATATTTCAAAAAGGCCAAAGGTGCGCCTACGCACTCAGGCAAAGCGCAAAGAAACCACCTTGCGTGGATCCAGACACTCCAATAAGATTTCAGCCAAATTTATATCTCAACAGTCTGAAAAATCCATAACAATCTAAACTAGCTACTTAAACATGTCTAAAACCCTCTAAATAAACTTACACCGTCCGCCAAGCTTATAAAATATCGGCCGAAAACTTACCCTATGCATCTCCATATACTAGATTATATTCAACATTAATCTTGTATAGAATGCATTACAATACCATTTGCATACTTTTCATCTCTAAAAAAACATAAAAAAGGCAACTACTATTTCTTACAAGATTAAGCTCAAACTAATCTTGACAAAACAAACAAAAGCTCACAAAAGCTAACAAAAACTCAAAACCCATAACAAATAACAGAAACATAATAACCAAAAAAACAAAACCCATCAATAAAAACCCAAACTTTAACCAACCCATGAACCAAAATGAAGAAACCATACCACAAATCTTGATGGGTGCTTCAAGTTCCAACAAATTAGGCTGTTTCAAGAAAATCCCTCTTGAAACAACACAAAGTTGCTTAATTTCTTGCTCAGTAAGCTGCACCTGCTTACCAGGTCTCCCTCTAACTTCAACCAACCTACGAATAACACTATCAAGAACCGATCTTTCCATCTTTATACAATCTTGATTTGATAAAAAGTGATCAAACCCTGGTTTATGATCAAGATTTGTAGTTAAAAATGATGGGATAACGCGTTATGGAAGAAAAGATGAAAAGGGTATCTGTAAAACTTAAGTTTGGGGGAATTGGTAAGAGATATATACAAGTTTTTGAAAAGGGGAAATTCGATTTGGACGGATAGAGATGAAGAACAAAGATCAATCGTGTGTTGTTTTAGGCTTTCATCGTGGAGAGGTGACTTGGTGAAGAAAGAAAAGAAAGAAAGTGGACAATGACTTGTAGCTTCTTTGTAATCGTAGAAGAAATGAAACACATTTTAAGCACCTATGTTTGTGACAACATTGCAAAACAAACCCTTGTATCATATACAAGAAAAGTTTAAACAAACGATTATTATCGACTCATATAGTTCAGGTTGTTTTGGGTTCAAGTCCAACATAAGATGCTATAAGGGTTTCAGGTTGGGTGAGTGAGTTTTCTCATAATGATGGGTTTCTTTGTTGATGTGTTTTTTGTAAGTCGGGTCTTGTGTGTAATAATCAGTATGAACAGTTGATATCTCGTTTCAAAAATGCTCACTCAGGTGTTTGAATAGTCCCAAATGTAGTTCAATAAAAAAAGACTAGAGGTGGAAAACGGTTTGTAGCCTGTAATTAGAACTGTATTGAACAAGTTTAGCAAGAATTGATTTGAAACCAATCTCACCAGTTAGGTTGAAAACGGTTTGTTCCCCTATATGTTGAAACTAGGTTGAAACTGGTCAAACTTGAACAAAGCGTATGAAACATGGTTTCAAACTCGAATCGGTATTGTATCGAACCTGAATTTTTGACAAGAATTGACCTGGTTTGGGGGAAGAACCTGGTTTGTGTGTCGGCCATGACCTATTGACTTATGACAGGGGTATTCAATGATATTCGTATGTTGTTAGAGCCTCTTAATTTTGAAAGAAATTGCACTGAAGTTACACCATGAGTTGAATAAATGTGAAATAAAACTTGGTCTTTTATACATAAACACCATACCTTTCAAAGATTAAAAACAAAAACAATGTTGTATGTAAAAGTTTGAGTGTTTATAGAAGACGGTGGAACTTGAAAACGAGCTATAAGACCAAAATAGCATTGGTCTATCATTCAAAGTTTCAACTATTTACTATTATATCATCATGTTTTTATAACTCTTTGATAGAAGATCTAATAGTCGATAATTCTTCAAACACATTACATTAGTTAGACTTTTTAAAATAATAATCGTATACCTTACTTAAACTATTGATTTGAAATAACTTAGGATTTTAAATGAAAATGAGTATGATATATTTTTAAGTAGAAGCAATAGTAATTTTGTAACATTAAGGGTCTTAAATGAATAAGTTCAAATTATGGAGACATTTTTTGGTAAGGTATAACATTATAGAGGTCAACATGTAATTGGCTTTTTGTTGAGAATCAATAAAGCATTGCATGTTAAAAGAGTGAATTATTTTTATGCCCATGTGTTCGATTCTTGTATTTGTAGTCATATAAATAGTTAAATTATGTTAGTTGAGAAAATTTTAAAACATGTGTTTCATTCCAAATTTTGTTAGGTATAATGTGCTTTTAAACTAAACCAAATTACCTTTTCCCAATAAATATTAATATTAATAATATATACACTAACATCGTGACGATGCTTCAGTTTTCATACGATATTTTTATAATTACTTATAATAAACGGGTTGATCTAGAATAAATAATCAGGTTTTAATAGTTGTACGTATAACAGGTTATAAGTAGCATACAATGCACTTCTCACCCTTATCTTTAACCAAATCAATGAAATAGTCCATAAACACAAGCAATATAACATATGAAATCAATTGCAACCTATAAGAGATGCCGAATGAGTGTCACACTACATATGAAGATACATAGCCATAGATATATACAAACAGAATGAACTAGATGCAACTATGCAAGCCAACCACTATCATCGGCGTCAACAAACGACCACCAACAACGATGGTGAGTGTTTGCCATAAAACCCTAACCGTACTGAGTTTTTTTATGTTAGTTATATCACTTGCTTGTTTTGACGGTTGCCGCAAATACTCAAGCATATATAAAAATTATATTATCATATTGAGTATTGACTATTGACCATGTTAGTTAATCTAGTTAATACTTAATTTAATAGATGTAATATAACTCATAGTTTGAATAAAAGCTAGTTACTTTCGCTTACTCGCATGTTGCGTGACTTTTTATTGTTGTTAGTTATTAGTATCTGAGAACCAACGTTAATTGTACTCTCTACAAAAGCTATAGTTTAGCTTTAAGCCACATTTACAACTGCTTAGAGTAGCATTTAAGATAGTTATGTGGCATGCACGGTGCACTTACAAACCAGTTGCATTACGATCATAGTTTCAACAACATTATGCTATGTATATGGTTAAAGACTTGATCATGCTTGCATGTGGGGATGCACAAAAGATAGCTAGCGAGTTCCCGCCTTCTAGAGCTTTGAGTTTCTTTGACTCGGTATCTTCGACGTCAGTCAACAGTTGATGCTTTGCTAGCTAATGATTGTCCCTATGTGAATAACTATAAAAACTTACTATTAATACTGAGGCTAAACAAATGACTCTAAGCAAATATCTAAAGAGCATATATTGCATTATGAGACACATATGAGATCAAATTAACTGAAACTTACCTTCTTTAAAGAAGTAAGCTGCCAAAAACTTGAGGCCACTATAGCTATGTTCATCCCAAATCAATTAAAATATAAATCATATCCTAAGTTAAAGAACATTGAATAGAAAGAAGTTAACACTAATCACCTAAAAAGCTAATTAAAATTAGCTCATGAACCTTCAAAAAAATCACTTGAAATCACCGACGATGAAATGACTATGAGCCCTAATACCTCCGCCTTTATCGACAGGACCCCATGAACCAAGTAATCTCCGCCTTGAAGTGAAAGTGACAGGTAATACCCTGACACAACAAGAGCATACACATTTGTCATTAGATCAAACTAATTTAAAATTTATATATACGTACTATTTTTTAAATTTAAAATTTTGTTTATCATGAGTTAAATTGTTCAAATAATCTATTTATTTTATTTTTATGTGATAGATCATAGATTCGCAAAATTCAGTTTTAGAAAAAAATGTTTTAAACTATAACTACTTATTGGCGGTGAGGGCGTGATGGGGCATTACAGTTGGTGATCAAGCCTCAAAACGCATAGCCTAGACAACGTTTGGCAAAACATTATTACAATGTTATTATATATAATTAATTGATGATGGGCCTGGGCCGAATGAAACTTCAGACTTTCGGAGACCAAGATAGTTACTGTTAGGCCCATGGTGAACTAAAACTAGACACTTCGTAGCTTCGTATATGTAGAATTGTATTGCGTCTATTTTGAAAGGATTTGCAGTTTTGGCCCATAGCTTTTAGATGTTTATGTTTCTATTAATATCCAACAATTTGCAAGGCGTGAATGATAACTTTATCAATCATTTAATCCCATATAATTGTGTTTAGATATTGTTGTATTCGGTTGGCTCGGCGTTATGCGAGTCTTTTATTGTTGCCCATTGGCTCAGAACGTCTAGTATCGTATTCATGTCTTACACTAAAGTTAATAATGAGATTTTCATTTATATAAATCAGCTTAGACTAAAAACCAAATCGTCATGGTGTGATATGGGTTACAAGGCATTTCGTATTATTCACGTCTAACAGTAAGTTAATGATGATTATCTATTACTTTAACTAATCATGTTAAAAACTACACTCTTTATGTCACCGTAAATTTCTGATTTTGTTCCCTTCAAGATTCTTTTCTCTTGGTTATGTTGTTAATATATGAAAACTGATTAATGATAGTACGTGCATTCAAATCCTTATAATATAGTAAAACATAAAAAGCTTATGTAACATATTTTTAAAGCTTTTAGGTTATATGGCATCATTTGAGAGTTTATCTCACAATAATGATTTTTTATTTAAAATATGTATATAAAATATATTATAATAAAACTAATTACATTTCCGGTCCCCTAATATTTTAAAGAATTCTGAAAAATTAAAGAGTATTTATATTTTTAACCCTCTACTACAAGGGGTGTACATGAGTCGGTTTATATTTTACAGGGTTAAAAATGAAACTTATGGATAAAGTTAATAATAACATACAATTAAAGACCTCAATGTTTATGTTTATACATAACATTTTTATACGATTTTTTTTAAAATAAACTACACCATAAAACTGAGCATTTTATTCTCTTTAATTTGAGTATAATATTGCTAAACTAAAAATCTAATTTTTAAAAATATATCGTGTTTTCCGGTTTACACGGTTTTGTCTTAAAATTGATTGGAACATTCATGAATATCCTTAAAAGCATCACTTGAATGTTGTGTTCCCGAGCGTATCGCGGACACTAAACTAGTTTATTTATATACTTACTATAACATAAGGTCGGTGTAAAGCACTAGCCAACCACGTGTCGTCACATGGCGATTCATTTTTTAACGAATTTACGGTTTTAATCACTGACTTTTAACATATTTCGGTTTTAATACTCGACTTTTAGTAATTGTCATTTTAGCCTCTGATGAGTTTTCGACTTTGATATCTTACTATACTTTGACATATAGTTGGACTTCAACATTCTGGATTTGAATTGGTTATCGTTTTGACCTCTAACTTTTGATATTTCATCGTTTTTAACATATGACGCATTACGGTTTTGCGACGTGACGTACAGGACATGAGACTTTTTTTTATCAACACATGTGACGAAATAACGTAAGCAAGACCTAACTGCATGACTCGACCACTGCAACGCGCGACATGGTCTTAAATCTAGTTATAACAGTATTTATCAATTACAATAAAAAAAACTATTACTTACATTTAGTAATAATATCCCCCATTCCCACGCCCAAGTTCAAATTCAGTCACCATACCCACAACATAACACACCTACCATTAAGCCATGCCAACATGACAACATAACACAATACTTTAAAAAGAAAATGCATATACGTAAAACTTACAAAGCGGTTAAAAAAACATCGCATGCCACGCACAGAACAAAATCTTACCGTTCAAAACTCTTGTTTTATCAATATAAAGGGGAATTTGTTCCTACCTTAGACCCTTAGTGGACTTGATCTCGCCCACACTCTCTCCGGTCTCGAAAGGTGTCCTAGGGCTTTCGCTTGCGATCTCCTTCTAATTATACCAAAACACGCAAAATTCCAGTTTTTCATGCAATGACATTAAACTTTAACATGAAATTTTTGAGATAGTTAAACTCTTCTATTTCCTCCACCATGCATTGTTTGATCACATCATATTCGTCGATGAGGGTATACTTGAAAGCTCTCTCTTTTGCTTTTTTCCTTCCGAAAGGGTGTAGTTTTTCTTCCACGTCCTCGGAGCATTATTGTGTAAATCGTAGAAAGCTCCATAGTTTGAACGCCCTAGACTTTCCAATGCCTCAGTTGAGGATCGTTTCAATAGCAACTAGAACTAGCTTCGCCCATCGCTTTCCATTTTGATGAACATCTCAATGTTCTCCAAGTGCTTATTAGACCTTGCCCATCAATCTTATTTGCCAAATTGTTAGTTGCAATCAATCTCCAATACATGAAGATGTTAATCTTGATTTGATCTAATAAATAGTTTTATTTATCTGAGATTATTAATTATTTAATTGAGTTAGTATTAGACTATAATTGAGTTTGATTATTTATCTAGGTTTATAGGTTTTACAGTTGGGTTAGGTTTACTATTTGTTTAGTAAAAATAGGGGTTGAATGAGTTTTTGTAGGAGTCCCGGTTTATTTATCTAATACAAGAGTCGAATAGTTGGTTTAGTTTGTGTGTTCGTGTTTGTGATTTTGGGCCTGATTTCCAACAATTGGTATCAGAGCGTGGTATTGACGGTTTTGAGAGTCGTTTTCCAAGTAGGGGAGCAACCCCTCGCGGGGTTGCAACTGCGGGGAGGTAGAAGACGAAGATAGAAGAAAAAGGGGCGTTTGTAAAGATATTAGGAGGAGTTTTCCGTCCTTGGTTCTTGGCCTTCGAGGGGAGTATGTCAACTATTATTTTTGTTAGGATTTACTTGAAACAAAATTAAAGGAAAAAAGATTTTATTGTTTCTTGTTTTGAAGTTCATGCACAGAAGTAAAGAAAAGGGAGGTAACTTTGATTCCTTATTTTTGTTTGGTGCGTATGATTGGAAAAGAAGAAAACACTATTTTTGTTAGGTGCTTCTTTCGATCTAAGAAATTGAGATTTTGTATTGAGTTGAAAATTCGTTGAAGCTAACGGTTAAAGTTTGATTTAAAACTTTTGGATTCGTCGAGTGAAGGTTAGGGTCTTGTGAGTTTTCTTAGTTTTAGGTTTTGGCTCTTTGTTATCAACCTGGAGGTTTGGGGAGCTGTTGTGGCGATGTGATTTGGTCAACCGTATAATGGGGGGTACCATTTGGAACGACGGTTATGACATGTGATCAGTTCAGTGATGGTTCAATAGTAATGAATTTAACTGCATTAGCAACTTTCTATCCAGGTAAGATCAGACCCTGTCCTTCCTGCCAAGGATAAAACAGAATAACCAGGTAGGTTGTTTTTTGGCAGAAGTATCCGATCAGATTTGCGGATAGGCTGACGGTAGAAGATTCATCAAAGCGGGAGGCTTTGAATCTTGTCGTGTCTAGCAATGGAAGAAGAAAACGGTAGAAGTGACAAGTTTTTTTCTTTGATCGGTGGTCAAGAATTGTGAAGTTCTAGGACCCAGGAAGAGGGATATCAAGATTGATCAAGGGATTGAAGTTGTTGATGATAATGCAGATTTGAAGAAACGGATCTTGTTTAAGATCCGGGTGGTACAAATCAAGATTAAGAGGGAGAATGAAGATGTTAATCTTGATTTGATCTAATAAATAGTTTTATTTATCTGAGATTATTAATTATTTAATTGAGTTAGTATTAGACTATAATTGAGTTTGATTATTTATCTAGGTTTATAGGTTTTACAGTTGGGTTAGGTTTACTATTTGTTTAGTATAAATAGGGGTTGAATGAGTTTTTGTAGGAGTCCCGGTTTATTTATCTAATACAAGAGTCGAATAGTTGGTTTAGTTTGTGTGTTCGTATTTGTGATTTTGGGCCTGATTTCCAACAATACATTGGCATTGCTTGTCCTATTCTTTTCAACCCCTGGATAAATCCCATTGAACTTTGAAGCTTTTTGGTTAATAAAAAATAAATATTACTGACATAAATAGTATTATATATATATATATAAATTTTAACGGCAAATATTGATATATTTATATATAAACTTAATGATTTTCATATTCATTATGTTAGCTAATTATTTTTTTTGACGGATTCTTTGTAATCTTTGTAATGGAAGATACAAATTTTACTTTAAAATGAATATATGTTCATTTTGATTAATTGTATTCATGGATGCTCGTTTTGATTGTAATCATGAGTGTTCGTTTATGTTTATTCACGTCTGAAAAGTATTTGTGAACAATTTATATATAAACATGTTTGTTTTCTTAATGAAAAAATATAATAAAAAATCTTATTCAGTAAGAATTCTCAAATAATTTAAAACCATGTTAAATTCTTATCAAAAGACACAGACAACACCACTTCATATTCATTCGATTAATTTACAACTCTAAGTGTCTTATTATAATTTTCTACCGACCATTATATATGATTTGTGGTACATTTTAAGTTAGCTACTAAGACATATAATATTAATTAGATAAGTCTAAACCTTTCATTACCTTTTAATGACTTTGACTTGTAATTGCGTCCAAATGTATAACATGCATGCACCAAAAAAAGTAATCTAATTCACGTGGCATATAGTTATCGATCATGTTCCTTAGGGGACCCATTCGAGCATTGATTATTAATCTCATTTTCAACACCAATTTATAGCCACAATTATATTGGATCCCAATCCCATGCTAAATTTAATTCACATATTATACATATGTATTTGTTATCACTTACCAATCATGTTTTATGCATTTTCAAACAATCTAAAAGTTTATAAAAAACTAGCAAAATAAAGAAAACGAGCTAGTGAATTTAAAGGTTTTTCATATTCACCACGTGCTCTCTAATATAGTGTATCACTATGCACGTGACTTTAAATATCAAATAGTTTGCAAGGATTTCTACACCCATGCATATATATACATAGAGCCATAGAGGCTCTCATCGATCATGACCCAAAGTAAGTTTCGTCAAAGCTACTAGCTTTATTGACTGCATGTTTGGTAAAATTTAAATCATTAAGTGTTGAATGGTTAAGATCTGTATCATTAAGAGACTTTATTAATAGAAGGGAAGTTGAGTAGAACTACAGATAATAGTAAAGCTTGTATATGCTCAGTTCAGTTCCATACATGCAACATCTTTATGTTCCTTAACCATTCAACATTTAACCGGACCATTCAGAGTCTCTTTTTATCAAACAAACACTTTAATGCTGAATCTTGAATGATAAAACTCTGAACTGAACCATTAATTGGGAAACAAACGACCCTTACTCTCTTCTAAAATCCACCACATGTAAAATTACATGGAAAAAGTTACGTACCCAGTGTACCCGGTGTTTGACTTAGCTTCTGTTTTATGCAGACTAGATCGAGAGAGTGTCTTATCTTACACTTTGTGCCGAAGATAGTTTATTAGCTTCGAACTCTCGGCTTAAATTAACCCATGACGGGTTTAGCCAACAAACTTACCGGTTGCTTCAAGTTGGCAATAAAATTTATATAATAAACATAATATATAAACATTATCTTTCCATTTACGTTTTTAGTTATTCATGCATGCTTTTTTCACCAACTTTTACTACTACCACAACTCTCATCAAACCCTAACAATTCTTCAAGATAATCACCACCCAAATCCTCGAAAACGATGACGTTTTCATCGTTTTCGGCCTTCGGTTCACGACTGCGATCTTCCCCCTTCTTCCTTTGCAACTCACGCCTTCGATTCACCGAATACATCCTCTTTAATGTGAGCACAGGAGAACTTCCTTCTTCATACACATAACCCATCTCCTTCAATGATTCATACGCCATCTCCTCAGTGAAATTCAGAGTCGCCCCAGATCCCCTTAGTGCAAATGCGGCTTGATCATACGCCATTGCTGCCGCTTCCGCTGTGTCAAATGTTCCCAACCAAACCCTAATCCCGTTTCGTGTTGAATCACGTATTTCAGCTGCATACTTCCCCCATGGCCTACGCCTCACGCCTCGGTAGTTTGACTCCTTTTCTTGATCTTGATCTTGATGTTTTACTTGATCATCTTGATTTGAAATGACTCCATACAAAAGCATGTCTTGCGAATCGTTTTCGTTGAAGGGAAGAGATGAATGGTGGTTGGAATGGTGTGAATGATGGGATTCGAAAGTCGGGGAGTAACTATCCGATGAACCGAAGAAGTAAGGGTTATATGATGGATCCATTAGAGGTAGAAAAAGTTTTTCCCGGGTAACCAGGTTTCTCACCAGGGTGGTCTTAGGCTCGATTGTTGTTATCGGTCTAGTACAAGACAATGATTTAAACTCGAATATTGATGATTGGCAGAACGGCTCGCACCGACAAAATGCCGTTAAAAATATGTTTAAATAAGTTTTGAATGAAGTTGAAATAAATAAATAAAAATGTTTATATTTGTTAATAGTTTGGATTTGGAAGTGTGTATATATATAGAGGTGGTCCTGCAGCCATGTTGTTGACTGTTAACAAGCCTGTTATATGGTGACACGTGGGACCAAAGAAGATTTAATAAACGTGGGTCAAATAACTCATCATGTCTTTGGTGCATGGCGGCGAGGTGAGATATATGACTTATATTTACCCATCATAAATATAACTTGCTAGAAGTTGCCATTATTCTCTTATATGTAATATGTGTCAATGTCGTAAATTAGTGAGGAACTTTATTGACTGATTTTTCATTGGTTGACGTGTTTCTTTTTGTAAGATTTGGTTGCATATAGACTTTTCAAAGTTAGCTTGTATGTGTTAATCATTTATTTATTTTCGATAATTCACCGGTAAACATACTTATAAACCCAACAATGTATAGTAGAAAATTCAAAGTGAACAACACCAAAAGAAATATATTCATAGGTTCTTTAGGTTTGATATCGATCTACAATGTTAGAACGTCTGGCACATGTTGTAGACAATAGATGTATGTCACTGAAACGAGCCTCAGTGAGCGGGAATTCATTTCAACACACTCAATGGTTGAAACCTAATAATAGTGGTCGATCTTGAAATCCTTGTCTTTGTTTCTGGTGATCCCCATTTATACGAGGTATATCGATCTATCGGTGAACTAGTTCACTAACGGTTATCAATTTTGAATTGTGATATAAAAAGATGTAATCATGTGACATATGTTCATGTTGGTAAGATGTAAAAGTTTCATGTAGTTAATTACTTGTTTATATGACCCAATGTTGGTTCATGTAGTATTTGGAAAGATAATGCAGGGGCTGTTTGTTTCAGTCTTTTAATGGTTTAGATGTCTGAATGGTTTAGTACTTAATGGTTTAGACTGTTTGTTTCACGAACAAATGTTTGAATGGTTCATGCATTTGCCTCTCTAAATGGTTCAGACATTATACTGAGTCTAAATGATTAAGAGATCTCATTAGAATTGGTCAGACATTTACCTTTGTATAGTTAAAAAAAATATTTTAGCTTTTAATGGTTCAGACATCTTACTGATTTAGCACTTAATGATTCAGACCTCTTATTGATTCAGCACTTATCCATTCAGAAGTTGCCAAACAACCCCATAGGTTGTAGGATATTTAATTATATATGGTTACCTTCTCTTCGTATAATATAAACTAATTAGTTAAAACATGTAAAGGCTTCTTAAGGCTGAAAAGTGTAATATGCTCACAATGATTAATTTGTTATAGCCTAAAGTTACTTGGTGTAAGTACGTTTGTCTAGGCTAGCTAGTTAGTGTAAGTCACTAAGGGGTTGTTTGGTAAGTGCTGAATGATTAAATACTGAATGGTTAAGAGGTCTGAATGTTAAGTGCTGAATGATTAAGAGGAGCTAGATCAAGTTTTGTTCAACAGAGCTAGATCAAGTTTTGTTCAACAGGAGCTAGATCAAGTTCTGTTGAATGGTTAAGTGCTAACACAATAAATATAGATATGTCCGGTTTTATAATCGTTTTGATTGAGTCTCGACACCTAGATCAAGTTCTGTTCAACAGAGGCCGCTTAAAACATATTCTAGAACCCATGTGAATCTCGTTTATCTCGTAGGGTACAACAATTTAAGGAGATCGCACTTTAGTTTTGATGGTTTTCAAAACATGTAAAAAGTAGTGATAAACAAGAAATAAAAGCCCTGGATTTATATTGTGAAAGATGCAGTAGTAACTTCATCAGTTCAAGAATCTGCCTATTAACATTGAGTTATTACAAAAACAAGAATTATTAACGATTTCACTTTGAAGTAGCAACATAGGTTTAGACGTTTAGTAGAGGCGCAGGAAAAACCGGCAACTGTGCAGACACATTTGCACATGAACAATTGGCAACTGCATAGTAGCTAGTGTGCCGTAACGATTTCAAAGACATGCATTCACTATATACACGGGTGCCATAGTTATGCAGTAGTAACTATGCTAGTGCACCAGTAGTTACGAAGACACACACGTCTATAGAGGCTCTGACTAATATTTTTACGTCAAGGTATCATTATAAGTCTAATATGTGTTAACAAATGTACGCATATTGCGTTTCACATCACCTTGTGATGGAAATTTAGTGAAAATGTGTACTTTTATTAACTTTAAACACCAATAACATATAACCAATATTTAGTGGGCTTGTATTGTACTATGTGAGAGGATCACAACTACACAACATATCAAACCATGTCTAAAATGAAGCTAAAAGGAATTAAATATCGATGTTTAAAGTTGTGTGATTGGAACATTAAAACTGTGAAAATATAAAGTGGAAACTTGAGTTTGTCCCAAATAGGTGGAGCGGTTTTTAAGGGTGAGCTTTCAAAAGAAAGTATTTCTACATGATTAGGAACATCCAATGCAAGCAAAGGCCCAAAGCGCACGTGCATGGGCTCGGATGAAGGGCGTTAGGCGTAATGTGGCATTTTGCCACTTTGCCCCTTGAGATACGACTTCATATTTTTTAACATCATACATGACTTGGTTCAGTCTGCATAGCTTTGGGTGTGTGGTTGGTGATGATGATATAGGGGCGAGAAGAGGTCTCGTCTCTTTTATTTTTATTTTTAGAATTGTATTATTCTAAAAACTTTGAATAGAAATATTAGTCACTTGTCACCAATGAATTAGGCTAATTAATGAATCATTATAAAATGAGTTATTCTTTCAAATTAAAAGCAAATGTCGGATGAAGGATACTCACACATGCACTTGAAAACGTACAAAACATCATTTCTAAATCCCTATATATATTTAACTTATAACGACCATATACCAACACGTGATCATTTATATTGTAACAATTATTTATATAAATTGTTCCTATAAATTTTAGTCTTTTTAATGTTCACATAAATTAACGGTCTTATAACGACATGCATGTAATGCAATGGCTCTCATTCATTGTTTGGTGACGGGTTAACATCAAGTCAAAGATAATTGTGTATTATTATTATATTGAGCATTGAATGTGATGATCAAGTGGCATCCATATTTGTGGATGAGAGACAACATATATTTTGATGACTGAAACTAATTGTAAAAGATATTTGACGACTAATTATGTAGACCACAATGTTCTTCAAACTTCAAACATCTCATTTCTTTTCCGTGATTTGGAACCTTGACCATCTAGATAAATAGTATTTATATATATCTAACACGTGTTTAATTAAAAATGGGACAAGGATAATAGTGCATTATTCATGCCATTCAAATCTAAGTGGCTGTTTTGCAAAATCTGAATCATTAAGTGTTGAATGGTTAAGAAGTCTGAACCATTAAGAAGCTCTATTAATGCGAGTGATGTTGAGGTAAAATGCAGATGAGAGTAAAGTTGGTATATGCTCCATTTAGCTTCTTTCTGTCTCTTAACCATTCAGTACTTAACTGAACCACTCAGAGACTTTTTTTTATGAAACAAACGCTTTGAATGCTGAATCTGAATGATTAAGCACTGAACTGAACCATTAAGAGTTGAAAAAAACAGCTCTAATTATGGTATGTAAAATGTTTTTTTTAATAATTTAAAAACATAAAATAGAGTTATATTGGTTTTTATGAGTTTCAAATATTATCTTTTTTAATTTATACGGGTTCAACTATTGAATTAACTGTTAACGGTTTCAACTTCTATCACTTTGGCAACCAACAGTCCTTCGTTAATTTTTTTTCAACATCGTTAAGTTTTTCGAATTCAAGACCAATATTTTAAGTCTTTTAATCGGAAGAAGAATACGATTCTATTTATGTAAAAAGTTACCTCAAAACGTCGTTTCGAACGACGAAATGGTACTTTAATCATGTGTTTAAAATCACGCTAGATGTCAAAGTCTTTGTGGTAAGAATGAAATATATTTGTATTAATTATTATCATGAGCGAAATACCGGACAACCGCACGAATTATTTGTCGTTTTTTTTTCTTTTAACGACCATCACCTTTGTCTTTTGCGACACATGCAGCCACACAATCGATGGCAGCCTAAATCACTAGACAAGTGGTTGCTCGAGCCAATAGCTTCACCTTATATATTATCTCTCATGTTTTATTGATTATTGTTAGAGCACACGTGACCTTCCCCACTAGCTGGTGCTTGTGATGATGGTACACCACCTACATTTTCTCACAAACGATTTGGTCGGAATTTGGTCAGAAACTTTGTAGCAACATAACACCGACAAACATGGTTTGTTGGAAAAAAACTCATAGGAAAAAGCTTTCGATACTAGCTAGAAAAGTGAGTGTTTTCCGACAGAGTTTTGGAATACAACCATTTCACTATGGCAAAACAGGCGTAACTTTTCCAAAAATCACTCTGCCACATTTTCGATTAAATATGTGGCTAAAGATACCTAATCCTAGTTTTAGCCACACATTTTGTATTCGTGTGACAAAAACACACATGTTCGAACCTATAGCCATTCATATATATTTGATTCGAGTGACAAAAAAAACACACAAGTTCGAAACCCTTAGTCACGAAGTTTTTATTCGTGTGACAAAAAACACACCAATTCGAAATCTGTAGCTACACATTTTTTTTATTTATGTGACAAAAAATCTCTATTTGAGACTTTAGGCACACTTTAAAAAAATATGACATTTAGTAGCCACGCTAGAAAATTGTGACTAAAGGTGCATGGTCGACCAATTGTCAACGCTAATACATACTACCACTTATATTAGTTTATGTCATGGTGCTTTTTTAGCCACATTAACTAGCCACGATCAAAAAGTGTGACCAAAGGTTGAGAAGTGGCATTATACTTTTTTTAATAATGTGGCTAGAAGCTAATTAACTTAAAAAACTATGCATGTGTGATGAAAGGTCCACAGCCATACTCTATTTTTGTGCCCGTAAGCCTTTTTTATGTAGTGTTTTTGTCACCGGCGACACATTTGTGACAAAAACTAGTTTTTTCATCGTAATTTTGTCGCAGCTTTCGTCACAACATTGTCGCGGTTTATTGGTGGAGTCAAAGGAGCCGCTTGGCTTCCACTGGTGAGACGACTCGATCCGTGCATCCTAACAGTTAACATTGTCGGGCCGGCTGGAGATTAAATTGAAGAATAACATATATAAGTTGTAATTAAAGAACTAATTTCAACTAATTATAAAACAGACAAGTAATGAATGAGGAGCTTCGAGAGGGCCAACTTGCAAGTTGCAACACTAACTTAATTTCCTGGATATAACACAAGCTAACATTATTTTCTGATTATGATATGCGAGGAAAAATAACTTGAATAAAAACACATTAAATAAAAAAGAACCCTACAGATTTTGATTTTATATACAAGGTGCATGAACATGTTACATCACACCTTTATAATTAATCATTTGTATGTGCAAAGGTAAAAACTTACTCTTTTTTAATAATAATAATAATAATAATATTTATAATTATTATTATTAGTATTATTGTTATTATTAATGTTATTATTATATATTATACACACAAGTACACACATGTGTATATACAGACATACCTGAAAAAACGGTCAAATGGACATACCGGGTAGTATATAACCCGTAAAAGTAGGGTTAATGGAGAGTGAGATGAGGATAAACTTACCTTTATATTAAGAAAGAAATAGGTTGCTCGCAACAAATACAAGTAACATGAGGTATATGGTATTAATTATGGTGGTAGATGAAGAAAAAAGCAAATATAACGAATTATATACTATACTATATTGAAAAAGAAAGTGCATGAATAGTGATTTGTGAGTGTTTTTACATTTGGCTTCATATTGGTTTATGTGTTTTGTTGTCATTTACCTATTGGTTGTATACTTGTATTTTGTTTTGTTATATTTTAAAATTATATATATACTATATTGAAATAGAAACTATATGAATAGTGTTTTTGTGAGTGTTGTAATGTGATGCATAGCTTTTGGTTTGGTTTGGTAAGTTGGTGGTATGTGATGCATGACTATTGATTTGGTTTGGTGAGGTGATAGTTAGCTTTAACTTTTATTTTTTTGGATCTTTTTTTTGATAAAATAATGTTTTGGCTAATAGATTTTTCTTGATGGTTTAAATGTTTCAGTTTATTTGTTTGAAGTTGATTAACATTTGTTTTTTTCGTGAATTTTAGCCTATATATAGTTTTAACGGTAGTGATGACGAAAATTTTTCAGTCTGGGCCATTAATAACGGTGTATAAATGGCTCGGCGCAACGCGCGAGCCCCGTATAATCCTAGTTAGAGTTAATTGCACGAATGGTAATGTGCTTTACCCATTTTTCACATATGGTCATTAACTTAGAGATGTGTAAATACACATATGGTCCTTACTGTTTTGAAACGTAACACCGATGATTGTACTAACTATCGTTAAATTTTCCAGTTAATTAAGTGAATGTGACATGTGTTTTTTATCCTTTTACTGGAAGAAAAACCATTTAATAAATGATAATTTATATATGCATGTGCCCACCATTTGATTATTTGACTCAATGGCGGATTTAGTAAAAAAAACTGAGTATCTAAAAAACATTATAGTATATGAAAAAACAATTTGTCAATAGTAAATTTTTGACATTAATATTATTATGTATTTTATCCATGAATATTCATCAAACAAATTAGAACAAAATGTCTTATCTTACTATAATAATAATAATAATCATTTTCTTGCATATTATTAATAACTAGGATAATGCAAGGCTCGCGCGTTGCGCGAGTCGTTTTTATGCGACATATCAAACGATAAGTTCGGTAACATTAGGTTGTTTGATACATAATATTTAGACGTCGCATATATCATATGTGGATGTACAATAGTTATCGTTCCAACAAAAGTGTTGAAGCCATGGTTGTACAAAAGTTTTTATCCAGTTACCAGATTTAGTCATAGACTCCTAGTTCCCTATATGATCTTACAAAAGGGTTGAAGCCATGGCTTTACGATAGTTTTGGTCCTAGTTGTCTATACAAAGTGGTTGAAATCGGGTTAAATTGGGTTTAAATTTTGAACCACCTTGTTTGGTGTTGTGTTCTTGTGCCTCTTTGTGTTATCCATGGTGAATCTTCGAGCCATCCTTGGTTGCACTTGTTGACGTGAATAATTGTTAGTGATTAAAGCATGTAACAATCTACAAACATCATTTTATCATTTGTTTTAGCATCCCAAAGATCGTCGTAATATAATTTACTAAAACTTTGATGTCCATCCATCCTTTTTATTACTATTGAAAACATTAAACATTGCTTCTTCAAGTTTCTTTAAATCAATTGATATGTAGATTAGGGGTGTTCATTATTCGAATACCATTCGAATTATTCGAAATTCGATTCGAATCGAATTCGATTAAGGCCATTCGAAATCGACTTTCGGTCATTCGAATTCGATTCGTATTCGATTCGAATAATTTTGTCGAATGTGGATCGAATACGAATATGATTTTCAGTATTCGCATTCGATTCGCCCAATTCGAATAAGAAATATATTTATTTTTTAATATATATTCTTAATATATCTAATTAGTTATGTATATATGAATATGATTTAATGGGTTTGAAGTAAGTTAAAAATACCCAAAACCAACTCATTACCCAATCTTAATTGTTGTTTCTGCATATGAACATGATTTGTTGTTGTGGCAGTTGCTTAATTGTTGTTTCTACATGTTTTAAACTTGTTTATAGTCTTTTCTTGTGTTGATTATGCAGTTTTAGACCTTTTTAACATGTTTTAGACTTTTTAATGTGCTAGTATTTTGCATATTTTTTGGGTGAAGCACCTTGTTTGGGTGATGTTTTAGACTTATGTTATGTTGATGCAATATTTGTATTGTTATTTGATGTTTTTTTTATTTATATTTTTAAAGCGAATACATTCGAATCTATTCGAATTCGATTCGAATTCGAATAAATTAATCGAATCGAATACATAGATTTTTATTCGAATGTGGATCGAATACGAATACAGTTTTTAAAAGTCCCAATTCGACCAATTCGATTCGCCTAATTCGCCCAATTCGCATTCGATTCGAATGAACACCCCTATGTAGATACATTCTCCTCTGATGCGTACACCTATCACTACCATAGATGAACTTCCTCAATCTCTGCTTCTCCAAAATTTGAACCCTCTTGACGACTCATTCAACATTGATTGTTGTTGTCTCTTCTGAAGACTATTTTTCTAAATCTTAGTTCTAAACAGTCACACATTCAATCAATCTGTATCCAACATCATTATCTAATCCATGCCTTCTATCCCCGCATTGGTGCTTAGAGCAATAATCCTCGTCTTCAATCGAGAAAAGGATAAGACTAACAGTTATGGTAGTTAATTAATTATCCAATATGTAGACTCAAAAGCCAGATAAATCAAGGGAAAAAAAGATGATGGTTTGACCTATTTTCTGGAATTGTAAACAGCAAAAGCATTTGACATGTTAGTTTGATGTACACTCAAACAAACGATCGTTTCTTTGAATTGAAAAGACAGATTACGGAGTAAGTTAGTTAGCAAAAGTATGAACAACTATCACCCTTTCTCGTGTTCTTTTAAACTAAATTTAGGATATTTTTACTCCTTTTTTGAAGATAGTATTAGCAGTGAAATTAAATTGTGTATTACCTTTTCGTTAATGCTTCTTCTTTCAATGTTCCAATATCTCTGATAAAGGCCTTGTTTGATCTGCAGTTGAGTCATCGACCTCTTAACCATCTCGAAGCATTTTATTGGCTTGGGCTCTTGAGGTTGTGATCACCTCCCTGCAAGCAAAATCACAAATCATTTTCTTTTACTTTAATTGTTTTTTTCATAGGTAATTGTTTGAGTTAAGTAAAACACTTCTTAACAATAACAAAAATTCAATCTAAGTTAATTATCAAATGAATTGGTATGCCACTTCCATTCATAATGAGGTATGGGTTCAAAAGCTCAATACGTGTTCTTAAAGTCATGATATTTGAAAACTTTTCGATAAGAAGGGGTCTACTCTTTCACCCCTATGAAAAAGCACCATCATTACAGGGAAAACTAAAAACAAAAATATAAAAGTATAGACTCCTAAACTGAAATAAAGAGGGCAACAAAAATTAACAGTAATGAAAACATTTCAGCAAAGAGTTATAGGTTATTTAACAAACCAAATTTCATTTGGTTCATGTAAGCTTGCCCACAAAATTTCTCATATTAACCTCTATGATCATCTAGCAAAGAAAGTTGAATGTATCGCCATACCTTAGAAGTGACAAGAGATTAATGTTCTGAAGACCCCTCATATGAACACCAAGGATTTGATGTGAGTTATCTGTAGTCCGAGAAAGGTTCGTTGCCATGAAATCAAACACCTCACGATAATAACAAATTAGATAAACTCTAAAAAAGATTCATATAAACCGAATTAACAATCTGATGAAATCCAACCATCACATGCAAAATTAAAGACAAACCTTATGCTGCAAAAGTATGACCTAACAGTGAATTCAATCGTACATACAACAGACGACACTAACCCTCGAGTAATTAAGGAATCATCATAAAACCCTAAAAAGCTGATTGCAAACTTGAGCAGGCTAGCATCCACCATCCAAACGATCAATGGTACCGTCAAAACGTAATGGTATGCTGCGATTCAACACCACAGTCTATGTTGTGATTCAAATCCTTGGAGGTTGTCCTACACGAACTACGACACAACCATTAATAAGTGATATGAAGCATTTAAAAGATTGAAAAGTAGATTGGGATTTGGATGGTTACCTTATCGAATCGGGACCTCTGATCTAGCGTCGATCCAGCCATAATCGGGCATACTACTTGACAAAACTAACAACCCTCACCATCGTTGCCTGAAAATCCACAGTCGTCATTACTTGAGGCGGTGGAGATGCTGGCAGAAGAAAGAGTGGAGATTGACAGTTTTGAGATGGAGACCAGTAATAGACGCGTGGAAACAAAGTCGTGAAAAATGACACATGTATCCATTTTTTCCAACCCAACTCACACCACAGACAATGAAACGAAATTACAAAAGTACCCTAATACTATTCATCAGCTTTCTCTATTATACAATGTATAATATATGGACTTTTATCAACATTTTCTTATATAACTATTAGTAATATCTAAAGTTAATAACCAGTTCTTTAAAATAGATATCTTTTTAGTTGCTCAAAAGTATTTTAAACAAAAAAGAGAAAATAAGAATTAAAGTTTCCCACTGCAAACGAAAATTTGAGTCGTAGGCTACGGCTCGGGACTTAATACCTCTGCCCCTATTTTGACTACTACTATTACCCTACTTTTCTTTTTTCCCAAAACGTAATACCACATTCCACCAACTTTGATCCTCCACCAAATAACAATCGCCACAACCTCACCCAAACATCCACTTGACTTACATGGTGAGGTTAGGGTTGGGATGGATATAATACTTTCATCGATAATAATATTAATAATAATCAGGGTATAATAGTCAGCTAATGTGTCGTAATATGGATTATTTTATGCCAAGTTGTCATAAAAAAACTCAATATTATTTATCTCACTCGTCCAACTCATTTGTCCAACACCAGCTAAAATCTAATGATGTTAAGCAATTTTAACAGGAACCATTATAGGCAAAATACCTTAAAGTATGGACCAATGGAGTAAAAACACTGAGTTAATATTATTATCGACCTACAGGTGGTAATTAGGATTATTCTATGTCAATTTGCCAAACAATTATTTAATAATGTGGTTTAAAAAACGTTATTACTCTTTTATTTTAATAAAACATTAATCGTATTGGATTATTTAATACTCTTAACTATGTGTATTGACCGCTGTCACTCCCAATAACACATTTACTAGTATCACTCCTAACTTAACACCTCACTTGCCGTATCACTTCGTTTTTATGCCATATAAGCATGCCACGTAGGATAAAAAGGACACATGAATAAAAACGAAGTGACACAACAAGTAAATTGTTAAGTTGTGAATGGTGACAGTGAATGTGTTAGTTGAGAGTGACAACGGATAATAAACCATAGTTGAGAATGTTAAAATCCAATAACCCAATTTTAAAAACAATGTATATTTGTTTTAAACAGTCCTAACTTTCAGCTTTTGGTTTCTACAGGTCCCAACTATCAAATTGGCTGGTAACGATCCGAACTTTTATAACTTTGGCCACCAACAGGCTGTCGTTAATAACTTTCGAATTCATGACATATGTGTTTAGGGCTTTTGATCAGAAGAAGAGTCGATTGATGTAAAAGTTAGCGCTTCAAACGAGAAATTTTATACATCTGATTTAGGGATGGCAGTCAGACCCGAACCCGATGGGAAAACCCGAAACCCGAGACATTTGGGACGGGTCTGGGGTCGGGTCCATGGGTCTAGGGTCGGGTCTGGGTCTTAATAAAAAAACTTTCGCGGGTCTGGGTCGGGTCTGGGATTACCTGCTAGACCCTATTACCCGACCCTATTACCCGATAACACAGACCCGTAGACCCGCTAGCATACCAAAAAATAATTTAATATTTTTCATATATATGTTTAATGGTTTTTTATATTATGTTTTCTATAATCCATTAACGTTTTTAACTTTTAAGTCTCGACCAAACGTCTAAACCATTCTTTTTTACTAAGATTTTGTGAATTTTCAAGCATATTTGGACATTGTGAATTTATGATATAATGATAATTTGAATTATTCTTTTAATTATATAATATGATGTATTTTATAAAACTATTGACGAGTAAACTCGACGGGCATACCCAACGAGTAAGTTTTATATGACGACCTGTTGGTTGCGAAAGCGATAAAAGTTGGTACCGTTACAACCTAAGTCAATTGTTGGGGCCTGTAGAAACCAAAAGATGATAGTTGGGACTGCTGAAAACCAATATATCTAAAATCAAATCAAATATACTCAAAATATCAATTGGGATGTTTCCCAGGAAAACCGTCTTAGCCCGTGTAATACATGAGTAACAACCTAGTTACATAATGTATTAATCCTTCCTTCTCTAAACAATTCTACACGTACACCAATTGAGATGTTTCTCGGGACAACCTTCTTAGCCCTTCCCCTATTAATAAGAGCTCACCTCAGCTTCTATATATGTAGTGATATTGCAATAGTAGCAATTATTTTTTCTTTGAGGTTCCTACCACCATTAAAAAGATCGCTAAAATACGCTTGTCATCTCACTCTGATGTCTTGCCCTTTCATCAAAACCATCATTCCTCTCATCGAGGTCGAGGGTTTTAATCACGTAGCGAACAACATACTTGTATTGAGAGTAGATTAGGTCATTAACAAAATTAGACAACAATTGATGACATGTTAATCCAATATGTTCATTTACATTATTAAAGATGTTCTACTTTTGGTAAATTTAGCATGCAAAACGTGTTCGATTACATGGTCCAATATTGACACTGGAAACAAATTGCTAGATTAATTACAAGACGAACTAAAAAAAAGTCAGAAGTACAAATCTTTATATAATATAGCAAAATCATAAAAGCTTATGTGGCACCATTTTAAAGCTTCTGGCTTATGTGGCATCATTTGAGAGTTTATCTCATAATAATAACTTTTTTATTTAAAATATGTATATAAAATATATTATAATAAAACTAATTACATTTTTGGTCCCCTAATATTTTGGAGAATTCTGAAAAATTTAAAACTATTTATACTTTTAACACTCTACTACAAGGGGTGTACATGAGTCGATTTATATTGATAGGGTGTGAAAATGAAACTTATGGATAAAATTAATAATAATATACAATTAAAGACTTCAGTGTTTTATAAATATACATAACTTTTTTATATGGATTTAAAAAAAAAAAATACACCATAAAACTGAGCATTTTATTCTCTTTAATTTGAGTATAATATTGCTATACTAAAAATTTAATTTTTAAAAATATATTTCGTGTTCCGGTTTACCACGGTTTTGTTTCAAAACTTATTGGAACGTTCATGAATATCCTTAAAAGCATCCCTTAAATGTTGTGTTCCCGAACGTAGTGCGGGCACTAAACTAGTGTACAATATATATTGACATTCTTGTTTCATATTAATGAATGTAGACAGCGTGCTTAGATTTAGGCCCAACTAAAACTAGGCTCTCTAAAAGCCCACTTTCAAGTGTTAATGAGTTACAAAAATTGCCTCAGCTTGGTGCTGGTGCACTATCGCATAAGATTTTGTCGGGTGCTAAATAGGTCGTGTTTGTAGGTAGTCAAGTCTAACTCGAGATAAACCCGAACCGGAAAATTATGTCAAATGTGTGAACGCAAACAAAACATAAAAAGTTACATATTGATCTAACACGACCTCACACTTATTTTGTTACTTTTAAAATCTATTTTTAGCTTTAAAGTTGGAATAAAACACCCAACAAATTTTTTATTTATGACTTAAAACTTATTTAAAAAATAAAAGAAAAGGTAAAATTTGAAGTACAGTTTTGAAATAAATTTTATATTAATCAACTCATATCTTTCTTCTGAAGAAAGCCCTAATACATTAGTTTGAATTCGGATAGAGATCTAATGGGAAAATAAGATAAAAGTTGGAACTAGTGGCAAAAATATTTTAATATAGGATTATTATCGGCCAACTGTAACAAATAAGATTATTAATATCCGATTTGGCTAGTTTTAATTTTCCGGTATATTATTTGTAATTGAAAATAATGAAAATGACTGATTTGAAATGTATCTTTACACATATTAATCCATGTTTCTTACTATAGTATGCGACCGAGCAAGTCAAACCATCAACTTTGATCCAAGAATCAAGAACTTAATTTATAATGCAAATTAAAAGTTTCATATGCCTACAAAACCCTAATTCCAAGATCCCTTTTTCTTATATCTAGAAGTTCTCTTTAATTTTCTCATTCTCGATGGAACATCACATTGTGACTCAATTAACTTTGAACATCTTTTAATTAGTTTATTATACTTTAATTATGACTTCTTTCACATGCACATATATTAATATATCTCTAAATTGATACATAATTGTCACTTATATAGTGAAAAGTTCATAAGAAAACATTTAAATGAAAGTACAAAACAAAAAAACTTATTGTCCACGGGCTTTCACTTGGTTAATTTTACACAAGAAGAGTACCTATTTCTTCCCTTGCTTTTTTCAAACCAAAGTTCAAATTCAAACATGAGATAGATGTAGGTCTTGGTTTCTTACGTGGATTGATATTTCAGACAATGTAGCCGATCCTTGACCTGCGGAATCCATCGATCTAGAATCGATTTGAGAGTAATAACACGAACACACAATCACCCAAACACAGAGAATACTTCCAAACGTAATTATAATGATAAAAACGCTCACACACTCTCAAATGGACGTTTAACCAAATAGGTTAACACCCAACCTATATTTATAGGCTTGTGACACACCATGAGACACCTAGGTGTCTCCCCTAGGTGTCGTGCGACACCTAGGTTTCGCACCAAGGTGTCGTGCGACACCTAGACGTGTCATAATCTCAAACGATCAAACCAACTATTTACAATCATAGATTCATAATCAAACAAACAACTAAAATTATTACAAGGTGTTATCCCAAAACTAATAGTCAACAATAGAATAGTTTAAAGGGTTATTGGATTTTAATACTCCCAACTATGAGGTATTAGCCGTTGCCACTCCCAACTAAGACTCTCACTCTCACCACTCCCAACTTACCATTACACTTGGTATATCACCCACGTCGTTAAAAAACACTAACATCGTTAGTGTTTGGGTCAAAAGTGTTACTTTGCTTAATAGAGGGTAAAATTAATGTTTTGTTTAAACCGCTTGCTAAAATTAAACATGAAATTTCAAAAGGTGAAATAGGAGGGACTAAATTGTAATGTTTAAAAACATTTACCCAACGTTCAGTTGACCCTGTTTCCCGTTCAATAATTCCGACCAACGCCGACACCTATTCCGGCAAGACCAAACCACCCGCTACTGTTATCACCACAACCACTAACGTTGTTAGTGTTTTCTAACACTAACGTTGTTAGTGTTTTCTAACGACGGAGGTGACATAACAAGTGTGATGTTAAGTTCGGAGTGATGACAGTGAGGGTCTTAGTTGGGAGTGGCAGCGGCCAATAGGCTATAGTTCGGAGTATTAAAATCCAATAACCCTACTTTAGAAGTAAAAATATGATAAATTTGACATTTTATTTTTTCATGTAACAAAACCCTAATTGATTTGAAAGCCCCATATGATTATACTAAAACACTACTAGCAAAGTACGTACTCCTGCACATTACGATAGGGTACCTTTTGTATATGACAAAGATATCAACATGGTTAAGCACCTAAAGACTATCAAAGGCCAATTTTACAACGTTGAGGGCTTATTATCGAAACCTTAGAAACCTAAGAAGTTAGGGGTAAGTTTTGACATTTTGCAAACCTGATGCCGAAACCTAAAAGATGGAAAATATTAAAAGATCATGTGACTAACTTAAGTCTTAAACCATTATCACAAACACGTTGGGAGAGTAGGGTGGAAAGTGTTAAGAAAATTAGATATTAAGCACAACAAATATAAGATGCATTATGGGCATTATATAATGATTGTATAGATTAAAAAAACTTAAAAATAAGGCTAAAACTTTGGAAAAATAAAAGGGAAAATGTTATAGAAACATAATCAACTTTCGATTTTGTTCTAATTAAGTCACTTAAAGTTTATTTTGTTCCAAGTTGATAACTTAACTTTGAAAAATGTTTCAATCATAGATAATTGACTTGTAGAATAGGTAAAAATTGATTTTTATATTGTAATATTCAACTTAACTAAAAAACAAAGATTCACAAGCTTATCCATATACATGTTCATGATTCATTTTCATTCACTTAAAAAAATTCAGTTTAAATAAAAAAATGTGCAAGTTTATAAAAAACTTAAATTTTTACAAGTTTATAGTTTTTTTCAACTTTTATACATTGCGACATTTTTGTGATAACTCAATTTTTTACAAGTTTACTATTACCTTTTTGATAACTTAATTTTTTTCAAGTTCCATATTTACTTTTTCGAAAACATTACGTCAATTTTTTTAAGTTCATGATTCCCTTTTTTGATTTTTTTTTGTTTTTCAGTTTCTAAAACATTACATCTTTTTTCTTTTTGAGATTTTTACAAATTTATTTAAAAAAAATTGCAACCTTTTTTTTTTCAAGTTTGGCAAGGTTTTGTGAATATTTGTTTACTTTAAATTGAATATCTAAAAATAAAAATCAATGTTGACCTATTAATCAAGTTAAATACTTAGGATTAGAACATTTTTTAAAGTTAAGTTATTAAATTGGAACAAAATAAACTTTGAGTGACTTAATTGGAACAAAATTAAAACTTGGTTATGTTTTTACAAATTAATCCCAAAATAAAATTGAAAACTTTGAGTTTTTGTTAGGAATAATTATTTGGTATGATGTTTTTGTTTGTTGTTAATTCAATAAGTAAGAAATTACAATAAAAAGATATTTGTATTGATGATGCAATTGAACAACTAAATGGCCTGAAGTGTGTCTTTCAAAAATATAGAGAACATGGATTTGAGAATGCTATTATTGAGCTAAAGAAAATGCCAAAGAGTTAAATGTAGAACCTAAATTATGCGAAAAATGTATCATTCATACAAGTAGGAGATATAATGAAAATGTTGGTAATGCGACTGTAAAATAATTGACATATTCTTACAAACATAACTAACAAAATATTAAGAAGTTTTTCAAGTTTTAACACAAACTTAAATTTAATCGATCAAATGAGGGATGTTAGCGGAGACGTATGTATAGTATAACTAGCGTTTCAAGTTTTTAAAACTAAAACCAATCAAATAAAGTATAACATATAAAAAACTTTAAATGAACGAACATAAATAAACACATTCATGAACATTCACGAACAGTGGCGGAGCTAGCTTGAAATGGGAAGGGTATCCCCCAATATTTTTTTGCCTATACTCGTACAACCTTTTTTTGTACAGCCATACAAAATTTTTTTGCCGTACACTCATACATAATATCATTTTCTTGCATGTCGTTAACAATTTTTGGAGTTATCATCATTTCTTGAAAATAGTTAGCAATATTTGGACCATTTTAAACAATATCATCATTTTTTTATACTTTTTCAAAAAGTGGTTGTCAATAAAAACCTTTTTCAATTGTTCAGGGTTATCCTTTTAATTGCTCAGGTGAATACTAAACAAAAACGAGAAAAAAACACTAAATCTTACATTACGCACGAAAATTTGAGTCGTAGCCTGGGCTACCCCTCCCCTCTCTTTATGTCGATCCGCCCATGTTCACGAACAGACATAAATGAACACAATACCGAACATTCATGAACATAAACAAACTAACGTACACAACATTTATTCGTGTTCGTTCGTTTAAGTTAACGAACATAAACAGAATTTCCACCGACAATTCACGAACTGTTTGCGAAAAGTTCGATTCATTTACGGCTTAGATTTATCACAACAAAATTCAAAAAATGCCCCAAATTTATACTTCGTTTTATTCGATCTTTCGAAAAGGTTGAGTTGTCCCATTTATATCTCAATAGACAAACAAAAAAGAACTCGTATTTCACTCAATATATTCGTATATGTAGGCGTATGAGTATGTTTAATACATGTATACAAGCATGAAGAGACAAGAGAGTATAAAATATTAAGCATACATCACCCACCAAACCCTACAAATTACAAGTCGTTTAAACAAAAAACAATTGTACATGCTACAATTTTATATTTCAACTTGTTATAAAATATAAAACCTTTGATAGTTACACCCATACCCACCAAACACATACACACAAAAGCTCCATCAAAAGTACCAAATAAACTTCTTCCCAAACTTCACCTTCACCTTTTTTCATCAACACACTTGCACCATCTCTCCTTAATTTTTCTTCTCCAATCTCAAAACCATCACTAGGGTTAATTTGATCACGTTCAAGATCATGTCGAATCGATGGTGGACGGGCCAAGTCAACGTAGCCGGCATGGAACCATCAGCTGGTGGATCAATCAAGAAACCAGATCTTGGTATCTCAATGAATGACAACAACACAGCAAGTGAAGAAGATGATAGAGACAATAATAGCGATGATCCACGAGAAGGTGCAATCGAGCCATCGAATCGTAGGCCACGAGGCCGGCCTCCAGGCTCAAAAAACAAACCAAAACCACCTATTTTTGTTACTAGAGACAGTCCCAACGCGCTACGCAGCCATGTGATGGAGGTAGCTAGTGGGACTGATGTAGCCGAAAGCATAGCTCAGTTTAGCCGAAAACGACAACGTGGAGTGTGTGTGATGAGTGCTAGTGGAACAGTTATGAATGTAACCCTAAGACAACCTTCCGCACCAGGGTCAGTTATGACTTTACAAGGCCGGTTTGAGATATTATCTCTAACCGGAGCCTTTTTACCTGGCCCCGCCCCACCTGGATCTACAGGGCTAACTATATATTTAGCTGGAGGTCAGGGCCAGGTGGTGGGTGGGAGTGTTGTAGGGTCGTTGGTGGCGTCTGGACCAGTGATGGTCATAGCCGCCACCTTCTCTAACGCTACATATGAAAGACTCCCGGTTGAGGAAGAGGAGGAGGCTGATAGTGTAGCACCAGGACCAGCAGGACTATCTGGTCCTGGTGCTACCGGTGGTGGCGGTGGATCGCCACCGCAACTCGGAATAGGTGATCCAAATCAGATGGGTGGTTACAATATGCAGCCGAATTTGATCCCAAATGGAAGTGGAGGACAGATGAACCATGAAGCTTTTGGTTGGGCTCATGGCCGGCCACCATACTAGAAGTTAAGGTAATTAATAATAATTTTCAAACCAAAATAATCATATTATATTATATTAATATGAATTATCAGTAGCTAGATTAGTTGGTCTTAATATTAGGTGGAATATTGTGATGTTGTATACGTTAAAAATGAACTTCATATTGTAATTAGTTAATTAATGCAATGATAAAAAAAATAAAAACATTTTAAAGGTTTGCAATTTGTATACCTAATTTCTTGATTTTGTTTTGAGTTTTATATATATGCAAAAAACTACTAGCTAGGTATTATCGACAACACATTACCTATGATTATAATATTTTCGGGCATCGTCTTAATGACAAAACTTTGGCCATTGACAAGTATCCAACGCGTAATTACCTATGAATTAAATATATTATTTTCCGTAAAGTTTTAACGACAAGACTTTTTTCAATGACGAGTAATCAACGGAGTCGGTGAAAGTCAAGAACTTGTTCTTGTATAGTTTTAGATCTTTTAAACAGTGTTTAATGTATATGCTTATGATAATCATATGCTTCTTGATATATTTTGTTTCTTGAAAATGGTAACAAAAAAACATATTTAGCATTATATATAGGTTTTAATAAGCTAAAACCAGTTTACAAATTGAATTATTTAAGTCATGTTAGTTGGACCTAAACTTGGAAACTGATTTTATACTATTTTTAGGCTTTATATGATTAATCATGAATATAAAGCCACTTGTAGGATGTAGTGGTTTATGAAGTTTAAGTTGCAAACCAAGTTGTTTCGTATTTTTTTGTATCCATTCTAATATTGAAAATGTTTTAACTTTATTGTCTAATAATTATAATCATATTTGTTTGTATTATCAAAACAAAGTTAGGTCATGTTTGTTGACATTTAAACGGGCTCTGAATCTGAACAATTCAGAGGCCTCGTTCAAAGCAGACTGTTTGGTTGTCGCACGATGTCTGGCCGAATCAGACTTCATGCATCTAACCGAATCAGACGTAGGTTAGCGTCTGAACGGCATCTGAAGGAAAGGGCGACGAGGAAAGCGACTAGAAAAAAAGGAACAAAAGTCGTGTAAAAAAGAAGAAAAATTGTAAAAAAAACAAAAACAGTCCTCGCACGGACTCGGGTTTTCGGAGTTGCATTCATGTCCACAGGTCGCGTGGATGTCGCATTGTGTCAAAGAATTCAAACCAAATCCGTACCCCCTGCACGCGGGTATATGCTAAAGTAAAATTAAACACAAGAACTTAACATGTTATGAATGCTTACATATATAAGTTAACCATGTTTTTCTTCCCACTCCAATATTGGACAAAGTAAATGAAAGAAAATTTTTATAATCTCGTTCAGATATCTAACCAAACAGGTTCTCTTAACCATAATACATTGGGTGTAGTACACGGGGTGTTATATATTTTCTAATAACATATATTATTATAAATCTATACCTTCTAATAAAAGATGGTTTTATATGACACGTGTCATTCATTAAAGAGGATGTTGAAACATTTTCCCGCTCAAAATTAAGAATCTTTTATGTATGGAAAGAAATCAAAAACATAAATCACCCATAATATTCTCTTTTAAAATTTCAATTTATCTTATTTACATCTCAAAACTCAATGTGAAAACGGAAAATAAACAAATTAGCAAATAACGCATTGCAGTTTACGGCCTACACTTATGTTTGCCGACCCGCACGCTCAACCTGATACATAAGTGTCATTATGAATTTTTCTAGATATCCATCATCAAGAATATTTGTATGCCTATTTTTCTTACCATTTTTTTAATTAATTTATAGGATTTATAAGACACCAATTTTAAAAGCTTCGATATCTAATTTTGTATTAATACTGTATTTTTAGTTTAAATCTATTTGTCCAATGCTCAAATTAGAGTTTTAACAATTTGTGTTTCTATTTTCATATGTAATGCACAACTTATTTTCAAATGTTATTTTTTCGCAAAGTAGAATTCTATTTTTTATATTTTCATCCGTGTAACACACGGGGCTTAATCTAGTTCCTAATATGCATTGCCTTTATGATGTTCTCCTTATGCCAAATATGTGAAGGGTTGTAATAATGTGTCACTTCTTTATCAATCTCCCAAACGTTCTCTCAATATTTTTTTTATTGATTCGTGAGCTTTTTTAAATACCGTCTTCGTTCATCATCTAGATATGGACTAGAAAACGATTTAACAATGGTCGGATACTTTGGATAAATCTCATTGTTTAGATAATAGCCATGATCATACTCGGGATCATTTGCATAGAACGAATACCCAATGCTTCTACTATTTATGAAAGTCCCAAAAAATAGATTATTTTTCAAAATTTAGATCGTTTTTCAACCCATGTTCCCCAAGGTAGGCATGCCAAATCCAAAGAACATATGATGCCAAGTGATGTTCTAAGAGTGCTCTACTAAAACAAAACTAGATACTCTAACCTAGACTCGGCCTAAACACTCGAGTTAATCTCTGGAAATCCTAAACTTATACCACATGGACATGCAAGTGTACATATCATTGTAGTATACAGCGTACAAATAACGAAAACTAAATTATGAAAAGGAATTGAATTGGATTTAGCGGTTTTATACGAGTCCTAAGAAAACTTTAATAAACTACGGAATCAAGAAGACTAGCTAGGAAACCAACACTAAGACGAATTCAGTAAGAAGACAAGCAATACCTAGGTTATGAATCTTGTTTGTGAATCTCGAGTTCCTCTCGGTACAAAAACTATGATGGAACTATGGCATATAGGTAAGACACCTCTAACTAATTAGCAACATAGTGTATCCATGATTATTCTTAATGTGTCACTAGAAAGAAACATAAAGGGCATGTGAAATACAACCGTTCGTTGGATTAACTCTCAACCTCACCAGCAAATACTAAAGTACCCAAAAGACAACTCACCTCTCAATCTCACTATATCAACGCGCTCAGAAGTATAAAAGGGCAACCTAAAAACGTACTCTTGATAAGACATAGGTAGGGGTGTTAATCGGGTCAACTCGGTCGGGTTTCGGGTTGATAGGATCAGGTTAGTTGGGTTTTTTAAAATAAAAATACTCACCCGAAACCCGACCCTATTAAGGTTCGGGCTTGTCAGGTTAGGGTTAGTCGAGTTTCAGGTTAATAGGATCGAGTTGATAGGGTGAATTAGGTTAACGATTAAAATTCAACATAATATTATGTAACTGATCAATTTCTTATCAACATATGAATGTATATGTAAATACATGTATATTAACTTAAAAAGAGTGTAACTCATAATTTAGAAATTGTTCAGTGTCAAAAAATGTAAAAGTTGACTTTTTTTGTGAAACAGATGGTGCTAAACTCGATTACGCACGGAGAAAGCAACCAATATAACTCAAAATGTTCTAAAAGTGTGATTCATTATGTATTAACCAAAACTAGGTATATACGTTTGCTTGCGCGTTGCGCAAGCATTAAACATACCAAAAAAACAAAGGTTATAACAGGCTTAGAGAATATGTGAATGCACAATGGTTTATTGTGGTTGCGGGTATAAACAGACAATCCATCAAATTTGCCACGCCAACGACATCGCCATTCTAGAATTCCAAAAACCAAATATGTTATTTAATTAATATCCAGATCACCATTCAGTTTCAATAATTCATCACATCTAACAATTTTAGTATGGTGAAAAAACACAAAAAAGTAATCAACAATTTTATCCAAAGACCCATGAAAATTCCTCAGATTCCCTTGCAATTCACAATTTTATCCAACTATTAATTTCATTGATGAAAACAGTTATGATCATAGTTTTTATTAAAAAAAACACTTCTAAACAATAAAAGTGAATAATATCACAAAATCATAATGCAAAAACATTAGCAAACATAAAAGCAGGCTCAAGGGGTTTGACATAACATTGTCATGGCTGCAACGGATGCCACGCCATGAAGATGTTGAAACCCCATCATCATCATTGCCTTTTTCAAATAAAAACAACAGCTGAAACATACCAACCATAAACAACTTCATCAAGACCATCAATATGTATGAATCAAATAAAAACCAAGGGATTTCGCCCATCACATGTCTTAGTTGAAACCATCGCTCATATCATCCTCGACCCACCGTCACTACCATCGATCCAAACAGTAAGTGTAAAAAGGCAATCAGGGTTTAAACCCATCAACCCACCATCACCAACAGAACCTAGGGTTTATACCCTAAAAGAAATCAGGGTTTAAATCAGTGACATGAAGCTATTGATTTTAGTAATTCTCAAACGAACCAACACTACCGTTGATGCCAGATCCAACAAAGATCTGACATTAACAACATCAATCCAAACCAGAAACACACACAAATCCAAGATCCACAATCATCTCCGACATAAACGCCGGAGATGACAACATGCAAAACCAAACCATTAACTATTGTAATAGGTCACAGAGATTCAAGAATCGGCAACCATCATCGGCAAAAGCCTAGGCCACCCAGATCCAAGAATCGTTCCATCATCAGCCAACACAAAGACTAAAGAACCCCAAAAGGGCGCCATGGCAATGATACACTCATACACCACCGGAAACAACCGGAAACTACAGTGAATCGGTACACCGATGATACCGAAAAAGGCCTAAAAAAAGTAGCTGGTGGAAAACACAAAACCACTCCGGTATGCAAGAGAGAGAGAGAGAGAGAGAGAGAAGGGGAGGGGGGAGAAAAAGAAAAAAATGAATGATAGAAATCATCGATACAAATGTTAAAAGACCTGTAATTTACAAATGTGAAATACAAAACAACCCCTTAATTTATTCATACTTGCGAGGGGGTAAAGCTGTAAAAATTACCAATATATGTGGCCAAACTTCAAACTATATAAAGCAAACTGCTGAATTCTTTGTGTTTTAATATATATATAATGTTTTAAAACCAACAATATATGGATAACTTTCACCATAAGATAACCTAACAAGAATGAAAATGAGTAGCAAAAAAATTCAAAAGAAAAAACCATTAGTTAAAACATGACATGGATATAACTAGTAATTGTTGAATGATATTAACGTTATTCGGGGAATAAAGTTTTTGTTTCTAAAACAAACCCGAAACCCGACCCTATTTAAAAATCAGGTAGTCAGGTTAACCCGAAAAACCCTATTAAGACTTTTTGACCCTATTAAACCCGACCCTAATTAGCTTATTCGGGTTCGAGTTGGGTCGGGTTAATCGGGTTTGGGTATTTTGGACACCCTTAGACATAGGATAGCACTAAAACTAGAAAAATCTAAGGAAACCTCATCTCAGACCATTTGCACCTAAATACCTAATCACAAAAACAATTGCGACTATATAGTACCTCTCAGTCTCAAGATAGGTAAATTAAAAAGATCCAATTAATTCTCAATCACTAATCCTATGAAATACTGAGATCTACCAAACCATAAACTATTCACAAACACACTCTAAACAACATAACATGAATCTATATCAAAAAGACGTTCAACAAGATAACATGTGGAACAATAATAATCACATATCTGAATATACGTAATCACATCAAATGAATCATAATCAAGTTTTCTACTAAAGCATTAATCCATCAACATATAATCCATAAACCAAAATCCAAAAATTCAACAAACCATCATCAAAACTTAGGTAGCTATATAATGTTTGCGAGTGGAGCAAAGAATGTTTGATTTCCATAATCTCCTTTTTAAGGGAAAAACATCTTATCATTACTTCATCAAAGAAGTTACATTGCATCATACCTATAATTGTTTAAATCGCCTTTATCAAACTTTTTATGAATCATATATATGAAGGAGGAGTTACATTACATACATACCTCATTGATTTCAACCGAGTCTTGAAAGTTTGACAAGATTTCCAAGAAAGTATTCCCGAAGATCTCGCACTATTTTGTATGAAATCGAAGGTGAACTTGTCTGGCGTCGGATCTTAATTTTTCTAAACCACGGCTCCAAATTAACGACCTCCATTCCTCATCTGTAGAAAAGGAATCAATTAGCACATTAGATTGGGTAGTGTTCAAGATTTGAAGATTTTTGTTTACTCTCTAGGCCTTTATGAGTCTTTTTCGGGGTTGTGCCCCAGTAACATATATGACATGTTGAAGGGACTATCATGCACATTATCAAAGTCATGCATATCAAGCCATGTTTAATTTAAGCTCCTAAAAGGTGAGGTCTAAAGTGTAAATGTGAGGTTTTTAGAATGAGTGGGTTGTGATCAAACGATAGTTGAGTTCTTTCCCATTTTATTGTAGTTATAAAAATTATTTACTATTTTGATGTAGGTATAGTGATCAGACATGTGTTCGACCAGTTGCTTAGGAAGTTATTGTGAACTAAGACTGTCAATCTTGCTTAAATTTTCTCCATTGTCCTTGATGTAAGTAAAAGATCTACCACCCATTTGGTGTTCCGAGAGGCCGGATGATGATATGAAATTGTTGATATTATCCGCCCATGTTTGACCAAAAGCTAGGGCTGAGCCACATAGGGCCGACCCCATTCTTTTTTCGATGTGTAGAATAATTTATATACCGAAAAATATAGCGAGCCCAGTCTTTTTTTATTATCTAATTAAGTATATATAAACTCGTTCGTATAATTAGTTGACAATAGTTTTTTTAGACTGACGGTTGGTGCAGTTGACATTCAATAGTCGTAAGCGTAAAAGTTATAATATCATCGTAACAAAATTAAAATATATGTTTTATTTATAACTAAGAACAAGATATGTTTGTATTTAATCTATAAAATAAATATCATAATATATTATGTAGGATAACTTTTTACGGTGATATGCAATTCGAGTTTAGTGAAATGCATCTTCGATATTAGCTTATATATGTTTATTTCGATCATAAAGGATATATTTTAAACATTAGTTGTTAGTGTTACACTTAAGAATGACGCTATCTCTTTAAAGAAAGAAATTTAAGTAGCTTATGTCCGAAGAGCTAAATTATTTAAAAAAGTAAAAAAAATCATTTCAAAGTAAATGACTCATGACAAAAATAATGTAGATCTAAAATACAACACAATTAATAGCAAAAATAGCTTCTTACGAGGTTAGGTTTATGACGCATCCAAATAAACAAACCTTAATTTATGTCAACTACTACACATATAAAAATATATATTCCCCGTCAGTTTTCTCATAATTATTTTTTAATATAATTATCTATAGTTTGTCTTGAAGATTAAGATAAGATAAATGTTAAATCACATTAAACAAGTCCATAATTATTGGGAGGACACTGTCAAAGAGCACAATTAGACTAATTCAAATAGTTAGACAAATTTATTTGAGTAAACTATTATTTTCATAGTTATGGTTGACACAAATTTGAAACTTTTAAGCATCTTCTATAGTTTTATGTGGTTATTTATTAATCTATTATTTTTTAATTGTTTTTTTAACATTAATATTTTAATTTTAAAAGGGAAAGACATCACATATTATTTTATCATAGTAACAAATTTACTGTTAAACTATGTAAAATACAATAACCAATATATAATTACTATAATTTAATACAACATAATAATACTATAGTTATTAAAGGCTTTGATTATACATACACTAAATCGGTTATTGAAACCGTATCTATCTATAAATACAACATAACAATACTATAATTATTTCAGCAACCCTATAGGATGCATCTTTAACTAACATTTTAATCAGATCAAAGACTCCTATAAAATATTAAAAAACATAGCATTCAACATTAAAAATAAGCATTAAAATCCAAAACTTTTCAAAGCTTTGAACCAAGAACAATAGTCCAATTTGATCATCCAATCCCTTCCTGAAACCCACAAAATCATCAAATCATTTGACAATAAAATTCAAAAGACATTAATCTAACTGTTTTAATCTAACGGATAGAAGCGACAAGTTTTGAAAACCTCAGTGTAATCAGAGGGCTCTTAAAAAACTTTTATAAAAACTTCCAACTAGCTACAACTAGTAGGCCGGATTTGAACTTTTAACCTCGTAATAAGTACAAATATATTATACCCCAACACTGCCCTTTAGCAAACTATATTTCTATAATATTATCTGTTAAAAGTGAGACAGCTAGATAGTTAATTAACGTTTGTTATTTCTTTTTCTAGTATACATGTTACTAGTAATTACTAGACTTGATAAAGACGTACACTATTAGATAGAATTAAACCAAGTTATATGATTGTTTAATTTCAACGGGTTAGTTTTGACTAATAATAAAGAAAACCACAATAGTAAACAAATCTATATATACCATACGAGGAAGGTTACAAACTGTTTTTTTTTTCAGTTTGTTCCTGCGTCTAAATAAGATCACTAAAATAATTACGCAAAAACAAAATTTCAAACAAACTGGTAATTACGCAAAAACAAAATTTCATCAATGAAAAAATGCATGTAAATATATTAACATACTTATTATTTTCCGGATGTTAAAAAAAATTATAATTTTTTGGTTTAATTTGTGTTCTACATGCAATTTAAGAGCTTCACTTACCGCATTCATTTCAAATCTAATTAATTTTTTTGGTTAAGGTACTCTAATTGATTAAAGGATTTTCAAATCTCATCTATGATTCAATAGCATTCACTTAGGGCTGGCATATCGTGTCAGACACAACACGATAAGACACGAACACGATAAGGTCAAACACGAACACGACACGATAACTTATCGTGTCATTTTTTCCAAACACGAACACGATAAAAAACATGTTACACGATAAGACACGATAAAAACCCAATTTTAAAAAAGTTAAAATTTTCAAAAAAGTTTATAAGTCTTAAATAATAAATATGACTTAATATGATAATTCTTAAGACACAAAACAACAAAATTACATAAAAATAGTATTTATCCATAATAATACTTGATAAACGAATATGAAAAAAAGATTAAAAGTCTATTAAAGTCCATCTCCACCTCCACTCTCCACTAACATTTCATATATATAAATATTAACAGGTGACCTATCGTGTTAACAGATCTTTAACCTGTTAAGACACGATAGATAACGTGTCTTTATCGTGTTAACCTGTTAATGACACGGCACCTGTTAAGGTCAAACACGAAACCTGTTAATTCCGTGTCGTTTCTTGTCGTGTTATCGTGTCCGTGTCAGAAATTGCCAGCCTACATTCACTTATTCATTTCAATAAATAACTTTTAATTACAACTACAAAGTTTTCACAAAGTGTTTAAAGATTTTTATTAACTTATCTTTTAATATTAAATATCACTACTTTATCAATATGTTAGTAGTTACTAGGAGGTAGTTACTATTAAATAATACTAAAATCATTTTTTAATATTAATTATTGTAAGAATACTTAAATTCCATCATATTTTTACGAGTTGAGTTCCATATGAAAAATATGTTTTCACGCATGTAACTGAATGTGCCACTTATAGAGTAAAAAATATAGACAGATGTAAAATAACTAATATTAAATAAAAAAGGTTAACATACAAATAAAATGTTTTTCTTTAAGAAACATATATTTAATTCATGTAATATGTAACTTCCTTTTAAATATAAGTTTTATAAAACTTTGAAACTACTTATTATTCATGATCCAACCCGTATAACACACGTTCTAAAAACATTTTGAGTAGACATTTAAGATTTTTATATTTCATGACTATGTCCGTATAACACGCGAAATAAAAACTAGTATAATACAAACATTACCATGCATCGTGTAATAAGACCATGTGTATTGGTTAATGCCCATATGAGACATTTTCTCTCATATGGACATTGCTTCAATATAAGGCATTATAGCTAAAATAATGTAATGGTTAATGCATAATATAATGTTCCTCGTCATCATCCGCTTAGTAAGTAAATTAACCTTCTCTTAATTTACTTTATGTTCTAGTAAGAAATTTAAATTCTTTACTATGTAATTAAAGATATTTCTTATTAAGAAAAGAATGGCAGTGTATAAGGCTTTGCAAGGAAAAAGTAATTCACAAGATAAATTAATATTTTTTTATGTAATGGGGATCAAATGGAAACCCAAGATTAAGGTAAAGTGGACCACAAAGCCTTATTAGTCACTTTAATTGAATATAATTATGATTTCTCCATTTTAATCAAATATCTTCTTTACTTTTTAGAACTGCGCCTCATACTATATATATATTAAATTATTAATGAAATTAGAAGATAATTCTTTTTTTTTAAAACGAAAAATGTATTACATTGCTCCAGTGCTTTTGCTTATATATATTCGGTTTCAAAACAGAAATTAAATCCCATTGTTAAGTGCTTAGTGCTTTGTATTTTTATTGTTATTTTGTTAGCTTGAAAGATAATTATTAGGTTATGTGAAATTGTGAATATGTGATGTTTGATTAGTTTTAATTTGTTAATTGTTATATGATTATATGTGTATAAGTGATTAGTTTGGTTGCAGGTGGTATAGACGGGCACCGTCTTTTTATTTTTTTCGTTAGAAGTATTGGTTTTTAGTTTTTAATCAATTTAATTTTTTATATATATTAGGTTTGGGTCCTTCCACTTTTATTACTAGACCCCCTTGATTTTTTATAATTAGACTCTTCTAATTTTTAAACCCATAAAACATAACCTCATTACTTCATGTATATGTACTCAAGCTCATTAACTTGTTCTTACTTAATGAAACCGGTTTTAACAAACAAACAAAAACTAACGTTGTTGCTACTGCTTTGCTTCTTCTTCTGTCGACAGCAACCAACTGCTACCCACCACCACCTTTGTGTATCTCGTCTCATCCAGCCTCTACAGTCCGCTCCGCCGCCCACCACTACTCTCTCACCGACCACTGTTGTATCCATGTTAGTTTTACAAATTACATTTTTTTTCTCAAATATTCACTTAATTAATTGCATGCGACTTTTGAACACTTGGTGTTAGTGAGCCTTGCATAAAGTATGTGCCTATATCCTATAATTTAAATTCTTAATCTTGAGCAAGAGATAATATTTGGTTGCCTTGAGGACATGCATCATGATATGATGCTAATGTTATTTAAAGCATGTTAATATGATACTTATTAATAGGCTACAACAATATATCAGCCTACATATCGCCCTTGTTAATAGGACACAATAGTTAATTAATTACAAAATTGATTTAACATATGAACGGGTAGACCTGAAATAATTGTGTAAGGTAAATTGAAAAATACGAGTGTGCATTGAAATGGTGTATTTATAGGCACTCGTGAATACTGATGAACCATATTGAGTCGACTACATTCAAAATACTTCTCGTATATTATACATAGCAATCAAATAACACAACTCGAACTATAAGTATTTGGCAAGAGGCCAATTTCCAACGAAGGTGTGACAATAATCATCTCTCTTCTTCTTTGTTTTCGGTTCATGGATTAACTCTTCTACCGGATTATCAAGATGATAAGTAATTAATCTTGTTCGGAGATTCATCAATTTTCTACCATTATTTGATTTGATCTTTCGATTTTAAATTAATTATCATAGAACCTTCCTATATAGTTTAAAAGACAAAAAAAGTCTTACAAATAAAAGGTTTACATGAAGTACGGTGGTTGTAATGACATAAACAATACCATAACCACCGTACTTCATGTAAATCTTTCTACCTTATAAATTGTATGAGACTAAATAGGATTTTCGTTATTGCATTAGTTAACTATATATAACCGGAAACACCTATCTAATGATTTTACTATAAGGCACTTGATTTCTATGACTAAAAATATTAAATATAAATAATCATATAGTTTCATTAACAAAAAAGTGTACTGGAAATAATTAATAAATATGAAAAAGCATGTTGATATTACATTAACTAGGATTAGTCCACCATTTATAGTGGGAATAAGTCATGATTAAGCAAATTAAATAATAAATAATTTCACTTTCAAAAGGGTACCAAAGTGTTACCACCCATCCACTTGCCCCTTAAAAGTAAAGCATGTTATTCTTCTAATCAATTTCTTTGAACATTATAGTAAAACTCACTTAATATAATATTGTTTGTGCATTTTTTAAGAGACGTAAATATATATGATATAATATATATATATATATATATATATATACAACAACCGGGCATTCGACTCGTATTCTCTATCCCGGTTGTCCATAGTAGGAGTTGAGTACCTACCGGAGTATACGTTTAAACTGGGCCAACTTAAGTTCAGAACCTCAGTCCACTCTTTCAGAAGGAAACCACTTGCCTAAGAACATCTATTATCAAAACCCCCTATGGATCAAGATTTAAACTTGCGATCTCAATCATAAGGTCGGCTCGCTCTATCATTTCCAAAAACCACAGGGACAATTTCCCAAGTGCAAGAGATATAGATATATAATACTGTTATATATATACTAGGTTAATTAGAAACTATTATTGCATATTTACCCCTCAAAACCTCTTCAATTTCTTTTGTGTTTTATCATTTTTTTCCGACTCATCACGAGATTCTAGGTTAATAAGTAAAAATGAAGAAAAAAAAATTAGCGAAAGAAAAAAAAATCTTAGAAAAAAATGCAAGAAACAAGTAAAAATATGCAATAAAACTAGTTAAAGTGAGTTATGCGATTTTTAAAGTTTAGCATAATGTAAAGAAAAAATGTTCACTATATAGACTATTTTTAATAAAAAAAAATTATATCTAAATAGGTAAATTTACACATTATAAGGTTTGATAGGGAAATATGCAATTGAATTTTTTAAGTTGGGTAAATATGTAATTAAGGGGGATTTGAAAGAGGAAATATGCAATTAAGGAGGATTTGAAAGGAGAAATATGCAATTAAAATTTTAGATTGGGTAAATATGCAATTAAATAACTTTAAGTTGGAAAATATATCATTGTCCCAAAGTTTTGTTGTAAATATTAGGGTATGGTAGACGGTTATGAAATTAAATCCTATATGTTAGACTTCACTTTATCGAATTAGCCAATTGAAGCCTGGCAACCTAATAGTAATAGACCTGGGACAAGATGTTAAAGGTGGCACTGAGCCAAAACTAAACAAGATGAACTATGAAGCTGGATTATATTAGCAGGTTAAACTAACAGTGAGCATGACATGACATGATGTTTCATTCAACCTTGATGGCTTTGATCTCGAGGCTAAACTCAATGGCGAGTTTTATTTTAAAGGCAAGGAGTATAAAGTAGTATTATCCATAAGTTAAAACTTGACTCATTATTTTTTTTATTTGGTTTTTTACATATTTCCTCTTCCTAAGCCCATCATTTACATATTTACCCAAGCGTAAAGTTTAATTACATATATCCCCTTTGACATAATAAATTACTCATTTACTCCTTCTTTTATACAAATCATAAGAAAATATATAATATATTTATCAGGTAAAATAGTAAATCAAAAGACTATTTTAAATAAATTGGGTAAATATGTAATATATGTGGTTTAGGAAGGGGAAATATGTAATTGAATTTAAGGAGTGGATAAATACGTAATAAATGATCTTATGAAGGGGATATATGTAAATGCCTCTTTTTATTTAACTTTTTAATTTATTTATTTAGTTTATCATTATCTTTAAAGTTGGATCTATTATAAATATTAGCTGACTAGTTATTATCTGTTTTGTTTGTGTTATACTGTTATTGAACCTTTGAGTTTGTTTGATGACTTAAAAGATAATTATTAGACTTTTAAGTTATTTAGTCGTTTTTAAAAGTAAGTTATGACGTGACATGTAATTTTATTTTGTATAAATAGATTCAGCATGCTGTCATGTGGCCTATAAATTAGATTTATAGGAGTCACAATGTTGTTGTGTGATCTATTATTTGAGATTAAGAATTGATTTAACAAGGGTGTAAATGCGTATGTCTCAATATGCTAATTTGACTTTTATGAAAAAATGTATTAAACGTATTTGCGAATTACTCAATTAGATAATGAATAACCGAGTTAAATTGGTGCTCAAAATGGTCTATGATTTAGGGCTCTTCATTGATATTTGTTCGTGTTTGGCTTGTTTTTAACCGAACCATGCCAATAGTTTACGGCCAAGGGAGACGATGAGGCTAAAAGCAAATTGCCCTGGTAAAGACGGTCCCTTATCGGTTTAGGATTTTGCTTTAAAATTTAGAGTTACAACTTTTTATTGAGTTGATTGATCTAGACGTGTAAATATATTTGCATATTTGTATACAACGGGTTACGTTGGCAAATTGCCAATTATTTTTAGCTCAAGTGATTGAGGTGTCTTTATAAAATTATGAGGTCTAGAGTTTAAGTCAAAATCTGACAACAGAAATTGGTTTTCAAGTTGGGCAACGAGTTTTTCCCACCTAAGATAGTTTTCTCATGACGAAGGAAAGTAAATGATCGTGTGTACTAATCCCTAAGGGATCCAAATTGTCGTTAAAAAAAAGAAAGTGTCAAATCGAATAAGGTGGTATGCAAAAAAAGTACTCCGTATATATGTTTGGTGTGTGGGGTAATCAAATAAACGAAGGAATTAAATTGAAAGGAAGAGAAAATACAGTGTACAAATAAATGAAATAAATCATTACATTTATTATCATGTGTTGATTATCCTGTAATAATGAAATAAATCATCGTTTTATGTTATTTTGATAGGACAGGAGTAGACGAAATGATGAAATACAAAGTGTTTTACGATGGTGACGGCCAATGATAGCAATGACCGATGGTGATCGGTCATTGTGTAATAAATTATTTATTTCTTTTAACCAACCGAACTTTTTTTCATTCTTTTAAATAGCTCGTTTTATTTAACCTTTCATTCCTGCATGCCGAACGTTCGCATACTTCAAGCAAACACATTGATCTAAAAAGCCAATTCAAGATAGAGCCTAAAATAAATCTATGTATTGAGTTACTATATAGTTTTTGATGAACGTTTTAATCAATGAGCCACTGTAAAAAAACCGTAAACAAATGTTAATTTTCCTCTATCTATCAACCCGATAACCGTTCACCGGCTCGTTGCAAAACCGTTCGCAGTTCATTTTCCAAGCCTCGTAAAAGAATCGGTTTCCGGATCACCCCGTTCATCCCGACTTGCAAACATCTCTCCCACACTTGTTCTTCAGCACTCGCGGTCAATGCAATAATCAACGGTCTATTTCGGCTTCTAAACTTCCGAACCCGCGTAGCAACTTCAAAACCGTCCATCTCAGGCATGTGGAGATCCAAAATGACGACATGAAACGGGCTCATTGTGGGACCGAGTGAACTCAAACACTCGAAACCAGATGACACTGTTGTGACTTGACAACCGAGTTTTTCAAGAAGCTTTTTGGTTACCATTCGGTTTACACCGTCATCGTCTGCTAAAATTACTTTAAGGCCCCTGAAGATGGAGTTTGACATTGGTTGGTCAATGAAGTTTCCAAGGTCAAACTTTGGTCTGCTGAATGTTTGTTGAATTTGAAATCTGAGAACTAAACTTGTGCTTTGTATGTATCCTTGTGAATTTGTTGACATCCATATTTTTCCTTGCATCATCTGCAATTGTTTTTGACCAAATTCAACTTTTTATAAAGAAAACACAAAGCAAAATGAACCAAAAAAAAACATAATATTGACCAATAGTCAAAAGTCAAAAGTCAAACTCAAAAGTCTAGAACTACGCGGAAATTCCCTAAAGATCCAACATTTCCGCCATATAAACCGATTCGTTTATAAACAGGTTGATCTAGGTTATGTTTCATCTTTCCGTCAACCAGAACCACCCAATGTGTATATATAACATGTTGAAAAAAATCGGCACAAAAAAGTGTAACCCTGCCTACTTCAACCTAACCCGACACGTTCCTAACCCACCCTTTATGATGCATAACAAGTTTCATCAAGTAATGTATAAAACCAAAGTGTATGATTAGTTATAAAATATACTCTCAACGTCCCATTTTAAATGTTCATCTGTCCTTTTTTGGTTGTCCCAATTTAAATGTCCATTTCAAAATAGAAGTATAATTTCCAAATTTACCCCTAATTATTTAACGCAAAAGCTACTTTATAACTAAAAGAAAAAAGACTTTAACGGCATTATTGTCATTTTATAGGTTGAAAATATAATATAATCAACTTTTTTTAAACTTTGTGTTGTGGGTCCCATAACACTTAAAAAGGGACGGAGGGAGTAAAACTTAAGCACAGTAAGTGTATTGGGTCGGCCTAACATAATCCTACTTACTTTGGCCCGACCCGTTACCCCTCAAGAATTTATGGGACAAAACAAGTGTCAAATAACATAGCAGTGATAAAAAAAAAGTAACCAAACCTGTACAAGTTTCTTGCACATAGTGAAGCTCAAACTGTCTTTAACTCGGTCCGCCTTTTGCCTCTTAACTTCCGAATTCATACTCAAAACCGCTAGTTCTGATTGAAAACCTCCTTCACCAGTCCCTATTTCAAACCTCACATTTATAAACTCGTCACCCGTGGGTCGACTTGTTCCCCATCCTTTATTATCATTTCCATTCTCCAAACTAACACGAAACATAACCAACCTCCCGTTTTCACTAACATTAAGTAAGTTACCAACCATATGTAATAACACCTGAAACGTCCTCGTTTCATCACCCAAAACCAAATTAGGAATCGAATTAGGAACCTCCATAGCGAACCCGAATCCTTGATTAATACATAAACATTTTACTAAACAACAAGCTTCCTTAACCATTGAATGTAACTGAAACGGTCTTATTTCTAACGGTAACCGGCCAGTATCTTTAGCGGATATCTCCATTACATCGTTTATTAAAGTAGACAAAACACTGCTTGTTTTTGTCAGCGTGTCGATAATATTGGTTTGATTTGGGCTCTTTTTTTCATCTTGAAGGATGGAAAGAAGACCCATTATCGAATGCATGGGCCGTCTCATTCCATGACTCATAACTTTCTGAAACGAGTTTCGGGCTTGACTCGCCATCATGGCGTTTTCTTTAGCTTGTTGCAAGACACGGTTTTGTTCAACTAACTTTTCACGCATCGACTGTGATTCTTCAAGAACTGCAGCGTGCGACAGTGCCACCGCCACTTGGTCAGCCACCACCTCCACGATTTGCATTTCATCAAAACTCCATTTTCTTTCGGCTTCATTAGGAAGAACCAAAACTAATATCGCGTAACATGTGTCAACTAATTCAGGGGTCCCGCGGCTCCCGCCTTTAAAATTTGAAACATGAAGAATCGGCATACGGATTGCAGCCACAGGACCCGATTCTTGTAATCCGCCTCTACTTTGAACCGAAAGTAACGAATCTGCCCTCAAAATCGTTACACCTTTCTTCTGCGTTATCTCTAATACATCCGGGTCGTTTCTTGGAATGGAAGAATGGTAAGGTGAAGAATTAGGTCTTAACTCGTGAGTTAAATGCATTTCGGTTTTTTCTTCATTTAGCATCCAAACAGCACAGTTTTGAAGAGCTAAAGTATTTGAAAGCTCAACTAAAGTGGTGTACAAAATCGTATGTCGATCCAACGACTTTCTGATCTCGTGTGTAAGCATACGAACATGCCAACCAGCTTCTTTTTGCTTTTTCATAATTCCAACTTCTTGATCGAGTTCCAACACGTTTTGTTTCAAGAAAAGCTCACGAACTTTGAATTTAAGCAGCAACGGAATCAAAGTCAAAAGGGTGATTGCAGTCGCGCAAGAAACAAGAGCAGTTAACAATTTAGCAACTGTTAACGCCATCATCAACTGGAATGTTTGATTGCCATAATACCCCCAACCGTTTATCAAATGGGTCAAACCGCAAAGGACTATGAATGCGATGAATTGAACAAGAACCCATTTGAAAGGCACATTTGAACAACTCAAAAAGTAAAGTAACTCAAGTGGGATTGAGAAATAAGCGATTGCTATCAAGAAATCACTTACTCGTTGGCTTTCGATTATATGTGCATTCCAAGATCCTTCATCATCACAATGACAATGAGCAAAATCGTTGTCGTTTGCTAACGATACAGTGACAATCAAAGAACTAACCAAAAATCCAAGAACCAATTTTTTCAACATCTTGCAACCCAGAAAAGGGGAAATGAAATCCTAAAACCTAAACCCAGAAAAGATTCAACCCAATAATCTTCAAACCAAGCAAAACCCCATTTCAAGAGCACATCAAGATTCAAGATTGTTCATCAAGATTCATGCTTTGTTCATCAAGATTATCAAGAACCCTAAAAACTAAACCTAAAAAGATCCAAATCCCCAAAAAGATCTTGCCCAGTTGAAAATAACATCAAAAGAAGCAACAAATCTTTAGATCTAACAACACCCCATTTCAAGTAACCACCAAGATTCAAGATTTTCACAAGCCCTAATCTTTTTTCCTAAAATCACATCTAACATAACCCAAATCAGAAACAAAAAACCATATAAAACCAACCCACCCTACAAAACACCACAATTCTTGAAAAAAAGCTAATTTTTCAAGAAACAAACCTTCATTCAAGATCAACACAAGCTGAGCTTCAGAGCCTTATTTGGTCAAGTTTCTTGAACCTTCAACCCTAAAACCCTGAATCAACAACAACCCACTTCAAACCAGACGAAAATCAAGCTCATTAAACCACCACACCATTTATTCCATCAATCAATCAATCACCAAACAAATCTCAAGAACAAGAAGAAGAAGAAAAAAGACAATAGTCTGCAAGTTTCTTGTGTTTCCAGCTCCTTTTGAACAGTTATCTATACACACCTATCATTATTACTATAATAATATTATGTATACAGATCAATCTTTGATCAAGATTGAATTTTTTTTGGTGCAAATACTAAAATTGGACAAAATAATGAAAAAGATATGGAATTTTAAATGTAGTGAAAGCACTAATTTTTGATTTCTGGGTCCTGGTTTTGATCACATGAAGAGAACCTAGACATATATCTTTACTTGCTCATTGGATTATACACCAAATTGTCATGAATATAATAAGAAATATAATAAATAAATACTTTTCCATCCCCACTAAGGAATTAATAAGTCGGTACATTTTCAAAGATTGTGTGATATTATTATTTTTATTAAACTTGGTTATAAGATATTTAGAGAAATGCATGCAACTTGATTCAAAAGTATTTGTTACTTTATCTTTTTGGTTATTTTAATTGACAAATAGTGATAAAAATGCAAGTAGGGATTAGATATATACTAAATTGGTGAGGTCTACATAACAAACAAAGTTAGCATCTTTTCATGTCTATGATGTTATGTGTTAAGGAATTTTAGTGAAAATACTAATAATGAGTATGTTAGTATAAAGGGTTAGGTTATTGATCATGAGATTTTTTTGTAACGTTATAATTCATTATTTATATATAAATGAGATTTGACATGTTACATCAGTTTTTCACTCATTTTTTTATAAACATTATTTTAAATGCATTCTATAACATTATCATAATATATTCTCACATGCAGCATGATATATCTTTTTAAGGCAAATACATTATGTATTAAATAATAAGGACTAATAAGGAGCTAAAAACCAAAAGTATGCAAGAATGATAAAATAAGATAATAACATGAAAGCCAATGGGGTTAGTGGCCCATTGGTAACACAATTGTGTTAGGAGCACTAGGTCAAGGGTTCTAATCCTGCTGATCACGGGTTGTGATGTATTTCTCCTTGAAAATCAAGGTGTTGCTGTTAAAAAAAAGATAATAACATGAAAGAAAATAGTCAAAATACACAACATATGCCTACAAGCAACCACTCAACCTGGACAAAAGGAGAAGTTAGCCAATGTGATCGGCCCTTTATTTTTGCTTTTGCTTCTCAGGCATAGCAAGGCACATACCACAATTTCCCTGATAATCATGCTAACTGAAGGGGCAACATTGTTAATATTAGATTCTGATGCTTCCATATGACCTATGTTGCCACCATAAAAACCGCATGAATTGCTTGTTGAAGTTGTCATCCCCTCTGAGTAAAGTAAATGTATTAAAATTATCTAGCTCATTCGGTGGTTGAATAAGAATACATCAACCCTGAGAAGGTGAGTAAGAATATACCAACATAAACGGTAGATTTGAATAAATAATAATAACTAATTAGATGAGTAATCTCACAACAAGACACAACAAGATATATAATGATTTAATGTGAATTATAAAACGAATGATAGTACTAACAAATAAATAAATAATTAATGATGGTTAATAAATAGGAAAGTTAGATGATAAGATATACGATAACTAATGAAATAAACTAACTTTTGTGTGGTTTATAAATTTTTAAGACTTTTAAATATCTTAGCATCTATAAAATGATTTATAACATTTTTATTATAACTATTAAAGATTAATGAAATTGATTTTATATAACATATATACTAACTATGATATTCAAGAATTTAATAAAATGATTAAAGCTGTTTAAAATACAAAAAGAAAACTAGTGGGGTTTGAACCCATGTCACTTGGCTCGCTATTGTGTGAATTACCCGGAAAACCAAAGAGCACTTCTGGTTTTTATATCGAAATTGATAGTTTAAATACAATAACATCTGATATGGTAAATCTAGTCTATAGAAAAAAACTACTTATACACCCGAGTTAAAATTCTAGACAACCTTAAACTTAAACCACACAACAGACAAGTGTACCTGTCAATGTAGTATAGCTCTAAGAAATCCGGATATCTAACCTAAAGGACACGAGAATAACTAAAAAATAAACTAGTGAAAAGGAATTTAATCGATTGCGGGGTTGGGGTTCTGTGACAACTAATAAAAATGAGAATAACTAATGAAACTAAAGAATCAACTGGAAGAACACTAAGATGAAGACAAATATGGATAAAGACACTACATAGGTAAAAATCCTGATTATGAAACTTGAAGTTCTAACAGTTATGGAACATTGATGGAATTGGGGTTTAATAATACGATGTCTTTAAGCAACCTACTGATCTCGGATCATTCTCCAGGTGTGAGCAATAAGAAACCCTAAAGGACGTGTTAATTACCGATTAAGTGGATTTTTTCAGTCTCTCCAACGACACTCACGTACCTAAATGATAACCCACCTCTCGGTCTCGCTATCAAAATAAACATAGCATGCATGAGGTAACATATAGATGATTGATAAAAAAACCAAAAAAGCACTATAAATAAGATAGATTGGCAAATCATTTCAGCCAATCCTAAAACACTAATCACTAAGACAATCCCGATTAACCTTTAGTTCTCTATTTCTAGTTAAGTACAATTTTTGGATTTAATTAATCTATCATGGAATTTCTATGATATACCGAGCTCTAGAAAATCACCAACTAGTCATAAACCCAAAGTCACATGACCTAGATATGTAACTTTCTATGAAAGACATTCAACAAGTTAACATATGTCACTAAGTAACATTTACTTCTCAATCTCTAGTTGACTATCTGTGTGTTTTTTTAATTGTTTTATAATTTTACACTTTTTGCCTCTCAACTTAATTTAACATGTTTACAACTTTGACTCTCGAACTTAGTTTTGAAATATTTTCGACTTTGACATCCGCTTTTGACTTAGTTATCATTTTGACATTTAAGTTTGGATATGTCTTCGTATTTTAATGTGTCACATATTATGGTTTTATATTGTAACGTGTGATTCTTAAAACATTTTTTTATCAACGCGTGTAACAAAGTTTAAATACACGAGACCCGACCTTCGAATCGCACGTCCTAGACTTCTAGCTATTTACTTAAGTAAAATGCATTTCACATGGTGTCACATGATGTCATTGCAAGCATAAGAGTATATTTAATTTGATTTCTTCCAACTTTAGCAACACTACTATGTGGGGGTTATGGGCATATGGTGGATCTAGCTCTATAAAAATGATCTTATAAAACATTTTCTAACAAGACATCTTTTTTTTATATAGCAATCATCATTTTCTAAATTTCATTAGCAATATTTGAAGTTTTATCATAATTTTTTTAGTTATCATTGCTCAGAGTACTCTTTTAATTGCTCAGAGTGAACTATCAAAGGGTGTCACGTGGCGTCAATGCCAGACCCTTAAATAAGTGTATATATTTAGATTTCTTCTAACTTTAGCAAACTGCCTTATGCGTCTTATGACCAGAATGCCATTACAGTGGCGAATCTAACCCAAATTCAAAAGTTACTATAATGAATTATTTTATGTCATACGCTTACACAATAATGACTTTTTTAATCTACTTTAGTATATTATATTTAACTGTAGATATTTATCAAACCATTTGTAACAAATCATCAACTTTATCATAATAATCATTAAGTTTCCATACCATTTGCAATATCCGAAGTTATATCATGAAATTTTTAAATATCATTGCTTAGGGTATCTTTTTAATTTCTTAGGGGTATTCTTTTAAATGTCCATATGTATCATTTTAATTGTTTGAGGATATCCTAAACATAAAGCGAATGAAAACTAAGAAATTTTATACTACACATGAAAATTTAAGTCATAGCCCAAACTACAGTTCGGCTTCACATACACCCATGAAGTCAAGCTAATTTTAAAGTATTGCAAGCATTACAATTTTTTTTAAGCTTTGGGAGAAACATTTAGAAAGCAACACTCTTACAAAAATGAAATTTTAATGATCTTCAAGTCTAGATTGCCATAGCTAAAAAGTTGAAAAATATATTCCCGACATCCTTTAGTCCACTTACTCCACTAGGCCCAAAATTTGCAACAAACAATGTTCACAATGTATTTAAACAATTAATGTTATTTACGCTAGGGAATTTAATATGGTTGGGGCTTGTTGGGTCGCTCATTCGACACATGAGCCAAACTAAGAGATCGGTTACATGATTACACGAGTCATAAGTTGTCAGGATGACCCGCCTAAGCCGATGGGATTAGAGTAGCAACATAAAATATTTTGTTATAGGTCTCATTTGAACAGACGACTTACCTTTTTCAAGATGTACGTAAATGGATATTACAATTGGGTCTTATTCTAATTTTAGTTGTTACGTACCAACCATATTTTTTATCTGGTTTTAAGACTGGTAATAATAACTAATATCTTGCACACTCTCGATCGAATACTCTCATATTTTTATTGTATATTGTTTATATTCGTCTATTCGACAGTATGTAATACAAATTGCTTTTGTTGTTCATATACACTCCGTAGTGTCAGCTTAACATCATATACACATAATCTACGTACGTACTAAAACCCTTTATAATTAATAATAAAAAGGTTTTAATTTAAAATTTTATTTTAGACCTTAAAATATAATTATATATAGTACGTCCAAAGATGAAATGATTGTATTATAAATAAATAAACACTTGCACGCTTTAAATATTCAATTAACGCGTATGTAGTTGGTATGTTTTATGCATGCATCAATCTGCTCATATTTCATATCACACGATAACGATTTTAACATTTTATAATATTGTTAAGAATAAAAGTAGAGGAAAATTATTTAATCGTTTATTGCAATTATTACTAGTACATCAATAACTTAATTAGCTAACACACACATGAACTGATTCAACCGTAGATCGTAGATGGAGTTTATCAAAGCCCACGATTATTTTTATGCGGCCAACAACCGTAACATCCGCCCCATGAACCATCCGAGCGTGGTAACTTTTCTTCTCGAAAACCTGACGCTCCTGCATACATACATGATACATGCACTTTCATAAACACTAAGGACGTATGCATGTTTTTCTTTTGTGGAGCGGAACTAATAACATGTTGAGACTTGTGAGAACTCCGGTAATTAACCTCTTTATACAAACTGACTAAATTGCATATAAAATTGTATATGCAATTTAGTCAATTTGGTTTAAAACTATACGATATCGATATTCGTATATGCATATATGTACATTATATGTAGATTTGCATGCATATATATGTATTTTTTTGTTTATTGAATTTTAATACTTTAAACTATGGGGTATTCGTCGTTGCCATTCCCAACTAACACCATCACCACTCACAATTGAACACTTCATTTGTTGTGTCACTCTGCTTTTATGCCACATAAGCATGCCATATAGGATAATACGTTACGTGGACAAAAGCGGAGTGACACGACACGTAAAACGTTAAGTTGAGAGTGATGATAGTGAAGGTGTTAGTTAAGAATGACAAAGGCCAATACTTTTTAGTTTAGAGTATTAAAATCCAATAACCTTACTATTTATACTTAAAAAATTAAGAGAAGATGAAATCAAAGAAATAGTGAGTGGAAATGTAAACTATTGTTTTTCAGTTTTATTGTTTTTATGTTATTAAGATAGCATGCACACGTCTTATGAGATTTTTAGGGCTCTCAAAATGTTATTAGATTTGAACCTCAGTATACGTACAGATATGTTACATATGTTATATATGTGACTGATTGATCATACATTCATACCTTTTGGTTTCGGAGCTTGGGACCGCATCAGCGGCTTCACGAGGGACTTCGGGAAGGTCATATGATAATTTCTTCCCGCGGAAGAAACAATTATAAGTGAAAGCAAAACAATCAAGATCAAAGTAAAGACATTGGGTTTCATTTTGTTAATTAAAGTGTGTATTGATGCATGCATTATGGATTTATGCCTCATATATATATACATGTGATCCGTTGACTCGTTGACTATAGTGAAATGATACAAAGTTTTCCACCTCATTTATTGTTTGGATGTTTAGTTGACTTTAATGTATTAAGTTGTACTTACAAGTGACACTATAGATTGATAAAGTACATAGGTATTTAAGAGTACATGTACATTCAAATGGGAATATGAGTTTTCACTTTTTTAACTTTTGAGTTATTCGAATTTATCATGTACGTACAAATCATTGGTAAAAATAAATCGTATGATTCTTGATGTATTATTATATTTTTGGTTTTTAATAGTGTGGATGAGTTGTATTAGTTTTCGTAAAATATTATGTTTTGTCTACACGTACTATTGTTAGGGGGCGCGTATAAGTACGTTCAAGAGGGTTTGTACGTGCATGATACATTTTCTTGTTCGTTTGTTCTTTTATCTGTTAATGCTATACTTTCTCATCACATTTTGTTAACGGTAGTTTATTACCACGAACAGTCGATGGAAAAAAATAATTTGAGTCAAGGTGCTTATCAGGAACAACATCTCTATCTCTCTCAAGGATACCGAAAAGATTTTAATATATTTTATATAATTTATGAGAAGTAAAACATATAAACTAAAAATTGCAAAGAACATTTATATTAAATGTTTTGCACTAAAGTTTGTTGCTCAATCACCCAATTCAAAGTCGTGACGCGTCGAGCACAAAAGTCTCATAAAGCGACATGGCTTGTGAATAAAAGACAAATTTTACCATTTCAACTATTGACTTAAATGTCTTCCTATATAACCTTTTTTAAGGCACATATGTTTAGATAAAATACATTTTTTTCTTCCTAGTGTGGTAGGGAATAAAACAAAATTGTTGGCTATAAGAGCATAAAATATTAAAATAGATCAATGGCGTGATCTCTTGAACACTTTATGCTAATTTTATGTAACAAGTTGATGTAAAGTGTGGAATAATTAAAAGATTTGGTGAAAAGATAAAGGTAACCTCTTAAACCCAAAAACTATTTGATGAAGTGGTCGAGACTTGAAATTATTAAGGATCAAATGTTCAAATCTTTCAATCTCTAGTAAGCAACCTGAGTTCAAGTCTGACCCAAAGAATTTTATATAAAAAGATTAGAAGTCTTGTCATGGTTGTGAGTGAGTTCGACATATTATAGATTTAAAGCATAATAAAATACTAAATTACAAGATTAGAGGATTCACAATATACTCCATATATATTTGTGAGTAAGTTCTGCATATTTTATTAAGTGGTCCTAAGTAGTTGTGAGTGAATAAAAGAGAAATATTATTGTTATATGTATATTTGGAATACACTATTCACCTATTAGTATTTTAATATTTTCAAAATAGTGACTGAGTGAACCAAAAATAAAAAATAATGATAAAAAATAAAAGATATTATTTAGTTAAAATAAGAAGAAATATGATGTGGTTATAAAATATGAATAAAAATAATGTGAATTCTCTTAGTCCCTAAAAAATATAAATTGGTTTAATAAATTACATAATTTTCTAAATAAATGACTAAAATGTCTTTTTAAATAACTAAAAACTAATAATTTTAATGGATTGGAGTTTATTTGTTTAAGTGATGATTTAAAATAAATATCTTTAATAAATTCGTGATGATCTTGTTTATTAGTCTTTTAATATATCCAAGTATTATAGCTAGTTTCTAATATAATAAAGCAAAATGAAATTTGTTTATGTGACAGACTAACAGCCTTTGAGAGCAACTTTGCTTATGTGGCATCATTTGAGAACTTCTCTCATAATAACGATTTTTTATTTGAAATATGTATCTTCTACATAATATAGCAAAATCATATTTGCTTACTTGGCATCGATTAAGAGATTTTCTCAAAATAATATTTTTATATTAAAAAATTTATATATATCTATAATGATATATTACAATAACATTAATTTTATTTTGGTCTCATAATATCTAGGAGAATATTTAAAAATTTAAAAGTATTTACATTTTCAACCCTCTCCTACTAGCGGTGTGCATGGTCAGTTATATTCGATAGGTATAAATATGAAACTTAGGGATAAAATTCGTAATAATCTATAATTAAATACCTCTGTAATTTTTAAACATACATAACTTTTTTATACGACATTGTTTTAAAAAGAAAACCACACCATAAAACCGTACATTTAATTCTCTTTAATTTGAGTATAATATTGTTATACTAAAAAACACAATATTTTTAAATAAATTTTGTGTTCCGGTTTTACCACGGTTTTATTTCAAAAATGAGTAGAACCGTCCGTGTCCATAAATATCCTTAAAATCACCACCTTAGTGTTATATTCCCGAGCGTAGCTCGGGAACTAAACTAGTATAAAATATATTATAATAACACTAATTACATATTAATCCTCTGATCTTGGAAATTTTTTAAAAAATTTAATAGTAGTTACATTTTCAATCCTCTCCTACTAGGGTGTCTGTGATTCGATTTGTATTGTATAGGGTATAAAAATAAAGTTTATGGATAAAGTTAATAAAAATACACAATTAAAAACTTTCGTATTTTTCAAGTAAACATAATTTTTATACGAAATTCTTTTTAAAAAAGCTACATCATAAAATCGAACATTTAATTATCTTTAATTTGAGTATAATATTGATACACTAAAAAAAAAATTTTTTTTTAAGAATTGTGTTCTGGATTTTCTACGGCTTTGTCTCAAAACTGTTTGAAACTGTTCGTTCCTCCATGAATATCCATAAAAATACCACTTGAATCTTGTATTCTCGAATATAACACGAACACTAAACTAATCTTTTATATATGACACACTAGATTAGTACCTGTGTACTACACGGATTTTAGTTTTATAGGTTTTAACTCAATTTACATATCAAATTTATTTTTAACATATCTCTTATTAAATCGATTTGGATATTTACAAATATATTCATATAAAAAATCATATGTTACAATAAATGATATGATTTATAATAGTTGGTAAATTTTTATTGGAACATATTGGGTTAGGAGATAATTCATGATAATTGCTAATTTTTTATTTGAACATATCGAGTTATGGGATAATTAATGATAATTGGTAAAACTTTAATTTGAGCATATCGGGTTAGGATAAATCATAATAATTGATAAGTTTTTTTATTTGAACATATCAGGTTAGGAGATAATTCATGATACTTGGTACATATCGCGTTAAGATATAAATCATGATAATTGGTAAGTTTTGTATTTGAGCATATCGGGTTAGGAGATTATTGATGATAATTTGTGAATTTTTAATTTAAACATATCAGGTTATTTCGAATATGAAGCATACCATGACCCGTCTAAAAATTCTCCATCAAATTAATTTATAACATGACACCTAAGCAAAATCATATGTGGAGTAGTTAAAATGATGACATGTGGATGTATTACTCAATTATTAGAATAGGTAGATTACAATTTTACGATACATAAAAACTTTATTTATCAGTACACGTGAGTAGGGGTGTTCATGGTTCAGTTTAAAACCGTGAAACCGTCCAAACCGGTCATCGGTTTCGCTTCATGGTTGGTTTTATTTTTAACTTTCGGTCGGTCGGCTTCAAAAAATTTAAACTGTAATGAACGGTTTGGCTTATGGTTTTTACCAAAAACCGGTCGGATAAAACCGGACCGGACCGTAGGATTTAAGTATTTTAAAATTATACATTTTTTATATTAGATATATAATTATTTACAATATTTCATATTATATATTAGACCGAACCATGCCTGGTTCATGATGTTTTTGGATTGCACATATGGAGTTTAGAACTTTTCGAAAGTAGTCGATAAAGGTGATTAGGTTGTTTGTTTTAACCTGGTTTGTTTTGAACACCTAATTACTTTAAGCTTCTTTGTGTATTTTGGCAGTTTATTCTAAGCTTGTATTAGCATAATTTTGTACTTATTATGTGTATATTTGGTGTGTATGTTTTTTAACATCATGTTAATTAGGTGTTGATTTCTTTGACATCTTATATTAGCACAAAGATGAACATGTATAGTATAAGCCCAATATAGGTCCAAACCGTGAAACTAAACCGGAGCCAAACCGTTAGTAACGGCTTGGTTTGGTTTGATTTGTATTTTCAATGGTTCGGCTTCGGTTTTCGATATGCAAAAACCGTACTAACGGTTTGGTTAACGGTTTGATAAAAAAACAGTCAAAACCAAACCGTAAACACTCCTACACGTGAGTAGGTGTCTGTACGCTCGAGATCCAACCGCCGCATCAGAGTGTGTCACTCCACCACCCCTAAACAAGTAAACCACCGTCCGGTGATATTCAAAAGCTGCAACCATTGTTCATCTCCATCATACAAGGTATATCTCACCCTAATCTAATCTAGGGTTTACAAATATCACATCTTATGTTCTTCAATTCTCCCAATTTTCACTCCTCATTATATGATGATGATGAGTTTGCATCCATTTTCATTGAAATCGTTATGTAAATCACTTCATTCAGCTTTTAATCCCCCTGTTATCGTATCCTTATCTCGACACCTTTATCGTAGCGTTTCGTCTCTTTCGATGACTAGTTCTAAGCAAATTGAACCACAAAATAACCTAGAAAATAATCTAGCTATATATGATGAATTGGTGTTATTCAACCAGTTTGTTAACCATCAACCACTTCCCACCATTAAACACTTTTGCAAGCTATTAACTCGTATTGTTAAGATGAATCATTTCTCTGTTGTTATATCTCTTATACAAAGGTTAGATGTGTTAGGAGTTAAATCTGATATTTACGCGGTTAACATTGCTATTAACTGTTTCTGTCATTTGAATAGAGTGGGGTTTGGTTTATCAGTGTTTGGTAAAGCGTTGAAGCGTGGTTATAGACCTGATTGCGCCACTTTTAATACTTTGATTAGGGGAATGTGTGTTAATGGTTTGTTTGATCATGCACGCCAACTGTTTGATGAAATGCTTGTGAATGGGTTTGAGCCGAATGTTGTAACTTATGGGACGTTGATAAATGGTATGTGTAAAATGGGGAAAGTTAGTGATGCGGTTAGCTTGCTTAAGATGATAGAAGATGGATTAGAGTGGGTTAGTGTTAATTCATCTGGCGGTGTTATCGTGTACAGCACTGTCATAAACGCTCTTTTGAAAAACAATCAGGTTGATCGTGCTTTGAGTCTTTTTACGGAAATGATTGAGAAAGGTGTTACGCCAAATGTTGTAACGTACATATGCATGATGCGGGGTTTGTGTAGTTTTGGATTACGGGAAGAAGCTTTAAGATTGTTAGATGATATGTTAACTAGGAACGTCTTACTTGATGTACAAGCGTTTAACGTTTTACTAATTGCATTGTGTAAACAAGGCTGGGTAGCAGAGTCGCATAATTTTCTTGATTTCATGGTTGAAAGAGGGATGGATCCCGATACCACTACTTATAACACACTGATTAATGGGTACTGTTTGACTAATAGATTAGACGATGCTAGATGCTTATTTGATGCCATGAGTTGTGATCGAGATGTTATTAGCTTTAATGTTTTGATTAACGGGTATTGTAAGAATAACAAGATAAACGAAGCATTTGGATTGTTTAATGAAATGGCTGAACATAAGATTAATCCTAATGTAGTTACGTACACTACTCTTATTCGGGGTCTATGTCTTGTTTCTAAACTCAACGAAGCGCTTATAGTATTTCATAAAATGCAAGATTGCGGTCAGATGACTAATGTTATTACTTACAGCACTTTGATTGATTGCTTATGTAAGCATGAAAGAGTTACTGAGGCTTTGTCTTTGTTTAAGTTAATGGATGGTGCACGGGTGGCCCCAGATGTGTTTACCTTCACTAGCATTATTGACGGCTTGTGTAAAGTTGGGGATATTGATGCTGCAAATGATTTTTTTGTAGAACTTTCTTCTAGAAAATTACAACCGAATGTATATACATATACTGCAATGATAGGTGGATTTTGTAGGAACAAGAGATTTAGTGAAGCGAAAGAGTTGTTTTCCAGAATGAAGGAGAGTGGTTGTACACCGAACGTTAATACGTATACGATTATGATTAATGGCTATTGCAGGGATGGGAAACTAAATGAAGCAAACGAGTTACTTGTTAATATGCAGGAAAGTGGTTGTTCGCCAGATGGTTGTACATATAATACCATTATTCAAGGTTTTCTCTTACACAATGAGGTTTCAAATGCGCTTCAATATGTTGAAAAGTTGAGCGAAAATGGGTTCTCTTTAGATGCATATACAGAAGCCTTGTTGCTTAGATTTCAGTCTTGTGGACAATTAGAATATTCGGCTAAGATCGTGGTTTAAGTTTTTTCTTTTAAGATTGTTACAGTGGAGGTATCATATATCATAACTTCTAGAACGTCAAGGATATTGAAGGTATTTTTCGACAGAAGCTAGCTTAAACTATTTCTTTGGCTACATCCGTGTAGAGAAAATTAACACTAAGATTTAACCACAGAGGATTAGGTAAGATCATTATACAAAGCTGATATCCACTGGCCATTATTTGTTTGGCATAATTAACTAGACGTAGTCATTTTAACCCGTTTTACCGTTTAGATACTAATGGGTGGGTCCAGTTTCTTAATTTTTTTTAAATATGTTGTTTGGGTTTTGTGGGGAAATATGGTTCTTGGACCATTGTAGAAGATTAAACTATTTAATTGCCATTCACCATATAAGAAACCGAGTACATATTGATATATTTGCTGTTTTTCTCGTCTGCTTTAATGCATTAAAGCATCTAAATGTTTTTGTACTATAAAATTAGATTGTAATAGTAATAATAACATTTGTTTCTTAGCTATAAGTAACATGATTTATTCTTAATTAAAAGAACTGGATGTCAAATTGCAGAATTGTGCATATTTACTGGAATATTAGCAAGTGATTATTGATCATAGTTGATTAACAATGGATGCAATGGTGAAAAAGTATCAGCAGAAATTCAAAAAAGTAAAAGATGACATGGATCGATGGGATGATCTTCAGGCCAGACTAATTTCACAGTTCAGAAATGCTTCTTCCATCATTCAGAGGCTACAGGTTCTTCATATTCTGCTAAAATAAATATTTTTTATGTTTCAGAGTCTTTAGCAAGTTTATTTATTTTTTACTTATTATCAGTTGCTTGAAGATCCCAAAAACTATGGTTCCTTGAAAAATATCGATAACATTAAAGATTCAATATTGAGCAAGCAGATGGAATCACTGCAAATGATCATGCTTTCAATGACTAAAACCCTGTAAGTTCGGTGTTCGATGGTTTAACAAGTTGCATTTGACATTTTCATATATTTTCTGCAAGTGTACCCTGACTAGAGGTGGTAAAATGGGCGGTTTGGTCAGGCCGCGTAAAAGTATCATTTTAGTTAGAGTCAAAACGGTTTGGTTTGGCACGACTACTTTTTTCTTCAGAAAATCATTTATATCTAGCGTGTCAATTCTGATTATAAACACAGTCTAAAGTTATATTATTTAAAAACAGTTTTAAAGAATTTTGAATAAAATTGTTTGGTTGATTTAACGCTTTACAAAGACAGTTTGGGTGAATTTCGACCCATTTTACACTCATCTTTCAAGATAGTTTCTATTACATTTTACCTATTTGCCAGCTATATTGTCTCCAACTAATTATCTTGATTTCATCAGGGAGGAATTAAATACTATTACTTTATCACTCGCGAAAACTCTCCGTGATGCTAAGCAGCAATTAAAAGGTGGCTCTATTCAGCCCTCAATGAAACAATTAAATAACCGAATCGGCATAAAACCAAGCATTGCAGACTGCTTAGAAGGGCTTCGGCTTCTTCACGAGATGTATCAATCAGAGTAGGATTTCATACCATTTTCAGTTACTTCATACATTTCTTCCTTACCTGCTTTAAAATCAACAAATAAATCTCACCATATCACATACTTTACAATAAGGCGCAAGTTTTATTTCTAATCTGATGTTTCAGGTACCAGCTTAAGTCATCAGTAATATCTGCACTTGCTAGCCTTGCCTTGAAGCCGAGGTACGTTTATAAAAATTCGGCCCTATGTTTTAGAAGTATATTTTGAAGGACTTTTGACCCGTTTTCTTTTAGGAGGTTTTTTACTAGTTTGACCGGTTAGAGATAAAACATAACACGAATCTACCCATCATTAAGTAAATGGGTTGAAGTTTACCTGTTTTTGTTAATATGGAATATGCTTTTGGTTTGCTTATTGTGCAGTGTTAGTGATTTACAAGCCTTTGAACAGCTTTTGGTAGATCAACCGAATATCCCCAAAGAAGAAGGTAAAACTAATTTACTGCCAATAGTTTGGGATCACGTATTCATTTATTTGTGAGTGAAATAAGTTGTTTTGGATAACCGGTGATAAACAGACAAATCCGATTTGTGTAGCTTAATTTTTTTGGATGTCGCGTTTACGTCTTTTGATTGTTGTTTGTGCAGTGCAATCCATATATGATGTCATATTTGCTGAAGAAATTTGTTGATGGATCATCGAGTTATTATCAAATGCTATGTTTAAAAAGTGTTTGTTTTGGTATTGATTTTAATGTGTAGGCCTAAAAAACAGAAGAAATTTGGACAAACCTCCTTTGTTTTTTTCTCTTTTAATTATATGGGTTGTCTACCATGTAGTTTCGTGTTAGGTGGTTTTGGGTTCGAGTCTCTAAAGCGTGGTTGAAGTTCTTTAGGTCTTGAACTTGAGTATTGGCGATTTGTATGCATAAGGGTTAATTACCGAGGAGTCAATGCCATTGAAAAAAAAAGTTCTTACGTATTGTTTATGTTTTTCATTCGGCTATTGGTTTTTAATGATTTAAACTTTAATGTATTGATCGATATTAACCTTAACTTAATAAATTTTCTATGACAGTTCAACTTGTAAACTATTTTTCATTTATCTAGCTTTTTCTAACTTGTCATGTTTGTGTCTAAAAAAACCAACCTTACCATTTTTGTGCTTAAAAAAAACTCACATGGCTATTTTTGTGTCCTCGTTAGAAAATGTTTTGTGGATAAAAATAATTTACAAGTTTTTATTTTGGTTTTGATTTTAATCCCTTTTAATAAGAGAAACGTCTCTTAACAAATAATAACACATATAACAATAATAAAAACATGTGATAAGGAGATTCAAATAACTACTATACAATCAATGGCTTCTTGCTTTCAACCACATTTTAGCTAATTACATAAAACACAAATTTAAACCAACACATGATCATCGGCATCACACAAACTCGATCTCCCATCAATCTCACTCGATCTAAGCGACAACATGAATCCCATTCCAACATTTCCAACAACCTGCGCCTCTGCGATCTCTTTGACTTGCTCTTTGCATTTCAAAAATCGCATATCCTGCATATAAACACCAACAAATTAACATAAACCCTAGCTATAACTATTTAGACGTAATACGAAAGTTGTAAGCATGTATGGATATTAACAATTACGTCCCACGTATGCTTGCATGTATTGTATGTACGTATAACAAATGTGAGTGATGAATGATTGATCTTACCTATTTGTTTATGAACTTGTGTCTGGATGGGTGTTTGATGGATCGTTAAACGTCTTGCAGAAGAAACGATGACGAGTGTACACAGAATCACCAAGAACAAAGTAAGACCATGAGACTTCATATTCTAATACCGTGTTTTGATCGATCTTGATGGTTTAGTTTCATGAACATATATATAGTCAAAAGATTGGAGTTAAAGTATAAGATAACATATATAATATATAAACTTCTTTTTTTAATCTTGCATGTGGTATACGTGGTTGACGTGAAACATGTGTTCAATGCATGTGGTTTTATTATAATCATACTTTGGCATTAAGTTGGTTGCTTGGTCAGTGGTTATAAAACATTTGTTTGGTCAGTTTTCTAAAACATGTGTTCAATGAATGACTTTATTATAGTCATGGACATGTTTGTGTTAATATTAAAACCCAAAACATCTTCATGACTATATTAATAAATAACTTAATTAATAATCTGTCACATGTCGTTTTCTAAACTACATGACTGTTCTTAGAGAACGACATGTGATAGACACGTTACATAGTCCATTTGTTATCTTAGACAACCACATAATTGTTGTTAAGGTAAAATTTAATGATTCGCTTGCTGATTCTTACTATGTGTTTGTTCGGTTCTTAATCTATATATGTTATTTAGCATAGTTCTTACATCCCTTTCATCGCAATCATAGTTACATGCAGTCTTGAAAAGTTGTCTTAACGGTAAGAGGAGAACATCGTGACTGCAAGGTTCGGGGCTTAAACTTTGCTTTGAGCAGTTTCCAACTTTCCAACGATATGACAATTGACAATGGCTTATCCTGGGCTACTACCCGGATTCGTGTCTGAGTCAAAAGGGTTTTACGTGGCATGGTTAAAGGTTTCTGCCCAGATTTTCTTGGAACAATTGATTGGCTAGTTTCGACTCCGATCAACTTGGTCTGTAAGGAAAGTTATGGTGAACCTTTGTTGCGTTCGTAGTAATGGCCGGGGACCCTTAATGGCGAAGAAAAAAACCTATTGGCGTTATAGTCGGTTTCGATCTCGGCCCTTGCACCCCTGAGTGCATCAGTCATAGGCTGTTGCACCAACTATTGTTCCAAAAAAACATAGTTCTGGGGCAGTTCTATAGTATAGCAAAGGTTTTAGTTCAGAAAACAAAGTTTTATTCTTCTGTGTGATAGTTTGTGTCTTTAATTTTCTTGATTTAATGTTACTACATGTCTTCTATCTTTTGGGATTGAATTTATTTATTTATTTATTTATTTTTTTTATTTTGTCAAAGATTGTATAATGATTTGGTGATATGCTAACATGTTTGATGTATCATCATGTATGCCAAGTATATATAGTGCTTGATTATATTGTGTCTTAATTTATTGTTTCAATTTGCTTAGGTTTTGGAGGTTGAAAGATGATCAAATGACTTTAGTATCTTTTGTGGAGGTATACATGGTTGTAAAGTAGATACACTATCAGAAAATTAATACACTACAAATATGAACTCAAAAAGTAAGACATGGCATTTTATATCTCTTTTTCACACCAATTAATGGATGTTTATTGCAAGGTTATATGAAGCTAGGAATAATACAAAATGTTAAATACAAATACTTGCATCAACATGCTTCAACAATGGGATTATAATGAACACGTACAGATGAACCACTCAAAGTGCTAGTAGCTACAACACTAATTTTTTGAAGAACTTGATTTCAAGGATGTATAGATGATTGATTTAAAATAAGTATAGCTTTTCAACCAAATAGTTTTTTTCATACAAGGTTTTAACTCTTTTGCTATTAAGTTTTGAAAGCATCAACTCTTTAATTGTTTTAGGCGTCGCGATGCGCACAATTTAAATTCGTATGATTATATGAAGTTTCATTTTGTTAACTTACAAGGATCTGAGCATGTGGACTGATTACGTTATTGCTTGATGTGGCTATGATGATTATGGTATAAACCACTGTTTTAGCGTGGTAAAAACTTACAGTTAGCACAAACTATCTTATTTGGCCTAAGTATTAAAAATACACAAATTAGGCATGGTAAAAACACACAACTTATGAACAATTTCGTTCAAACTTTACTAGATACAATGACTTGGAAATAGAAAAAAATGTCTCATGCATTAAACAGAAAAAAAAAATGTCTCACACAACACGTGAGACCTGCAATATAGTTTAAATATAACTTTTGTTGTGTCTCTTTCCTGTTAACGGTCATCATTGCTTCCTATTGTTACTTGGTTCATCCTTCTAGTGAGTTGTTTGTTGAAAATCTTGTACAACATTTTAACATTTTGTGTCATGTCAGATCAAAAAATAGAGGAGCTTGTCACCTCACACGACTCAGTTTAAATCTACCAATCTTTATTATTCATTTCAACAAAAGCAAACTAAGGTCTGTATCTCATATATTGGACCGTATATGTGCAATTGTTAACTGAGTATCAAGTCCACTAATTTTGCTCTTGTGTTACTTGTTTCAAGCAAAAACTAGGTCTTTTTAGACAAAAGAGATATGGGTAATATGTGTAAAAAAGTTTAGGTCTATTTGGTCAAAAGAGATATGGGCAATATGTGAAATGTTTGGGCAAACAAGATATGGGCAATATGTGTAAAATGTATCATTCTAATAACCATAACTATTCATAACATGAATTTAGATAAAGTTCAACCCTGATCAAATTTCTAGATTTTTTCACTTCATTCTCATGTCTTACAATTGATGAAAATATTTTTTAGCTTTATTACCTTTCACATCCCTAATGAAATTGGTCTTTATTATAAAAATCATTGGAATCAAAAGTTGACAACAACTTCCGAAGAGCCTAGACCGCTAATGCCGTTGAATGAACGTCCTTTCGGGCATGCTGTTAAAAGATGAATCTTCTATGCACATCAAATTCTTCCTGAAACCAGGGCATTTCTTCGTTCGTGATCATGTAGAGGAGCGGCTGTGAAAGGGCTCTTCCCCCTTCCATTGAAGTAGGGAGGGCTTCCTTCTCCACCATTCCGACCTATTATAGGGATTTTATCGATGCTAAAGGTAGCTTGCTTACCAAGCCACCCACTTGAGAAGCTGGTCGCTAGCTAGAAAGAAGCGACGAGGAAGTGAAGCTGTCTACTACGCAGAGTCTCTGCTAAAGAAGAAGGCTAGCTATACAGGGGAATCTCACTACATATGAAAAATAAATATGTGAATATTGAATATGGAGTATGGAGTATGCTCTTTGGCCATTTATGTTCTAAGATGACTTAAGCTAGAAATATAGCTCAAAACAAACATCCATGATTTGCTAGAATAAATGTGTTTTTTTATACAGAATAATTTAATGTATTTTTAAGATTTACTGTAATCTTTTTATCTAAACCGTTCTTACACGACCCACTTTTTGCCCTCCATTTTTTACCCATGTATTCATTGATCTTCTGGAACCACAAATAGATTGTATTCAATTAAAACTTTCATTTATATAACTTATGATCGAAACATAGACTAGTAGATGTATAAATACGTACACGGATGAAAATATGATAAAGAGAAGAAGCTGATATCAAACATAGGGTGTTCTCCTTATGGAGAAGGTATTAGGGTATTAAGTAGGCATTAGCCTTGTATGATTAAAGGGTTGTAAGGTTAAAGATTAAAAGTCTAAAATGCATCATTAGGGTGTTCTCCTTATGGAGAAGGTATAATATCATAGAGAATGCGTCATCGGGGTTTTCTTGTGGAGAAGATAAGAAGATACCGTAAAGGATGGAGCATGGAAAGAAAGAGAACTAAGCTCTTAGTTAAAAAAATGGGAGATGAGATGCCTTTGAGTGATTTAATCATGGCGAATGGGGTGGTTTGTGACATTAGGGGTCATATCTATTTATAGAGAACAGAGCCTCATAACCATAATGGGCTTTGAAGCCTTACAATCCTAATGGGCTTTGGACCTTACTACGTGACTTATCTTCTCATTCTTGTTCTTTCTTTGGTTCGGCCTTTTTCTTGTTGACATCTGACAGGCTATGCCTGTGATCGGGCAAGCATAACCTGTCAAGAGTAAAAAATAAATGGGCCAAAGTTTGAGATTACTTTTTATCTGTGGTTGAGCCAAGGTGTGATGTGGTTAGACGAATGCTTGGGATACCTTCCTTGTCAGTGGTCGGGCCATGGTGTGTTGTGCCTGGGCCAAGGTGTGTTGTGGTCGGGTGAATGCTTGGGATACCTTGCTTGTCAATGGCCAAGCCAAGGTGTGTTGTTGTCGGGTCAAGGCTTTGGAGTCGTCCTTGCTTGTTTGTGACCGGGACAAGGTGTAGTAGGCTTGGTATTCCTTGCTTGTTTGTGACGGGGCCAAGGCGTGGTATTCCATGCACGGGCTAATACTTGCTTATGTTAAAACTTGATCGTTTATCTTAAACTATTAGAATTATATATTAGGACAAATGAAAAGATTGGTAAAAGGCGAATGTGTCGAATGAAAATATATAAGTAAATGGGGAACATTTTAAATGAGTCAATGATATAATGATAAATATACATAAATCCCGGGTTGAGTTTGTTTGCATTTTGTGTCGTTTCGGTTACGTTTTTATATCATTTTTGGCACAACTAATGTTTTTGTGTTTTTTAGGTCCCATGTTGATAAAGAAACGGATATTTGGTGACAAATCGAATCCGTAGGAAAAAACGGGGAGCGAAACGGAGTTACGAGCGAACCGGAGCGCGAAAACGAAAAACTGGATCTGAAAAAGGGGCTCAAGACGCTACGCGGCCAGAACCCCTTTTCTCACCGCGTGGCGTGGCGTGGATGTGGTTTTTTGACGCGTTTTTGGCCCGTTTCACTATATAAACTCCTCTAACTTAAACGATAGCCTCCTAGACTTGATTAGGGACGAATTGGGACGGTTTGGGACGAAAAAGAGGCGGTTTTTGAAGCTAGAAAGGTGAAAACAAAGCTACGGGAGAGCACGGGATCAAGGATTTGCGTCTATACGTTCCGGGTTTCTTCAGTCCTTTGTTTTCTTTTCTTTTCTTTTCTACCATGTCTTATATGATTAAACTTGTGTGTTTTTATTATGAACATGCTTGGCTAAATCGTTAGAACCATCTAGGCGTTGATGATTTGTTAACTTGGTTTGATTTCATGTTTGGTTATTTGTGTTTATGGATTACTATGATTATTTAAAGTTTCAATCTTTTTACTAGTTAATGCATATGACATGTTTATAATTGTTTGATTGGTTTTGTTAATCCGCGTTCCCTTGGTGATTGTCTATGTTACATAATAGGGTGCGTTATAGCCATTTAATTGCGTTGTGGTTGTTTATGGTTAACCTGCAGTAAAACCATAGGATTATTATTAGTCTAATTAATAATAAACGTGTAGCCAACTTAGAAATCCGTGAGGTGATAGGTTGTTAACCGGTAAAGTTGAATAATTGGCTAGGTTTAGGTCTTTGTGAAAAGTCCGGTTTAGTCTATTTTATGAAAACTTGCTTGTTAAATTAATTGGTTTGTTTGAAATGGCTTTAGAGTCCGTATCGTGAGATAGGTTTCTAATTGAGGTCAATTAATCATAATCAGATTAGATAACCATGAGGAAATTTAATCCCGTAACCGGTGTGATAATAATTTAATCGTGATACTCTAGGTTTCTTCTCGAGAAGAGTCGAGGGTCTTAGTTAGCATCACCTTTAAATGAATATTTTTAGATCTCGGTTCCATAATCATTAATCCAAACATGAATGATAACTAAAGTTAACGATGATTCTAGCCTAGGTGGTTTGTTTTCTTTCATCTGTTTTAAACCCGTCTTTAAATCGTCAGTTTCCATTTTTAGTAAGTTTCCTAATTTAGAAAGTTTTTATTTTTAGCAAGTTTCTATTTTTAGCAGTGAAACCCCCATTTTCAAATAATCTTTTATTTAAGTCGTGTTTAGTCAGTCGAGTCTTTATTAGTTAATTTAATGTAGTATATAGAGTCTGTGGGTCGACACCCGGACTTACTTAAGCTATATTACATTCGACCGGTCCACTGCCGGTTGGGTGTAAGTTAGTTAGTTTGTCTAGGTTTTGTAAATATTAAAACTTAGGTGTTTTTAGTGTCTATTTTTATATATAGTATTGCACGCATCAGTCAATGGGTTGAAAGTTTCCTAAATCGTAATCGAAGTTTTAATATCTCAAACCTTAGAGATGAAAGGTATTGGAAATACTCTCTTGAGTGTTTTCATTGATCAATTGAAATATAAATACAATGCAACCGAATCCTACATTCAGGGAAAAGATAATTACTCTAAATAAACATATACTAAACATATATAATTGACTACATAATGATACATGTTAATACACCCCTCAGTTGAAGCGGGAAAGGACTGAATGCACAGACTGGACTTGAAACAGTGAAATAGTTGGCGTGACAATCCTTTTGTGAAGATGTTAGTTAATTGATAGTCAGCTGGGATATGAAGTACACGAACGGAGCCGAGTTGAACTTTTTCTCGCACAAAATGTATGTCTAGCTCGACGTGTTTGGTTCGTTGATGTTGAACCGGATTTACAGATAGATACACAGCTGATATATTATCACAAAAACAAGTGTTGCATGCATTGTGGGTAAGCGCAATTCGATCAGCAGGTTACGCAACCAACTTGTTTCAGCTACTGCATTAGCAACACCACGGTATTCGACCTCTGCACTGGAGCGAGAAATAGTGGGTTGTCGTTTTGAGGAACATGAGACAAGATTGTCTCCAAGAAACACACAATATCCCGAAGTTGATTTTCGCGAGTCCGGACATCCCCCCCAATCAATATCATAATAGGCTTTAAGTTTCACTGATTTGGAGGGACGAAGTAATAAACCATGTGAGCTAGTCCCTTGTAGATATCGTAGGATGTGTTTGAGGAACTACATGTGAGGTTCTCTTGGATCGTGCATGAATGGACAGACTTGTTGCACCACATAGGTAATATCCGGACGTGTAAAGGTTAGATATTGAAGAGCCCTTGCAAGGCTTTGGTAGATAGTACCATCAGGCAAAGGAGGCCTCGTATTTGCGCTAAGCTTTGAGTTTGTGTCGACGGGTGTTGCGCATGGCTTGCAATTAGTCATGTTTGCGTGTGCAATAACATCATGAATGTACTGTTGCTGAAATAAGAAGAGGCCATCTTTTTGTTTTGTAACATTAATGCCTAAAAAATGATGGAGTTGGCCAAGGTCGGTCATAGCAATGTCACTAGACAATGTGGTAATGAAGTGTCGTATCAGTGAATTATTAAAGGCAGTGAGAATGATATCATCAACATAGAGGAGAAGATATGCCATTTGAGAACCCTTCTTGTAGATGAACAATGATGTGTCACTCACCGTGCTTGTAAACCTGCATTTTTTAACGAATGTAGCAAATCGTTGGCACCATGCACGGGGTGCTTGCTTCAGACCGTATAGAGATTTTTTTAATTTGCAAACAAATTTCGGGTTGGCCGGATCTTTAAATCCTGAGGGTTGATACATATAAATAGTTTCGTTCAAATCCCCGTGGAGGAACGCATTTTTCACGTCCAACTGATTTATTTTCCAACCCCGTGAGATGGCTAAGCTCAAAACCATACGAATTGTTGTAGGTTTCACAACCGGATTGAAATTTTCATCACACTCTACACCAACCAGTTGTTATTTTCCATTAACTACCAAACGAGCTTTATATCTTTGTAATGTGCAATCTGCATGAAACTTGTGGTCTACAAACTAATTCCCAAGTATTATTGTCTATTAAAGCTTTCAATTCATCATTCATGGCCGCGTGCCAATTTGGATCCTATAGGGCATGGATGTGAGACTTGGGCAATGGTGAGATGGTGGTTATGTGGAGGTTAAATGGGACACTTTGCTTCAGGGTGCCAGTTCGATAACGAGTTATCATGGGGTGTGAAGGTGGTGGTGGAGGTGGTGGTGTGGGTATAGTTACTGAATGTTGAGACGGTGGTGTGGTGGTTTGTGGTATAGGTTGGGGTGGAGTAGTTTGGGGCTGTTGTGTGGTAGTGTTTTGAGGTGCTTGGGTGCGGCGCTGGTAGGTTTGGGTTATAGGTTTAGGGTGGCACAGAGGTATAGGTGCTAGTGGGGGGTGTGTGTTGATTTGGTGAGGTTGGTGTGGATAAGGGAGTGACGGGAGCAGGTGTAGAGACACCGGTAGGTGTGGGTGGAGTGAAGTTAGTTTGTGAGTGGGTGATGATAGGTGAGTCATCAGTGTCAAGAAAGGTGTGGTTGGGAGGGGTAGGTGATTGGAAGGGAAATTGAGTTTCATCAAATGTGAGATGTCGAGATAACACGATTTTTCAAGTTTGAGGATTTAGACATCGATAGCCCCTGAAATTTTCTGGATACCCGAGAAAAACACACTTGGTGGAGCGATGGGAGAGTTTGTGAGGTCTTGTGGATGAGATGTTTGAGTAACAAGCACATCCAAAAACTCGGAGATCGTCATAAGACGGTGTCGACCATATAATCGGGCTGTGGGTGTGAGAAACTTGTGTTTAGGAGAGGGAAGTATATTATGAAGATATGCAACAGTGTGAAGTGCATCTACCCAGTATATGGATGGTAGGGATGCGTGTGTGAGAACGCAAAACATGATGTCGTTTAGACGACGAATCATGCGTTCCGACTTGCCATTTTGTTGTGATGTTTGTGGGCATGCAAATCGAAATTGGAGACCATGAGAGTTGGCAAACCTTTTGAATTGTTTGATTATCGAATTCACCCCCTAAGTCACATTGAAATGATTTTATTTTAATGTTGAACTGAGTATGAACGAAATTGTGAAATTGGGTAAATTTGTTGTAAGTGTCGGATTTATATTTTAATGGATACACCCATGTGTAATTGGTGAAGTCATCGATTAGCAACATATAATATTTAAAACCGGTCTTGCTAACAATAGGTGATGTCCAAAGATCACAATGCACAGTATCAAATGGCAATAAAGTAACCGAAGTAGACCCAGAAAATGGCAATCGTTTATGTTTTGAAACTTGACAAGAACTGCAAAGAGATAATGTAGACCGATTATTACACGAAATCAAATTACTAGAATGAAAAAAATTCATAATTGGGGCGCCTGGATGACCAAGACGGTTGTGCCAAAAATCTGTGGACGTGGTGGCAAAGAAAGCCGATGCGGAAGCAATGTTGGTGATGGGATAGAGGTGGCTGGAGCTATTGTGCCTGCTTAGGAGGTTCCCAGTCTTGTAGTCCTTCACAGAGAAACAAAAGGGGTCAAACGCAACAATGACATTGTTATCAATACAAAACCGACGAACATAAATAGATTTTTAACAATGTGTGGGATATATAAAACATTTTTTAGGTGAAGGTTTGAGTTGGGGGATGGAAGAGTTGTGTCACTAGATCCATGGATTGGTACGCGTTGACCATTCTCAACGAAAATAAGTTTAATTGGACAATACGAGTTGGAATAAGAAAGTATAGCTGGATCACCCGAGATATGTGAGGACGCTCCCGTGTCCATGTACCATTGATCATTTTCGAAGTCCCTAGATTCAACGTGCATAGCTTGGAAGGCTTCACCAAGTGCTGTAGGGTCTAGTGGATTTATTTCAGTGAGAAGAGCCTGTGGAGCCTGATTATAGGAGGTGGGCTTCGTTGTATTTGGCCAATGTGGTTGGGTTGGGTAAGGACAGGGTGACGGGTACCATGGTGGTGGTTGTTGATACGCCTGTAGGCCAAACCAATGATATGGCCATGCAAACTGTTGCGATGGGGGTTGTGTTCTGTTCGACCAGGAGGATTGGGTTTGATTTTGTTACTGGCGATGAGGCCATGGTTGACCTGTGTTGGACTGGGTTGGTTGTTTGTTTCTGTGTTGGTTCACTGGAGGCTTGCGGTTTTGGGTTGGACCCAGGGCGATTGACTTGCCGGCGGTTGTTTCTGGTTTGTGTTGGTGGGTCTGTGGTTGCTTCCATGACAGAAGCATGAGAGGAATTTGTTTCCCGAGAATTTTGTCTTTGAAGATCAGCCCGTAGCATGTTGCATGCGGTTTCCCACTTCGGGATCTGTTGGTTGATCATGGAAGCTACTGTATCAAACTCTTTGGGTAGGCCACATACCAGTTTCAATACCAATCGTTGGTTTGAGACATGGCTGTCAATATATTTCAACTGACCAGCAAGATCTTTAAGTTTCGTGCAATAGGCTTCAAGTGATGGCATAGAGTTCAATGTTAAGTTATTAAACTCTAATTCCAGTGCTGATGCTCTAGATCCTTTGTTATTGAGGAATATTTCCTTGATTCTTAGCCATACTTCCATTGCTGTGGATTCATCTTCGACAACCCGGGCGAAGATTTCATCGCTGAGCGTTCCATAAATCCATTGCAATACAATAGCATCCACTGTCATCCATTGATCGTGCTCCGGATCTGTTTTAGGAGGCGGTGGAGTACCATCAATATGATGCATAACTTTGTGTCCACGAACATGGAGATGAAATAGGGTGACCCATGATGAATATGATACTTTTTCACCATCTAGAACACGTACCTTATTCTGAATGTTCGTGACCGTGTACATAGGGTGGAGGGTATTTTTGCTATTTGAATTGGTGGAAGGTTCAGGGGTATCTGGCTTAGGAGGCATGGTGATAAGAGATATTCAGGCACTTGACCGGAAACTGAATGGAGTATAGCAGGCACTTGACCGACGTTTGTGGAGACTACTGCCAGACAGCTAGGGTTAGCTCTAATACCATGAAACGTATTGGAAATACTCTCTTGAGTGTTTTCATTGATCAATTGAAATATAAATACAATGCAACCGAATCCTACATTCGGGGAAAAGATAATTACTCTAAATAAACATATACTAAACATATATAATAGACTACATAATGATACACGTTAATAAGAGATTGGTTATTGGTTTATTCAACGATATAGAATGTTATTGTAATGATATTATTTTCATAATCACATCAACACGTACATTATTAGAAGATTAGTGTTTGTGGGATGAGCTAATTTCTTACTCATTAGCATCACTAGATTAGTATCCGTGTATTACATGAGATTTTGATTTTATATGTTTTAATTAAATTTATTTATAACATATCTTTATTAAATCGGTTTGGATTTTTACAAATATTTCCCTAACAAAATTCATATACTAAAATAAAGGACATGATATATTTATAATAATTGATAATTTTTCTATTTGAATATACCATGTTAGGAGATAATTTATAATAATTGGTAAACTGTTTATTTGAGCATATCAGGTTATGAGATAATTAATGATATTTGGTAAATATTTTATTTGAACATATTGGGTTAAGGGATAAATCATGATAATTGGTAAATTTTTTATTTGAACATATCGACTTAATAGATAATTCATGATAATTGGTATTTTTTTATTTAAACATATCGGGTTATTTTGAATATGAAGCATACCATGACCCGCTTTAAAATCCTACATCAAATTAAATGAGAGCATGACAGCTAAACAAATTTCTATGTGAAGTAGTTAAATTGTTGACATATGGATAAGTTACTCAACTATTAGAATTGGTAGATTATAATTTAGAGGAAACATTTGTGACTTTATGGTATTCATTGGACACATAAAATGTTGTTACACTCTAAATTTTAGCATGGTCATTGGGGCTCTTTTATAACAATTATTCATCTTGGATCCAAGAATATTACATAAAAAGGAAAAGGTGAATGAAGATAGACTCATTTTCAAACTTCAATTTCCTACAATTTCATAGTTTTATTGGTTACACGTTACCAGAAATATAAATCAAAACCAACATAGATCATTCATACAAACTGCCACCAATTTCACTCCGTCTAACGAAGAAGATGACCGGCATGGTGTGGGTGGTGTGGCCAACATTTCCAACATCCAAATGAATTGCTATTTGTGTGAGCTATCTTTTCTGATTCAACACTTACATCTCCTGCTTATATAATATTAACTGAAACATGGTTAAAATCCTTATAGAACTATTTTTATTTTTCAGAAATACAAAATCATTGATTTACATAATGTAAATTAAGTCAGAATATTAAGTTGTCTTTACATATGTTTATACCAGTCATAAGTATTTTACTACAGACACAAAACCACTTGTTAATTATGTTAGATATACACATACATAAAACAACCTAAACATCGCAAAGTTTAATTACATTTATGTAACTTAATGGTTTTTTTTGTTTTGGCAATTAAAAGTGGTTTTGAAGTGATCATATAAATAGTTACATATATGCATATGTAGTTATGTATGTAAGTTATTGATCTTACCTGTCTGTTTATGAATATGATGTCGGATTGTCGTTCTTCCGGCAGAAGAAACGATGAAGAGTGTATAGAGAACTAGCAAGAACAAAGTTATAAGGTTACTAGACTTCATTTTCTAATACTTCATTTTGATCTTGATGCTTAGCTTTAAATACATACACACACACATGTGCGTGTAGTGATATTACTATATTAGTCAAACAACTTTAAGATAAATGAGCTTCTTTTTTACTCGAAAAACCAAAACATGTTGGAGCTCTTCAATGAGAATCTTGCCAGCTTTCAATATATTTGGCATTATTGGTTGTAAGGCATTTGTTTAATGCATGTGGGCTGTGGCTGGCTTTTGTTCTAATGATCATGTTGGTTGGTGTGTCTAACTTTCAATAAATAAGTACTTGTGTTGTTATATATCAATAACTCACACGCAACGAAAATAGAAAGGTTAATGAAAGTCGACAGTATGCTTTATCGTTGTTACTTGTTACTAGCGATTGCGGTGATCGAAATGCATATAGTCGCAATAGTGTGGGCTCAACATGTTAATAAGTAAAGTTGTTTTTTTTCTTTTGTTATTTATCTAACTAGATTATAACCCCGTGTGATACATGGACGTGATATGTAAAAAAATAAACTTAAATAATAAAAGAATATAAGATCACTAAATCACTTTCCCACTTCCTGGAATGAAGTTTGGCTGGAATTTGGTTACGATGAATGAAAGACGCTTCACGTCATGGAAATCTGACGATGATCCTGCTTTCGGTGAATTTGGTTACGATGAACGAAAGGCCGAGAAACAATGTTCCGAGGGGGTCCATGGAACGGAATCACCTTTACTGGAATTTCTACTTTGAAACCCAACCCTATATACAACTTCACCTTTGTTCTTAATCAAAGAGAAACTTACTACCAATATACTATTGAAGATACTTCACTTATTACAAGGTTGGTGTTACAACCAAATGGTCATTTAGACCGATTGTTATGGATTGATAGAAAATAAGAATGGAACCCTTATTTGTCACTAGAAAATGATCTATGTGATCAATATATGGCGTGTGGACCATGTCCCTTGTCGACAATATATGTGATCAATATTTGTCACTAGAAAATGATCTATGGAGAAGAGTAAGTGTTATTGTCCCCGTATTAGTTGTGATTTCGGTCATACTGCTTTCAGTAAGCTTATTTTTTCATTTTATTAGGAAGAAGCTACCGCAACAAGGTATGATCATTTTGGTCGAATTAACTATTATGTAACAACTTTGTGATGCTAACATGTTATATGTTGATGGTTCACAGTGACATCCGAAAACAAGTTTGGACATGATCCTGAAAATAAAAGTTGTGATGAAGATATGGAACTTCCACTATTTGGTTTGTCTGCGATATTTACGGCTACATACAACTTTTCAAGAAACAACAAACTTGGTGAAGGTGGCTTTGGACCTGTTTACAAGGTATTATACGACTCCATGAACTTCAAGATTTAGGACATCTTGTACGTGTTCATGTGTTATTATGTGATGTTTCTATGCCATTTTCCATATTCTTAATACTCAAACTTCAATATTCAACAGTTGTTAATTACTATACGTGGAGTTGGATCATAATGACTGTTGCAGACTTGCAGCTTACTATTGTCACACACATTAGTTGTAACACAAAAAACTCTTTACAAAGACTATTTCAAGTGTTGATTTATAGTTTCTTAAGTCCAAATGACCTAGTCTAAGTGTGTCAAGTTGACAGTTAAGTTAGTTATTGCAGTTTGAAAGTTATGACTGTTAGGAACATTCATAATACATAAATATAGTTTGTGTTTGTGAGTTTTGATCGTATTAGAATGTTTAATTCGAGTCGATGAACATCCTTATGGCCAAAATAGTCTACTCCTCAAAAAAGTTTACTAAACACAAACATTAACTTAATTTCAAATATAATCATACCAAACAAGACTTGTTTTAATAAGCAAACAATTAATAAGTTGTCTCATGTGTGTATAAAAACATAATGATGTAATCTCATGTGTGATAATAAGAAACTACTGATTTTGATTATCTTGACGGCTTTTGATCATTATAATAAATGAAGTTAAATAGAATACAAGCAATATTTGAAGATGTATAGAAGACATTAATTTTGTGCCATAATATTAAGAAATTATGTCGCAGGGTATACTTGAAGATGGGAAAGAAGTAGTGGTGAAGCGTCTATCGAAAAAATCATCGCAAGGGCTTCGTGAGTTTAAGAATGAAGTCATATCGATAAGTAGATTACAACATCACAATCTTGTCACGTTGTTGGGTTGTTGTATAGAGGGAGATGAAAAGATGTTGATTTATGAGTACATGTCAAACAAAGGCCTCGACCGCTTCTTATTTGGTAAATAATATATTTAATAAGGAAAATATATTTTTAAATCAACGGATTAGGCGTGAAGTAAATTCAACGAATTTGCAGATAAAACTCAAAGTTGGGTCATTGATTGGCCTGCTCGTTACCAGATTATCAATGGAATAGCTCGTGGACTTTTTTATCTTCACCAGGATTCTCGGCTCAGAATCATACATTGAGATCTCAAATTAAGCAATATTTTTCTTGCCACAAATATGAACCCGAAGATATCAGATTTTGACATGGCTAAAACTTTTGGAGGAAATCAGATAGAAGGAAATACAAACAGAGTGGTTGGAACACAGTGAGTTTCATTTATCTTAACATCGTTTTGGTTTATGTAGCGAATCGCTAACAATAAATTGACCCCTCACGTATAGTGGCTACATGGCACCAGAATACATAGGAGATGGTATCTTTTCGATAAAATCAGACGATATAGCTTCGGCGTATTGGTGCTGGAAATTGTGTGCGGAGAGAAAAACAGAGGGTTCATCCATAAAGATCATTGAAACAACCTTATTGTGCATGTAAGTTTAGGATGGAATTTTTCAAATGGCAAAACTCTTTGGTTTTATGTTTTGGATAATCTAACGAATAAAACTGTAATAACTACACTTACAGTTTTGAAAATAACTAATTTAAAGTAAACTCACCAAGTTACCTTATTAGACTTGTCATATGTGAGTTTGTGGTATTTTTGAACATGTTTGTTTACCTCACGTGGCGGTTTACTTTGAATATTATCCTTCTTGATAGCTTGTGTTCATTGTTCTTGGCAGGCAGGCATATGGGGACTTCATAATGAAAACAAATCCTTGGAGCTAGTTGCTAAGTGCCTAGGTGAATCAATCAATGTGTCTCAACTCTCAGGCAGTGACGTACCCAGAAATTTATTTTACTGAGGTCGAAAATTTAATAGAAACCGTTTGAGTATCGATATATAACATTTTTTTTCAATCTGATTAGACTCGGTTCGGGTTGAACCGGGTCGGGTCAAATTAAAAAATGACAAAAAACTAAATTTGAGGGGTTAAAATTAATTTTTTTTCATTTCCCTCCACTTATATTTAAAATTGAAAATTTTCAATTTCCCTCCACTTAATTAACTTCTTTAATGTCAAACCCTAAATTTTATCTATAAATACTAACCAAAATCTCTCTAATCACCTTTATCACTCGAAACTTTTTCTCAATATCTCTCAATCTATCTAAGAATTCCATACCTTTATTACAAATTTTTAATAGCAACTTGTTAGGGTGGTGGGTATCGGTGCAGGTAGGTGCGCGGGTAGCCCGTACCCGTGCGGTAACACCGCCGCCGGTCTCACGGGTTCGAGTGCGGGTAATGTTTCACGGGCACCGGTACCCGTTGCAATATTCCAAAAAAAGTCGACCGTTAATTGAATTGGCCCTACCTCATTAATTTCCAACGGCTCTTTTTTGGACGAATTAAAAATAAATAAATTTTACACTATAAATATCAAACACATTTCATTTTAAAAATCACATAAAAATATATACTCTCTTCTATTAATCTCAAAGACTCAAACACACCACAATATTATTTTACCATAGATGCTCCAAGAAGATCAACATCACGAGGCGGATCACAAAAAAGATCCGGTCGAGAACGGGGCACCGGTTTGAGTCGGGGTTCGGGATCAAGTGACCCTCCTTATTTCCCACAAATGCATCACCAACAACCACAATTCTCGATGATGCAATCGGCATCGGGGCATCAATTTAATTACTCACTCCAAGATGACTAGTCGTTCGACACGTTTAGGGATCGGTTAAATACGCCACAACCAAGAGATCAATATAGCCAAGGAAGCCGAACAAATTATATCGGATTATAATGATTATAACGATTATGAAGCCGAGGAAAGCCAAGATGTTGTGTCGGAGACACAACAATTTGAAAACATTCACGTTAATGATGATGATGAGGATCAAGAAGAGAATTTGGCGGGCGAGAAGGCTAAAAAAGTTCAAAATTTTGCTGGCCAAGCCGAACGGAAAGTTTGGACTCCTAATCAAGAGGAGAATTTGGCGAAATCTTGGGTGCAAATTTTCATCGATAAAAAAGTCGGAAACCAACAAAAAAGAGATGGTTTTTGGAAACGAGTTTTAAAACACTACATATCTCTTGAAGGTGGTAGCACCCGGACGCATCATCAACTTAATTCTAAGTGGACCAGTTTAAATACAAAATTGGGTGTCTTCAACGCTATTTATATCAACGCGGTATGTTATAATATTGGTTTTTAAATATATGTACATACTAAAATATAGTTTTTATAACCTTTATTTACAATATTTTAGAAGCGTGTGAAGGGTAGCGGAGGATCGGATGAAGACGTTATGTTGAAGGCGTTGAGTGATTATCAAACAAGATACAAGACTCAATTTAGTTACATTAAGGCTTGGCATATTGTTAAAACGCAACCGAAATGGCTCGAACAACTGATGCTCGATCAAATTTCAAGCTCCTCCTCCAAGAAAAGAAAATCGACGGACTCCGAGAACGCATCCACAAATGACGATGCTCACACCGCCCATGTTCCCGACCTCAACGAAAACGCTACACCACCGCCACCTCATCTTCATAAGGGGAAATCAAAGAAGAGTGGCGAGAGTTCTAGCCAAGGTGTGTGGCTCTACAAGTTTACGAGCTACACGTCGAACAAATCGGATTGGTTAAAAAATTTTGTTACCTCCGCAACAAAAAAACACGAGCGGAGCGTAAAATTGATGTATACACAAGAACGAATCTGCTTGGAGGAAGAGTATGATAACGATCTGAAAAAAATTTACAAAATCACACGAGCACCTATCGGGTGATATGTTGGAGCTAATGTTGGCTCGTAAACGAGAAATCGTCGCCAAACATGGTTGGACTTGCAATTTTTAGGTTTATTTTTATTTTGGTGTTTGTCTTTTTTCTTTAAATGTTTGTCTTTTTTAAAATTTTTAAAAGTTAATGTAATTTGTTAGTTTTTTTATTTAATGAATGGTTTTATATTATATATTTTTAATTGTTAATTTAAAGTTATTAAAATAAAAATTAAAAAAAAAGTGAGGGTGTGAGGGTATCCACACCCACTAAAAAATAAAAGTGAGGGTAGTGTGAGGGTAATTGCGAGTTGGGGTATTATTATTGGTGGATTGTGAGGGTAGTGTGAGTAAGGATTAACTCACTCCCACCACCCTTAGTTTTTTTTTTCGTTCTTTCATTTTTTTTCTTTTTTCTTTCATTTTTTGACATTATTGTTTTTTCTAAATACTTGAAACATCCTCTAGAAATTTACCATATGTTTACAAAGGTAAATAAAGTTTGGTAAATCACCATTTTAAGGTTCGAGCTAAGATTTTTTTCTTAAATCTTATAAAATAAATTCTTTATTTTGATTCTTAAACCTCATATATATGTCTCCATTCAACATCTTTCTTAAGCCGTTATTTAATATACAAATAAGAAGTGAATGAAACCAAACCATATTTTCAAACAAGACTATGTTGGAGGACTTGTGTTTTGGTATAAAAATGGTGATATTGAGAACCTTTGTTTACAACTAAACTTTCAACCATTCATCACTTCTCACTTGATTACTTAGCTAAAGTAGTTAATTTATTTATGTACTAGGTTAACACCCGTGGATACCCACGGAGTTGAATGTTAAAAATAACAAAGAGCAAACATTGTACATAATAAATTATAAATTAATTATAACTTTATAAGTAATATACACATCTAAGTACGTAGCTCACGATTTGTAAAATATGGTGTTTGTAAGGAACATTGCTGAAGTAGCAGCTTGTTAGGTGACTTCGCTTTCAAAATAAAAAATTCAAAGACTTGATACATTTTGCATGTCAAGAAAATATGCATAGTTGTTTTTTTTGTTTTCATCGAGTAAAACCAACCTAGCATAGTAAGGTGAATAGGTGACGGAGGGCAGTGAAGGTGGTTGTTATGTGCTTCTTTGCACAATCCAGCTTTTTAATGTCACGACATATTTCTTGAACCATGGTTCACTTTGTTCGGCTTTTGTCTTGATTTTTTTGACCTTATATTTTACTTCGTGTAACAAAACCACAAGTAACACAAGAAATATTGAGTGTGATATTCATGAACCTTAATACAAGAGAACTGCATAGGCTTGAATAGAACTATGAAAAAAATGCATTTAATACAACACCCCATGGATTCAGTTTTTGATAAATTACAATGAGTAGAGTCAATTATTATGCACCATTTTACAATTTTGTCAATGAGTAGAATCAACATAACGTAGGTGCTGCAACTTCCTTAGCTTGCTGCCCACACTACAAATAACAAACTAATTTGTTTATATCCGTCAAACTAATAAAATATAAAAAAGGGGCCGGGTACTTATTATTATGAACACAATCCGGCCATTACCTTTGATGTTTATGTTACTAAGACAGTTCATATATATATATATTGATATTTATATCAAGACTTATATATAACCTCATCCAAGTTTGCCTAATTTTATAAACTCAGACGAACACACAAAGGGTTATTCAAGGCTACAAAATCAAAATGGTGAAAAACATATATAAAAATGAAATTCAAATACCTAACCTTATTGTGATTTATCGAAGTTTTTTACACATGACAAAGAATACATCACAAGCAGACCAACAGAGAATATATTATCACAAAAATACATTTGTAAAATAAATTAATAAAGATTAATTAAATAAATCGATCGACATCTATAATTAAAAATATAATTTTTAATACATAAATTTCAAAAAAAAATACATAATTTATGTTAAATTTTCAATATCATACTTTATGTCTTCCATCAGTAGCTTGTTTGAGTAGCATAGTATATTAAATCTTATGATTAAGGCATTTCTTCAAAAAACTTGTGAGCAGATTAACACCAACATTATGAGAATATAAAACGACAATTCAGTTTGTACTCATTAAACCAATTAATTATGGATCACTCAATTAATAAGAGCCAACATTTTTTTTCAATAGAAATACATAATCAAATGAGGTAGCAGTAATTTATACATGAACACTATTAAGAACTATAAATCGATGGCGCTTGATTATTGGCTAAGAAGAATCCCTTACCGTTAGAGCAATCGGAGAAGAGGATCGAGGAGAAGATCCTGGATGGAGTGAAGGTAGATGATGAATAGCGGTTTAGGGTTTTCAAAGGGAGAGCGTTGTGCGTGTGATGAAAATAAAAGAAGAAATAGCACATATGGGTCGGGTTATTTATATTAGAGATAGACATTATATTAGAGATAGATATTAGCTTTTATGATAATTATCTTGTATTGTTTTATATTGGGATTCTCTCCTATATAAGGGGATCTTTATTATCAATAACATTCATTCATTATTGAACCATAATCACTATTATGGTGTCAGAGCCTTATATCACGACCCTAAAAACCCTAAAACTTTCTTAGTAGCCGTCGGCCATTATCTTCATACGACAATGGCAGAAATTGATCCAAAGGGTGCTGCCGGAACATCCTCGAACACCAACACCAATCCTACGCCTGTCCATCATGCCTTTCTCGTCAATACTTTGCATCAAAAAGTGCGCACCCTCGATGGCACAAAAGTAACGTATTCTTCTTGGACCAAGCTCTTCCTCCTACATGTAAAAGCGTTTGATGTTCTTAACCACATCGATGGAACCGAACCACCATCAGCAACAGATGATGAATACAAGTCATGGGTTAAGCTAGATTCATTGGTGTTACAATGGATTTATAGCACTCTCTCCGATGAACTCTTCGATACATGGGAATTAGTTCCCCGACCGAGCAATCAACCGGTTATTAGATGCATGTGGTTGTTTAAACACAAATTCAAGCCTGACGGGTCTCTCGAGCGCTATAAAGCGCGTTTGGTTGCTAATGGTAAATCACAAACGGTTGGGATTGATTGTGATGATACGTTTAGCCCAGTTGTTAAACCGGCAACAATACGCACAGTCTTGAGCTTAGCAGTTTCACAGTCTTGGCCTATCCATCAATTGGATGTCAAGAATGCCTTTTTGCATGGGGATCTTCGAGAAACTGTATTTATGCATCAACCGCCAGGCTTTGTTAATCCACAACAGCCTGCTCATGTATGTCGTCTCAAAAAGTCACTTTATGGTTTGAAGCAGGCTCCACGGGCATGGTACAACCGATTTTACAACTTCATCACATCTCATGGGTTTACCCGAAGTACGTGCGACAGTTCTCTCTTCACGTATCATCAGGGAACAAAACGGGCATACCTATTACTTTATGTTGACGACATTGTACTCACAGCGTCTGATTCTCAGCTATTGACAACCATTATTGGTACCCTATCGAGAGAATTTGCTATGACTGATCTGGGCCCTTTACATCATTTCTTGGGCATTACAGCTTCCCGAAATTCACAGGGTTTATTTTTGTCTCAAGCTTCATATGCCAAAGACATTCTTCATCGGGCAGGTATGACTAACTGCAAACCCGCGGCAACACCTGTTGATACCTCAGGAAAACTCAGTGCCTCGGATGGATCCTTGCTAGATGATGGCACGTTGTATCGCATGTTGGCTAGAGCGTTACAGTATCTGACTTTCACACGGCCCGACATCACTTATGCCGTTCAGCAGGTCTGTCTTTTTATGCATGCTCCACGGGATTCTCATTTTGCTTTCATGAAGCGTATTCTACGCTATATTAGTGGCACGCTTGAACATGGCCTTTGGATTGTTCCATCTGCTATTACGTCTCTCACTGCATATTCGGATGCCGATTGGGGAGGTTGTCCGGATTCAAAACGGTCTACATCTGGATACTGTGTCTTTCTTGGGGACAATTTGATTTCATGGTCTTCCAAACGACAAGCGACCATTTCTCGGTCTAGTGCGGAGGCTGAATACCGGGGTGTGGCAAATGCAGTGGCAGAAACCACGTGGCTACGGAATCTTCTGCTTGAGTTATGTATTGCCTTACCCAAGGCAACAATTGTGTATTGCGATAACATCTCTGCTGTTTATTTATCACATAACCCGGTACAACACCAGCGCACCAAGCATGTAGAGATGGATATTCATTTTGTTCGAGAAAAAGTTCGTTTGGGTGACGTGCGGGTTCTTCATGTTCCATCTTCGGCTCAGTATGCAGATATCTTTACAAAGGGTCTACCTCGACCTCTCTTTCAGGAGTTTCGGTCTAGTTTGCGCGTTCGTCAAAACGTCGCTCAAACTACGGGAGGATATTAGAGATAGACATTATATTAGAGATAGATATTAGCTTTTATGATAATTATCTTGTATTGTTTTATATTGGGATTCTCTCCTATATAAGGGGATCTTTATTATCAATAACATTCATTCATTATTGAACCATAATCACTATTAATTTATGGGTAATAACCGAATCCATTTAACTGGTGAGAGTGAATGTGATTGCGCCAAGTGGCGTGTTGTGGTGCTTTGGCTTAGCTAATTATTATAATAGGAGATTTCTATTCTTGTACTCATGATCATCCGAATCATCAACTATGTTGATGGTTTTGTGCAATGGTGAAACACTTGAGGTTATAATACCTTAATGTTTGACTACACATGACAATATAAATTAATATATATTATTATTCTTCTAACCACATTTAACCCTATACATGGTTAAATATTATGTGTTTCATATGGGCTGTGAATTGGGCATCAAACTTAGTTTTCAAGACTGGACGGGGGTCGAGAGTTAAATCTTACGAGGTTCGATCGAAAATTTAACATATAAAAACCAAAAAAAATCGCAGGGGGAGCGGGCGCCCCCCACCCACTCTTAGTGGGTACGCCCATGGTCTCAGGTTCTGCGATAAATCCACGTTGGTTTGCTGTGTGTTCAACGTCACCTTAAAGATAGACCAACGATGACTTCTGTGACTCTAATGTTGGGGAGTGAAGGTCCATTGCCATCACCAAAAGAACCGGGTTTTTACGTTGAGAAAACAAAGCAAGATACTACTACATCTTCAAATTCACATGGAACAAGTTCTAACAATGAACTAAGTATCACAATGTTAAATGGTAGGTAAAATGGAAATTGCATATAGTAAAAGAACATTTTCTGGCTGTATATATAGTAAGCCATAATGCATGTTAAGTATTTTAGATTCATCAACGTATAATTAGTTCATGTGTAAAAATATGAAGTTTTGTTTAAATTAAGATTTGTGTGCATTTACATGCATAATTATCTTGCCTCTGTATTTTAATGCATTACTTTGAATATTTAATAGTGTTTAAATTCAGGTAGGATTAGTATAAGTTTAATAAAAATAGAGGGTTAACGTAAGTATTATATTATGGTGTGGTTTTTGTTGTTAGGCAACACCATATCTCGACCACACATAAACAAGAAAAAAACAAACAACCCAAGATAGATGAAATGCAAGTAACAAAGACACGATGATTTAGAGTGGTTCGGTCCAAATCTGACTTACATCCACTATATGACAACTAGATGTTTATATTATTATCAAAGAAATAGCAACCTTTACAATACAACATGATCAAATATATATAGAGGAGGGAACAACCAGGGCCGGCCCTGAAGATTTTGATGCCCTGTGCGGGCCAGGAAAAAAAAAGCCCCCCCTTCCCCGAGCACAATTGCACTAACCAATTATTTTTAGCTTTTTTACCCGAAAAAACAAACATTTTATAAATAAACATAACAAATTGATTTTTTTTCGTAGTCGCTAGCCTATCTCAATCTGCCAAAAAATTGATTTTTTTTCTGCTGCCGTTCTTCAACATCGAACAAAAAAAATAATCTTGTGGACTTGTTGTGGACTTATGGCCATGTGGGCTTTAGAAAGTAAAAAACAATGGGCTTTTGTGACAAATTCTCTAGCATACACATAAGTTTTATAAAAAAAATTTATATAATATAAATTTTTAAAAAAAAATTTGGTGCCCCCGTCGAGCGGGTGCCCTGTGCGGTCGCACACGGTGCACCCCCTCTTAGCCGGCCATGGGAACAACTAAGGTTTGGTACATCGGCTTTATCAAAGTAAATGGACATGCCCATTTAAGACAAAGGCCTCGACACCATATAGCCCAATATTTGTCTTATAAATTTCATGCTATATCATCATTCCATCTAAGATTTTTGTAAGCTTTTCTTACATGATACTAGTTTTATTACAACCTCGTTATTTTTTGTCCCTATTGGCGAAAAATCATAGATTTGTTGTTAGATAAATGTGAGTTAAATGAAATTTTGTCAAAAAAGTTGGTGTAAAAATTCTAAGTTTTGTAGGTGTGCCTAGATATATGTAAATAAAGAAGCACCTGAATTGGAAGGAAGATCCACACTCAAACCAGCTTACATTTGATCATTTGATGGATAAGAGGGAAACACGTGTTCGTGAGTTAAAAAGGTTGGGAAGTTATAATTCTTTCATGTTGAGTCAATCTGCTTTAAAAGTTGCTTAATGCAAAATGGTCCAACACGAGAAAGCATGCATTGACAACCAACACGTGTTTATATCATTTTCATTTGATACTTTTACTTTCTTAACGTCCGAGGTTATGGAACTATTCAATTTAGTTCAACAGCTCATGCATAGTAATATCATGAACCTTAGATTTATGAATATAACTTTTAAAGTGTTAGGTTTTGCTATCCAAAAAAGTTTGCATCTTGTTATCCGTTTGCTAACTATATCGATGTATTCAAACTTAAAATCAAATGAAAATACAAAATAAAACAAAAAGCATTTCAATAGAACATAACAAGTTTTATATTAGTTTCAAAACTATATACCTTCCTTTAGGGCAATTTAGTTTATCAAAGTGAAATTTTCTTTTTCTTTTTTTTTCCTATGGAATATTATTCTAATCGAAAATATGGTATGATCAATAAGTCAAGACCAAGATGATAAGGAATAGGTGGATTGCATTGGCTTCAAGCAATTACGAAGATATATATGCTGAAAACAAGGACCGAGAATAAGAATTGTCACTTATAATAGGAACAAAAACTTAGAACTAGATCGAATGTGAGCCTTGTTGACTTATAAAAAGATGAACAATAAATTTGAGATATGGTCATTGAACCAACTTCTACACTAATATCCATTTAACACGAACAAAATTTGAGATAAAATCTGAGTGGTTGAAGACTAGTTGACTTGAACACTACAAAACGTACACCAAGGGCAATCGCGACAGAAAATCGGTGTATTTGCAACGAAACAAGTCGTCACAAGTGCGTAGGAATCAGGTTGTTCTGACCCAATTACGATAGAAATCCCTAGTAGAAAACCCTCGTCGCAAATATGTATGCTATTACCAAGGTTTATTCATTCAACATTGTTTATTAATGCAATACCTTGCTACACATTTACGATGCAAGAGCAATTTTTTTCTTTATTTAAATTATGTGTCATAAGTGTGTCGTAAACGATATTATTTTTTTTATTAAATGATTTTAATACAAACATGAAATTATGAATTGTGATGTATTCTGACATTTTTGTGACAAAAATTTACTTCTGTTTTGTTGCAAATTTGACGCGAATTTAGATTTTGTTGGAAAAGCATCGCAATCTGCGACGAACATTATTGTGTAGCAAATTTTGAAGCAAAATGCCCACTTTTCTAGCAGTGAAAATAGGCTCTTTAAAGATAGTGTTGTTGGACTTCAAACATGAACTTTTACTAGTTGTGAAACAAGTATATATATATATATATATATATATAGTGTGTACGTTTAAAGACAAGTTCTTTACTGATTGAGATATAATATATAGTCATTAAATGCATCCTCTCATGTTTAATTAATTAAATTTCCATCGATTTTTGTAGTTGAAGGAGATAATGAATATTACGTACGTGGATAGGATTAGCCTGACTATTCAATTCGCATGCAAAAACCGGGGATAAAAGGACACTAATTACTTTGTGATCTTAAGCATTATTATTATTTCCAAAAATGAACTCAAACAAACCAAATATTTGCTTATCATCTTCTTCTGATATCCATTTTCTCCTTTATATTCTTCTTATGTTTATTCTGTCTTTAACCGTCATCTCAGCCTTGTATGGTGACGGAAATGAGACGGACCATCAAGCTCTGCTCATGTTTAAGTCATTGATCACTCAAAATTCACAAGGAGCTCTAAGCTCATGGAACAATTCCCATCATTTTTGTGATTGGGATGGTGTTTTTTGTGGGAAGAGACATAGAAGAGTAGTTGCAATACAACTTATTTCAAAAGGTCTAGAAGGCTATTTGTCGCCTCATATAGGTAATCTTAGCTTCCTACGTGAACTTTATCTTTGGCGCAACAACTTTCATGGAGACATCCCTCATGAACTGGGTCGTCTATCGAGGCTACGTGTTCTTAATCTTGAACAAAACAAGTTCACTGGGTTCATTCCAGCTAACATTAGTGGTTGTTCTAAACTTGTAGCACTTCATCTCAACGAAAACAGACTGGTTGGCGGCATACCTCAGGAGATTAGCGTCCTCTCCAAACTTATTGATATTTCACTTGGTGTTAATAACTTAACAGGTGGAATCCCACCTTTCGTGGAGAATTTCACGTCAATGCAATGGTTCTATGTTGACAACAATCCATTGGGTGGAAGCATTCCAGACACGTTAGGTAATTGGAAAGATATACAAAAACCGTACGCTAGTCGTTGTAATTTATCTGGAACCATCCCTCATTCACTTTATAACTTCTCATTCCTAAGTCTGTTAGACTTTGATGATAATCAACTGATGGGTAGTCTTCCTCTAGCCATAATGCTTCCACAACTTTTCGGACTTGTATTATTTGATAACCAACTATCTGGACCTCTTCCGCCATCCATTTCTAATTGTTCAAAATTAGAATATCTTGAAATGGATGATAACAAGATTACTGGGAAGTTGACACTCGACTTTGCAAAACTAAAACATATTGTGAGTGTAATCTTAGGTTATAACAATTTTGGAAGCAAAGATGCTGATGAAATGAAGTTTATTGATTCATTAAAAAATTGCTCCTTATTACGCGCTTTATATCTTCCTAATTGCAAGTTTCAAGGAGCGCTACCTATATCAATTGGTAATCTTTCGAAAACTCTCGACAGTCTATATTTACAAGATAATCGATTATATGGAAACCTACCTGGATCAATCGGTAATCTAGTTGGACTAAGCACGTTATTGTTAGGAAGTAACCAATTAACATGAAACATCCCTTCAACCATTGGTAACCTTCAAAATATAGGAAGATTGTATTTAGCTAAAAATCAATTTTCAGGGCAAATTCCTGATGCCATTGGAAATTTATCAATGTTGCTTGATCTTGATTTAAGTTCCAACGTATTGGTTGGGCATATTCCATCTAGTCTGGGAAATTGTCATAAATTATTAGAAGTGTATCTTAGTGATAATGAACTCTATGGGAAAATACCATTTCAACTACTGCAACTCTTTTCGTTATCCAAAGAGTTGGATTTGTCTCGAAACAATCTGTCTGGCTCACTTCCGGACGAGGTTGGAGACCTCAAGATGTTAACTTATCTGACTTTATCATATAACAAGTTATCTGGTAACATTCCTACCACTCTTGATGGTTGTACCAGCCTTACAAGATTGTCTCTTAATGGAAACAAATTTCAAGGTGTTATACCCTCATCATTAAGTTCCCTAAAAGGATTGTCGGAACTTGATGTTTCTAATAACAATTTCTCTGGTCAAATTCCTCGGTTCTTAGAACAGATGCATGTATTAGAATATCTGAACCTGTCATACAATGATTTTGAGGGTGAAATACCAATGTTAGGAGTGTTCGCTAACGCTAGCAAGTTCTCAGTCGTAGGGAACAACTTGCTTTGTGGTGGTATTGTTGAACTTGGGTTACGAGAATGCAAGGAGATAAAGAAACGCGCAAAAAATATTCGTTTCTTTATGATTGGCATTTTTGTAGCCTTCACACTTGTCATTGTAATATGTTTAACGTATGCTTGGTGTAAAAAGAAAAGCAAGAGCGAGTCACCTCAATCACCAACGAGAGAGCGGTTCATGAAAGTTACATATAAGCAACTTTTCAAGGCTACTGATGGCTTCTCCGAAGCCACTTTGATTGGAAAAGGCGGGTTCAGTTCTGTTTATAAAGGAATCCTTCATGAAGATGATGATAGATTTGTTGCAGTTAAAGTCTTACAACTTCAAAATAGAGGAGCTCAAAAAAGCTTTATGAGAGAGTGTGAAGCATGGTGAAACATTCGACACCGTAACATATTAAAGATGATAACTTTATGTTCAAGTGTTGACTTTCAAGGAAATGATTTCAAAGCTTTGGTATACGAGTTCATGTCAAATGGGAGCTTACACGATCGGTTGCATTCAAGTGATCAAAGCGCATCGAAACTTAATCTTGTACAAAGAATAAATATTCATACGGGCGTGGCATGTGCACTAGATTATATTCATAATCAATGTGAACCAACTATTGTCCATGGTGACTTGAAGCCTAGCAACATTCTACTCGATGATGATATGGTGGCTCATGTTGGAGACTTCGGTTTAGCTCGATTTCTTGTAACAACTTCTTATCAAAACAGTTCAACCGTGATTAGAGGAACAATTGGATACGCTGCTCCCGGTAATATATTCATGTTTCCATTTATGTACTTGCTTATAGTACCTATTATCTTTGTTTTTAAAATAATTAATAATTTCCTATGACTTATAGAGTATGGTCTTGGGAACGAGATGACAAGTGCTGGAGACGTCTACAGTTTTGGAATATTATTACTCGAGGTGATGACCGGGAAGTCACCGACTGACAACATCTTTAATGAAGGCTTTAGCCTTCATAAGTTTGCTTCCATGGCCTTGCCAGACAAGGTAATTGATGTTATTGATGTTAACATTTTCTCGAATGATGAAATTATCACACAAACAAAGAAAATAGAGGAATGTTTGGCTTTAACAATCAAGATTGGAGTATCATGCTCTATGGATGCCCCTTCACAACGAATGGATATGAAAAATGTTGTAAAAGAATTTCATCATATTCTTGATGCACTTCAAAACATCTGAGGTATAGTGCTTGATCTCTTCTTTTACTTATAATATATAACTAGACATGAGACTGGGCCGCACGTTGCGGCAGACAGGTCACATGGTCGAGTCTTGCGTATGTGAATTCGTCACAAGGGTCGATAAAAAAAGTTTCAGGTCCCGTACGTCACAGCACAAAGTCGTAATGTGTCACATATTAAAAGGCGACAGGGTATAAAAAGTTAAAGTTAAAACAATAACACACTCAAATCCAGAATCTTGAAGTCGTACTACATGTTAATGTAGTGTAAGAGACCAAAGTCAAAATATCATCAAAGTCGGGACACGTGTCACCATATGAGAAAGTCGGTGATAACCGTCCTTCTCAATTAGTAATTAAGTATATAAATATATATAAAACTTGCAATGGATAATTTGAACCTTTTTCAGGTCCAACACCAAGGTATCATTCGGGAGATGAAAGAAATTGCATTAGTAGATGGTGTATGCAGTTGTTGCATCTTAAATTAATGTTACTATACTTTTCAACTATATGTTTGTTATTTTGGTTAGTTTTCTATCGACATAATCATATAATTGTCTTGTTAATGTTTACCGATAAATATCTTTTGATATTATGGGTGTATATTTTGTGAATAATTGTTAACGGGAATGATTAATAGTTTGTTAGTATCGTTTATATTTTTCTTAGAGAACCAATTTTTTTAGATTTGGAATACAAAATTGAAAAATAACTTTTTAAGTCTCCATACTCAGGTCAGTTTTCAGTTTAAAAGAATGTCTTGTTCTCGTCACTAACCTTGTATTTTAAGACCGACGATGCAGGCCCAATGTCATTGAGGTCAATAAAGATAACACCGATGACTTTGATGTTAAGTAAAAGTCTAATTAACCTAGGTTGCTAGAGTAAGTCTAGTATTTTATCCACGAGGAGCATCTAGTCAGTATCACACGCTTTTTACTATATTAAACCTAGTTAATTAATAAACTAAATAAAATATAGTGAACTTTGAGAATTAATTGGTTTGAAACAAACTAATATTAATCTAAAATGAAGTTAACTTAGAAAACTAGCAAACTTGAAAATATGGGAAAAGTAGCTGGTGATCGCATTCAGGTTTATGTACTGGTAGCATCATGTATAAGCTAAGTTATTTATTTAGTTGAAAAAGTTTCATAGAAATAAGACTCAATGTTTAATAAGTTACATACACATAACTTTAATAACACTTTTAAAGAAAGATAAACACAAGCCATTTATTTTATCAGTAGTTATCACCGGTCTTACCGTTAATGTGTGACTAATCCACTTGGTAGATACATTGCCATGCATGAGTGAATTATTTGGTGTAATTTAGGAGTAGAATGCGCATAGGTTTGTCGTTAAAAAATTACTATCATCTTACCACAACACTCAATCTAATTACTATTACTCTACCACAACACGTCTTAGTCATTGTCTAATCATCGATTATGTGACCCTACTTTTTTACACTTTCTAATCATTATCACTCTTTCCCAGCATGTAGTCGGAGATTCCCAAAACAGCCGCTAGTGACTAATTATTATTAAAAATTGAAGAAAGTTGGCTTTCAATAAATTTAAGAAAGAAAATTATTTTTTTAGTTAAATTTATTAAAAAAATCAATTGCATATTCTCCCCTATAAGCAACTTTAATTTGAAATACACTCATTTTTAATAAGGTCATTTAGTTAACATTAAGTATATATGCAAATACAATTGATTTTTTAATTGGAAAAATATGCTATAAAGAGTGTTTATAAGGTTAAATATCCAATTCTTCTATTTTTCTTTAACTTGCGATTGTTGGCATGACATATACGGGCCTTTAGCCCATCTTTCACTACAAGAAAAAGGTTTTTTTACGACGCAAATTTTCATTGCAAAAAACTAGTTTTACGTCGCAAAATATTAATTGCGACGAATGTATGTATGTATGTATGTATGTATGTATGTATGTATGTATGTATGTATGTATGTATGTATGTATGTATGTATGTATGTATGTATGTATGTATGTATGTATGTATGTATGTATGTATGTATGTATGTATGTATGTATGTATGTATGTATGTATGTATGTATGTATGTATGTATGTATGTATGTATGTATGTATGTATGTATGTATGTATGTATGTATGTATGTATGTATGTATGTATGTATGTATGTATGTATGTATGTATGTATGTATGTATGTATGTATGTATGTATGTATGTATGTATGTATGTATGTATGTATGTATGTATGTATGTATGTATGTATGTATGTATGTATGTATGTATGTATGTATGTATGTATGTATGTATGTATGTATGTATGTATGTATGTATGTATGTATGTATGTATGTATGTATGTATGTATGTATGTATGTATGTATGTATGTATGTATGTATGTATGTATGTATGTATGTATGTATGTATGTATGTATGTATGTATGTATGTATGTATGTATGTATGTATAAGACAAATGTCGTCGCTATATATATTTGTAATTTAAATCCTAGAAAAGAAAATGAAAATGGTTTGGCGACGGATTTGGTCGTCGCCAAAAAGTTCATTGACTTTGGCGACGACATTTGTGTCGTTGCCACAACTTTTGATGATTACACGAAAGTTTTAGTTTAAAATTCAGAGTTGATGATTACACGAAATCAAACAAAACGGAAAAAACAATTACGAACATATATCATTCGATCAGGTTTTAAAACAAGAAATTGTTAATTAGGATCAATTAATTAAGTTGACTATTGCATTGCTTCATTGCTTGTGATCAGGTAAATCTCGTCTTTAATTAATTTCAAATTATCGTGTATGTTTCGAGTTTTATTTTCCGAGTTTAAAGCGGTCAATTGGCTATCGAGTTAACGTCATCAATGGTGCGTGAATCAAACATGTGTCAAAGTCGAACTGAACCTGTTAAAATTAGCAAACAATATATTCTCATCATGCTTGATCGTTGTGATTTGTTTTTTGTTGAATGGCCGGCCGGGTTATTTGTTGCTAAATATTCAGTGTAAATAAATGTTTATTAACAAAAGCTCATCTCTATCTATCACCAAATAGAAAGGGATAATAAACTAAAAACAAAAGTCTAATTAAAAGAAGTTTCTTGTATTGAATGGTAGCGTCTAGTTGTAGTTGTATTCTTTTACTTTATTCAGTTTGGCTTGTAGATATATAATCCGACTCATTTCCCGTACCGAAACACGTTAAACATTGTCGTGTGTACATAATTCATGGGCATCGGGTCATGAGTTCTTTGAAGGCGAAGGCACAGAAGACAACGTAGGTGCCTGGCCGGATACGCGCTGACGAGCAGTAAAGCGAGAGTTTGACGACATTCCATGCATTTTGGTTGGGTCGATGTTTGGGTTGTCTTCGGTGGGTTTTGAACAATGGCAGTGGGTGGTGTTCATGGTGGTGGACGAGAATTGGATGTGGGTACGATGTTGTGGTGGTGGTAGAAACCCGGATATGTTTATTTGTTGCTAAATATTCAAGTGTAAATGTTTATTAACAGGTTATGATACCAGTATTGTCCCGGTACCGTCTTGGTATTGTACCGATTGAACAATATTAGTACCGGTATCGGTACCTATTTTTCCGGAAATTTAGTACCAGTACCGAAAAACTGGTACCGTTCCTCTAAATTCGGTACCGCTACGGGTGCCACTTTTCCTAAACTCGGTACCAGTACTAGGCGGTACTAGTACCGGGTGGTACCAGTACGGTCCCGATATCATCCCTAGTGATACACAGTGATTTGTTACAAACAGTGGATTGGTACAACATTTGGTTAAATGGATGGGGATGGGAACAGATTCCAGGTGTGGGTATGACGGTGTGGTGGCGGTCGTGGTGGTGGTGGAAGAAACACGGAAGTATGGACGGGTGGTGGTGGGGAAGTGGAAAGAGGTGGTGCTATGTAATTTTGTTGAAGAATAAAAAAGGTGGAGTATCACTTAGTGTTATGTAAAAAAATAACAAATTTCGTCCTTTAAATCAATATAATATCAAGGATGAAAATGCTCATCACTTAACTAATGAAATGGATGGAAGTTAGTCTGAGGGACGTAAAATTTTACAAACATAATAAATAAAGGACATGCAGTACAACTTTTTAACATTAGGGACATAACTAGATATTTGGTATATAAATAAAGGACGATTTGTGTAATTTTGTCTATACAAAGTTTCAAAAGGTTATATAAACTACTTTTCTCAACCACCAAGTCTTTCAAACTTCGTTAGTTATGAACCACTTTTGTAATTTTTCCAAAAGTTTTATAACAATACAGAAACACAACATACCCATCTCTCTCTCCTAATATCTGTCACAATGTCACCACTAGCACCGCCCCCTTCTCTTCCAGTCTTCCACTGGCACCAACACCTTCACCATCATCACACCCCCAACGATTATTTTAGAATCAATCAAACAATTATTTAGGAAACCAAACCCCAACGAAGATCTAAACCCCAACCCACAATCAAAGATATAAACCCCAAATTAATCTAACACAACACCTTCTGCCATTAGCACACACTGCTCACCGCCGATCACCGACACCACACGAGTCACCTTCAGCATCATAACCAACCCCCAAAATCGGAAAATAAAATGACGGTATGGTGGTGGTGGTGGTAATGTATGATGATGATTAAATATTGCAAATGTTCCTTAAACTTCAAATTTACTATTTAGCCCTTCACATCAACAAGAAACTAACGGAGTTAGACATCGATCAAGGAAAATAGTGTACAAGTTATGACAGACAAATAATTTTCTAAACTTGAATATTATCGGTTGAAGGTGGAGGGAGTGGAAAAATTCTTAATTTCACTACTCTTACAGCCCACCAATCATAAGTCTTCACCTCTCAACTACCATTATACTTCCCTCTAGAGATGAGCTCGGTACCGTACCGGTACCGTACCGGTACCGAAAATACCGGTTTCGAAAACATGAAAAAGTGGATACCGCTACTGTACCGAATCTATCGGTACGGTACCGGTTCGGTACGGTATCGGTACGATATAGGTACGAAACAAGTACTTTTAGGTAAATTTAAGGTTTTGGGTTCGGTACCAATACCGAAAATAGAGAAAAATAGATACCGATACCGGTACCGAATGTATCGGTACGGTACCAGTTCGATACGGTATTCGAGTACCAAACACTCATTCCTACTTCCCTCATTATATTTTTTATGTGGGTGCCAAGTACCCTTATACCCTCACTCTTTTTTTAATGACTTCAACTAATTAAAAGTGTAACACATAAATAAAAAACATACATTTAAATTAATAACTAAAAAATTACATAATTAAAAAAAATACATAATTTAAATATAAAAAACACAAGTCTTCTTCTTCGTCTTCGCCTTCGTGCTTATCCTCGGTAGTATCCAAGTAGTCAAGATCTAGAATTGCAAGATGTTCGGTGATGTATCTCAGGATCATGCAACTTCTCAAGAGAATCATCCTCCTCAAATGGTTGCACCAAAGGATCTTGTATGTACACCGACGATATAGCATTTCTATGATCTTTTAGTGTCATGTTTTGCAATATCATGCACGTGTACACCAACTTTTTAATCTTGTCGTTACTCATCGCATGTAGGGGTCGTTTAAGTATACCTCATTTAGACTTCAAAATACCAAAACCCCCCTCGACGTTATTTTTGGCTGACTCTTGCACTTTCTTAAATCTTTTATCCTTTGAATCGGTTGGGTATAGAGTCCCTTTCACAAACACAAACCAAGTTGGGTAAATGCCGTCTGTTAAATAGTACCCGTGCGTGCATAGTCTACCATGCACATACATCGGACACTTAAGCGTGGTCCCATTTTGCTCGGGGAGAAATAATAGAGATTGGTTGAGAACATTGATGTCATTGTTTGACCCGGGGGTAACGCAATAAGCATGCCACCACCACGTATCTTGTGAAGCCACCACTTCACACGTGACCATTGGGTACGTGTTGCTGATCACCCCTAGTATTTTGCCCCCGCAAATTGGTAGGACAATTTCTTCAAGTAAAATGTGTGCAGTCGATGATACTGAGCATCCCGGGTAGATGGTGTCATTCTTCGTGGACTTGGTATAAAAGTGAAACGTCATGGCTAGTGGGACGTCATAAAAGTTCAGTACAATATAAAAAATTTATATAATCACAAAAAATTTACAAGCTTTCGCGTGAAACCCTAGGCGACATGCATAAATATTCATCGTATTCATCAAGAGCATTACCCGTTGCAGGTTGTTTCATGGCGGACGTGACTTTTTGTAACGCCGTGAAAATATTCATTTTTTGCTTCAACGTCTTTTACAATTTTTATAAGCAAACGCTTCGACAAACGATACCTAGTGCGAAACGGCATCTCCGAGTACTTAGGGTTAGCATTAAGATAATCCGCCATTAGATTTCTGTGCCCTTCCTCACGATCTCGTTCAATGTAATTTCTTGAAGAGGTTGTCGTATCCTCTTCTTTAGCATGATCCAACACCATACGCAAACTACAGCTTGTTATATGACGAACTTGAGGTATAAACTAATTTCTTCCAATACATTTTTTGAGAATGAAAATTTTTATAAAGTTATAATTGATAGTGATTTATGGTAGATGAGAGATTTGTGTTTGTGTTAAATATATAAAGTATATATATTTTATTAAAAGAAAATTTTGATTTAAAAAATCTCAACTTTCATCTGTTGGCCAGAAAAAATCTCAACTGAGAAATTTTTTGCTAAAGATCTCAACTTTCAAACATATTTTTTAAGAGCCTCAGTTAAAAAATACTTAACGCCGTTAAGTTTTTTTCGAGTTTGAAACTAATGTTTTAGGGGTTTTGATCGGAAGTAGGATATGAATGGATTAATGTAAAATTACCCCAAACCGATGCTCCAAACAATTAAACGGTTTGACGGTATGTTAAATGTTACATCAATTGAAGCGTCGTTTGATCATTTGGAACATCTGTTCAAGGTAACTTTTACATCAATTGATTCATATCATCCTCTCGATTAAAAGCCCTAAACATTAGTTTCAAATTCGAAAAAAACTTAACGGCGTTAAGTATCTTTTAGATGGGACTCTTTAAAAAAAACGTTTGCAAGTTGGGATCTCTAACAAGAATTTTCTCAGTTGAGATTTTTTCCGGTCAACAGGTAAAAGTTGTGATTTTTAAAATCCAATTTTCCTTATTAAAAACTATTTGATTTTTTTTTTGTAAAAGGCTAAAATAGCCGTTAGAATCAAATTCAAGGGGCTCATTCAAAAAATGACCGTTGAACGGTAAAAATGAAGAAAGTTACAACGGGATGTGGTACCCGTGATTCACTACCCGCATTCATACCTGTAGGACTGACGGCGGTGCAACCACATGGATACACTCTACCTGCATGCCTACCAGTGTCCACACCCACCACCCTAATAAACCAAAGTTGGGAATATGCACCCTTATGTTAATAGCACTTTGCAACTCCTAAAAATTTAAACTCTTTCTAAATTGAGTCATTTACACCTCCTATCTTCACCTACTTCACATCATCCATCTCCTTCACACAAATTACAATTCTGTGTTTCACATGCATTAACCGGTTGACACTACTAAAAAAATTGAACACGATAAATTTGTTTAATTAACAAAAAAAATGCAAAAGGACATGTGTCCTGACTTACGATTATCCTACACGTCCCACAAGCGTCAGTTAGGCGCAAAGAAACCATAAAAAGAGGAACTGAAATTGAAACAATCAAACAAAACCCTAAAACCATCTACGAATAATTAAAGCACATTTCGTCTTTTGAAGAACAAATCACACTGTCCACTTTAGTTTAAGGTAATAAACTCGATTTTAAGCTCTGTTTCCCGCTCTTCATTTTTCTTTAACAATAGAATAGATTTGTGTTAATTAATTTGAAGTTGAAACTATTGTTGTATTGTATATCAGATTTGCCATTAGGCTTTTAGTTAAATATCATCAAGTTTTTTGCTATTTGAGTGCACAGCTTGTTGAGTTTGTTTACATGCAATATATGACTTAATCAATGTTAATGTTAATGTTTAACGTTGATGTTAACGTTAACGTATATGTATATGTTAACGTTAACGTATATGTATATGTTAACGTTAACGTATATGTTCATGTTCATGTTCATGTTCATGTTCATGTTCATGTCCATGTCCATGTCCATGTCCATGTCCATGTCCATGTCCATGTTAATCAGGCCGGTCCTGAGGATTTGGGTGCCCTGTGCGAGACGAGAAAAATAAGCCCCCCGCCCCCTCAACCCAAAGCACCAACGCAGTAAATTATATAAACTAAATTTTTAACCAAAAAACAAACATTTGATAAATAAACATAAGAAAATAAAAGTATTAAAATTATTGAATTACGTTTTTGGCAGCAATGGGCTTTCAGCCTTCATTAATCTATATCCAATTGATTGTGTGGGCTTTTAAATGTTTAGTTAATTAGTTGTAGTAGGCTTTCAGCCTTCATTAATCTATATCCAATTGATTGTGTGGGCTTTTAAATGTTTAGTTAATTAGTTGTAGTAGGCTTTAGCCTTTAGGTGTTACATGACTAATATGAGGTTATCATCATCTTTTGTTTGATATTCTAATATTTGGTTTGTAGTTAACAATGGAGGCGAATACTTCACGAATGATTACTCTAAACGGTTCTAATTATCAATCGTGGAAGATTAGGATGGAAGATTTTCTTTATGTTAATGAATTGCATCAACCACTTATCTGTTTACAAATACCTGACGGCAAGACGGATGACGAATGGAACTTGTTACATCGTCGGGTTTGTGGGTATATTAGACAATGGGTTGATGAGAGTGTGTTGAAACATGTTAGTGGAGACATAAATGCACATACTTTATGGAGTAAACTTGAGAAACTATATGCCTCAAATACATGTGATGGTAAATTGTGTTTGGTTAAACAACTGATGAGTCTAAGGTACTGTGATGGAACTGCAATGTCAGATCATTTGAATAGTTTCGAGGAAATTATTAACCGTCTTACTGAAATGGGTATCAAAATTGACGACGAGGTTCAAGGATTGTGGCTTCTTGGTACTCTACCAGATACATGGGGAACAGTTAGAGCTTCGATATTAAACGCGACACCAGGTGGTGTTATTTCAATGGAGTTGGCTAAACATAGCATTTTGAACGCGGAGATGAGACGAAAGTCACAAGGACCCACTTTATATCCATATGCTTCGTCCGTTGCAGCGTCACGTCTATATACTACTCTAAAGGTTGCAACTTTTGTTAATCTTTATACACTGTTTTTTTCCTTACCCAATGATTTAATGTGAGCAGGTTGCTCGTGATGAGGATCTGCGTCAACAAATAGGGAACGACGTATTTTTTGATCTAGTTGACCACAATAAAGTTTTAAGTTTTCGTATCCAAAAGCAAACCCCTTTTGCCTGGTTCAAGGTATTATCTTCGGTTATCGACCCATTTTATAAATATGCTCTATATATGAAAATGAAACTTATTTGACTGGCATCTAAATGCTGTTTTTTTCCAGGATGAAGTATCAAGAAGATTTGGTATAAGTGTACACTGTCAACGTTTTTGGCTTTGGGCGAAGCGTCAAAATCTTACTTACCGCCCTTATCGTCCTTTGACTCCATTAGAAGAAGCTCAACCTGTATGTATTTATGATAATATGTATTTATTTTTAGTGCTATTTTTGTCAAGTGCTATGTTGGAGGGATTAGAAATTTTATCATGAAAGTCTCTAGGGGGTTGAGAAATGACATATATTTTTTTAACGACGAAAGGTCGAAGAGTGGCTTGTTCTTGGGTAAGAAACTGTCTATATACATACTGTTTTGGTGATCATTAACATGCTGAAATTTATGTGTTTTATAGGTAGGACAACTGCGTGAGACATCAAGCAAGACTAACAACTTTGAACTTAAGTTGTTTCTGGAGGTAGAAATTGGACAGGTAGTATTTAATTAATCTCATTTATTTATATTCAGCTCCATATTATTATATTTTAACATTCACATAACATAAAACGCTACTTGTAGAGTAGGTACTAGGCTATGTAGTTAATCTCGGTGAGATCTCGGTAATCGGTGCTCCAACAAAATATCAGTCAAAATATCGGTAAAAATATCAGGACCGAGAATATCGGCCGATATTACTAATATATCGGTGATATTTTAGTTTAAAATATCGGTAATCTCGGTGAGATATCGGTTTTGACTTGTTGGACCATTTTTTTGTGTTTTAAAACGATGGGTTGTTGGTCAAATGGCTCAATTTCTTCTAACAAGACAACATATGATTGTTGTGTAACATATTTCCCTAAAAAAAACCTAACTACAAGTCTACAGCTAGATAGCTTGGTTGATGTGGACTTGGAGAAGATTTCGTTGCTTACGATTAGATGGTGTTTTTATTTTCTAATATAAAATGTTGATACTTTTGTTTTGAGTTGTGACTTAGATCATGTTTTTTATTACTAATTATTATTAAATATAAATTTATGCATGATATTTTAGCTATCGATATCTCACCGATATCCCACCGAGATAACCGATATCTCAAATATCGGTCCTTGACCGATAACCGATATTTTTCCGCATTAACTGCTTAGGTACTAGGGTCTGGTGTAATACTCAAAGTTCTATGTTTTAAACATCGCTTATTCTTTTATTGATGTAGGATTCATGGCCAGTTCCCCCACCTGCGAAAACTAAGAATAAGATTATGCTTTTTTTCAAGCTCTACGATCCTTCTAAAGAGGAGCTTCGGTAGCTACTCTCCCTCCCTCTCTATTGATAAAAAAGGAAATTACCATCGTACGATGTTTTCATTTGTAATTTCTTTTTAACTTGTGAAAGGTATGTCGGGCGACTCTGGGTGGAGCATACAGGAAAGCCTAAAGATATGTTGACGAGGATAAACAAGCTGGCTGGCTTTGCTCCTAGTCAAGAAATAGAACTCTTTGAGGTCACTCTTTCGCTCTTTGTTTATGTTCTTATAATAATCGTTTACAGGCACATTGTTTATGTTCTAAACCACCTGCAGGAAGTTAAGTTTCAACCAATTGTTATGTGTGAACCTGTTAATAAAGCGCTCCCGTTTAATGCTAGTCTGGTATATATTTCCATATCAGTTTAGCCGTTTCTTCTTTTAATTGAGTGTCAGCAGAAATGAGCTAACAGTTGTTGCTGTTTATGTTGGCGCGGTTTATAGATTGAAGACGGGGACATCATCTGCTTTCAGAAACTTCTTCAGGCTGGAACTGAAACGTATCGTTATCCTGATGTTCCATCTTTTTTGGAACATGTTCATAATCGTCAGGTATCAATTTCTCAACTTTTTTGGAACATGTTCATAGTCACATGTCTTTGAACGTTAACTTTTTGGAACATGTTCATGCCTATTTTACCACCTCTACCGGTCCTGAATGCTTTTTGATGTACTGCCTATTGGTTTATGCAGAACCGAGACGTTTAACTGGTTAGAAATTACAACTACTTACGATGGCGCGTGTCATGTTAGACCTTTTGAAGGATGTACAAGGGAATTTTTTGGGGTTGTTAATCAAAATAAGGTAAGCATAGTTATCGCGCTTTTAGGTATTTTATAGACACTTTTAAGGAGTGTTTGGCATTTGTAGTTGTTTACTGCTATTTGGTAGCTTAGTGTCATCTAAGTTGTTTACTTTTGGTTCTAGTTGCTTTATTTCTGTTATTGAACAATCTAAAACTCAAGGCTGAGAAACATTTGTTTGCACATGAAAAATATCAACTTGGTTTCTTGAATTGACAGGGAGAGGCTATTTGTGGTCTGGTTTGAACCGTTTTAGGCGAATGATCGATCTCATCCGAAAATTAAAACGTTCATTTTTAAATAAAAGCAATAAGCCAATAAGTATGCGAGCCAGCTGAACCAGACGTTACGACAAGAATAAGGGTGTATATCGACGATGTCTGTATGGACAATGACATGAGCGTTTATGACTTAGTCATGTTATGTAAACAAAAAGTAGTATTGTGTCTAACACGTGGCAGTTTGATATTAGTATGTTGTGGTATAAACAATGAAAAAGAAATAATGAATATGAAGTTTTAAAAAGAAAATTAAAAAAGAAAAACATAAAAGTAAATGAAAAGAAAAAACGAAAAAATAAATGAAGCGTTTTACTGTTTTACTCACTAACCTTCATATCTAATAGTTAAGGGAATATATATAAAGAGTATTGGATCTTAACGGTTCAAACTATTTGTTTTTTTCTGCCATATGTTGTAATTATGTTTGTGGTTTCAACTTTTATCATTTCTATTTCTAAAATACTGCTATTGAAAAAGTTTAACGGCATACATTTAAGAAACCAGTTTGAATCTAAAACTAGGTAGGACGGGCCGAGGCATTTTATCAGACATTTTTAAGGAGTTGTGCATTGTTGCCCTTTTGCTACATTGTTTATCACTGGTTTCGTCATTTCATCAAACACTTGTAACTTGTAAGGATGATCTTTGATTTTATGCATGGTCACCTCACGTGCGACATGCATTTGGTGATTTGCTAGGCGTTTTTCAATTGGGGTTTCACGTGCGACATGCATTTAACTATTCTAATTCTGTGATTTTTAACTTAGTTTTGTGTGGTCATAGGTTTCCCTTCTAGGGTATCAAATATGATGCCACTTTAGAAGCTGAAGATTAGTCTGTTTCACGTGCGACATGCATTTAACTGGCCGTCGCAATGCGCGGGCCCTGCATAAAAATCTAGTTACTTTTTAAAATGAAATTCTAAGTACAAAAATCAAATTACAAGTCAACATATTTTCAAGAACTTAAACAATCAATCCTAAATACAAACATGTTCAAAAAACATATGGGATCACACACTTGATATATACTAGAAGGAAAATCCTCAAACTTGCTTTCAGAAACCTCTTCAGACTGGAACTGTAAAATGTCGCTATCCTGATGTTCCATCTTTTTTGGAGTATGTTCATAATCGTCAGGTATACTGTGAAGATTTCGATTATGATTATTGTTTATTCGTTTTCGTGTTAGTTCGATTTTTATTCGTTCACTAACCTCCATGCTGGATAAACAGATATATACCTTAATTCCTTTAGGGCCATTTAGTTTATAAAAGTGAAGTTTTTTTTCCTATGGAATATTTATTATTCTAATAGAAGATATGGTATGATCAATAAGTCAAGACCAAGGTGATAAGGAATAAGTGGATTGCATTGGCTTCAAGCAATTACGAAGATATATATGTTGAAAATGAGGATCCAGGATAAGAATATATTGTCACTTATAATAGGAACAAAAACTTAGAGCTTGATCAAATGTGAGTCTTGTTGACTTATAAAAAGACGAACGAAAAAATTGATATATGGTCATTGAACCAACTTGTCCACTAATATCCATTTAACACGAACAAAATTTGAGATAGAATTAATATGAGTGGTTGAAGACTTGTTGACTTACAACACTACAATACGTACACCAAGGGCAAGAAAATCAGTATACTTGCAACACAACAAGTCGTCGCAAATTAATGCGTAGGAATCGGGTTGTTCTGACGCAATTGCGATAGAAATCCCTAGTAGCAAAACCCTCGTCGCAAATATGTTATGTTATGACCATGGTTTGTTCATTCAACATTGTTTATATTTAAACCAATCCAACATTGTTGTTATAAATCATTAAATACAATCTTCCTAGATTATTTGTTGAATGGTTAAGAGGTCTGAAACACTAAGATGTTCTATCATTAAGATTCAGTTTCATTTAGCATCTTTCTGTCCCTTAACCATTCAACATTTAATTGAATCATTCAAAAACTCTTTTTTTATAAAACAAATGCTCTGAATGCTTAACGCTGATTGATTAAGCACTGAACTGAACCATTAAGAAGTAAAACAAACAGCCTCACAGTGTGTTTAAAGAAAAGTTGTTTACTTGAGATAATATAGTTATTGAATGCATCCTCTCATGTTTAATTAATTAATTTTCCATCGATTTTTATAGGTGAAGGAGATAACGAATATTACGTAATTAAGTGGATAGAATTGGCTTGACTATTTGCATGCATGTCATCTCACTTACGAATATAACATGCAAAAACCGGGGATAAAAGGACGCTAATTACTTTGTGATCTTAATCATTATTATTTCTAAAAATGAACTCAAAGAAACCAACAATTTGCTTATCATCTTCTTCTCATATCCATTTTCTCCTTTATTTTCTTCTTATGTTTCTGTCTTTAACCGTCATCTCAGCCTTGTATGGTGACGGAAATGAGACGGACCATCAAGCTCTGCTCATGTTTAAGTCATTGATCACTCAAAATTCACAAGGAGCTCTAAGCTCATGGAACAATTCCCGTCATTTTTGTGATTGGGATGGTGTTTCCTGTGGGAAGCGGCATAGAAGAGTAGTTAAATTACGACTGAATTCAACAGGTCTAGAAGGCTATTTGTCGCCTCATTTAGGTAACCTTAGCTTCCTACGTGGGCTTTATCTTTGGGACAACAACTTTCATGGAGTCATCCCTCATGAATTGGGTCATCTGTCGAGGCTACGTGTTCTTAATCTTGAAAAAAACAATCTCATTGGGTTCATTCCAGCTAACATTAGTAGTTGTTCTAAACTTGTAGCACTTCATCTCAACGAAAACAACCTAGTTGGCGGCATACCTCAGGAGATTAGCGTCCTCTCCAAACTTATTGATATTTCACTTGGTCGTAATAACTTAACAGGTGGAATCCCACCTTTCGTGGGGAATTTCACATCAATGCAAGTTTTCTATATTACTGACAACCCGTTGGGTGGAAGCATTCCAGACACTTTAGGTAATTGGAAAGATATACATATATTGTCCGCTAGTCATTGTAATTTATCCGGAACCATCCCTCGTTCACTTTATAACCTTTCATTCCTAAGTGAGTTTAGGCTGGGTGATAATCAGCTGACGGGTAGTCTTCCTCTAGACATAATGCTCCCTCAACTTGACGAACTTATATTACTTCGTAACCAACTATCTGGACCTCTTCCGCCATCCATTTCTAATTGTTCAAAATTAGAATATCTTGAAATGAATAATAACAAGATTACTGGGAAGTTGACACTCGACTTTGCAAAACTGAAAAGTATCGTGGGTGTATACTTATCTAATAACAATTTAGGAAGCAAAGAAGCTGATGAAATGAAGTTTATTGATTCATTTAAAAATTGCTCCTCACTACATATTTTAGTTCTTAGTAATTGCAAGTTTCAAGGACTGCTCCCTATATCAATTGGTAATCTTTCGAATACTCTTGAAAATCTATATTTACGAGATAATCGATTATATGGAAACCTCCCTGAATCAATCGGTAATCTAGTTGGATTGACCAATTTAATGTTAGGAAGTAACCAATTCACAGGAAACATCCCTTCAACCATTGGTAACCTTCAAAATCTAGGAAGACTGGATTTAGATGAAAACCAATTTTCAGGCAAAATTCCTGATGCCATTGGAAATTTATCAATGTTGCTTGAACTTTATTTAAGTTCCAACATATTGAAAGGGCATATTCCATCTAGCCTGGGAAATTGTCATAAACTATTAGAACTGCATCTTCAAGACAATGAACTTAATGGGAAAATACCATTTCAACTACTTCAACTCTCTTCTCTGTCAATAGAACTTGATTTGTCTCGAAACAATCTTTCTGGCTCACTTCCGGACAAGGTTGGAGACCTCAAGATGTTAACTTATCTGACTTTATCGTATAACAAGTTATCTGGTAACATTCCTACCACTCTTGGTGGTTGTACCAGCCTTACAAGATTGTCTCTCAATGGAAACAAATTTCAAGGTGTCATACCCTCATCATTAAGTTCCCTAAAAGGACTATCGCAACTTGATGTTTCTAATAACAATTTCTCTGGTCAAATTCCTTGGTTCTTAGAACAAATGCATGTATTAGAATATTTGAACCTGTCATACAATGATTTTGAGGGTGAAATACCAATGTTAGGAGTGTTCGCTAACGCAAGCAAGTTCTCAGTTGTAGGAAACAACTTGCTTTGTGGTGGTATTGTTGAACTTGGGTTACGAGAATGCAAGGAGATAAAGAAACGCGCAAAAAATATTCGTCTCTTTATGATTGGCATTTTGGTAGCCTTCACACTTGTCATTGTAATATGTTTAACATATGCTTGGTTTAAAAATAAAAGCAAGAGTGAGTTGTCTCAATCACAAAAAAAAGAGCAGTTCATGAAAGTTACATATAAGCAACTACACAAGGCTACCGATGGCTTCTCCGAAGCTAATTTGATTGGAAAAGGCGGGTTCAGTTCTGTTTATAAAGGAATCCTTCATGAAGATGATGATAGATTTGTTGCCGTTAAAGTCTTACATCTTCAAAATAGAGGAGCTCAAAAAAGCTTTATGAGAGAGTGTGAAGCATGGCGAAACATTCGACACCGTAACATATTGAAGATGATAACTTTATGTTCAAGTGTTGACGTTCAAGGAAATGATTTCAAAGCTTTGGTATACGAGTTCATGTCTAATGGGAGCTTACATGATAGGTTGCATTCAAGTGATCAAAGCGCATCGAAACTCAATCTTGTACAAAGAATAAATATTCTTATGGGCGTAGCATGTGCACTAGATTATATTCATAATCAATGTGAACCAACTATTGTCCATGGTGACTTGAAGCCTAGCAACATTCTACTCGATGATGATATGGTGGCTCATGTTGGAGACTTCGGTTTAGCTCGATTTCTTGTAACAACTTCTTATCAAAACAGCTCAACCGTGCTTAGAGGAACAATCGGATACGCCGCTCCCGGTAATATATTCATGTTTCCATTTATATACTTTCTTATAGTACCTATTACCTTTGTTTTTAAAGTAATTTCCTATGACTTACAGAGTATGGTCTTGGGAACGAGATGACAAGTGCTGGGGACGTCTACAGTTTTGGAATATTATTACTCGAGGTGATGGCCGGGAAGTCGCCGACTGACGACATCTTTAATGAAGGTCTTAGCCTTCATAAGTTTGCTTCCATGGCCTTGCCAGACAAGGTAATTGATGTTATTGATGTTAACATTTTCTCGGATGATGAAATTGTTACACAAACAATGAAAATAGAGGAATGTTTGGCTTTAACAATCAAGATTGGAGTATCATGCTCTATGGATGCCCCTTCACAACGAATGGATATGAAAAATGTTGTAAAAGAATTTCATCATATTCTTGATGCACTTCAAAACATCTGAGGTATAGTGCTTGATCTCTTCTTTTACTTATAATAAATAACTAGGCATGACACCGGCCGTACGTTGCGGCAGACAGGTCACATGGTCGAGTCTTGCGTATGTGACTTCGTCACAAGCGTTGATAAAAAAAGTTTCATGTACCATACATCACTGCACAAAGTTGTAATTTGTCACATATTAAAAGGCGACAAAGTATAAAAAGTTGGAAGTCAAAATGATAACACAGTCAAATCCGGAATCTTGAAGTCGTACTACATGTTAATGTAGTTAAGAGACCAAAATCGAATTATTATCAGTGACTAAAATGACAATTAGTAAAGTCGAGACACGTGTCTCCATATTAAAAGGTCGGTGATAACCGACCTTCTCAACTCAATTAGTAAGTATATAAATATAAATATAAAACTTACAATGGATAATTTGAACTTTTTCAGGTCCAACACCAAGGTACCATTCAGGAGAAGAAAGAAATTGCATTAGTGGATGGTGTATGCCGTACGTTGTTGCATCTTTAATTAATGTTACTGTACTTTCAACTATATGTCTGTTATTTTGGTTAGTTTCGTGTCGACATAATCATATATGTCGATAAATATCTTTTGACATTATGGGTGTATATTTTGGGAATAATTGTTAATGGGAATGATTAAAAGTTTGTTAGTTATATCGCTTACATTTTTCTTAGAGAGCCTATTTTTTAGATTTGGTATAAAAAATTGAAAAATAGTTTTTTAAGTCTTCATAATCAGACCAGTTTTCAGTCTAAAAGAACGTCTTGTTCCCGTAACTAACCTTTTATTTTAAGACCATCGATGCAGCCTCAATGTCATTGAGACTTTGATGTTAACTAAATTTCTAATTAACCTAGATATTTAGAGTAAGTCTAGTATCTTATGCACGAGGTACATGTAGTTATTTTCACATGTTTTTATTACTAACTATATTAAACCTAATTTATAAACTAACTTCAATATACTGAACTTTGTGAATTGATTGGTTTGAAATAAACTAATATTAATCTAAAGTGAAGTTAAATAAGAAAAGTAACAAACTTGAAAATATGGGAAAAGTAATCGCATTCAGGTTTATGTATTGGCCGGTAGCAGCATCATGTATAACCTAAGTTACTTATTTAGTTGAAAAAGTTATATACATATAACTATAATAAAGCTTTTAAAGTTAACCTAACGATCTGTAACCAAGTATGAACACGTGAAGACGTGCTATGATGTCTACTTAATGAAAGTCGATTTGTTCAATATGAGACCACTTGGGCGCTATTCCCCTACCGTGCAATGGGTGGGGAGCTATTGTGCGTGGCCCTTGGAGGCGTGAAGCTAGTTGCGCTCGTTAAAGGAGATGATGTGTTTTTTTTAAGTTTTCTTATTATCAGTTACTATCACCTTACCGTCAATGTATGACTAATCTACTTAGTAGATGCATAGCCTTGGAGGTTTTGGTTCAAATCCATGCACAGGTGAAATATTTGGTGTAGTTTAGGAGTAGAAGCCGCATAGGTTTGCATTAAAAAATTACTATCATCTTACCAGCAAGTGGGGTGGAAGTAGAAGAAAGACGCCCTATTTCAATCACTATTACTCTACCACATCACATCTTAGTCACTGTCTAGTCATCGGCTATGTGGCCCAATTGTTTTACACTTTTACAATCATTATTACTCTTTCACAGCGCGTGACCGGAGATTCAGAACCCTCCTATATCTTTTTTCTTTAACTTCGATCAATGTTGACTACTTGACTTAGACATATAATATGGGCCTTTAGCCCAGCTTTTAAAGTTCGCTTCCGTATTCCGGTCGCCTTTTTGACTTAGTGCTTAGTGCGAAGTGTGAGCCTTGCTAAACTAAAATGAGCCGAGCTCGAGTTTGGCTCAACTGGTTTACGTACACCCCTAGTTTTGGCTGCCACAAATGTCGTCGCCAAACACCCAAAATAATGTCGTCCCCAATTCATTTAGGGACAACGTTTGACGACCACAATCTTCATCCCGAGAACTTCGAATCCTATTGTTTTTGGCGACGGCATTTAGTGACGACATCGGTGGGTCCTACTTTTGGAAGGAAAAAAAAAAGAAAAAGAAACTCCAAAAGATAGAATTAGAAATTACTACGACAAACTGCAAAAAGAAAAATGCAGCATGTTACTTTTGGCGTCCCTAACATGTTTACTTTAATTAAGTTCAAATAATTATATTTGTTTCGAGATTTATTTTCCTGATCGAGTTTAAAGCATGCAGTCAATTGGCTATCGTGTTAACGCCATTAAGACCATGTGTAGTGGACAAAGCCCCTTAAGGGGCTTTGTGTGACATGTGGATGCCAAGTCATCTAGGGGCTTTTTGCCCAAAAAGTGTGTAATGGAAAGAGCCCCAAAAAGCCCCTTTTAATCATCACCCCATCATTACTTTATTTAATATAAATTTTAAATATTTAAATAAAAAAACAAATATTTTATTAAACATAAAAAACTACATTTATTGAAAAAAAATAAAACAAGAATTCATTCATGATGCATCATCGTCGTTGTCCGGAATGGTTCGAACCGACCAAGCATGTTCGATCAAATCCGCCATTAAAGCGTAGTGTTCGTGCTTGTTACGTAAGTACGCGTCATTTGCAACCCTTTCCTCAAAGGTTGCTTGAGTAATTTCTTCTTCTACTTGGTCCGGTATGTAATTTTGACAAATAGCATTACCATCGTCCTCCAAAATCATGTTGTGTAGAATAATACAAGCGTACATAACATCTCTAATTTTATCCTTTGTCCATAGTCGACAAGGATGTTGTATAATATGCCACCGTTGCTGAAGCACACCAAAACACCTCTCTATATCCTTTCTTGATGACTCCTGGACTTTCTTAAAGTATGCTCGTTTTTCATCAATTGGATCTCTATATGTGACTGCAAATATTGGATACTCCGGATATATCCCATCACCCAAATAATATCCATGCGGGTGGTAGTTCCCATTAGCATAAAAACAAGCAATCGGTGCGCCTCCTGATACGACATCCTCGATAATACTAGACTCTTCTAAAACATTAAGGTCATTGTTCGATCCTGCGGTACCAAAGTGGGCGTGCCATATCCAAAGATCATATGACGCTACGGCTTGAAGCATGAGAGTTGGTACCCCTTGGTCACCCCGAGTGTGTTGGCCTCGCCATGCAGTTGGACAGTTAAACCATTCCCAGTGCATGCAATCTATGCTGCCAATCATACCGGGTAAACCTTGCACTTCTTGATGCACTTCATATATACGCTGCAGATCGTTCCATGTTGGCTTTCTTAGGTAACGCTGGCCGTATATTTTAATTATTCCTACAATTATAAAATATAAATGGCAAGATCAATAAAAAATAAACTACTTAGAAATAACATAATAATAAATAAGTTACCTTTGGTAAAATGTTCGAGCGTGTCCCTCGTTGTTTTTTCGCTCATTTTAAGGTATTCGTCGTTAATGTCTGTAGTGTTGCCGTATGCAAGAACACGTAACGCCGAAGTGCACTTTTGTATACCCGTAAATCCTAGTAATCCTCTTGCATCACGCTTTTGTTTGAAGTAAGAATCGTCGGACTCTAAATCATTCACTATTCTTAAAAATAGTCTTTTGCTCATCCGAAAACGACGCCTAAAAGTGTTAGGATCGGGGTACGTTGGGCTCTCTACAAAATAATCTTTCATAAGGTTCTCATTAGCTTTAGCACGATCACGTTCCAAACTAACTCTTTTTCTAATTGGATTTGTTGTATTCTCCGTTTCTTCAAACAACCCCCTCACAACAAAGGACATCGCACTTGTAACCGCCATCTCCTCCTCGTACTCGTCCGATGACGTATCATCGTCATCGTTCAACAAATGGTTGTATAGTTGTGAAGAAGATGAAGACATTTTATAAAGTATAGATTGGAAAGGATTTGAAAAAGAGTGTGTTTGTGTATGGTGTGAAGAATTTGTAAAAAATGGTTGGTTTATATAGAAAATTAATAATAGATTTTAAAATTAATTTTTTTTTTTTGTTATTGGTCAAATATAGCCGTTATTCAACGGCAATTATTGGAAAAATCAAAAAAATGGGCGTTTTGTAGGCAACGCCCCAACCCTGTTTCTTGCCCATAGCGCCCCTGTGTAATGGGATGGGGGGCGCTTTGGGGCGCTATGGGGCGCTATACACGGGCAAAAACGCCCCACTACACATGGTCTAATGGTATATTAATTGAACATGTATTAAAGTCAGACTGAACCTGTTAAAACTAGCAAACAATTAATTTGTATGGTTTTTAGTTTTTACTTCACTTCTAAGTATATTCTATACATTGGCAATGAAGCTAGTTTCGGATTTCCACCCGACTTCATGTACCTGTAAAAACCAATCTACCTTAATTTTGTGCCATAATATTAAGAAATTATGTTGGATGGTATAATTGAAGATGGGAAAGAAGTAGCAGTAAAGCGCATGTCGAAAAAATCATAGCAAGGGCTTCGTGAGTTCAAGAATGAAGTCATATCGATAAATAGACTACAACATCGCAATCTTGTCAAGTTTTTGGGTTGTTGTATAGAGGGAGATGATTTATAAATACATGTCAAACAAAGGCCTCGACTGCTTCTTATTTGGTAAATGATACATTTAATAAGAAAAAATAAATTTGAATCAACAGACGTAAAGTAACTTCAATGAGTTTGCAGATAAAACTCAAAGTCGGCTCCTTGATTGGCCTGCTCGTTACCACATTATCAATGGAATAGCTCGTGGACTTCTTTATCTTCACCAGGATTCTCGGCTCAAAATCATACATAGAGATCTCAAAGTTAGCAATATTTTGCTTGACACAAATATGAACCCGAAGATATCAAATTTTGGCATGAGTAAAACTTTTGGAGGAATTTGCCTAGACAAGTAAAATAAATAGTGCAGACAACACAACACCGTCACCGTCCGGCCCTCATTAGAGGGAAGAAAAATGGAGAGAGAAAGAGCAGATGGATTCTATCCCCTATAACGAACACTCATTCCTATCTATTGATAGAAAGATCTTCGTCAAATACCGACTTATTTTTTTTATTTTCAATTCCTCATATCCAAGGTAGCTTATCACAAGCACGTTGATTTCAGTTTCAAAGATCACTTTTCTCAGACCAAGACCGTAGGAATAAAAAACTCACTTCTCATTTAGGAGCGGGAAACTCATTGTTTAAGAACAACCCCATCCTAGTTGTTGATTGAATCGATCGGGTACCCACTCTGGGGCACCCCTCTCTAGCTGAGATTAGATAGAAGGAAATACAAATAGAGTGGTAGGAACATAGTGAGTTTCATTTATCTTGACATCATTATGATTCGGGTTGAACCGGGTCGGGTTAAATTAAAAAATGATAAAAAAAACTAAATTTGAGAGGTTAAATTTATTTTTTTTCATTTCCCTCCACTTATATTTAAAATTGAAAATTTTCAATTTCTCTCCACTTAACTAACTTCTTTAATGTCAAACCCTAATTTTTATCTATAAATACTAACCAAAATCTCTCTAATCACCTCTATCACTCTAAACTTTTTCTCAATATCTCTCAATCTATCTAAGAATTCCATACCTTTAATACAAATTTTTAATAGCAACTTGTTAGTTTTTTTTTCTTTCTTTCATCTTTTTCTTTTTTCTTTCATTTTTTGACATTATTTTTTTTAAATACTTGAAACATCCTCTAGAAATTTACCATATATTTACTAAGGTAAATAAAGTTTGGTAAATCATCATTTTAAGGTTCGAGTTAGGGCTTTTTTTTCTTAAATCTTATAAAATAAATTATTTATTTTGCTTCTTAAACCTCATATATATGTCTCCATTCTACATCTTTCTTAAGCCGTTATATAATATACAAATAAGAAGTGAATGAAATCAAACCATATTTTCAAACAAGACTATGTTGGAGGACTTGTGTTTTGGTATAATAATGGTGATATTGAGAACCTTGGTTTACAACTAAACTTTCAACCATTCATCACTTCTCACTTGATTACTAGCTAAAGTAGTTAATTTATTTATGGATTTATATTCTTGTACTCATGACCATCCGAATCATCAACTATGTTGATGGTTTTGTGCAATGGTGAAACACTTAAGGTTATAATACCTCAATGTTTGACTATACATGACAATATCAATAAATATATATTATTATACATGGTTAAATATTATGTGTTTCATATGGGTTGTGGATTGGGCATCAAACTTAGTTTTCAAGACTGGACGGGGGTCAAGAGTTAAATTTTATGAGGGTCGATCGAAAATTTAAGATATAAAAACAAAAAAAAAAATTCACACGGGGAGCGGGCGTCCCCACCGACTCTTAGTGGGTATGCCCATGGTCTCATGTTCTGCGATAAATCACATTGGTTTGCTATGTATTCAACGTCACCCAAAAGATAGACCAACGATGACTTATGTGACTCTAATGTTGGGGAGTGAAGGTCCATTGCCATCACCCAAAGATCCGGGTTTTTACGTTGGGAAAACAAAGCAAGATACTACTCCATCTTCAAATTTACATGGAACAAGTTCTAACAATGAACTAAATATCACAATGTTAAATGGTAGGTAAAATGGAAATTGCATCTAGTAAGAACATTTTCTAGCTGTATATATAGTAAGCCATAAATCCCATAATGCATGTTAAGTATTTTAGATTCATCAACGTATAATTAGATCTATGTGTAAAAATACGAAGTTTTGTTTAAATTAAGATTTGTGTGCATTTACACGCATAACTATCTTGCCTTTGTTTTTTAATGCATTACTTTGAATATTTAATTTTTTTTGAACAGCAACACCGGAAACCTTCTGGTTAGACCACCCGAAGGCAACCACCCCATTACGAGCTACCCCACTATATGACAACTAGATATTTATATTAATATCAAAGAAGTAGCAACCTTTACAATACAACATGATCAACTATATATAGAGGAGGGAACAACTAAGGTTTGATACATGAGCTTTATCAAAGTAAATGGACCTGCCCATTTGAGACAAAGACCTCCACACCATATAGCCAATATTTGTCGTATAAATTTCATGCTATATCATCATTCCATCTAAGATTTTTGTAAGCTTTTCTTACATGATACTAGTTTTATTACAACCTTGCTATTTTTTGTCCCTATTGGCGAAAAATCATAGATTTGTTGTTAGATAAACGTTAGTTAAATGATATTTTGTCAGAAAAGTTGGTGCGAAAATTCTAAGTTTTGTAGGTATGCCCAGATATATATGTAAATAAAGAAGCACCTGAATTGGAAGGAAGATCCACACTCAAACCAGCTTACATTTGGTCTTTTGATGGATAAGAAGGAAACACGTGTGTGTGAATTAAAAAGGGGTCTCCCCTCTTGTGGGCTTGGGAAGTTATAATTCTTTCATGTTAATTGAGTCAATCTGCTTTAAAAGTTGCTTAATGCAAATTGGTCCAACACGAGATAGCATTCATTGACAACCAACACGTTTTTATATAATTTAATTTTTATTTGATACTTTTACTTTCTTAACGTCCGAGGTTGTGGAACTATTCAATTTAATTCAACAGATCATGCATAGTAATATTATGAACCTTAGATTTATGAATATAATTTTTAAAGTGTTAGGTTTTGCTATCTGTTGAAACAACGTGTCTAAACATGGAGATTAACCCTAAACCACCTTGTGATGATTGTAACTTCTTGATCTTGAATCTTGGACAGCCCGGGCCTGCAAAACGAACAACCGTGAGCTCACCACAAGAGGAGGGGGCCTCCTGTGATCCACCTCCGGCGTGAGAATCAGTGGAGATGTTATCGGAAAATATGTAAGTGGGTGATGAGTATAGAGAGTGAAGTGTGGGATGATCGTTTACCTGAGGGGTGAACCCCTTTTTATAGCCGGATGGACCCTTCTTTGGAGATCCCGGGGATAACGACGTTTTGCCTAGTCTGATGACCCTGACATCGCTATCCCGGGCTGAACTTTTATGATGGCGATATTTTTACCCTTTTGGTATAAGTCTCCACTTTGTCTTTTTACTTGCGTAATGCTGTAACCCTTTTGTCTTTTGCTGTGTTGCCTTTTTGGTGATGAGAGGGGTAAGCCCTCTTCTCCAAGAAAAGCCTGTTACACTGCATGCTTCCTTATATGTTTGTTCTTATCCAAGAACGTTCTAGATGTGGAATCTTTTCACGAGCTTCTTTGTTTTATGAACCGCTTCTCGTTACAGATCCCGTGCCTTTAGCCCGGGCTTAGGCCAAATCTTGATATCTCTGATTTGTCTGCCCGGGCATGGTTAGTATGTGATTAACTGTAATATTTATGTGTTACGTCATCACTATCCAAAAAGAGTTTCAGCTTGTTGCCCGTTTGCTAAGTATATCGATGTATTCAAACTTAAAATCAAATGAAAATACAAAATAAAAAAAAGCATTTCAATAGAACATAACAAGTTTTATGTTAGTTTCAAAACTATATACCTTCCTTTAGGGCAATTTAGTTTATCAAAGTGAAATTTTCTTTTTCTTTTTTTTTTCCTATGGAATATTTATTATTCTAATAGAAAATATGGTATGATCAATAAGTCAAGACCAAGATGATAAGGAATAGGTGGATTGCATTGGCTTCAAGCAATTACGAAGATATATATGCTGAAAACGAGGATCCAGGATAATAATATATTGTCACTTATATATAACTAGATTATATCCCGTGTGTTATACGGGTTAAATAACTAAAATATGTAATGATCATCAAACATAGTAAACAAAGAATCATATCAAGACTAAACATTACATGATAAATCATTAGCACTCTAAGTATATTCTCATAAAATCTCATAAAATATTCTCATAAAATCTTGTAAATGAAAGACAACTTGTACTACTAAAAACTTAGGCTTTGATATAGAGCTAAAAGATCACCTAATTCCCTATAAAAAACAATGAGTTTAAATAATATTTAATACACCTTTTTACGTTCTTACTCAAATACTAATAATCAAGAAATATGTTACATGTATATTTGTTAGTTAAAACGTTTATTCCATTATAAAAGTTAAATTCCGTTCTCAACAAAAGTTAGCTCAATAAATGTTAGCTAAGCTAATAAATATGCTAATGAATACTCTATTATTAAATTTATGTGATCAACTTGATGACCATCCTTATTCAAATAAGTTGTTAAAATTTATGACATATTCTTGGAGTGAAATATATCGATATATATTTTGGTAATGATAAGTTTACTAAGAATATGATAGTTATTTTTGTAATTGATATGGAAATATAATAGTTTGATGGGTTGTATGTTGTGTAATAAAAGGAGGACTAAATATGTAATATAATTTTGAGCGGGAAAAAACATGCTAACAATGGCTCCATTGCATGACATGTGGCATTCAAAACCCTCTTTTATTAGAATGTATAGATAGGAAGAAAAACTTAACTTAGAGCTAGATCGAATGTGACTCTTGTTGACTTAGAAAAAGACGAACGAAAAATTTGAGATAAAATCTGAGTGGTTGAAGACTTGTTGACTTAAACACTACAAAACGTACACCAAGGGCAATGGCGACAGAAAATCAGTGTATTTGCAACGAAAGAAGTCGTCACAAGTACGTAGGAATCAGGTTGCTCTGACCCAATTACGATAGAAATCCCTAGTAGCGAAAACCCTCGTCGCAAATATGTTATGTTATGACCAAGGTTTATTCATTCAACATTGTTTATATTTAAACCAACCCAATATTTTTGTTATAAATATTTATTAATGCAATACCTTGCTACACATTTGCGACACAAGAGCAATTTTTTTCTTTATCTAAATTATGTGGCGTAAGTGTGTCGTAAATGATATTATATTTATTAAATGATTTTATTACCAGCATGAGATTATGATTTATGATAATTCCGACATTTTTGTGACAAAAAAGTTACGGTTTGTTTTGTTGCAAATTTGACACGAATTTTTGCAATATTTTTCGTCTTTAGATTTTTTCGGAAAAGCATCGCAATCTGCAACGAACATTATTGTGTCGCAAATTTTGTAGCAAAATACCCACTTTTCTAGTAGTGAAAATAGGCTCTTAAAAGACACTGTTGTTGGATTTCAAACATGAACTTTTACTAGACAAGTTGTTTACTAATTGAGATAATATATATAGTCATTGAATGCAGTCTCTCATGTTTAATTAATTAATTTTCCATCGATATTTGTAGGTGAAGGAGATAATGAATATTACGTTCGTGGATAGGATTGGCTTCACTATATATTCGCATGCAAAAACAGGGGATAAAAGGACACTAATTACTTTGTGATCTTAATCATTATTATTTCCAAAATGAACTCAAAGAAACCAACAATTTGCTTATCATCTTCCTCTCATATCCGTTTTCTCCTTTATATTCTTCTTTTGTTTCTGTCTTTAACCGTCATCTCAGCCTTGTATGGTGACGGAAATGAGACGGACCATCAAGCTCTACTCATGTTTAAGTCATTGATCACTCAAAATTCACAAGGAGCTCTAAGCTCATGGAACAATTCCCGTCATTTTTGTGATTGGGATGGTGTTTCCTGTGGGAAGCGGCATAGAAGAGTAGTTAAATTACGACTGAATTCAACAGGTCTAGAAGGCTATTTGTTGCCTCATTTAGGTAACCTTAGCTTCCTACGTGGGCTTTATCTTTGGGACAACAACTTTCATGGAGTCATCCCTCATGAATTGGGTCATCTGTCGAGGCTACGTGTTCTTAATCTTGAAAAAAACAATCTCATTGGGTTCATTCCAGCTAACATTAGTGGTTGTTCTAAACTTGTAGCACTTCATCTCAACGAAAACAACCTAGTTGGCGGCATACCTCAGGAGATTAGCGTCCTCTCCAAACTTATTGATATTTCACTTGGTCGTAATAACTTAACAGGTGGAATCCCACCTTTCGTGGGGAATTTCACATCAATGCAAGTTTTCTATATTACTGACAACCCGTTGGGTGGAAGCATTCCAGACACTTTAGGTAATTGGAAAGATATACATATATTGTCCGCTAGTCATTGTAATTTATCCGGAACCATCCCTCGTTCACTTTATAACCTTTCATTCCTAAGTGAGTTTAGGCTGGGTGATAATCAGCTGACGGGTAGTCTTCCTCTAGCCATAATGCTCCCTCAACTTCTCGGACTTGTATTACTTCATAACCAACTATCTGGACCTCTTCCGCCATCCATTTCTAATTGTTCAAAATTAGAATATCTTGAAATGAATAATAACAAGATTACTGGGAAGTTGACACTCGACTTTGCAAAACTGAAAAGTATTGTGGGTGTATACTTATCTAATAACAATTTAGGAAGCAAAGAAGCTGATGAAATGAAGTTTATAGATTCTATGAAAAATTGCTCCTCGTTACAGATTTTAGTTCTTACTAATTGTAAGTTTCAAGGAGTGCTACCTATATCAATAGGTAATATTTCGAATACTCTTGAATATCTAGATTTACAAGATAATCGATTATATGGAAACCTACCTGAATCAATCGGTAATCTAGTTGAATTGACCAATTTGATGTTAGTAAATAACAAATTCACAGGAAACATACCTTCAAGCATTGGTAACCTTCAAAATCTAGGAAGATTGTATTTAGCTGAAAATCAATTTTCAGGGCAAATTCCTGTTTCCATTGGAAATTTATCAATGTTGCTTGATCTTGATTTAAGTTTCAACATATTGGTAGGGCATATTCCGTCTAGCCTGGGAAATTGTCATAAACTATTAGAAGTGCATCTACATGGCAATGAACTTAATGGGAGAATACCATTTCAACTACTGCAACTCTTTTCGTTATCCAAAGAGTTGGATTTGTCTCGAAACAATCTGTCTGGCTCACTTCCAGACGAGGTTGGAGACCTCAAGATGTTAACTTATCTGACTTTATCATATAACAAGTTATCTGGTAACATTCCTACCACTCTTGGTGGTTGTACCAGCCTTACAAGATTGTCTCTTAATGGAAACAAATTTCAAGGTGTTATACCCTCATCATTAAGTTCCCTAAACGGATTGTCGGAACTTGATGTTTCTAATAACAATTTGACTAGTCAAATTCCTCGGTCTTTAGAACAAATGCATCTATTAGAATATCTGAACCTGTCATACAATGATTTTGAGGGTGAAATACCTATGTTAGGAGTGTTCGCTAACGCAAGCAAGTTCTCAGTTGTAGGGAACAACATGCTTTGTGGTGGTATTGTTGAACTTGGGTTATCCAAATGCAAGGAGACAAAGAAACGCACAAAAAAAGTTCGTTTCTTTATGATTGACATTTTGATTTCCTTCACACTTGTCACTATAATATGTTTAACATATGCTTGGTGTAAAAAGAAAAGCAAGAGCGAGTCGCCTCAATCACCAACGAGAGAGCAGTTCATGAAAGTTACATATAAGCAACTTTTGAAGGCGACTGATGGCTTCTCCGAAGCCACTTTGATTGGAAAAGGCGGGTTCAGTTCTGTTTATAAAGGAATCCTTCATGAAGATGATGATAGATTTGTTGCGGTTAAAGTATTACATCTTCATAATAGAGGAGCTCTAAAAAGCTTTATGAGAGAGTGTGAAGCATGGCGAAACATTCGACACCGTAACATATTGAAGATGATAACTTTATGCTCAAGTGTTGACTTTCAAGGAAATGATTTCAAAGCTTTGGTATACGAGTTCATGTCTAATGGGAACTTACATAATCGGTTGCATTTAAGTGATCAAAGCGCATCGAAACTCGATCTTGTACAAAGAATAAATATTCTTATGGGCGTAGCATGTGCGCTAGATTATATTCATAATCAATGTGAACCAACTATTGTACATTGTCGACTTGCTATTCAACTTATCTACTTTACCACGTCGACTGCTGGTCATTGAATGTTTTCTGAATGGCTAATGGTTTATGCAGAAGTGTCACATTTGAGAAACCAGCTTGAATCTACAACTAGGTGCGATGGACCGAGTCATGTTGACCAAACGAACGGAAACATTGTTATCATTCTTTTAGGCATTTTATCATACACTTTTAAGGAGTTGTGCATTGTTGCCCTTTACCCCTTTGCTATATATATATTGTTTACTCCTAGTTGTCATTTCATCAAAACACTTCTTGTGAGCATGATCTTTGATGTCATGCATGCTATTGTTAATTTAAATTTGTTTTTGAATAGACTATGGAGTAAACTGTTAAAAAGGTCCGTGGGTTTGTACCGTTTCGACCACTTTGGTCCTTCTGTTTTTTTTTTTTTGTCATTTTGATGTTTGTTTTTGTAAAAAATTATCATTCTCGTTCTTCCATCAACGATTTTCGTTAAATGCCCCCACGTGCAAAAAAACATGAGGGTTTTAAAAGAACATTTTCTGGCTGCATATGAAGTATTTAGATTCATCAGCGTATAATTAATTCATGTGTAAAAATATGAAGTTTTGTTTAAATTAAGATTTGTGTGCATTTACATAACATATCTTGCCTCTCTTTTTTAATGCATTACTTTGAATATTTATTAGGTAATGTTTGGTATGTGGGAATGGGAGGTGGAATGGAATGAACTATTACGGGTGAATGAAAAAAAATGTGTTTGGTTAGTCAAAGAAATGGAATGGACCATTACCAAGGAATGAAAAATACATCATTTTCATTCCATCCATTACCCATGTTTTTTTTTCATTCCTTCAAGGAATGAAATATTTTTTTTAGGTTTAATTTCATATATACCCCTACAAAGTTGCATAATATCATATATACTCAAAGTACAAGTTTTTAATGCATAATGTACAACACTTTTTAAGCATGATTTGGGTATATATGACATTATGCAACTTTGTAGGGGTATATATGAAATTGCCCCTTTTTTTAAGTCATGACAAGAACCATAAACCGACTCATGCCCTAAACCTTGACCCGACCCAAGACCCCTTGAACTGATCATGTCCTGACTCATGGTTCGAACCATGACCCAACCCATGAACCGACTCATAACCCGAGCCATCTACCGACACGTGACTCGACCCAAGTCGATCCACATCCTGAACCATGACCCAAACAATGATTCGGCTCATGACTTGACCCATGTTTCATATCATGACCCGCCCATGTCCCGATCAACCCATGACTCGGTTTATGAACCGACTTATGACTAGATCCGTGAACTGACTCATGGCCCGACCCATGAACCGACCAATGTCCTAACCAATTCTTAGAACCGTGACTTGAACCATGACCTGACCCATGTGTCTATCCATGACCTGACTAATGTATTAACCCATGTATCGAACCATTAGCCGATCTATGGTCCGAACCAAGACCCGACCCATAACCATGACTAGTTACTTTTGTCGTTTATAGATATTTTTATTTCTTTCATGTGTTTTTTTCTGTCTATCAAACAACAAGAAGTATTGATTCATTCCTTTGTCCATTCCTTTCCTTCAATCATTTCATTCCCTTGTTCATTCCATTACCTCATACCAAATAGACCCTTAGTGTTTAAATTCAGTTAGGATTAGTATTAAGTTTAATAAAAATAAAGGGTTAACGTAGGTATTATCTATGGGAGTGGAGTTATACTACAAAATCTAATTTTCCTAGAAAGTCTAAGAAGCCATGAGATGATGACATGTGACACTCTCTTAAAATTAGAAGGAATGATAAAGATGGTAATGTCTCTATATTTTAAGTTTCACTCCATTTTTTTAAACGTCCATAACTTTTACATACGATATTATTTTTTTAAAAAAATTGCACCATAAAAACGAGCATTTTCTTATCTTTAAAACGCGTATAATATTCATATATAAAAAACAAAAAAAAATTCACGTTTTTTAGCTCGTTGTGTTATTTGTCAAGTCATTGTGTTATTTATTCATGTCATTGTGTTATAACACAATAACCTAATGAAATAACACAATAATCTGATAACACAATGACCTGATGAAAATATAACACAATGACCTGATGAAATATAACACAACAACCTGACGAAAATATAACACAACGACCTGATGAAAATATAACACAACGACCTGATGAAAATTTAACACAACGACCTGATGAAAATTTAACACAATGACCTGATGAAAATATAACACAACGACCTGATGAAAATATAACACAACGACCTGATGAAAATATAACACAACGACCTGATGAAAATATAACACAATGACCTGACGAATATAACACAATGACCTGACGGATATAACACAATCTGAAAAATATAACACAATGTCTTGACTAATATAACACAATGAGCTGAAAAATATAACACAATGACCTAACGAATATAACACAATGAGCTGACACTTCAAAAAAAAATTCGTTTTTTATATATCAATATTATATGCGTTTTGAAGATAAAAAAACGCTCGTTTTTTTGGTGTAATTTTTATTAAAAAGTATTGTCGTATGTAAAAGTTATGGACATTTAAAAAAGAGGGTGGAATTTGAAAGTGAGACAAGACTAATATACCGCCTGCCATTTAAAGTTCTAACTATTTACCATTATGCCACCTTGTGTTTATAAGCCATTGATCTTCATTTAATATTAGATCTAATGGTCCAAATTCCTTCTTAGACTTTCTAGGAAATTTAGACTTTGTATTCGGGTCGTGTTTCGTGTCGTGTCGAGAACTGACACCCCTATATATCATCATTTCATCTAAAATTTTTGTAAGCTTTTCTTACATGATACTAGTTTTATTACAACCTCACTATTTTTTGTCCCTATTGGCGAAAAATCATAGATTTGTTGTTAGATAAACGTGAGTTAAATGATATTATGTCAAAAAAGTTGGTGGGAAAATTCTAAATTTTGTAGGTGTGCCCGGATATATGTAAATAAAGAAGCACCTGAATTGGAATGAAGATCCACACTCAAACCAGCTTACATTTGGTCTTTTGATGGATAAGGGGAAAACACGTGTGTATGAATTTAAAAGGGGTCTCCCCTCTTGTGAGCTTGGAAAGTTATAATTCTATCACGTTGAGTCAATCTGCTTTAGCAGTTGCTTCATGCAAAGTGGTCCAACACGAGAAAACGTGCATTGACAACCAACACGTGTTTATATTATTTGTATTTGATACTTTTACGTTCCTAGTGTTCGAGGTTGTGGAACTACTCATTTTAGTCCAACAGGTCATGCATAGTAATATAATTTTTAAAATGCTAGATTTTGTTATTCAAAAAGGGTTGCAGCTTGTTTGTAACATCCGGCCCCTCATACCACCAATATTGTCCGCTTTGCTACATTAGAGCTCACGGATTTGCTTTTGGTTGCCCGGGTGAAACCTTCCCAGGATGGTCACCCATCCTGAGACTGCTGTCATCCGAGCACGCTTAACTGTGGAGTTCTCCACTCATCCACTAGCGTTAAGCCCCAAAACGCGTTGTTGGTATTTGAGGTCGGACATCCCTTATAAATCCCAGATCTCTCCTGCCCACGGCCGATGTGGGATTTGCCTAGAGTGTTACAAACACCCCCCTCCCTTTTGGACTCATCGTCCTCGATGAGGTTTGCCCCACCATCCTATTCTTGGATGTGGGATTTGCCTAAGGTGCCCCTCTGAACACCCCCGGGGACTCACCATCCTCGATGAGGTTTGCCCCACCATCCCGAACGGCACAGGAGTTGCTCTGATACCACTTGTAACATCCGACCCCTCATACCACCAATATTGTCCGCTTTGCTACATTAGAGCTCACGGATTTGCTTTTGGTTGCCCGGGTGAAACCTTCCCAGGATGGTCACCCATCCTGAGATTGCTGTCATCCGAGCACGCTTAACTGTGGAGTTCTCCACTCATCCACTAGCGTTAAGCCCCAAAATGCGTTGTTGGTATTTGAGGTCGGACATCCCTTATAAATCCCAGATCTCTCCTGCCCACGGCCGATGTGGGATTTGCCTAGGGTGTTACATTGTTGTGCGTTTGCTTTCTATATTTATGTAATCAAATTTAAAATAAAACGAAAATACAAAATAAAAAAAAGCATTTCAATAGAACATATCAAGTTTTGTATTAGTTTCAAACTATATACCTTCCTTAAGGGCAATTTAGTTAACTAGATAGATCCTCTGGCTCACGCGTTGCGTGAGCTTTAGGTTCGAAGGTAGAAATAGATGTTGCTTCATATACGCTAATAATTCGTACGTGTCAAAAAACACATATCACAAAAACATACCACGTTTAAGAAAACAGAATGGATTCAAACACATGTCACCACTAACACAACATATATTAAAACCAGCACACCAAACACACATATGTTACTCAATCTTTAAACAAACGACATATATAAAAAAATCACTAAACCCCCCAACACACAAAAACAATCTAACCACACCTTGTCATGTATGAAACAACAAATTTACTATTCATTTAAACTTCTTTTTCAATATAATAATAATAATAATAATAATAATAATAATAATAATAATAATAATAATAATAATAATAATAATAATAATAATAATAATAATAATAAAGAGGAATATAAAGGAGAACAACACCTAGAAGTTGGTTTTCAACAATATCATCATAGCTAATACATAATTTACTATTTTGTCTCAACTCAACCAATTCAACAACCCGTTCTAACATCTCAAAATACCCATCGGGAGTTTACTATTCATTTCAACTTCTTTATCATATCAATATAAAGGAGAATAATAATAATAATAATAATAATAATAATAATAATAATAATAATAATAATAATAATAATAATAATAATAATAATAATAATAATAATAATAATAATAATAATAATAATAAAGAGGAATATAAAGGAGAACAACACCTAGAAGTTGGTTTTCAACAATATCATCATAGCCACATACATAATTTACTATTTTGTCTCAACTCAACCAATTCAACAACCCGTTCTAACATCTCAAAATACCCATCGGGAGTTTACTATTCATTTCAACTTCTTTATCAATATAAAGGAGAATATTTAGTTTATAAAAGTGAAGTTATCTTTTCTTCTCCTACTCATCTTTTCATCTGAAGATTTTTGTAAGCTTTTCTTATGTGATACTAGTTTTGTTACAATCTCACTATTTTTTTTGTCCCTATTGGCGAAAATCATAGATTTATTGTTAGATAAATGCAAGTTAAATGATATTTTGTCAAAAAGTTGGTGGGAAAATTCAAATTTATGTAGGTGTGCTTAGATATATGTAAATAAAAAGCACTTGAATTGGAAGAAAGATTCACACTCAAACCAGCTTATATTTTGATCTTTAGATCGATAGGAGGGAAACATGTGTGGGTGAATTTAAAAGGGATCTCCCCTCTTGTGGGCTTAGGAAGTTATAATTCTTTCACGTTGAGTCAATTTGCTTTAAAAGCTACTTCATGCAAAGTCGTCCAACACGAGAAAGCATACATTGACAACCAACACGTGCGTATATCATTTGTATATGATATTTTTAGTTTCCTAGCGCCCGAGGTTGTGGAACTACCCAGTTTAATCCAAATGGTCATGTATAATAATATTATGAACCTAAGAACTATGAATGTAGTTTTTAAAATGCTAGATTTTGCTATCCAAAAAGATTACATGCGCATTTGCTTTCTATATCGATGTAATCAAACTTCAAATCAAATGAAAATACAAATAAAAAAAGCATTTCAATAGAACTTAACAAGTTTTATATTAGTTTCAAAACTATATACCTTCCTTTATTTAGGGCAATTTAGTTTATGAAGTTTTCTTTTCTTTTTCTTTTTTTTTTTCCTATGGAATATTATATTATATTATATTTTTTTTTGAACAGCAACATTGAATATATTATTATTCAAAGAAAACCATGGTCACCTCATACAAACACCAAAATCAACAAAACAAGTATGTACATACAAAGATCACCGGAATATTACATCTTCATTATCCCAAGCTTTGGATTTAGCATCCACCTCTCCCAATTGCAGGCAAGTTTTTTACCCCTGGTTTCAATCCATAAAAATGTCATACCTTTTATGTTTTCCATTAAAGATTCCACCGACTTCCTTGTTCTGTTAAAAATGCAATCATTTCGATATAGCCAAATATGCCAAAGGACCGCATATGTTACCGCCACCATCACCATAGATTCCGTTTCGTTATTGCACCAAGAGGAAGGTTCTGTAATAATTTGTTCCACATTTTCCAACGAAGTATAATCATGACTAGTCCACCAAGATATCTGTCTCCAAACCTCTTGGGTAACCGGGCAACAACGGAACAGGTGTTCACAGTCTTCATCCGCCAGCCTACATAAGTGACATAAGGTTGATTGTACGATAGTGCCACGAATTGCTAGGTTGGTAGCAACCTGGATACGCTTCAAAGATAGCCTCCAAACAAAACATGTCACTTTAGAGGGGATCCACCTAAGCCAAGTAACCTTGGTAATAGGTACAAGAGATGGGCAATCGAGAATCCACTTTCTGCAGGAGGCAGTGAAAAATTTATAGCTAGCATCTCCCTGCCAAGTCCAAGAGTCTTCATCTTGTTTGAACCTATAACATGCAATTAGCTCCTCAAGATCAGCTATGTCTTGTAAGTGGTCATCCGTTAAACGTACACGGTTCCACTCCCAAGTGAATGATATAGCGCCATTTCCATCCTTCTTAACTCGCTGAGATATGTAGCAGTTTTTGACAGCTTCAAGGTTATACAAGTCCGGGAATAAACTTTTTAATGGGGTGAGTCCGAACCAGGGGTGCTTCCAAAGAAGAGTTCTATTACCATTACCAACTTGTTTCCTCAGTAGATTCGGGATGTGCTTGCCTATACCCGTGAGTTCATTACCAACGTTGGTGATGGATGACCATGCGCTCCTAAGGCTCTTCTTCCCCAGATCGTCCAAATTTCTAAAGGAAACACCATGAATAGCACGGATGCCCATGGCCCAAAGTTGAGAAGGTTCATTCAAGGCTCGCCACCACCATTTGGAGATAAGGGCAAGGTTAATCGAGTTCAAACACCCAACCCCAAGCCCGCCATTCTTCTTTGCCTGTGAAACCTTGGGCCACCCTACCCAGTGAATTTTTTTTTTGTTCGAGTTACCTCCCCAAAGAAAGGATCTTCGGATAGCTTCAAGGTTAGTGAGGACCTTTTTAGGGGCCCTAAACATCGAGAAGTAATAGAGCGGGAGGCTCCCTAACACAGCCTTAATTAAGGTTAGTCTACCAGCGAAAGAAAGATTTTTTGCTTTCCAGGAGCTAAGCTTCTCTTTGAATCGGTTAACAATGGGCGTCCAGTGTTTAGCCAATCGCATGTTCGCGCCAATTGGTAACCCGAGATGTGTTGTTGGAAGGGTATCTTGTTGGCATCCCATAAAATTTGCCATAGTGTTGCACTCCGATTCAGAAACACCAATGCCAAACAATCTAATTTTTGAAAGTTTATTTTAAGCCCGGAGACCAAATAAAAGCATCGTAGCAATCTTTTTATATTGACAGCATTGTTTGAAGACCATTCCCCACAGATGAAGACATCGTCAGCATACATCGAATGCGTGACAAGTGGCCCGTTGTTGGGCAGCTTAATCCCTTGGAACCTTGCTTTGTGCGTTGCAGATTTCAACATGGCGGTTAACCCTTCCATTGCAATTATAAATAGGAACGGAGATATAGGATCCCCCTGCCTTACACCCCGTGTTATTTCAAATTCCTTCGTTGGCGAACCGTTTACCAAGACTGAAGTTCTGCCTGACTCAAGATACCCCTTAATCCATTTCAGCCAATTCGGACCGAACCCCATTTGAGCCATGACAGACAGCAAATAACTCCAGTTAATCGAGTCAAATGCTTTTGCGAAGTCTATTTTCAGCAGCATCATCTTTTTTCCAGCTCTTTGAATCCAGTTTTGAAGTTCATTGATAAGTATGTGGCCATCGAAAATACTTCTACCTTTAACAAAAGCTGACTGCTCGGGCCCAATGATCGTGTGTATGACCTTTTGTAACCTTATAGCCAAGAGCTTGCCAATGATCTTAGGTAGGCAACCGATAAGACTAATGGGGCGACAATCTTTAGGTTGAGCAGGATCTCGAGACTTTGGAATGAGGGCGAGAAAAGATGGGTTGGAGCCTTTAGTCAGTTTCCCACATCTCATAAAGTGCTGAATAACGTTAAAAATATCCCCATGCATTCTCTCCCAAAATTGTCGGATGAAACCGAATGACAAACCATCCGGTCCAGGAGCCTTCTCAGTACCACAGCTCCAGATTGCACTTTTGATCTCCTCAATAGTGAAGGCTGCATCAAGCGCGGTTGCATCCTCTGTTGATAGCCTGCGCAAATTAGTGTTAGAAAATCGAGGCCTAATGGTTACCTGCTCTTTGAAAAGATTGGAAAAATAAGATTTTATCTCATTTTTCACCCGTGTTGGGTCAACAACCCAAACGTCATCAATAAGTAAACCATGTATTCTGCTTCTTTTTTTATTCCCATTGATAATGCCGTGAAAGAAGCTTGTATTCTCATCGCCGTCTTCCAACCATTTTACACGAGCTTTTTGCCTTAGATCTTGCTTGACCTTCATTTCAATTGCCAATAATTCTTTTTTCGCCTCTAGTCTTTTCTTCCTATCATCCACTGAAAGGGGGCAAGCAGCTGCATTCCTTTCCAGCGTAGCAATAACATCTTCAAGTTGTTGTTGAGCCATCTTGTCTTGACCGCACTTGATAACCCTCCACATCTTTATATCTTCCTTAAGTTTTTTTAATTTCCTACAAAAAATATAGTCTGGGGTGCCGTAGAAACGACTATTAGACCAAGATGCATTAACCACCTCATTAAAAGAACTGTCTGAGAGCCAAGAATTATATATCTTTAAAGGAGAGGGGCCATAGTCTAAGTGATTAGTAACCAGGGTGACGGGGTTATGGTCTGACCATCTTCGTTTCAGGGCAGTCACTGTAGCAAGCGGCCACCTGTCTAAAAAACCATTACAAACCAGGAATCTATCAAGTTTGCTGAGAACAGTCCCGTCATCCTTTATCCAAGTGAATTTGTCGCCACCCATGTTGTACTCATTGAGTGAGGATAGGCTGATGAAGGAGTTAAAGTCGTGTGCCACTGAGTCTAAATGAGCGTTCGTTGAGCGATCCGACACGGATCTGGTAGCATTAAAATCACCCATGAGAACCCATTCACCTTGCATACCATCAATTGTACTTCTTAGATCATCCCATAATAGCCGTTTATCAGCTGGAGCTTGAGGGGCATAGACGTTGGCCACGTTCAAAGTTCCTGTCATACCTTTGCAAACTCCGGAAACAACAATAAAGAACCTAGACTTTAGAGTACTTGACACCGTGAAGACGTCTGAATCCCACCAGCAGGCAAGCCCGCCGGACCTACCATCCGAAGCCACCGCTATTGAGCCGAAATTTTGAGCCCCCCATAGGGATAAGAACGGAATTTTGTCAGTTTGGGAAAACTGTGTTTCTTGAACTGAAATAAAATGAATATTGTGTTGTCGCTTTAAGCTACGGATCCAGCCAACTTTGCTGGAACTACCAATCCCCCTACAATTGATTGTTAGAAAATTCATTGGACAACCTGTGAGTCACCTTCACCCATAATAACCTCTTGAACCAGCTGGAAGGCGTTCTGTAGTTCAGCTCCAACGTCAGACCCAAATTCAATAGTGGCATCGGTTTCCAATCTTATAAGATCGTCCTGAGGAGAGGGGTTGTTAGGCAAACTGTCGTTAACTGGCACCGATGACGATGTAGCAACAGATTGAGAAGGCCCCATGGGAGCATCCATGGGGTGTTTGTTGGCCTGGGGGATATCCGGCACAGCCCTAGATTGGCAAGATGGAGTGCTTTTATTAGTTGGGCCTTGAGAACTACCCTGGCCCACCTCAAAATGTAAAAGACCCCCGTCACAATCTTTACCCAAGTTCAAGCCCAGATCTGATGTTCTGGGCCTTTTCCTAGAAGCAGCACAATATTGAAGTTGGGCTTGTTCTTTGAACCGGAAAATTGCCGCCAATGACTCAAAATTGGGAGCTGTGCCATTTAATGAACCATCGATCCTTGTGCATTTACTTCCCATGCACGATTGTCCGCCTTCAGCATGCTTACCAGACTTACCATTTACCGACGGGGGCAACGAGGCGCAACCAGGCGATTCGACTTCCGGCGCCGGCGAACGGGTCGGACTACCATCAACGGAGGGGGGGTCTAAAAAATCCGGCGTCCACTCCTTTGCGTCTTCAGCAACCCATATGCTGAAAATTTTGTCCCTCCAAGTGAGGTGAATCTCCTCCATAATATTATTATATTATATAACCTACTAAAACTTAAGATAGGTTAAAAAAAAAAAAATTGTCATTTTGTGGAAACTAATATTCATACATGTATACATAAAATAGCAACCTTAAAGCAACTAAGCAATTTTGGTTGAGTGGCTTTGCTAATTGTTTCTAAGTCTCTCGTGTTCGATTTTCACAAGCCCCCGACTTTTTTTCTTTTTTCTATTTCATAAGACGTAACATGCACGCGCATAGAAAATCCAAATCAATGTCACGTAACAACCATTTGTTTATTTTTATGGAACATACTCGATTTCATGCACTTATCTTTAGGTTGTTAGCCAAGTTGTTTTCGTCGTCGTAAGCAACTTCTCGACACGTTTTGACATGGGTTACGAGGTTTTCAAACATGTCTTTTATTATGTTAAAGTTTTCATACGGCTCAGCGGCAACGCAAGATCTTAACGTTTCAACGCTAGATTTTCATATGCGTCTACGTCTTCGATTTCTTACGTGTTTATGTCTTTGCTAATGTTCACGAGTTCATCTCGAGGTTAATTTTTTTATGTTTCATCATCATAACACGTGTAACGGATTCACAACACCCGTCGAACTTAAACACGTCATCTAAGACCCGGTCGCCGCAACGCGCGACCCGGTCTTAGAACTAGTTTATATTTTAATAGAAAATATGGTATGATCAATAAGTCAAGACCAAGGTGATAAGGAATAGGCGGATTGCATTGGCTTCAAGCAATTACGAAGATATATATGCTGAAAACGAGGATCCAGAATAAGAATATATTGTCACTTATGATAGGAACAAAAACTTAATTAATTAGAGCTACAATGTGAGCCTTGTTGACTTAGAAAAAGACGAACGAGAAATTTAAGATATGGTCATTGAACCAACTTCTACACTAATATCCATTTAACACAAACAAAAATTGAGATAGGATCTGACTGGTTGAAGACTTGTTGACTTACAACACTACAATACGTACACCAAGGGCAAGAAAATCAGTATATTTGCAACGCAACAAGTCGTCGCAAATTAATGCGTAGGAATTGGGTTGTTTGACGCAATTGTGATAGAAATCCCTAGTAGCAAAAACCCTCGTCGCAAATATGTTATGTTTGTTATGACCAAGGTACACTACTAGAAAAGCCAGTCATTTCCTACGCCATGATTCATCGCAAATGCATAGCAAACATACATTTGCGACAAAAAAAATTAGTAGTAAAAAACCTATCGCAAATCATTTGCAACACTTTTGCGACAAATAGTGCGACACATCTGCGACAAAACTAAGGATGTTTATATTTCCTACAAATTTGCGACACAACCTTAATTATTTGAATTTTAATCACATAACTGCTTTGCGACGGATTTTGAAACTTTTACAACACATCTGCAACACATCCTTATATCTGTTGCGACGCATTTCCAACAGATTTTGAAATTTTTACAACACATCTGCGACACATCCTTATATCTATTGCGACGCATTTGCTACGCCATGATTTCACATTTAGCAACAAATTTGCGACACAACTATGTTTTCTAAAAAAAACTTAGATGTAGAAAAAAAAAGCATGAAGTCCTGCTTAAAAAGAAGCAAAACAACGTAAACAAAAAACGTATTCATAACAATCAAAGAAATTAATGTAAGTCCTCCTCTCTGTTTTTCCGATCAACTTCACGTTAAGCTTGTAGTTCCTCATCCATTTCTTTCCTCTCAGCTTCAAGTCGTGCCTCGGACTCTTGAATTTAGGTTTCCAAAGCTTGAATCTAAAACAATAGCAAAACATATATATATCAATTAAGACCTAAATAGCAAGCTGATTTCCATTATATACTTATTTCCACTAGAAAACATATGCAACACACAACATTACATGATCATTTTACCCCTCTGTCTATAACTAACAATGAAAGATTCTCTATATGATAACTATTTTGAATGTAAATTACAAATAAGTTTAAGAAATACTTGATCATAATATCATTGATCATAATATCATTAGTAACATAAATTCAACATAATATATAATCATATCATTAGTTCATCATTACTAACCACGCGCATAATAAATTCAAAATTTTGCTATATTTGACTAGCCAAAAGTCTACCAAAATAATTAATTGAATACCAAGTTATATATTAAAATAATGAATATTAAACTAAAAGTTAAATATTAAAGTTGCTCAGATTATAGGCACGCAACATTGATACTTGAAGCTTAGATCCAACTATAAATTTGTTTTCTTAATTACTTATAACAAGACAATGATGCCCAATTTCTTAATACCTTATCTTGGTATAGTTCAGGGACGTAAAATGTGGATGGGTTCCCGATCATCAAGTAATTAATATCTATAGATCCTATCCCAAACACACGAGTCCAACGACCTCCAGTGTTCATACGAGCCCAGACATTCGGGTCATCCTTGGTGAAATTTGGCCCCTACAACTTCTTCATCTCAGTCAAGTAAGCCTCTTAAATTAATCAAAACAATGGGTCAAACACCCTCATAAAATAATGCAATAAAATTCAACACTTTAGCTAATAAAGTGATATAGTCATACTACAGATGGATATGTTACTCTAGTGCACCAAGACCCGCACCCAAATAAACAATGGTCTACATAGATTAACCAATAAAAAATGGGCAATAACCTTTAACTTTGTTTATCATCATTTTTCCATTTAAAGATATATTAAACATTATATAGTACACTATCATAATTAATGCCCAAAGTAGATAAAGATAACTTACATATGCCTTTGTGGCTCGACTTATGCAAAAATTTATCCCCTTCATGTTATTGATTTGAAGTTCTCCAGCCCAAAATTTTATTTTAGACTCTTTGGTGAGGTGGGTTTCTAAAAATACTTCTCCAAAACTAGGTTCCCTACCTAATTTAGTTTTCTACAAAAAACACATAAAATTTTATTACAAAGAATACCACATCGTCAAATTCATCTCATGTATTAGTGGCCAATTACGTGAGGTATTCTGCAACTTCTTAATTATCAAATGATTACATGGAAAGAGATTAAGAGATGATAATGTCTACAATCTTCTCTCTTTTTTAATTATTTCTTTAATTGGGTTTTTGTTATTTTAGGCATATTAATGAGATAATAGAGCAACATGAGGGAAGAAGATAGAAAAAAAAAAGTTGTAATAATTAATATATATATATATATATATCCCCTTTATTCGGGTTATTCGGGTTGACCCGAATCTAAAAAATAATATCCATTTACCGACCCTAAAGAATAAATCGGGTTCGGGTTTGCTTTTTAATCGGGTTCGGGTTTATCGGGTTATGTCTTAATCGGATTCCGGTTGATGCGGTTCAGGTTCGGTATTCGGGTTCGGGTAAAAATAACACCCCTAGGAATACACACCCCTATATTAATAGCACTTTGCAACCCCTTCTAAAAATTTAAACACTTTGTAACCCTAGACTTTCTAAATTAAGTCATTTGCATCCCCATATCTTCACCTGCTCCACGTCGCCCATCTCCTTCACACAAATTACAATTTTGTGTTTCACATGCATTTAAATTTGTTTGAGTAAATTACTATTTTGGCCCCTGTGGTTTAGTCCTTTTAACCCTTTTGGCCCAAAAATGAAAATTTTAACATATCAGCCCCTAACGTTTTATTATTTAACTGTTTTGGCCCACAACACTAACTTTGTTAACTTTTTATGTTAAGTGCAATGAAGTTTTGGTCTTTAATATTTCAAGGGTTGTTTATGTAAATTATAAAATCTTTACATACTTAAGGGACTATTTATATGCATGCATAAATACAAATATAACACTATAAAATTTAAAATATTAAAAAATTAAATAATAATAATAATACTATAATAGTAATAATAAAAATAATAGTATTAATTAGGGGTATACGTGGTCCGGTTTTTACGGTTTTTGGATAAAACCGTAACCAAACCGTTACTTGCGGTTTTTTACGAACGTTTTTTTGTATAAATATAAACCGTAACCAAATCATTCATAACGGTCCGGTTTGGTTTTATACGAACTTTTTTTTGTATAAATATAAACCGACCGCAAAACCAAACCGATGAACGGTTTGGGCGGTTTCGCGGTTTGAAACCGAACCGTGTAGACCCCTAGTATTATTATTATTATTACTATTACTACTATTTTTATTATTACTATTATTATTATTATTATTATTTTTAAGTTTTTTAAGATTTCAAATTTTATGGTGTTATATTTGTAATTTATGCATGTACATAAATAGTCCCTTAAGTATGTAAAGACTTTATAATTTACATAAACAACCCTTGAATTATTTAAAGACCAAAACTTTATTGCACTTAACATAAAAAGTTAACAAAGTTAGTGTTTTGGGCTAAAACAGTTAAAAACTAAAACGTTATGAGCTAATATGTTAAAAGTTTCATTTATGGGCCAAAAGGGTTAAAAGAACTAAACCACATGGCCAAAAATAGTAATTTACTCAATTTGTTTAATTTAACATTTAACAAAAGATGCAAAAGGACACGTGTCCTGACTTACGATTATCCTACACGTCCCACAAGCGTCAGTTAGGCGAAAAGAAACCATAAAAAGAGGAACTGAAATTGAAATTATCAAACAAAACCCTAAAACCAACTACGAATAACTAAAGCACATTTCGTATTTTGAAAAACAAATCACACTATCCACTTTAATTTAAGGTAATAAACTCGATTTTTTTTCTTTAACAATAGAATAGATTTGTGTTAATTAATTTGACATTAGTTTTTTTTAGTTTTTTAGTTTAATATCATCAAGTTTTGCTATTTGAGTGCACAGCTTGTTGAGTTTGTTTACCTGCAATATATGACTTAATCAATGTTAATGTTAATGTTAATGTTAATGTTAATGTTAATGTTAATGTTAATGTTAATGTTAATGTTAATGTTAATGTTAATGTTAATGTTAATGTTAATGTTAATGTTAATGTTAATGTTAATGTTAATGTTAATGTTAATGTTAATGTTAATGTTAATGTTAATGTTAATGTTAATGTTAATGTTAATGTTAATGTTAATGTTAATGTTAATGTTAATGTTAATGTTAATGTTAATGTTAATGTTAATGTTAACGTTAACATATGTTAACGTTAACGTTCATGTTGATGTTGATGTTCATGTTGATCAGGGCCGGTCCTGAGGATTTAGTTGCCACCCGAAGCACCAACAGCAGTGAGCTTTCAGCCTTCATTAATTCATAATCCAATTTTTAGCTTTTAGGTGTTACATGACTATTGACTAAATATGAGTTTTATAAGAAAAAATTTATATAATAAATCTTTTTTTTTTAAATTTGATGTCTCGGTCAAACGAGTGCCCTGTGCCGCTGTGCGGTCGCAAATGCCGCACACCCTCTAAGCCCCCTCATTGTTAATGTTGATGTCAATTGTTAATGTTTATTAACAGGTTATCATCAGCTTTTGTTTGATATTCTAACATTTGGTTTGTAGTTAACAATGGAGGCGAATACTTCACGAATGATTACTCTAAACGGTTCTAATTATCAATCGTGGAAGATTAGGATGGAGGATCTTCTTTATGTTAATGATATGCATCAACCAATTATTTGTTTACAAATACCTGATGGCAAGACGGATGACGAATGGAACTTGTTACATCGTCGGGTTTGTGGGTATATTAGACAATGGGTTGATGAGAGTGTGTTGAAACATGTTAGTGGAGACATAAATGCACATACTTTATGGAGTAAACTTGAGAAACTATATGCCTCAAATACATGTGATGGTAAATTGTGTTTGGTTAAACAACTGATGAGTCTAAGGTACTGTGATGGAACTGCAATGTCGGATCATTTGAATAGTTTCGAGGAAATTATTAACCGTCTTTTTGAAATGGGTATCAAAATTGACGACGAGGTTCAAGGATTGTGGCTTCTTGGTACTCTACCAGATACATGGGGAACAGTTAGAGCTTCGATATTAAACACGACACCAGGTGGTGTTATTTCAATGGAGTTGGCTAAACATAGCATTTTGAACGCGGAGATGAGAAGAAAGTCACAAGGACCCACTTTATATCCATATGCTTCGTCCGTTGCAGCGTCACGTCTATATACTACTCTAAAGGTAGCAACTTCTGTTAATCTTTATACACTGTTTTTTTCCTTACCCAATGATTTAATGTGAGCAGGTTGCTCGTGATGAGGATCTGCGTCAACAAATAGGGAACGATGTATTTTTTGATCTAGTTGACCACAATAAAGTTTTAAGTTTTCGTATCCAAAAGCAAACCCCTTTTGCCTGGTTCAAGGTATTATCTTTGGTTATCGACCCGTTTTATAAGTATGCTCTATATATGAAAATGAAACTTATTTGACTGGCATCTAAATGCTGTTTTTTTCCAGGATGAAGTATCAAGAAGATTTGGTATAAGTGTACATTGTCAACGTTTTTGGCTTTGGGCGAAGCGCCAAAATCTTACTTACCGCCCTTATCGTCCTTTGACTCCATTAGAAGAAGCTCAACCTGTATGTATTTATGATAATATGTATTTATTTTTATACATGTATTTTTTTAACGACGAAAGGTCGAAGAGTGGCTCATTCTTGGGTAAGAAACTGTCCATATACTGATATACATACTGTTTTGGTGATCATTAACATGCTGAAATTTATGTGTTTTATAGGTAGGACAACTGCGTGAGACATCAAGCAAGACTAACAATTTTGAACTTAAGTTGTTTCTGGAGGTAGAAATTGGACAGGTAGTATTTAATTAATCTCATTTATTTATATTCAGCTCTGCATTATTATATTTTAACATTCACATAACATAAAATGCTACTTGTATAGTAGGTACTAGGCTATGTAGTTAATCTTGGTGAGATTATTATATTAGTAATATCACCGATATTACTAATATATCGGTGATATTTTAGTTTAAAATATCGGTTTTGACTTGTTGGACCATTTTTTGTGTTTTAAAACGATGGGTTGTTGGTCAAATGGTTCAATTTCTTCTAACAAGACAACATATGATTGTTGTGTAACATATTTCCATAAAAAAACCTAACTACAAGTCTACAACTAGATGGCTTGGTTGATGTAGACTCGGAGAAGATTTCATTGCTTACGATATGATTAGAGCGTGTTTTTATTTTCTAATATAAAATGTTGATACTTTTGTTTTGAGTTGTGACTTAGATCATGTTTTTTATTACTAATTATTATTAAATACTATATAAATTTATGCATGATATTTTAGCTATCGATATCTCACCGATATCCCACCGAGATAACCGATATCTCAAATATCAGTCCTTGACCGATAACCGGCATTTTTCCGCATTAACTGCTTAGCTACTAGAGTCTGATGTAATATTCAAAGTTCTATATTTTAAACATCACTTATTCTTTTATTGATGTAGGATTCATGGCCAGTTCCACCACCTGAGAAAACTAAGAATAAGATTATGCTTTTTTTCAAGCTCTACGATCCTTCTAAAGAGGAGCTTCGGTAGCTACTCTCTCCCTCTCTATTGATAAAAAGGGAAATTACCATCGTACGATGTTTTCATTTGTAATTTCTTTTTAACTTGTGAAAGGTATGTCGGGCGACTCTGGGTGGAGCATACAGGAAAGCCTAAAGATATGTTGACGAGGATAAACAAGCTGGCTGGCTTTGCTCCTAGTGAAGAAATAGAACTCTTTGAGGTCACTCTTTCGCTCTTTGTTTATGTTCTTATAACAATCGTTTACAGGCACATTGTTTATGTTCTAAACCACCTGCAGGAAGTTAAGTTTCAACCAATTGTTATGTGTGAACCTGTTAATAAAGCGCTCCCGTTTAATGCTAGTCTGGTATATGTTTCCATATCAGTTTAGCCGTTTCTTCTTTTAATTGAGTGTCGGCAAAAATGAGCTAACGGTTCTTGCTGTTTATGTTGGTTTATAGATTGAAGACGGGGACATCATCTGCTTTCAGAAACTTCTTCAGGCTGGAACTGAAACATATCGTTATCCTGATGTTCCATCTTTTTTGGAACATGTTCATAATCGTCAGGTATCAATTTCTCAACTTTTTTGGAACATGTTCATAGTCACATGTCTTTGAACGTTAACTTTTTGGAACATGTTCATGCCTATTTTACCACCTCTACCGGTCCTGAATGCTTTTTGATGTACTGCCTATTGGTTTATGCAGAACCGAGACGTTTAACTGGTTAGAAATTACAACTACTTACGATGGCGCGTGTCATGTTAGACCTTTTGAAGGATGTACAAGGGAATTTTTTGGGGTTGTTAATCAAAATAAGGTAAGCATAGTTATCGCGCTTTTAGGTATTTTATAGACACTTTTAAGGAGTGTTTGGCATTTGTAGTTGTTTACTGCTATTTGGTATCTTACTGTCATCTAAGTTGTTTACTTTTGGTTCTAGTTGCTTTATTTCTGTTATTGAACAATCTAAAACTCAAGGCTGAGAAACATCTGTTTGCACATGAAAAATACCAACTTGGTTTCTTGAATTGACAAGGAGAGGCTATTTGTGGTCTGGTTTGAACCGTTTTAGGCGAATGATCGATCTCATCCGAAAATTAAAACGTTCATTATTAAATAAAAGCAATAAGTATGCGAGCCAGCTGAAGCAGACGTATACTACAAAAAGAAGGGTATATACAGTGGCGTACCCAGAATTTTATTTTATGGGGGACGTAAATTTTTTAAAGCTTGTTTTTTCTATTACTAGATAATAATTTTTTTCAGTCCAGTTTAGGTTGGGGTCGGGTCGGGTCAAGTTAGGGTGGATCGGGGGCGAAAATTCTTATCGTAATTCTTAACTCGATAACATATCTCAATATCAAATTATCGCATGTTCACACACAATTAAAGCATTTAACATCAGTTTCATCTTAATTACATTTAATTACATTTGTGACTTACTCATTTTCAAATATTCAACGTTGTTTCCTTCTAATTCACATTAACAGCCATAATATAAAGAACTATACGATAAACAAAAACTATCATTTGTTACATATCAAATATAAGATTCAACACAACAAAATTAATAAACAAGTTGAAAATTATATGTTATAATAATTACATTATTAGAATTGTATACCATTAAAAGATCAATAAGTAAATTTATCAAACTTAAAAGAATAATATATGTAAATAAAATTACCAAACTTGAAAAACGCTAAATAACATGTCTATTTAAAAGTTAATTTAGTTAATCTAAATTTTAAAACATGTACCCAATTAATAAACTTGATTAGCTTTAATATACTAACAATACTCAATCACAAAAAAAAAAACAATGAACATATATCGATTTACTTTGATATAATAATTTAATAGTCTTTCAATATTTAAAAAAAAGTAGTTAATGTCCTATAAGTCTAGTAGAGTAGTTTATCTATACATTTTAATAATACATTTAACCTATTTATTTATTTGAAGTCATCTTCTTCCTTTAAACTACCTAAACTTTGAACATGAATTTTATTTTTCGACGACATATATTTTCTACTTTTTTCTCTTTTGGTTCACATCTTTTTCATCATAGAATCAAAGTTTAAGGGGGACGATTTCAAAATTTCAAGGGGAGCGTTTGAGATTTTCTTCGACATATGATACTAAAAAAAATTCCGTCAAGGGGGGCGGCCGCACCCCCGACCTAAGCAGTAGGTCCGCCCCTGGGTATATAGCGACGATGTTTATAGGGATGACTTTTGTCATCACTTTAGATAACCCTACAAAGTAGCATGTCAACCTTATGACGACGACTTGTTTCTATAGGGTGAGTAAGAACACTAAAAATACCATGTCACGTCTAAGACATTATGATAAAAGCACCGTAATGTTCAAACGACAAAATAATTTTGAAAACGTAATGTGTCGTATCCAATGACATGAGCGTTTATGACCTAATCACGTTATGTAAACAAAAAGTAGTATTATGCCTCACATGTGGCAGTTTGGTATTAGTATGTTGTGGTATAAACAATGAAAAAGAAATAATGAATATGAAGTTTTAAAAAGAAAATTAAAAAAAGAAAAACATAAAAGTAAATGAAAAGAAAAAACCAAAAAAGAAATAAAACGTTTTACAGTTTTACCCACTAACCTTCATATCTAATAGTTCAGGGAATATATATAAGGAGTATTGGATCTTAACGGTTCAAACTATTTGTTTTTTTTGCTGCTATCTGTTGTAATTATGTTGGCGGTTTTAACTTTTATCATTTCTGTTACTAATATGTTGCTGTTGAAAAAAGTTTAACGACGTACATTTAAGAAACCAGTTTGAATCTAAAACTAGGTAGGACGGGCCGAGGAATTTTATCAGACATTTTTAAGGAGTTGTGCATTGTTGCCCTTTTGCTACATTGTTTATTGTTGGTTTTGTCATTTCATCAAACACTTGTAACTTGTAAGGATGATCTTTGATGTTATGCATGGTCACCTCACGTGCGACATGCATTTGGTGATTTGCTAGGCGATTTTCAATTGGGGTTTCACGTGCGACATGCATTTAACTGTTCTAATTCTGCGGTTTTTAACTTAGTTTTGTTTGGTCATAGATTTTCCTTCTAGGGTATCAAACATGATGCCACTTTAGAAGCTGAAGATTAGTTTGTTTGACCACAAAAGTCAAAGGTGGACTATATTTGCGCAACTTTCACCTTTAAATTCATTTCATGATTATTTGGAATTGATAAATAACAAAAGTAGTAACAGGCCATAACGTGACAACAAATCTATTGAATTAATGTCACAGTTACTTATATCTACTGTCTTATTAAGGCTACAGCCTCCTTATGTTTTGTAGACACTTAAATCAACAAAGGATGAGTATCAAACACGTCCTGGCCGTCGCAACACGCGGCCCTGCATAAAAATCTAGTTACTTTTTAAAACGAAATTCAAGTACAAAAATCAAATTACAAGTCAACATATTTTCAAGAACTTAAACAATCCAAAATACAAACATGTTCAAAAAACATATGGGATCACTAGTAGGAAAATCCTCAAACTTGCTTACATACCATTTTCTTGTCTGGTGACTTCTTGCAATCAAATAACACGAATCAACGAGTGCACATGCGAAAGCGTATGGTGTTTGGCTAATAAAAGTGAACCCGTAGAAGATCAAGATTTCAAACAGATAATGAGGGCAAATAACGAGATTAAACAGCCCTCCATGAGGAATCTTGTATTCTTTTTCGAGAGGAGGGTGTGGTGATAAAAGTTGCCGATGAGTCCCGCGATAAACATGATCAAACCGGCGTATGTTAGATCGATGGACGGACCGGGGATCATATGTTGGATGAATATCATGCTTTAAGCAATGTAGAAATAGAATATGGAGATCAAGATAGTTGAACCTAAACCCATGTTGCCACTATACTTGTGAACAAACAAAACCTAAAAAACCCAAGACTATGATACATTAGATGACGAGTTTGGTGTAGGAGTGCTAATGAGGCCGTGTTTGTGGGTTGGCGACTTCAACCAGACACAAAGCGAGAAATTTTACAAGAAGCCAACCTGAACCAGATTATCATGTCACAAGTGAACCCGAACACGCCACAAAAATTCACAGGTTGCATGAACACAACCCTAATTTTTTTTCAATTCATATTTTTCTAACATGATAGTACTTAAAAATTACTATTTTGCAACAAAAATTACAAAATGAATATAAAATAGTTATATTTTAGTCACTAAATCCAACGTCAATTTTTATTTTTGGTTTTAAGTAGTGGAAGAGAACACCCAACAAATTTAATTAGCAACATAATGCGTATACAAAAATTAAGCGGATCAACCCATGAACCCAACAGGTTGAATCTAAACACGACACGTTTAACTGAATGGGTTCACAAGTTACACTTAAAATTGACCAAACTAGTTTATACCAAACACAAACCCATGAATTTTATATTACATAAGTCTACACCCTAGTTTCCTCTTAGGACGTCCACATACATTTTACCACAACATTATCATACACATCTTTCCCACATACACCCTACTTTTTCATAAAAATTTACTACAATTTATGAGGAAAAAAAACAAGCCCTCTCGCAGGTAGTCACCTTAGGGAAGGGCAGGTAACCAAATGCAAAGGTACAACACCGCAGCCAGTCTTGTGTTGTTTGATACCTCAAAAACAATTTCAATGATTTTGGGGTGATGGTTTATTGGTTTACACGTCAACATATTTACTTTTTTACATTTACATATAATTTGAACTATATCCTAATAAATTGTAATGAAATACAATGATACAATAATCTGTTAAATATATATTAAAAAAATAAAAAGAAAAAACAAGTTAAAAATTTGAAGTTGAAGAACAAACAAACACGCACATACATGACACATCTATACCTCTATACATGATCCAAAATCTTATGCATACTCTCTAAAGGTACAATAATGGGGAAACATTATCTAAACCTATTTGTCACCCCCATACAAGGATGCTTCACAAACTTTTAAACAAACAATTACAGATCTACCATAACCATAATTATCTTTTCTTCTCATTATGATAATAAACATTTTCACAAAATACCCATGCACGACCGACCACCAACAACTCCATGGTTCAGCTAGTTGTAGATTCTAACTGGTTTCTCAAATGTATGTCGGTTCTGCATATACCAAAAAAAACGTTATGCGCCACTCATCATGTGTAAAAATGATTAAATTCAAATAAAAATCTGTCATTAATAATAATACTTTGGAACTACATAATAGGTGAAATATGTATCAATCTAGCTTTATTTATACTTTAAGATAAAACAAATTCCAGTCAAAACTTGTTCCATGGCTAATACGCCCTTAAAAGTTTTGAAATGACGAAAATAACTTTAATGAGGCGTCAAAAATGTTGTAGATTAGAAATTTGGGATTGCGGTCTTTACAAAATGTTTTGTACATTTTCACCCTTTGAAACTAAATACATATTTGGAGGCCTATAATGAAAAAAAAAGTTGAAAACTGGTACATAATCTTTCTTTTTAACAGAAAAAAAAAAAGAAAAAATTAACACTATGGGACACTTTGTTTTTGAAACTGAAAGTAAAATAAACAGAACTGACTCAATAAAAAGTAAATGGGAAAATTTGCTATCTCCAAGTTTGTTGGACAATTTTTCTAGATTAAAATAAACTGTGACAATTTGAAGTCAAATACAAACTCTTTTTAAGGGTTAAAACTTAAAAGAACCTATTATCATGATTATGGTATTGCAAGATTAATGTACCTGATTTGCAGCATATGACCGCTTGGATGTATTGTCAGAGTGCTCCAATCCCAAGTACTGTTCCCAAGCACCGTAAACATCTCTTCTCTGAAACCAAACACAACCACTAGATCTATTTAATACATGCATACACAACATATACATAGATATAGTTATATTAACGACAAACGACAATGATAAAGAGATTTTAACCTGAAAACGGGTGGAGACAACATCAGAATCCTGAAGGTATGTGGGACGGCCCAAAGAGAGAAATGCAAACTTCCACTGATACATTATGGTATAGAATAAAATTACAAAGTTAAAAGCAAATAATAATTTGTTATATGCCTGAGAGAAAAAACATTTTAAAATACCTTAGAAAATTCCTCATCAGGAACCTGTAGTTTCTTCTGTATGCGTATTTTAACTTCAGCTAATGTTTCACCCTCTCGAATCACAAGGAAAAATGGTTCCCCAAAGTTCTGCACTTGCTGTTAATGCAAATTTATATAATTGTAAATATTAAGTTGATACTATTGTTAATATTAAGCAGAAAAATACGCATCCTATTAAAAACTATAAATTTATACCTGGTTCTGAGATGTGTCTTTCGTAAAATGATAGACATGAATTAGACGATCCTGTGGACCAAGGTCCTTTTCCTCTTCTGGAATCTGTAACAAATAACTGGCCTCAAAATCCAAAAACAAAATAGATAAAAACGATCCGAGCATGAATAACATTGGCACTAAAAAATACCTCTTCAGCACGTAACGTCCAGTATTGATCATTAATGTTTTCGATCTTTTCGGTCAGAGGGAAAATCTGAACAGAGAGAAATTCAGAAGCAAATTAAAAGAAACAAACCAATAAAGTTAGAATATTAATAACTCAGTCCACAAATTTAAAGATAGAATTTGAAAAGGTTATACCTTGTAAATCTTATGGTAAAAAACTTCAAGCAACCGAAGCTCTGCATCTTTATGAGACAACTCAACCTATTCCATGATACATTCACCATAAGATGTGGCAATTTCAACCCGTTATTAATGAAAGAGTCGAATCTGGCTATGTTTTGATCTCTAGTGGGTCAAAAAGGTTCAATGGATGGAAAGGATCAATGGTCACCCAAAATGAATTTTTTTAAACATACCATTTACATCTTTAAACTACAAGTATTAGAAAAATAATTGTAAAACAACAAAAAGTGTTTCAGATCAAACCAACTCGATTCCTTTTGACCAATTACAGTCAATAAGTAGAGTTGATATGCTTACCTTTGTCTTAAGGTCATTAATCACATCACCCACAGTGCTTTGTTTCGGCAATCTAATGGTATGTATGACTACCTAGCAATAGTCAAAATATAAATGAGTAAGCCAAACATAGATGAGAAGAGTGACAACTATAAAGTCAACACTTACTTCATCTTTTGTCGCATGATGAAAAGCAACCTTCAGGGTCTTCAGGCCTTGCAGTTCAGGAAGAGGAATATCCAGTACTTCATAATACAAAATATCTGATGTCTGCACAACAAAAACATAATAATAAAACAAATGCAACAAAAGGAACCCAAAGTTGAAGATAGTGTCAAAATGGGTGGTCAGTTGGCTGTTATTGTCCCAAAGTACTTTTTTCATATACATTTTTTTATAAATAACTAGTATGTCAAACCTATATACAACAACTATATTACTTCGGTGGTAACCTAATGTTTTCAAAAACATCACTTCAAAGTAAGTGCAGAATGCCAGTTTTTATTTTTAAGGTTTGCCTTTAAAACATTATTGATTTGGTTGCCATATTTAATTCGATTGACAATAAACCAAGTCATATAGTTTTTTAAAGAAGATTAATTATTATTGGAATTATAATAAAAGATATCATGACAAGATTTGTATTATACTTATAGTTTTAAATTAAATATTTAGTTTTAGGGCTTATTATATATAGGCAAATTGACTAAAAATAATCCCAACTAACACCTATTGGCCGCGAATAATCCCAACTCAGTTTATTCCCTCCAGTGGTCCCAAATCCAACTTTTTTGGCCTCCAGTGGTCCGTCGTTAAGTGCACTTAACGGCCGTTAACTTTTTTTTGATTTTTTTCGAATTTCAGAACAAGGTTTTATGGATATTGATCGGGAGGAGTATACGATTCAATTGATGTAAACCTTACTTCGAACTGGGGTTCCAAACGACAAAACGGTCTTCAATCGGGTGTTTAAAACCTAACGGTGCTTTAACCGGATATCAAAATTAAACCATTTGGAGCAACAATTGGAAGTAAGGTTTACATCAACTGACTCGTATTCTCCTCCCGATCAAAATCCCTAAAATATCTGTTTGAAATTCGAAAAAAATAGAAAAAAAGTTCACGGCCGTTAAGTGTACTTAACGGCGGACCACTGTAGGCCAAAAAAGTTGGATTTGGGACCACTGGAGGGAATAAACTAAGTTGGGATTATTTTCGGCCAATAGGTGTTAGTTGGGATTATTTTGGGCCAATTTGCCTTATATATATACAGTTTAGTTTTTTTATTATTGCGCTTCGTGTATCTCGGGCAGCACATTTTCTGTGCTGCTTTGCACCTTGCACCTTTGACTACCAAGTACCAACTAGCTTTAAATAACTAATTCACTGAAAAACCTATTTACTATGGACAGATTGCCAGAATTACAAAATAACCTGATTGTAGTGGGCCAAGATGTCTGATAGGTGTTCCACTCCACGGTATTTTATAGGTTGAGGTTTGGGTTGTTGGGAATAACAGTTATGAGACGTAAGCCTAATTTTAGATGGATCGTCTAAGTTTAAATGGGAGGCAACCCTTTCAACAACATCATCGTAATTGTTAAGCTTTGACCTGAAATTTAAAATAAACACAAGATAAAAATAATATTCAAATATATAAGAAAAAAAAGATCAAATCTAGGGGAACTCACAATTCCAATGAGAACTCGTCCTCCTTGGGTCTCTCAAGTGAACGAAAACGCACAACCTGTCATTCAATATCAAAATGTGAAACTAATAAAAATGGTTCATAAATTAACTGGCCTCATTGACTGCTTACTTCTAAAGGCTGTTAACTACTAAAAACAAACTAATAATGAAATATCATACTTTTTTCCTGAAATCAAAAGGTGAGACTACTAACTTTTATCTTACTTTATCATCTGGATGCCTACTTTATCAAATTTTATCAGGCGCAAGTTCATATATATACTTAAATGTTCAAATTTCATATATATCCGCTTCTAGCTTTCATAATATCACATGTGTTCTTTTAAAACAATAAAAAAACATACCCATTTCACACTAGATAAAGAAAAACCAGTTACTTATAACAGCACGTTTCACTAAGTTATGAAGAGAACATTGAGAATTGTGATGATTCACACTAATACTTTGAACCGGCAAATAAGATATCATGGAGCTCAGAAGGATATATATGAAATAGTCCTACAAATTATTTAGCTAAATAAGAGATTCTTGCCTTCTTATACAGCCGCCTTCACTAACTCATGATAATCATGGAGCTTAGTGAACGGATAAAAATCGAACTAACACGAAAACGAATAAACAATAATCATAATCGAAATCTTCACAGTATACCTGACGATTATGAACATACTCCAAAAAAGATGGAACATCAGGATAGCGACATTTTACAGTTCCAGTCTGAAGAGGTTTCTGAAAGCAAATGATGTCCCCGTCTTCAAGCTATAAAACAATAATGTTGATCATTTCTTTGTGACACTTGATATAAGATAGAAACTGCTATAATGATATAGAAACATACCTGACTAGCCCGAAATGTGAGCTTTTTATCAACATGTTCACACATGACATTAGGTTCAAACTTAATTTCCTATATGAGAAAAGGGTAGTTTGGGTTTCAATCTGAAAGTCCATATGAGAGGATGACATCACAGCATAAAAAAATAATAAAAGATTAACCTCAAACAGTTCTATTTCTTCATTAGACGCAAAGCCAGCCAGCTCATTTAGCTTTGTCAGTATTTCTGTAGGCTTTCCAGTAGCCTTCACAAAGAGCCGCCCCACATACCTGACGTGTTAACAAACCAAATTGTTTAAACAAGATAAATGAAAAGGAAGAATAAATAAGTATTTAAAGAAATAATACAACAGACTACAAATATTTAAGCCGGTAGAAAAAGGAAATAGCTGATATGTGCCCGAACTAAGGCACATATATATAAAATTTCTTGATACTTAATTTCAATCTATAAATACTTCATATTTGACTGAACTTTTATCTTTTCATTTTATAAAGTCTACCCTTGTGTATTTCTTTTCGCTTCTATCTACCCTTGTTCATTTTATCCTTCAAAACTAAAATAACAGAAATATCAAATATGTAACTTTTATGGGAGCGATAAATGTCAGAAAATTGAGAGAAATATAGGAATAATAAAATGACATAACAAAAAGTTACAAAAATGGCATATGAATATTTTCTACATATGCAAAAATGCTGAAAAGAACAAATTGTATATGACAATCTTAAAAAACCTAGAGGTCAAGTATTTTTTAATTAGTGATAAAAACGAGAATTGGGATGGGAGATTAAAAGACAGGATCAACCAAAGCAAGGACATTGGAAGCAGAAAACAGTTGTAAATCAATTATTAATTTAAGTTGAAATTATAAACGAAAAACAAATTACATATATACACACACATGTGAGTATGTGAGTCTGTAGGTAGATAGATGGATAAATATATATACAAAAAAAGAGAGAGAGATTACCGAAGCTCCTCTTTTAAAGGGTCATAAAGCTTAAAGAAAAGTAGAATCTCCTCCTTAGTCTTTGCAGGTGGGGGAACAGGCTGTGAGTTCTACATCAATAAGAGAGCCAGTGGACTTTATAATATAAAACTTTGAATGTCACATTATAAAAGGGAGTTTACAGATATGATACATATCAATAGAATATTACCTGTCCAAGTTCTACCTCCAGAAACAACTTAAGTTCAGCATTGTTAGCCTTATTTGATACCTCCCTCAAATGTCCAACCTAAAAAATACATTTAGAGTCAACCTGTTAACAATCACCACAACCAAACTACAATACAGATTAACAATATTCTAATGATATATAACCCAACAAGAACACTTGGTGGTTTAGCTCTTTCCTGAAAGCAAAACTGCTTATTCATTAAGGGCAAACTGCATAGATAAGGTAACAATTTGGGTTGTTTACAAAAGCCAAAAACTATCAAAAAAAATTGCTTCATGGTAATCTTTCATGTTAACCACTTTCCAGGTGCCACGTCAGAAAACATAGTCAACCCCAGTGTAGATTACCTTGGATCAAAAAACTTGAAAGTCCGAAGTCTGAGCATTTCTGTGCGCGTGAAAAAGTTAACAACATAGAAATCAGACCAATGTTGTTAAGCCTTTTATGCAGTTAGCCCTTAATTAAAAGTTTTAACTTCTAATAAAGGCTAGTCAAACCATCTAGGGATAGTTATGTCCATTCAAAGATTTCCCAAGTTCCTTTTTTTTTATTTCATCCTTCCCAAAAAAACTCCACCAAAATATCATAGGTAAAATAACAAAAATACATACAGATTGAGCTTCTTCTAGGGGAGTTAATGGCCGATTTGGGCGATAAGTATGATTTTGGCGCTTTGCCCAAAGCCAGAAGCGTTGACATTGTACAGGTATACCCAACTCTTTAGCTACTTCCTCCTGAAAAATAACATTTGGAAGTTACTAGAATACTTTTCAATATAATATATAAAAGTTTATTATAAAGTGAGTCAGTAATCAGTGATAATACCTTGAAAAGGGCAAAAGATGTTTGCTTTTGAATACGGAAACTACGAACTTTATCATGGTCTACTAGATCAAAGAATATATTTTTCCCTATTTGTTCATGAAGATTCTCGTCACGAGCAACCTACTCGCATATTTATATTGAGTTAGTAAAAACAACATGTAAAGACTAAGTAGTTGTAAATGGATAACGGAAAGTTGTAACCTTTATAATAGTATACAAATGAGCCTCCGCTTTCTCCTTCCTTTTTTGCTCTTTCTCCTCTTGTTCTTTCTTCAATCTAATCTGTAAGATGAATGAGGGATCTCAATATAGTTTGTTGGCAAGATAATAACTTACATCTTACATTTTTCCCCATCTAGCTATTTTTTTATGGTAACTTATTAACCATTTAAGATAAAACACAACCTAGCCCATTCATAATTAGGTCAAAAATGCCAAAAGTACAACAAACCCTGTCGACATTCTTACCCTCAGGTGCTCTGCTACATCCTTCTCATCCACATTACAGATTATTTTCTCCTTGTCACTTTCACGTATATACACAAGCATGTATGCATTTGAATACTTTGTAAACTTGAACGGTGAGTTATTGAACCCAGGATTTGCTTGAGGTAACTGTTCCACAAGAGTATAGAAAAGTCAGAAATAACTTTCAGAAGAATATCACCTCCATGGCTCCATCTCAAGTTTACTTTAGCCTTTTGACTTAATACTTTGGGTGGTTACTTTAAAAGGTCAATAGGAGCTCACCTACATCAATATACATATCAACATGACCATTTATAAGCAAAAAAGCAATCACCAATTTTAGTTTCAAACGTGTCTTGCTTCAAATATAAAATAAACATCTCAACGTTTCAGTAAAAATTATCACAACGCTGGTTATATAATATGTTTAGTGAAAATTATTTTGATGCAGACTTCAACATTATATGTTTTGACAAAAAAGTGACATCATAGTATTAATTGTTAGACCACTTACCTCTTCCTCGCCTCCATATTGTTCATCCATTGCTCTCTTCATGTCTTCTTTAGTTACACGTTCATCATCAAACTTCAGCCTAACCAGGAATTCTAAAGCTTTTAACAACTGAGGAAATTGCATAAACAGAACGTGGCAAAGATATATGCAATTTAGTACAGATGGAAATTTGAAATTTCTACGCATTTAACATGCAAAAGATGTTGTCAATTCTAGGACAGGTTAAAAAGGTCAAAAACCTTCCAAAATGTGCTCAAAACTTCAAATGATTCCTACATCGTACTTATTAAAATGCTATACATTTTTTTAAAACTATAGGTATTTTGATCCCTTTAATACACTAATTGTTTACGAAGTTCTAAAAATTGGAGGAAACATGCTGACAGGTAGGCCCAACCTCATCTGACATGTTTCGGACGGTCGGACCTAACATACTTAGCCTTTTTTACCCCAGCCCATTTTGATCCATCAACTAACCACCCCCAAGACCTGCATGTTTTGCCACTTGAGCTAATAAGAAATATCTGTGTACCATTGATCAGAGAGTGTTGGCCGAATATAAGCATAATAGTGTCCACCATGGACCCCACCACTGTGAACCAATACACTGCACAAAACAACATTGAATTTGTCTTAGCACCAAAATTGGTACCGTAATATGTGGGGTAGAAACATTATAAACCAGTGTATGTGTTGAAAAAAGACTTTTACCAACAGCCTTCAATTTACCTAAATGTAATTTAAAACTGTGTCTGGGTTCAGAAAATGAATTGACAATACTTGCTTGCTTTAGTTCATTACATATGAATAGATGTCAGTACCTGTGAAGGGTATACAGATTGCGAACAGTTCTGTCTGCCTGGGGTGATAAATACTTCCCGTTTTCTCTATCAAGATCAAGTTGTAATGGAAATTCATAGCGGTCATTTATCTGTCAATTTTAAGAAAATTATCAAAGTAAGAAAGTTTTAGCAAGTAGCTTTCTGGTAGTAACAATTGTCTGTGTAACATTGAGGAAAAACAGTTCACAACCAAACACCAAAAAATGAAGCACAAACCCTTTAAATTAAAGTATCCTGAAAAAAAAAACTACACCAAGACTATCACAAAAGTTTTCCTTTTTTGAATAGTGTGATTACAACAAGAGATCATGGACACCAACTAACGTATTTATTTTAACAAATTAAAGACATAAACATCGTGGGTCTGATGGAAATTGGAACCTCTAATGGTTCTCATACATTTGCCCTTTTTCTCTTGTTTATGTTGTTTCAATGGATTCTTTTCTAGATTTCCAGTGTTACAAATAATGTAACAAGAATAGGAGAAACATTTTGATCCCAAAAAATGTATGCATAATTAATCTCATATCTGCAAAATGTATGCAGAATGGCAGTTGCCAAAATAATAATATGAAAAAAAATTACAATCTACGATTCTTAACTAACTATTGAGCATACAAATAGCATTATGGCAACATAGATAAAGAGAAAATAATATATAAAATAATTAATGAAGTGCCATAAAAATTGCAACTGACCTTAACCATTGTGTCTCGCATGAAATCATATTCAAAACGTTTTAGTTGGAGCTGAAGAACAGGAGGGAAATCAGTGAATAGAACCCCCTTCTTTGCATCCTAAAAGTTCATATTTTACACGATTAGATTGCTATTTTATTAATATAGTTTTGGTAATCATCATAAATAATATAGTACTTCCTCCGTCCCATTAGAAGTGTCCATATTGCCTTTTTTAGTTGTCCCATTTAAAGTGTCCACTTTTAAAATTTATTGGTAAACTTCCAAATTTGCCCTTAATAACATAAAACAAACAATATGATGGACCCACAATAATATTTATTGTCAAGGGTATTATTGTCAAATGACAAGTAAAAATACCCATCATTTAATGTGCCTAAAACTTTGTGTTTTTCAAACTAGGACACTTCTAATGGGACGGAGGGAGTAGTATTTTTATATATTTAGAAAACAGACCTAAAAGTGTTGCAGGTGAACCATACCCAATCAATTTTGACTTATTACCCAACCCGCCCATTTGCCACCTAGAGTCCTCCTACCTTTTTAGAATTGTGTGGCGAGTAGTAATTTGAGTTGTTAGTATTTAAAGTATCCATTATCTAACTTAAAGTTGAGCTATGTTAGATAAGATAATTAAATATATATATATATATATATATATATATATATATAGGGTTAGGATCCTTACAGAACCACTTTTATTTACAGAACTACAGAACCACTGATTTACATACATGTAAATTAAGTCTGATGATATTAAGCTGTCTTTACATATCTGTAAATTAAACATAAGTATTTGAATATAGAGGCACAATCATTTTTTTGTTGTGGCAAATATACATATATGTAAAACAACCTAAATATAATCAGACTTAATTTACATATATGTAAATCAGTGGTTCTGTAGTTCTGTAAATAAAAAGTGGTTCTGTAATGATATGTAAATCAGTGGTTCTGTAGTTCTGTAATAAAAAGTGGTTCTGTAATATATATATATATATTAGAGATAAGATAAGAAACAAGCGGCTAGTCGTTCAGGTTGCTTCCAAGTTGCTTAGCTATAGTTAAACTTGGTTTTCCTATAAACAGCCAATTAATGTAACTTCAATAAACAAGATATATACAACGTAACTTTATTTGGCTTTAAGTTAAAGAGAGTTTAAAATACAAACCATAATAATTGTGAGAAGTGTGAAAACTATTTACGCAAGAAGGATTTTGTGAGATGGAATTATCATGCAAGTTATAACTGAGAGAAGGAATTATCACGCAACTTATAACTGAGAGATGGATTCTTACGCAAAAACACCACTTGCGTGAGAATTTCATCCCTACGTGATTATTCCATCCACACATAGAAATCATAATTATCAAAAGTGATGGCTTGGTCGCCTAGGCAATGAATTCAAGCGAAGCCCATAATCTGCGCTTTCAAATCCTAGGACAAACAATCGCACCAAACAACTAATATTTAATTTTTTTATTTAATCCTTATTCCTTACTAAGGTTTACGAAATTTTACACGGGATAAAAATGGCTCTAAGATTTCTCACCTTGTCAACAGTTTATAGCCCTAATCTGTAAAAATTATAGAATTATACTCGATTAAGGTCTTTCCCCAGCTAATTTCTACGGGATAAAGGCTATTATTTTTGTTGAAATATTCCATTGTTCTTTATGGCTTCTCAATGTGTTGTTAATCCTTAATCGTCTTCAATCATGTATGTTGTTGAACTTATGTTGTTGTTCAACTTTTAGCATTTATTACTTTATGAACTTATTGTTTTTTAAAGAAGTGTTATTTTGGTACTTTTTGCTGAATATGTATTGGAAATTTTTCGTATTTGAAGGATGTGTTAATTTTCCATTATATAATATAATTTATGTTTCTATATTCTCTTTTTATATGCCCGCGCTTTTTTGCACCTCTCGCTTAGGCCCCAGGACCAACCTCTCGCCTAGAATGTGCCTCGTGCCTTTGATAACCATGAAAGAAATTATCACGCAAGTGTAATTACACTTGCGTGATTTCAAACTTTATCACGCAACCGTTTTAGAAAGGGATGGAATACTCACACAACGTGATGAACGGTCCAGATTGCTTCACACACTTTGCACACAAATAGTTGTTTGTATTTTAACCGGCCTCTTAAGTTAAATCACTGCTTTACACTTCTGCTTTGTAACCTGCTATTTGATATTACAAGCCTATTTTCACTAATTCACTTATGATCAAATAACTAGACAATCCTATGTCCAAATCTTGAGATTATTCAAACCGTGACTTCTTAACCCGTCACAGAAGATTGAAACTTGGCTCCAAAAGATGAAAAAAATTAAAATTAACAGAAGTTAAAAAAAAACTATTCAAGTATCGAACCTGTAACCCATATTGCTCAGCATGATACTTGTTATCACCTTCAAGTCGTTCCACTTCCACGTACTTGTCAAAAGAAGCATAGACGTCACGGCAGCCTTTGACATCAAGCTGAAGGTCTAACACAGTATACAAACTTTAGCAAGAAATTGATATTATAACAGGTGGCATTTATTTAATGACTGGTCAAACAGATGCACTACAAAAAAGTAGCTATAATATATATCATAAAACCGTTTTAATTTAAAAGAGGTTATATGAACTTTATGATATTATAGTCTTAATTCGTATCTAATATAAATAATTCATAAAAGGTGGCTGGTTGATGTGTAATTGAAGGCAATTCATTTCAATTTTGCTTATAAATAATTCATAAAAGGTGGCTGGTTGATGTGTAATTGAAGGCAATTCATTTCAATTTTGCCCAATTAAAGGTAAATTACTTTTGAAAACCTTAAAGAAGAGAGCTTTACTGGCAAAAAGGTATGTACAAATACAACATAAGTATGCCAAGATTACCCTTTTTAACATATTAAAAGTTAGTTGACATATTTTTAGACATAAGTTAAGCACAACCCCTAGGTAAACATGTGCCTATAGTGCATTACCCTTCTATGCAATTCTCCCCGATTGCAGAAAAAAAAACGGACAAAAAGCAATAGTCAACCTGACCTGACCTAACCTGACACGTTTTTACTCGCACATATAAAGTACCTTTGACTGCAACCGATTTTAATACATTGCCCAAATCAGCTGATCCAGGCGTTTCGCGGACCTCTAGAGATTATGAATAAACTGAAATTTTTAAGCAGAGATATGTACCATAAAATGATTCCTTCCTTGTTGATTTGTAGTCTACATTAATGCATTCAATATAGTTCATATGATGCCCTTCGAATAATTGTTGAATTGTGCCCTCCACAACCGTTCCCTTCGCAATGAAACCACAAAAAAGATACGTAATCAGGTAAGATCAGTATTAAAAAGAACAAAACATCATATTTAAAAAAATACATGCCTTCATTTTATCTTCAAGTTTCTCACAAAGAACCCTATTGAGTTCTTGAACATCATGCTGTAGAAAAGAGTCATATGTATCCCAACCAAAAGATTTGGTCAACTCTTTTGTGGCTACACTTGTGTCACTGTACTGAAGCTTATAAAATAAACTTTGTAAAGCCAGAGGAATGCTCCCTGATGGCATATCATTCTCGGTTGTGGGCATGTGATACACAGCCTAGTTCAAAGTAAAAAAGTACACATATATAACTGCCTTTTTGCACAAGTTATTTATAGAGGTGGCAAAATGGTTAAGGCGGTCGGGATGGGCAACTCGCACACACTTTTTATCTTCTCTTTTCTAATTCTACAAATAACTAGAGTTTTAAGTATGATTAAAAATCTAAATTATTAAAATGACAATCTAATTTTTCAATTACAATTACTTAGAAGGTTATATGCATTTTACAAAATCTTTCATAACTAATATTTCTAAATTATTAAATTACAAGATTCCATTTTCATGCATATGGTCTAGTCTCTAAAAAGAATAATATGAATCTAAAAATTTAAAAACCTAAAAATTATAGAATATATATAAATCTAGTCTTAAAGCACAACTATCGCCTCCTAATTAACATTATAGTGAACCTTCATAATAAAAGCAGATATTCACCAAAAAAACCTCTTCGTATATCATTACAATAACAATCTTTAAGTTTTTAAATAAAACGATTAGAAGGTTTAATGCATTTTGAATACATTTGATCCATTAAGATGCAAAATAAACCCAAATCGACCATTTCACCTGTAAAAGGAACAGAATTGCCACCTCTAGTTATGAGTCAGCATCAATTAATCGGTATAATTACCAACCTTCCTGAAATAAGGGATGTGGTACAATGTCTGAAGTAAAGAGTTCATATAACAAGTAGCACCTTGATTTTTAAGCCCAACATAACCAGTTTCTTTCTTCGAGTCATGTGACCAGTAATCAACAACCTTCCGTACTGCCACATCAGCTTCAACTATGCATGTGTCATTCAAAAGATAACCTCTAGTGGGTTCATATAGCTCACTAAGAGGCATAAACGACGTGAAACCCCAATCACTTTCTCGTGCATTGAACTGATGTTGGGTATCTGCAAGTATAAAAGAGTCATAATTATACTTATCACCAAGTCACCAAACCAAGACACTGTTAATCACGCCATCAAACTATAAAAATCCTCGAAAGTTCCATAGATATATCAAAAAATTTCAAAAAACCTCTATTATAGATTATTGCTTATTTATCCCAAATACCTTAAAAGTACAATCAAATACATAAGAAATCTAGTTACCTACAGTCCAAAAGTAGTGCATGCATCACAAATAAAATCATGATATTAGCTAGCCAATCCATAAGTTCTTCGACTCTTTCTCTTGGGGTTATATAAAACAAAGAGAAGTATGTGAGTTTATCAAGTTGGGTTGTATTCGGAGATAGATGGTCCATGCAGCCAACTTCTTATTGCATGCAAAAAACAATTGTGGATGTGGATATAGAATGTAACTAAACTTAAAGCTTCAAAAATACACTTCTTCAAATAAATAAAAATGCATAAAAAAGAGTTAATAAAGTTCATGTTCATAGGAACCTTAAATAAATTCATTTTCAAACTTCTCCTTCCAAAGGTTAATGCAGCCAACTTCTAGTCACATACAAAAATAAGAGCCTAAACACTGCTTCTAATTAATACGAACGAAACATGGCAACAAACAAGCCACTGAATATGCTAAAATTAACAATATGATGCCGTAAGCTTATATGCATGAAATGTGGAAGGCTCTTTGTCTTCTAGTGAATATGCTAAACTAATGAAGTCATAGAAAACACCATGGAAACCACAATTTGTTATATCTTCATCAGGCTCTTTGTTTTAAGCAGATACTATATGTATCCTGCAGTTTAACTTCTCTTCCATTCATTATTATTTGAGCTTCTTGTGAGAACATGGGGTACCAATATTGCTGAATAGTAAAGTTACAAAAACTTAAGCCTGCTGGCATCATCTAAAACATTTAAATAAAGTAAATCTGTCTAATTTACCCGTTGACCGTTCCAATAAGTTTACTTTACATGCGATGGCATAAGCATCAGAAGAAAAATTAACTGCTGAGACATGTGAAAACATCAAACTAAAAGCATGAGAGAAAAAAATACGAATTCTAAAAGTCCAACAGATGACATCATTCACAACTTAACAAATCCTGCCAGTTTTGAAATGTTCACTAGCATCATACACTAAGAATTTCCATGTGCACTTATGAAAAAAAAAAGTATCCTGAGGGCTGAAAATCACACCAGGTGTGGATGATAAACAAAGTATGAACAATCAGCTTGTCATAAAGCATATCTCCATGTGTATGGCTTATAAAATTGTTTTATGGCGTTTAAAGAAGGCTCTCATTTCTCTACCAACATCAAACAAATAAATTATCTTTAAAGCTTCATTTCTACAGTAATTAGCGTCTTAAAAATGTTTTCTTTAAGGGTATTTATAACGCGTCTTAAAAGACTGCTGATGTACAATAGTCTGATTCAGTGGTTTGTGAAAAAGATGCACCAAAATTACCTTTTCGCATGGTCAACTTGCTATGAATTTGATTAACCACAGCTAGGCTAAACTGCGCATATCTACTCCAACCATATGGCAATGTTGAGGCATCAGCAACATCAAGATACATTGACAAATGGTCCACGTTGTTTCCTTTCGGGAATATGAGCACTCGCCTGACCAAGACACCATGTCAGCAAAATACTATAAACCAATCACCCCAGTGGTATCTTATTCTGAATTTATTGCAAACTTGTAGATAACAAAAATTTATAGCTTAAAACAAAAGATACCATTTATATCCTCCAACAAAGAAAACATCAGAGTACAGCTTCTTGCCAGTCAATCTTGAAAAATTCTCTATTGTCCATGTGAACCTAGCTGATGGTGGATCATCAACTACCGGTGCATCAACGACACTAACAGATTCTGCAGGTGCAACTGACAATAAAAGTGTACCACACAGGTTAGTTTACTTTAAACAGATGTGGAAACAAACTACCAATTTTATCATTAATGCAGTTCAAGTTTCATACACTGAAATTGAAGACAAACAACAAAAAACTGCGCTGCTAGCCTTTTTGGACAGCAAAACCTAACCTTTTAAAACTCTATTCATAGATCTCGGGGACATAACATTACTAATAACATTACATGGCCAGTTGAGCTTGACTAACTAGCTGCACAAGTACACAGCCTTACGCACTAGGAAACCAAAAGTATCAAAAACACTACGTGCATAATCAATCAATCAAATCACATATGAAATATATCTACACGTGGATAAACAAGATGCATACACAGATTCAAAGAAACAAACAGAACAACACAAATCCATGTATACCTTCCATCGGTTGAGGTCCTTCAGCTCCTAATTCAGAATGTGGAACTAGCATCTCTTCCTCTTCAGGCTGCAAAATGAAAGTAAAAACATAAACAAATTAGATCTATAAACAATCAATCACGCAATTCCTAATCGTGAAAATCAAATTCAAATTCAAAACCCTAGAAAACAAACACTTTCCGAAAATAGTAAAACGCACGAAACGAAAACACTTTTAGATCAAAAATCCAGATCAAATAACGATCGTTTAACAGATCGAACATCACAATAGAGTAATTAAGCAACGTAAAACAGAAATAGATATACGTATTGTGTGTGTGCATGTAAGATGTATGTGATTGAGTGTGAATTAGTGTGTTCGTGTGTGAAATGAAGAGATAATCGTTGTTGTGGTTGTGGTTACATCAATTGGTGGCGGAGTCATGAGAGTCATCGGCGGCGATTGGTGGCGGGATTTGATCGGCGGTGATAGGTGGAGAACGTGAGGTTTGATCGGGAAGAAGAAAAAGGGGGACTGGTTTTGGTGGGGTTGAGGGTAGTTTGGGTAATTCACAGGGTAGTCGAGAAAGGACTCCGGTGCGCGTGTTTGATGAAATAATAGTGTATTGGCATTGTACGGTGGACGTATTTTGGTGAAATGACAATAATGACCTCCGTATTGGTTTTGGCAAATACTTGTTAATTACATGATTTTAATTTTTAACACGGTAATTATTTACCGTCAACTTATCATATTATCATCACTCATCACCCAGTGACGAAGTTATAATAAAATTTCAGGAGAATCTTAAAGAAAAAATGTCACTTAAGATTGTCTATATGTTGTTCAAGAGTATCTCGATACTTAAAACTTTTAAAAAATGTATTTCGATATCTAAACCGGTGAAAATTATATTTCATACCGAAAACTGAGGGGTATCTTGTGATACACATGGGCTTTTCATATTCCACCTCTCATTAGTCATTAAGAGCTTGATGAGACTTGGCCAACTTGTCACGTAGGCGTCACTGGATAAGGGTTTGACGGATGAAATGGTTTTATGGGGCTTGACGGATGAAATGATTTTGTGGGCTTGACCACCTATTAGTTTGTAATTAAGTGATTGGTTTTGAGAAAAAAAAATGAAATGGCTGAGAAATGGTGTGACTATGGTCACATACGCGGGGGCACGTGTTGATAAGCCCATGGGGTTAGTAGGGGAGCGTGAGGAGGGTGATTAATAGGTATCATTTTGTTGAAATCTTTAGAAAAGTAAATAATATCCATGTTAAGCAACCATACATTTTAAGTTGCTACTAATCATGCAACTATATATCTTAAGTTGATACTCATCAGTTTACATTTTAAGAAGTCTTATCTCGTTGAACACAAAGTATAGAATTTAGGATTATTAATTATCAAACTTATATCTTGAAAAACATTTTCGCTTCGATTGAAATTTCATTTTTATGAAAATAATGTATTGTTATGAGTGGACTGGATTTTATGTTTCTTGATTATTAACTAAACGTTTAAGGACCTCATTCTTAATTAGCAACTTTAGATCACAATGTGAGCATAGTTAAAAGTGATGTTTTTCTTAAGGAAATAAATAACATATTATTTAATAACTAAGACTTCATTGCGTCTTCTTTCCCACATAGCCTCTTATTCATGATTTTGAATGAGTGTGGGAAGAGGGTTTACTAGTTAGTTTAATAATGAGTATTTTACCTACATGTTTGGTGTTAATGTTTGTTACACGTGTGTCCTAATCGAGGTCCTATAATCATACAAGACATCGAGATTTTTGATTTACAAGAGTGTGAGACGTGATGTTTTTGGTTTAGATATTTTGGTTTGTGAAAATTTGTTTATATTTCGGTGTTTAGGATGATAATGGTTTACATATACGATAGCGTGGAATGATGCATATACGTGACTTTCGACATTTAATATCTATAAAATATAATAAAAGAAACATGTTCTAATCATGTGTCAAGTTTTTAACAAAATAAATACATGTGTCAGTTTTTTACTACATCACAATCCACATGGCAGGTTAATATGAACCTACAAGTTTCTGTGACCCATTTACAATATTTCACGGATCCTTTGACCAAACTGTTATGATCTGCATCATTATAAGTTATTTTAACCCTGATTGCAAATCAATTTGAAGCATTGCACGCTGCTCTGACTTAGGGTTTATCTTCGTCTTCGTGTTCCCATTCACTTAAAGTTTCCTTAGTCTTTTTTCCATAAATCAAGGTAATAAGTTAATAAGATTGCATTGCTGATGTTGTATCTCATCATCGATTAGCCTTTTAATGTTGACAAGGTTTATTTTAGGTTTTAAATCAAAAGGAACGTATATAATCTTTGAATCTATCTTCCTCTGCATTTCTATATTTCAAAGAAACATGTTAGTTTGAAGTCCTAATTCGATTGTTTATTTGTTGTGTTTCATATAGTTTTCTCGACAACTATGTTTACATTTATACGGAAATTGTTGAAGGCTTTGAATCTACTGATTGCTAACACATAATTTCTGCAAATTTGGAAGGTGAGATCATGGTGTTTCATGAACAAAACCCCCACCGATCAAAAGAACGAACATCGACAACCATAAATTGACACGAGGTGAAGCTAGGTGAAGTTGAAAACAACGATGAAATCGGAGTGAAAGAAGAAGCAAACAACGGTGGTGGGGAGTAGACAAACACTGTGAAACCAGCAATAAAAAAGAGGAAAAACGTGATATGCACGTGACATACAACCGACCTTCAACTTTATAAGTTAGGTTAAGGGTTATAAGTAAATATGTGATATAATGCATCAAAATGGTGAGGCACGCTATTAAAAGAAAACAAGGTTCACTCTTGATAACGTAAGTTGCATTCGAACATAATGAAACTAAGGTCGACTTCTAAAAGATATAATTGCAGGATTTAGTATTTACTAACATTTTTTGCAATAGAAAGAAGTTTTTAACCTTTTCTTCTCTCTACATGTGTTTTCTAATACAAGTGGTTTTTTTCGTTATCGTTTATATTTACATGTTGATGAGACATAAAAAAACATGATGAAAAGATCCAAGACCAAGATTTAGGGATGTCAACGGGGCGGGTATAGGTAATATCATACCCGTACCCGTTTAGAAATGGGTGTCCCATACCTGCCTCCATACCTATCGGGTATCGGGCATACCCGTGGGTAATCGGATATACCCATTAATAACATAAAACTTACCCGTCGAGCATACCCGCTGTGTATATAAAATACATCATAATATCAAAATGAAATGACAATCTAGTTACCATTATATCATATTTAATAATACATAATTCATAAAGAAATTAGAATTAGAAATTGAAATATATAATATATATTTTAGTTAATAATACATTTAACTAACATAAAATAAAAAAACAACTAAGCAAACATAATATATAATATATATAAAATATTAAATTATTTTCGGGTATGTTAACGGGTAAACAGGTATGACTAATCAGATAATCGGGTCGAGTAAACAGGTATATGAGGCAATCCCATACCCGTCTCATACCCGCAACTTTTTATTTTTTAATCTCATGCCGTTTACCCATCCCCGTACCCTTCCTAAATGAATAGGGTTTCGGGTTTCCCCTTAGGTTCAGATTTGATTGGCATCCCTATTTCACTTCTTTTAACAAAACTATTTCTTCTCCTTTTCGTAAGATTTGTGTTATAACACTTTTTTATATAATTTTTTGAGTTAAGTGCAATTTGCACCCCTGTGGTTTACATTCAAAGTCACTTTGCATCCCCGTCTGAAAAATTAGATCGTTTGCACCCCTATGGTTTTTAAAGGGGGTCATTTGCACACCTTCCTAACTTTGACCGTTAGTTGACCATCCAAATAATGGTTAAAATACCATTTACCCCATTTTAAACCATTAAATCTCATTTTTCAACCCATTTTTAAACTCCCTAATTAATTTTAGGGCAAAACTTTCAACCCAATTTAAAACTTTATTTTTCGGTTTTTTGTGGTTGTGTACAAAAACATAGCCATTGTCCAAGAATATGGGAAACCTAGGGATGTAAATTGATATAATAAGTTTTTAAATGCCTAAAAGTCATTTTTACCCCCTTTAGTTAACACTCAACTAACGGAAAAAGTTAGGGAGGGGTGCAAATGACCCGCTTTAAAAACCATAGGGGTGCAAACGATCTAATTTTTCAGACGGAGATGCAAAGTGACTTTAGGTGTAAACCACAGGGGTGCAAATTGCACTTAACTCTAATTTTTTTTTCCATATCTTCATTTGTTTTACTTTCATAAGATTTCTACTTAGTTTTAAAATTAGCATATATGCCCGTGTATTACAATTGTTAGTAGTATGTGTTTATAATCCTTCAACATGTAGTCATAATTCATAAAAGACCATTTTGTTTAATGATCGTTTATGCAATCAGTTTCTAAAAGCATTCATATTAGGAAAATTTTGGTTAAGGATTAGTAAATCCTTTTTTTATGGTATGTTATGGTAGGATTGAAAATCTTTTATGTTATTTAAGTTACACTTTTAATTTTTAAGTCATGTATTTATGTGATTTATTATTCAGTCATGTATTTATTAACTTTAGAATCTACCTATTCTAATAATTGAGTAACACATCCACATGTCACCATTTTAACTACTCCACATAGGATTTTGCTTAGGTGTCATGTTCTAAATTAATTTGATGAAGAATTTTTAGACGGGTCATGGTATGCTCCATATTCGAAATAACCCGATATGTTTAAATTAAAAATTCACAAATTATCATTAATTATCTCCTAACCCGATATGTTCAAATACAAAATTTACCAATTATCATGATCTATATCTTAACCCGATATATACCAAGTATCATGAATTATCTCATAACCTGATATGTTCAAATAAAAAACTTATCAATTATTATGATTTATTCAAACCCGATATGTTCAAATTAAAGTTTTACCAATTATCATTAATTATCTCATAACTCGATATGTTCAAATAAAAAAATTAACAATTATCATGAATTATCTCATAACCCGATATGTTTCAATAAAAATTTACCAACTATTATAAATCATATCCTTTATTGCAACATATGATTTTTTATATGAATATATTTGTAAATATACAAATCGATTTAATAAGAGATATGTTAAAAATAAATTTGATATGTAAATTGAGTTAAAACCTATAAAACTAAAATCCGTGTAGTACACGGGTACTAATCTAGTACCCATAATATAAAAGAAAACGTAGATACATCATACACGTGTTGTAAAGCCATTCTCAATTTCCATGGTTAAAGTTACAAGACACTCTATAGTTTGTGTAAACTTTTGCTTAATTAATTTTACTTATATAAAGTTCTATTTCGTAACTATAAGAATTCAATTTAGTTTTAAAGATTATTTGAAATCAGTTTCGTGTAAGACACATGTATTTAACCTAGTTACATGTATATATATACATTTACAAAGACACACACACATACATACACACACACATATATATACATATTAAGGGGATGTTTGGTAGCCTCTTAATGATCGTTCAGAGACTCACATCTTAATGATTCAAAACCTCTAAACCGGTAAGTGATAAAAAAAAATGTTGAATGGTTGAAAGATAACTTCTAAATGGTAAGACCTCATCATTCATGATATTTTTAATATTTACCTTGACTTTTGAACCATTAAGATGTAATTTCTTATTCGCTATTCAAGGGCTATCAAACAACTCTAACTCTTAATTAACTAAGATTTTGTGAGTCTATAAAATTATGCATATAAATTGTTTGACATAACTTGAATCCTATGTTTAACAAATCACAAACGTTCATGTTTGTTTAATGACTAGATATGATGGGAATTTTGAGCCAACATGATGCATGGCATGAATTGTTTTGGACTTAATAGCATAAAATGACTAGGGTCATACGAATATTGACCATAAATCTTATGGGTGCTACACTACTACAGTGTAAGGATTTGATTCTAAGTGGTCATAAAGGTTGAAAGGCTAGTAAATAGGTCAAAACGATAATAATATTAAAGTCGTACTATATGACAAAGTATAATACGAAATCAAAGTCGAAAACTCATCCATGGCTAAAATGACAATTAGTAAAAGTCGAGGATTAAAACTGTAAATACGTACGACCTTGTCAAATAGTAAGTATATAAATATAAATATAAATTGTTATTCTTAACGACCACCCTTTGGAGAAATCATTTTTAGCATGCCCAATATCATTTCTTAAAGGTGTAAAATTGACAAATAGGATGGGGTTTTCCTATCGCCTTAGGTATCTTCTTGTCACTCTTAACAACCTTAGATGAAACCTTTTTTCTAGTTCGTTTTATATTTTTGAATTTTCTTAGGTTTTAACAAATCATGGCACACCGACGAACCATTATAAATCTATTGTGCTTCGTATCTTTTTGTTTGTGTGTGTGAGATAGCTAACAGTCTAACACTATTGTAGGACCTAAATGGATTTATCTATGTTTGGATATAAGTCACAAAGGGGTGTGACGTATGTTGAATAGTGGTTACTGGTTAGTCACAAAGATACGAGACATGTTATCATGTTTAAAATGAGTATGTGACAAATGATGTATGACTTTGTAACATCGAGTAGAGGTAAATCACAATGATTTTAAAATTTGTAATGATGTGAGATTTTAATAGAATGATTCATTGATTTGTGACATGTGTGGGGTGTTATATATTAGCTTGCAATGTTCAACACTTTACTAATTTTCATGTATGTACTACATGATGTCGGGGTGGCGTATACAATATGTATATATGTTTATCGAGTGCTTAAAAAGGTTGTTAGTTGAATTGAGCAGGTCGGGCTAAAACTAATATATATACACCTTTAGTATGTGTATACATCGATGAGTGGTAAAGTCATCGTTTTGAAAAGAGAAAAGGCAATTAAAATAAGAAATAATAATACAACTAAGGATTCACACACAAATATAATCCAAATGCCATGCCGTTGATTTTTTGATCCAATGGCTAAAGGAATGACGGAAGCTTTGCCCCTCTTAAAGATTTTCGTTCTAACCTGGATATTAACATGTATTACTAATTTGGTGCAACTTTTTTAGATGGTGGTTGGTGTAACAGTAAGATTGTTGCACTCAAGAAGTGCAGTACAGTGATCGATTTCAAAGCTCCAACATGTAATGAACGCTTATAAATGATCTAATGAGCCTTTAAAAAATTCAAATTCATTACACATTTAACGTAATGTGTAGTTAACCTTTAAATGGACGTAATATAATTGCATTCATAATTTACATGTACACTTAATAAGAATGATGTAAAAATAAACTTTTAAGGCCATTCAAAACATAAATAAACATATTAGTACGCCATCTTTCAAAATTTTGTGATACAATCTATTTTATAGATGAGTTAAAATAGAAACCGGTGTTTGTGTGCGAAACGTGCAAAAAAAAAAAAATTAGATTGTTCACATAGTTGTATGAAAATTTCAATCTTTGCAAAAAAAAATGTTTGTATGAGAATTCATCTCTTGCTTAAATCACTTTAGTGAGAATGAAATGCTTGCATGATAATCTTCAAAATCACGTTAGTTAAATAATTTATCATACAAACTTGGTAATAAAAATACGCATATTATTGTGTCTTCGTGAAAATTTCATCTCGTTTTTTTACAAGATTGTAATTGTGTGAGATTTGAATCCATTACATATTGTGTTTGCGTGAGACTCCCATCTCATTTTTACATTTCGTACGTAAACATCAGTCTATATTTTAAACCTTCTACTATTTTATAATCTTTATGAGTATTTAACCGGTATATAAATTGGAACGACATGTATAAACCTTTGATACACATTTTAAATAAAAAACATCAGGTTAAAAGTTAATGGTTGATGGTTCAAATCGTGTAATTAAAGGTTTGTGATTTAAATGAGTCACTTATGAATTTATGAATAGATTGTATGACACAAATTAAATTAAAAAACATCATATTAAAAGTTAATGGTGGATGGTTCAAATCGTGTAATAGAAGGTTTGTGATTTAAATGAGTCGCTTATGAGTAGATGAAAATCCGTTTAGGAAAAAGAAAGAGAAACGGAACCCAAAAGTATTTACTAGGTGGAAAAAAATCGGAAAATGTAAATAATTACTATGGTAGGGATTTTTATCTCAAGCGGTTAAGGTGAACTTATAAAATGGGAAGGTCTTGGGTTCAAGTTTCACATAGGACAAAAAAATAGGAGGTTCTAGGTTGGGTCAGGATGTTTTCTCACCAAATGTGGGTTTCCTTCTGTGAGGGTTGGGGTGCGGTCCCGGATTCCCGGCTTGGAAACGGATAGGTGAGCACGATTAAGATAACACATATTCTACGAAACAGGGTCGTACATTTTCCATTAAAAAAACTAATTACTATGTGAAGAAAAAAAGTGAGAAAGTATACGAATGTTTATAGACGCAAGAAATTAAAGTGACCTTTAATTCTTTAAGCAGATGGTATATTAAACCGACCTTTACGAATGCATATTAAATTTGTTTTGTATAATAACTAGTGAGTTTTAACATGCGCTTCACGATAGGAAAACATATATCATAAAACAAAAATACTCACAATGGTACATAAACATAAACAAACACATCTTTCTCAAACAAACTTTGATCCTGAGTATATGTCCCTAGACAGATGATGATCCGTCATCTCTCCACCACATTAGCCGTCACATCCCTCCCCTCCTCCTTCCTCCACATAAATTAAAAAACACCAATGAAAGACGCTTTTACAAAATTTATCCTTTTACAATAGATTAAAAAGTCAAAACAGATCATCACCATTCACCACCTATCACAACTACTTACTACCATCACATGTCATTACCAACACGATCACCATCACAACATCACAATGACCATACGCTTTAATTAATTATACTTTAAAATTATAATATCATTTTAAATATGGTTTGATATATATTTGTGTTTCAAGCAACTAAAATTAAAGCAAACTTAAATATATTAATTAAAGCAACATCCAAAATAATAATCAAACTAAATAAGTCACTTAAATACACATTTAACAAAAAAACAATACACTAAATCAATATTCATATTTCAATGACTTTATGCCACCTTCATTATCATACAATCAACCTTTCACTTCCTTATGACAGCAACCCACGACCACACCACCGACGATACTTTACCCAAAACTTTACACTTCACCCCCTATACTATCACCAATCTCCACAACACCCCCTTACTTTATACCAAACCCCTCTTTTTCATATAAATCAGAGAGAGAAATTGAAACAAATACTTAAACTGAAACACCAACAAACTAGACACAGAAAAACACACACATTTACCTCTCTTCAAAGCAAATCAATATTTTTCTACACCTTTGTTTCTTCGAACCGAACCGGAACCGAACCGAATTGAATATAGATTTACCTCGCCATAATCTCCGGGTTTGTACTAACCCGGACAAAATGGCGTGGTTTGGAATGTGTGTGATGATGTGGTTAATGTTAGTTCAAAACATTGCAGCTGATAAAGGTAACCAGATCAACTCGAACTCGGTGTTGGTTGCGTTGCTTGATTCGCGTTATACCGAGCTGGCGGAGCTTGTGGAGAAAGCTTTGTTGTTGGAGAAGCTTGAAGAGGCTGTTACGAATCATAATATAACGATTTTCGCTCCGAGTAATGAGGCTTTGGCGCTAGAAATTGATCCGGAGTTCAAGCGGTTTTTGCTAGAGCCGCGGAATTTAGCGGCTTTGCAAACGCTTGTTCTCCATCATGTTGTGCCGAGTCGACTCGGTCGGATGGAGTGGCCGACTGAGGCGACTCGGCATGTTACGCTCTCGTCTGAGCCTTTGCATTTGTCAAATTTGGAGAAAGTGAAGTTTGCGGGGAATGCGGAGGTTGTTCGTCTGGACGATGTGTTTCGTCCAGACGGAATTATTCATGGGATTAACAGGTTGTTGATCCCGAAATCCGTACAACAGGATTTTAATAACCGGAGGAGTTTGCGTGCGATTTCTGCTATTAAACCGGAAGGTGCACCGGAGGTCGATCCCAGGACCAACCGGTTGAAAAAACCAGCACCGTCGGTTCCTGCCGGATCGCCTCCGATTCTTCCGGTTTATTATGCCTTGGCGCCCGGTCCGTCGCTGGCTCCAGCTCCCGCTCCCGGACCGGGCGGCCCTCACCATCACTTTGACGGTGAGAGCCAAGTCAAGGATTTCATCCACACTTTGCTTCACTACGGCGGGTAACATTTTAACTCTAGTTTATTTATTATTCATAAGTTTTTTTTTATCATATTTGTGTTTAAGTTAGTGTTTAAGTTAGTTAGTTGCTAGTCGATTTTATTAAATATATAAAAAAATTCTGCTATGATTATCCTAATTATGATTAACAATCTAATTAACATGTTTAATCGAATAGATACAATGAAATGGCAGACATTTTGGTGAATTTGACAAATCTAGCAACAGAAATGGGGAGATTAGTATCAGAAGGTTATGTATTAACCGTTTTAGCACCTAACGACGAGGCGATGGCGAAACTGACCGCTGATCAGCTAGCCGAGCCTGGTGCACCGGAGAGGATCATGTACTACCACATTGTACCGGAATATCAAACCGAAGAAAGCATGTACAATGCGGTAAGAAGGTTCGGGAAGATTCGATACGATACTCTTCACATACCTCATAAGGTTGTGGCTCAAGAAGCCGACGGGTCGGTGAAATTTGGTGACGATGATGACACGGCGTATTTGTTTGATCCTGATATTTACACTGACGGTAGAATATCGGTTCAAGGGATTGATGGAGTTTTGTTTCCGGCGTCGGAGAAGACAGGTTCCACGACGTCGGAAACTGTAAAAACTGTTGATCGTGTACAAACGCCAATCAAATCTCGTAGAGGTACGCCTACTTGCATTAAATTGAGTTTTATTAACTGTTTAATCTAATTAGTTTTATTTATTTATATTAGTCATTTTCGTTCTTCCGTACAGGTCGTATGATCATGCAAGCACACATGACATACGACCTGTGTAACCTTACAATTACACCCATATTATTTGTATAATGTATACGAAAACAACTTTCATACCACCTTCCTAAGACATCCTATAAGATGTTATGTCACTTGTTTGTCACGTTTGTTTGTCACGTCACTGCTCTTTAAATAATATATCGTCGGTGGTGCATGTTAAATTTATCATTTATTTTAATTATGATTATATTTTTATGAGAAGTTATAATTAGCAAATGAGACAAATCTTAGACTTTATTATTATTTACTATTTTTATATATACATGCTAATTTAATACATTATAATCATTATTAAATAATAAGAGGAAAATTATAATCACTCAAAAGTTATCATATATAGTAAAATTCTTATGACTTTTTTGGTTAGAAGAACTAAAATTAGATAACTTCAATTATGTGATTTTGATGATGTAATTTATAAAAGTTATATGTTTGGTATGTTTTCTAGTTAATAAATATATTAAAAAAATAAAAAAATAGACATGTTTGTGCCTTTGTGGTTAGCCTTGATTTTTTATATGGGTGGTAGAGGTTGTAAGATTGAGGTGTCGGTGCCTCGGTGGGTCAAGGGTAAAATGGACATTTTGATATACATGTACTGCCGGCCCGTGATGAATGTCACCCTTATGTTTCATACTCAATAAATGTCTTATTTTGCATTTAAAATGTTTTAAATTGTATTAAGTTTATTATTTCAAAACAATTAGTTCCCTTGCCATTTTAGTAACATTTCACTACTAGTCACAATTTACATTTATAGTAGTAAGTAATAGTAGATTAGTAGTAATAGTAATAGTAATAATAGTTACAATTTACAATGATCACGTGTAAGACTTGTTAACCGATGACAAATTTAGTTTTAAAAATGAAGGACTGTTTATTTTATCCTTGAATTTTTAAATCAACCCTTCTGCCTGTAAAAAGAAGGGTTAATTTTGCACCTGTTTTATTAAAGGGTTAAGTTATCATTGTATTATGTTTATATATGCATTTCTTTTCCCACAAGTCTCTTTTGCTTTAGAAGTACTTCTATCTTGAGAACATAGCTTATAATTTATTATATACATTTTTCTATACTCATTTGACGGGTACGGATTGACCGATTAACATACATGACACCCTGTCAATTTGAATACATAAATGCGTGTTATTAAAGATACACACGTCAAAACATTGATTTTAATGGCATGTAATACGACATGACACACGAGATAACAACCAATTCATTTTTTTAATACTTGTACAATATAACAATACAAAACATCCATCTTCTAACAAGAAACTTCCAATATAAGTTTCCATATCATTAACATTTATGAACCTTAACTACCAAATTAGTGAAAATCACAAATCCATAAATAATAGTTCTTTTGTGAGGCCCATCATTGAATTATGATAACAAGCAGGCAGGTGGGGTGGGGTCACACACATATACATATATATAAACATATATATTATAATGTATGTGTGTGTGAGTTGTAGTGTCTTTGGTTCTATTTTACAAGATTGATGGTTCATTTTGGAATAAGCATAAAAAGTCACTCACTTTCACTAAAAAACACAATGAAACTTCATATCAAAACAACATATAAATCCAAAAATCTGGCCCATATCTCCTACTTAACTTATTGACTTGTGCATTATATACACTAGAAGGATCAAATTCATTTAAACACATTCATCTATTGTAAGAACCATTCTTCTATTGTAAGAACCTTAAGAACTAGAACAAACTTAAATCACTATTTTTTATTAATAGGTAATTTTTTCAAAAGACACTCACTCATGTATGGTATGTATATAAAAAATCATTAAAAAATTTATATGTACTTTTAACGTTTAAAAGTCACCTACAAATGACTGTCACATGTGTAGATTTGTTTAACAAATAAACAAAATCTGTTTAATTTTGTTTGAAATTCAAGATTGACGAATAAATATTACATTTTAATTATTTTCTTACATTTTAAAAAAGTTTTTGGTTGAAAATTGAAAAATTTAGCTTATTCTTGGTGTTCGATTAATATTTAGTATTCTCGATGAACTCTCCCCTATAGTTGAAATATTAAATGAGAACTCATTTTTTCGTGAAAACCCTTACAAGAACTAATATTTTCCCAACCCTTTTTTTAACATACTACTATAATAGTAGTACATTAATATTAAAATACTTTTAATATGTTAAAAAATACACATACTAAAATAAAAAAGTTTATATATATATATGTGTGTGTGTGTGTGTGTGTTCCACCTTTCTTGAACCTGCAATAGTACTGTAAGCATGTTGCATGTTCCACATATAATGCATTTATGCATCAAACATATTTTATGGGTTGTATGACATGGGTACTTTATATATTTTATTATGATATATTTACATGTGCAATTAAAACTTTTAGAATTTAAACTGTATTGTAGATACATTGTAGAGATTTTATATTTACATGTACATCTAGTTAGCCATGTCATAAGATCTTCTCTGCTTGTTGACATTTCAAAATCCTTGCTGTCAGTAAAAAGAATTCAATAACATTGATTTAGATCCATTTAGTTGTGGTCCTGAGCAGATATTTTGCACAATATATAGTTTCCTCTTATTTTTCTTTTTCTTTTTATCGGAAGAGCGGTTGAAAATTTTCTACTTTCGGTTAGTTTATCTAGCTATGGAACCGGGGGTGCCAAGGGTAGATGCGAACAAGTTAATCCGTTTATTAGCTACTCGAGAGTGGTACATTCTAGTGGTTCACTAGAAGCTCGAATTGAACTGAGCTTACGGAAATTCGAACTTAAGCTTCACATACATAGCTTGACTATGATCACAAGTCTATTGTTTTTTAGAACAAACCAATATGATAAATTTTATTCTATATAATAAATATTTAATTTTATAATATATATTTTGTATATGAAGTTATATAAGTTCAATATATTTTGTATATAAATTTATAATAAAATAATTAAATATATTTTGTATGTGAAATTATAATAAATAGTAAAATATATTTTGTATATATATACAAATAATTATATAACATATGAAGGCAGATGTGAGAACCCTGACATGTTAATCATGCACCCAACCATAAAGTTTGTTAAGAAATTAAGGCTAGCTACGTATTGTAGAAGGGTGAAGGGGTGTGGCCCCTTGCCACGTAAGCGAGATGTGAATCGGAACCTCGTGACATCAGACATGTATTAGGCGATGGGGATCATGCCGGTGATGAGCACTTAGGGGAAATTTTGAGGAATATTTCAACGTTTTGTTGGGGGCCGGTGGTTGTTATAGGCTTTGGGTATTTATTTTATTAAAAAAAAAAGTACTCGTCATTTTATCACTTTTAACCCCACCTAGAACTCATCTTCACCCATACGAAAGCTGATACCTAGTTGCCCACTGATCTAATGTGGCTCGTAGTCACTGTTTATGCGACACCATTTTTTTCACCCTCTAAACATATAGTCTAACCATGTTAATCTTGATGGTAAGCGGTGTACCTCACAACTAATTAATATGTCAAGAGTTTAAATCTCGTAGAGTGGATATTAGAATAATATTTCTAGAAAATTGTAGGAATAGTTGTTCAAAATAAAAAAATTAACCATGTTAACTCCCAATAAATGTTGTCAGTAGTCGTTATAGAACAATCTGAAGTTATGAAGCTGCTTTGGGAACATATTTAATATTTAGAACAACTTAAATTATAAAAATAATGAATATAACTAATTAATTAATAAGTTATATATACTTATTTAATAACAAAATATGTGTATTTGCAGGAAAATTGCTTGAGGTAGCATGCCAAGTGCTTGGGACATTTGGGCAAGATTCCCGGTTCAACACATGCAATTAGAATTTTCTCCACTAAAAACCTTGATCTACCAATCAAAGGTTTAAATCTCAACTCTCAAGTTTCATTATTTTATAAAAACTATTTTGCGGAGTTGGGACGAGTACATGACTGGGTATGGAACCCAACATGGATTAATTATAAATTAATGTTTTTACGAGTCTGGTACTGATATAGTATTAAGTGATACATGTTTGAAACCTAGCTCATACCTGTTTACTCACATCAACACCGAATGTACAAATATCTTGTATAATCTTGAAATCACGTGTGATTAAGATTACTAAAACTCGTCCCACACACGACCTAGCTACTCTACCATCTAATAAGATAAAAGTGATATATAAACAAGAACAAGATACAAATTAACAATATTTTGATTAGCCTTTAAATCTTTGATTGCTACAATATTTGATTTTATTTAATTTTTTTAGTTTTAATCATAGGGATGTATAAAGACTTGAAAGGACATGTGAAGATACACTTCTCCAAAAGTAAAATGGTATGCATATCATAATCCAAGGTTTCCTTTTGGGGATGTTAATGGGTGCAATTAGTGTTATTTTATGTTTGCTTATTGTGTAAGTTCTTTTTATTTGAAAAAAAAAATAAAACGAAAAAGAGAGTCATTTTCTTTAGCAAGAGATGACAATCAAAAGGGTCCACTTTGCCGCATGCAACAAGAATATTTTTTGTGTTATTATTTTGTGCATAGTCAAATAAATAATGGATTGGATGGTGGTAATATGAGTTGTCTTAATGTCTATTGTCTTGTTTCTTGCCAAGTTGTTTAATCACGTTACAATTAGAAAAAAAACTATATTAAAATAAGCATCAACAACCGGGTCATGAAAATAAGCTAAAGAATAAAAGAAAAACTGTTTAAATTGGTAGCGGGTCAAATCTATAGTCATTTTCAGGTTAAGTCGCTAATCTTAATCGATAATAAAGTTGGGTGTGGACAGATTAAACTTATAAATCAAATGTGTTACTCTTAAATATTTAAATGAGCTTAGACCATGGTTCAACCTAACCTAGAGTCATTTTCAGGTTAAGTCAGTAATCTTAATCGAAAATTAAATTGATTGTGGACAGAATAAACCTATAAATCAAATGTATTTACGACTTAAATGAGTTTATGGACACGCTTCAACCCAAAATGAGCATGCTTAATAAATGAGCTCGACCCAAGCTTGACACAGTAGTTGATTTATTAGGCTCGCAAGCTTAAATAGTCATTATGTATGTAAATAAACCTATAATTAGTTAGTTACTATATATAACTTGCATCTTGAGCAAATGATATAGGTGTAAAAGTAGATTTAGTTAACGTTTGAGGCTGTTTTTTTAATACATACAAAATAATTCTTTATCATGTATAGTGATGGATTTAGAAAAAAAGTTCAGGGGTAGCGGAAAGTTAGATTTTTGAACCTAAAGGTATACTGATACATAAAACGAAGAGGAAAACTGAATTTTTACACTAGTTTTACACTTCGCCGTAAAAGTTGAAGGGTAATAGCCGCTACCCCCGCTCCTACCGTAGATTCGTCCCTGACCATGTATAAAAACTGAGATTGAACATGAGCTCACTTAAATTAATATATCAAATATATGTGAAAGTCGAATTCAACTATTAAGTTCACTTAAAATAAAATACATTAATACAAAATCTAATTCTTTAAACTAGTAATTGAGGGGGTCGGTTTTTGTGAATTTTAGTTTAGCACCTTTGGTCACTTGACTTTTCAAGTTTACAATTCTAGTCCGTTGATTTTTCAACTTTACAACTTTTACTATCGACTTTGATTTAATTATCATTTTAACATATAACTTTAAATGTTTACACTTAAACCAAAAATACTTTTCTTTATCAGTACGTGTGGCTAAGTCGTAAACACGATATCTCTTTGTCTTTGTCGCCACAACTCATGGCACGTATCAAAATGAAAAAGGTGACAAATAAGATCCGACCGTCACATCACGCGACCTGATTACATCACTAGTTGTATTAATGATTTTTGTAATAAATTTACAAGTGTACAAACCTGTCATTTGGGTTGGTTTGCTTAATTAATAAAAGAACTTGTTAGAGCCCATAAAAAAAGGTTAACTTAACCAACTTAAAAATCGACCAGACAGTTGAAATGGATTTTACCGGTAGTGTAGAAACCGGTTTTGTACCTGGTTTTGAGTTTCAAGCGGAGTAAACGGTAAAAAAACAGTTTTATTAGGTAAAACCCGATTATTGTTGTTGAGATGGCTATATAGTTGTTTATAGAGTATAGATGTTGGAACTTGTTTTTCTTACCACTTACCCCATATATTTAGTATAAATATGTATTATGTGTACTAGTTTGATTACAAGACACTTCTTTGTAAGGGTGTTTAAAAAAACAGAAAACGAATCGTATTTATAATTGAAAACTCGAAATGAATTATGAATTAGGTTTATGTCTGATTTTTAGCCACATCCGAATTATGAATTTGGTTTTCGTTTCAGTTAACGGTTACATGAAATATGATTTATTTGGTATGGTTATCTGAATAATAACTGATTTAATTGGATAATCGAACCATCTAAACAAGTTATTTGGTTTAAACGGTTGAATTTAGCTTGGTTAATGGTTAGATCCAAAAAGATTTCATAACCGAATAAACTATTAAACACCCCTACGTCTTTGTCTCTCAAAACTCACAAAAATGCACCAACTCAGAAAAATGTTTTGAAGGTTCACATGTGCACTAAGTTAGAAAAATGTGAGATATGATATGTAACTTATAATCTTGAGCCAATACGTCTAAAACTATGAAGAAAGGTTCACGTGTGCACTAAGAGAAAAATTTTCATTAGAATTTTTCGCACGTAACAATATATTTTGTCCCGTAACTTTTCATCTGAAACATTATGTTTTGTAATCTTCTTTCTTGACGGGGCATGAAGTTTGATCATCTCTTTGTTGCAAATGATATGAGCCTGGTTCATAAATACATGGTTCGTACCGAGGGCAACGCCAAATCCCACTAATGTGTCACACCCTTAATTAAATACCTGTAGAGTTCTACTGTGAGGCGCGTGACAAACCCGGATCGTAATCAATAACTCAATCGATGATGTTGAATGACTCTACATGAGTTTAACAATTAACATTACTCATTCAACATGAGTTAAAAATCAGTTTATTGTTCATATGCGGAAGCATAAACAAAATGTGAAAACCCCAAGTAAACGTATTTGTGCAAAACAAAGCACCCAAAACCACGCATGCAAGATGTAAATAAAAGATGTGTGAATATATTTCATGCTGTAAAGAAAAGACTTTGTGCTGCTCGTGGCTCGTGCTATAGTTGCCTGAGAAAATATGATAAAATGTGTCAATGTTAGGTTGGTGAGTGCACAAGAATAAATGTAAATAAATGTTGTCACATAAGACAAATATAGTTATATCATCTAAATAGCTAATATAAGTGCTTGTAACTATAGTGATTCGAAATTGAAGATGAGTGTTTGTGTTTGTTTCATTTTCACAAAGTCTATCAAAAAGTCTATCATAAACACTTGGGGCATGTACGGAGCCGACACGTTGTTCATACACGAGGGCGTATGCTTGAGACATGGGGGCATGTACTCAATATGATCTTAGTTTGTTCTGATTTGACACAAAATATATGTTACTATTTTCCTACATCATTCACCAACGTTTTGGGATAGATTCCTATGTGGTCCGGTGATTCTCTGAATTGCCATTACGTGAATGTTTGTGTAACAAAAGACACACTTAATTAACCTTAGTTAACTGCAATGCATGAAAGAACGTTTAAGATAACCGAGTTAGTGTTAACAATTTTAGCACGAAAATACCAGGTGTCACATAATTTCATAGGTAGGAGTTCTACAAGTATCGTATGCATCGATATAACAATCATACTAATTCAACATACTCGGGGATGTGGCCAATTGGATTCATATGTTTGTTTCACAGTTTCAAAATATTTCGATATTGTTTCTTATAGAACATGAAACTTTCCAATATAATCAAAACGCTCATTAGTTAATATATTCGATAAAAGGAACTAAAAACCCTTACGTAATATAATCAAAGTTTTACATCATTGTTTCATGTGTTATTATAAGTTTACATCCATGTCATGTCACCATCGACATCTTTCGCCACACCATCATAACTTATCGAAAGTTAGAAAAAGTTAATGGGAGGCCTCTAGTAAAAAATAATAAAAAACTTGATACCTTTACGTCTTTACCAAATATTTACTGAGTTGAAATATTTTTTGCCAACAGATCTAACGCTCGGATTTTTAAATCCAATTTTCTTAATGGTTGCTACGCCAGCCATTGTGTGGTTTTCCCTATGAACGTCCTGTCAAATTAGATGCATCATGTGGGTCTGGTTAAGACAAAGTATGTAATTGTCTGACTTTGTTTATAGACTCTTCATGTGACAGAAGATTGCGTCCGTCACGATTCATTAAAATGACCTTTAAAAAAAATCTTCAATACATAGATTTATGTGTGGGTAAACGAAGTTGATGTAATATATCATCATCAAAGCATAGGGTTGGAAAACCGTGTACTTAATTCAACACCTTTGCCCCACTTCTTCCGGCTATCTATCTGGTTAGCATTCATTTGTCTTCTTCTTCACCATTTTAACCGTCGGTTCTTTAACTTTTGATTTCATATGCACCATTGTTGTTTTCATCATCTATGTCTATAAACTTATTGTACTTCTTTAGTTCTTGATGTTATTATTTGCTCATTGACTTCAATCTGCCTTATATAAGTTTAATCAAATTTATATTGTTCTTGCAAGTTGTAACCAAGTTGAATCTTGCTATTGGTTCTTTGTAATTTGAGTTGAGATTAATTGATTACGATCTGATTTTGATGATTTTTGGAGGTCAATTGAAGTGGGTTTGACTTTATTTTTGATGGTTTTTAATAAAGTTTAGATCTTTTTAGTAAAAACTTGGGGAAAGATTGGATCTTTATGTTAAAAGCAGAAAAGGGTTTCTTGAAAAGTAAAGTTGTGATCTTGTTTTGTCAATCTTGGAGTCAATTGAAGTGGGTTTGACTTTATTTTTAGGGATTGTTCATAAAGTTCAGATCTTTGTTTCATTGAAAAGGAATTGAAGCTCAATGGGGAATAATTGTGTTGGACCAAATATTTCAAAAAATGGATTTATTCAATCGGTTTCTGCTGCAATGTGGCGAACCCCGACTGAAGAAACACCACCTACTCCCAATGGGGAGCAATCTTCAACTCATACCAAACAACCCGAATCATCGTTACCCGTTCAAAACAAACCGCCTGAACAAATAACCATGCCCAAACCCGAAAAGAAACAAGAAGAACAACCCGTGAAACCCAAAAAAGGTCCTCATATGAAACGAGTATCAAGTGCAGGGCTTCGAGTCGATTCTGTTTTACAAAGAAACACAGGGAATTTGAAGGAGTTTTTCACATTGGGAAAGAAATTAGGCCAAGGACAATTTGGTATAACTTTTCTTTGTATAGAAAAGTCAACGGGTCAGCATTATGCTTGCAAATCGATTGCGAAAAGAAAATTGTTGACGGATGAAGATGTAGAAGACGTGAGAAGGGAAATTCAAATAATGCACCATTTGGGGGGCCACCCGAATGTTATAAAAATAAAAGGGGCGTATGAAGATGCAGTTGCAGTTCATGTTGTTATGGAATTATGCGCAGGCGGCGAGCTTTTTGATAGAATTATTAAAGTTGGTCATTATACTGAAAAAAAGGCGTCTGAGCTTACAAGAACAATTGTTGGTGTTGTGGAAACTTGTCATTCATTAGGAGTTATGCATAGAGATTTAAAGCCCGAGAATTTCTTGCTTGTGGATAAGAAAGAAGACGCACTTTTGAAAACTATTGATTTTGGATTATCAGTTTTCTTTAAGCCAGGTATATTTCAGTTATTTCTGTTGGAATTTATTTTAGGGGTTTGATTGAAGATTCAGATGATCAGATAATGAGTTGCTTATAATTAGTTCTGCATATACATCGATAACTATTTATCCAAATATGTTTATTTTGACCCTATACGGCTAGAAACTTGTGACCGTGATTAAGTTTTTCCAAACATGATAGACACTTTAAACTCACATCCAAACACTTAAATCTGTTTTGACATAATCATTTTTCTTATATTATCCAAATCTGATTATGTTGACCATAAATGATCAGAAAACTTAAAGCTAGAGGTGGCACAATGGATGGGTTGGGCAACAACTTATTTTTGGTATGGTTTAGGTTAGCTTGGATTTGGCCTGGATCGCTTTTTGTCGAAATATTTTAGTAATTTTTATAAAAAGTTAGCGGGGAAATTATGATTGCAGAAGTCTTCGAAAACAAATTTAGAAAATTCTATGGACAACGTAGCGGCTTTAAAAGTTCAGAATTGGCATGTAGGTGAATGTGCGTGAATGGTCGGGTTGATCCAATTACACTATTTGTTCACTTTGGGAATTTCATATGTAATTATTAGTATAATAATTATGTTTACAAAACCATTATCAACATAGTGATTCGGTTTCTTTAAATAAAGCAACTTAATAGATCATATAAACTTAAGCTTACATTGGGCGACTTTTAAACCGAATTGACATTGCCACCAAGTTAACATTTTTGTTTTTTTAGGTGAAATATTTACTGATGTGGTTGGCAGCCCGTATTATGTTGCACCAGAAGTCTTGAAGAAACGTTATGGTCCTGAAGCAGACGTTTGGAGTGCAGGGGTTATTGTATACATCCTATTAAGTGGAGTACCTCCTTTTTGGGCTGGTTAGTAATCGGTTTATGAAATTACATAAATACCCTTCTCTTCCTTTGGGCTCGTAGATAATTGCAACAATGTCTTTTCTCTGTTACATTCCAAGATTACTGCTTCATCTATTAGTAATTGACTAATTGTAAAATGGTCGATGGCATTGATTTGTGCCACATAGTTATGATTAGTGAGAGGTATGTTTACGACTCACTTTTTTAAAATTCGTGTTTAATGAGACATTGCATATCAGTTGGGATGATACCCCCCATCTAAAGGTCGCAACATTTGGTACGGGTCATAAGGGGTTCCTGTTGAGACGAGCCAACTTTTAGTACAATATCATTTAGTAGTTTTAATAATGACCCAATGCATTAACTATCCATTGCAATAACACTATTATTATAATGAAAACTAAATGATGGGATATTTAGGAGGTTGTATCTTGTGTTCATTTCCATAAACATCTAAATATCTTTCAAGAATAGCCATATAGGTAATGTAACTTTGAAATTAGCAAAAAGGGGAGAACTTTTGTACTCATTTTGCATTATATCGTCTACACTGTCTTATTACAACGGTATATGCCTTTCGCAAACAAAAAAAATGCGTGAATTGCACATATTGTAACTTGAGTTTTCTTTTTCTTTTTGGTTTGTGGACGGGTACCGAAGGAGTAACTTTTAATATACCAGTGGGTTGTATCTACATGTGTATAATTATTGTTATTTGTTGTATATAGAAACGGAGCAAGGTATATTTGAACAAGTCTTGCAAGGTGATCTTGATTTCTCATCTGATCCATGGCCAAGTATTTCCGAAGAAGCAAAAGATCTTGTGAGAAGAATGCTTGTGCGGGACCCGAAAAAACGATTAACTGCTCATGAAGTTTTATGTGAGTTTCTATTTGAAGTAAAGATAAATTTTCATACGGTGTTAAAATCACCGATGGGCTTTTATAGCAGGATATGACTTTACATTTACAATAGAGGTGGCAAAATAGGCAGGTTGGGTAATGGGTCAAAACACGTTCCGATAAAACATGCTTATGCTTTTACTTTTTAGTTCTGATTGGTTGTGTTGACCCGCGTAATATATTTGTCCATTTCTTAGGGCTTTTTGTCCAACTTGTTCAACCTGTTTTTTTTTTTTGCTGAACCTTTTTAATTTGACTCAATAAGTCATTAGGCTATCAGAGATAAACCTTGATCATATCAACCCATTTGTAAATAAATTGTTCAAATTTATCATCTCTAGTTGACATGCTTGAAAAAGGAAAAAAAATTGTCCAGTTATTTTCTCCATTAATGAATCATTAACTTATATAATATGATTACAAACATTGTTATTAAACCAATAATTCAACATCCTTTTATCAAAACAATTTGAGATGTGTTCCCCTTTCATCTTGTGTGTGTATATTTATATATAGGCCTTCTGTATTGTTTATATAATAACCATTAGAAAACATTGACAAAAATGTCAACCTTTTTACAGGCCATCCATGGGTTCAAGTGGACGGTGTTGCCCCCGACAAGCCTCTTGATTCTGCAGTTCTAAGTCGAATGAAGCAATTTTCAGCCATGAACAAGTTAAAGAAAATGGCTCTTAGGGTAAGTTTGACTTTTCGGGTCAAGCCAATGAAGTTTAACATTGAAATCGACAATCCTTTTTAAAGGTGTTAAAAAATGCTTGATCATGCCACACTTCGTAACTGATAACTGTAATATGTGAAAATCTTGGTTTTTAATTTGTAACAATAAATTATAGCGGTTATGAATATGGAAATATCCATGGTTGGCCTAAAAGTCAAAGGACATAACTTGGAAAAATTTCTTTCGCAGGTTATTGCAGAGAGCTTATCTGAAGAAGAAATAGCTGGACTAAAACAAATGTTTCAAATGATTGATGCAGACAACAGTGGTCAAATTACTTTTGAAGAACTTAAGAGTGGATTAACACGAGTCGGTGCTAACCTTAAGGAATCAGAAATTTATGACCTCATGCAAGCAGTAAGACCTAAATCAAACATTTGTGTGCAATTGACAAGGGATATTGACTAGTTTTAAGTCAAACACAGTATTTTCCTGACTTGGTTTTTAGGAAGTTTTGAACTTTTTGCACCTTAACTTTGATTACTGTTGTAACTCTCATATTTGTTATTACGTTTATCAATCTTGTTTAAAGCGTAAAGTAATTTGTATTTGTTTTAAAGTAGAGTATATTCTAGTTTGGTTTGACTTTGAAAGTCATACATGTAATCTTTTATTTTTTCTAATCCAATGCATGATTTTTGAATTCAGGCTGATGTTGATAATAGTGGAACGATAGATTATGGTGAATTTGTTGCCGCAACATTGCATCTTAATAAAATTGAGAAAGAAGATCATTTATTTGCTGCCTTTTCATACTTTGACAAAGATGGAAGTGGTTACATAACTGCTGATGAACTTCAACAAGCATGTGATGAATTTGGAATAGATGCGCGCTTTGAAGAACTACTTCAAGATGTTGACCAAGATAATGTAAGTTCTATTCTAGCTTTTTGTTATTGAATTTTTTATGGTTTTGCATAGAGGTGGTGGTTTCGACCCGTTAGTTATGAATGGGTTGTTTTGACCCATCCAAAATGTCTTTTGATGCATCCAGCCTCGTTAGCAGTTCAGCCTACAATTTTCGACAAAACTAGTTGCTTTTTTTAGTTTTTGCTCATACTCATCTTCTTGATTGTAACCATATTAATTTTCTTGATTTTTGTTTTTATATTTTATTAATTTTTTATATTTCAGGACGGACGCATCGATTACAACGAGTTTGTAGCCATGATGCAAGGACATACTGGTTCAACACAAAAAAAGAGCCTAGACAATAGTTTCAGTATCAAGTTCAGAGAAGCATTTAAACTTTGAATATATCAGAAATTTTCAAATTTTATGGTATACTTATTTTATTTTATTTTATTTTATTTGTGTTTAAAGTTTTGAGTTTGAACATATTTTGCAAGTTGTATTAAATTCTATTATATGTATTATGCTACGAGTCAAGTTATCCTACAAAGTTTTTTTTTGGTACAAAGTGTGAGAAGGAACTACAACCATTAGATCAACTAGTTTTTTTACATCTAAGGCTTAAAATTACGCGGTGGCAAATATGTAATTAAGTGAACATCTGAAAAAAAGCGGAGGGGTATTATTGTAATTTTGACATCCTTCTTCACAAACCATCAAACTTCCAAAACCCTCACCTTCGCAGCTACAACGTCATCAGACAACATTCTCCATCATCACTACACCATCACAAACAATGAGCTCAGATGAAGAAACATCTCCGTCATCAACATCACCGTCGCCAAGGGAAGAACAACAAACAAATTTGGAAAGAAAAAAACAAAAACTAAAATCTCGGAGAAAGAAAACTTCAAAATTAGCATCTGGTGGTAAAATTCAACATCTCTCTCTTAGTTAAAAGGATATCGTTCATTTTGTAATTGTAGGATAATTTGACACAAATGTGACTCATAATAGTTAATTAAAATGATATCGTTTATTGTAATGTGACTCATAGTATAAGCAGGGTGTTGTGTCTTATGATTGTGTTATATTCTTATGGATAAAAAATGCATGTGTATTGTCAATCAGGGTGTTGTGTCTTATGATTGTGTTGTGTTCTGATGGATAAAAAATGCATGAGTAGAGTATAAGCAGTTTGTTGTGTCTTATGATTGTGTTATATTCTTATGGATCAAAAATACATGTGTAGTGTCAAGCATGATGTTGTGTCTTATGATTGTGTTGTGTTCTGATGGATTCAAAATGCATGGGTAGAGTGTAAGCAGGGTGTTGTGTCTTATGATTGTGTTATATTCTGATGGATCAAAAATACATGTGTAGTGTCAAGCATGGTGTTGTGTCTTATGGTTGTGTTGTGTTCTGATGGATTCAAAATGCATGGGTAGAGTGTAAGCAGGGTGTTGTGTCTTATGATTGTGTTATATTCTGATGGATCAAAAATGCATGTGTAGTGTCAAGCATGGTGTTGTGTCTTATGGTTGTGTTGTGTTCTGATGGATTCAAAATGCATGTGTAGAGTATAAGCAGGGTGTTGTGTCTTATGATTGTGTTATATTCTGATGGATCAAAAATGCATGTGTAGTGTCAAGCATGGTGTTGTGTCTTATGGTTGTGTTGTGTTCTGATGGATTCAAAATGCATGGGTAGAGTGTAAGCAGTTTGTTGTGTCTTATGATTGTGTTATATTCTGATGGATCAAAAATGCATGTGTAGTGTCAAGCATGGTGTTGTGTCTTATGGTTGTGTTGTGTTCTGATGGATTCAAAATGCATGGGTAGAGTGTAAGCAGGGTGTTGTGTCTTATGATTGTGTTATATTCTGATGGATCAAAAATACATGTGTAGTGTCAAGCATGGTGTTGTGTCTTATGATTGTGTTGTGTTCTGATGGATTCAAAATGCATGGGTAGAGTGTAAGCAGGGTGTTGTGTCTTATGATTGTGTTATATTCTGATGGATCAAAAATACATGTGTAGTGTCAAGCATGATGTTGTGTCTTATGATTGTGTTGTGTTCTGATGGATTCAAAATGCATGGGTAGAGTGTAAGCAGGGTGTTGTGTCTTATGATTGTGTTATATTCTGATGGATCAAAAATGCATGTGTAGTGTCAAGCATGGTGTTGTGTCTTATGGTTGTGTTGTGTTCTGATGGATTCAAAATGCATGTGTAGAGTATAAGCAGGGTGTTGTGTCTTATGATTGTGTTATATTCTGATGGATCAAAAATGCATGTGTAGTGTCAAGCATGGTGTTGTGTCTTATGGTTGTGTTGTGTTCTGATGGATTCAAAATGCATGGGTAGAGTGTAAGCAGGGTGTTGTGTCTTATGATTGTGTTATATTCTGATGGATCAAAAATGCATGTGTAGTGTCAAGCATGGTGTTGTGTCTTATGGTTGTGTTGTGTTCTGATGGATAAAAAATGCATGTGTAGAGTATAAGCAGGGTGTTGTGTTCTGATGGATCCAAAATGCATGAGTAGAGTATAAGCAGTTTGTTGTGTCTTATGATTGTGTTATATTCTGATGGATCAAAAATGAATATGAAGAGTGAAGCAGGCTGCTGTATTTTATGATTGTGACATTGTGTTATATTCTGATAGATCAAATATGCATTTGTAGTGTCAAGAAGGCTGTTGTGTCTTATGATTGTGTTATATTCTGATAGGTCCAAAATTGATGGTAACAAGAAAAAGAAAAAAAAGTGAACGAATAGCAATCAAGCACTTTACAAAATGGAAAAATGATGAGTCAACGCCAATTCAAATTGATATCGAAGAGGAAGATTCTAGAGGTTTACACAAAGCTATCATTTATTTACTTAGATACACTTTATAATACTTTTTTTGATATATCATGTTATTCTTTACTTTGCAGATAAAAATGAAAATCTTGTGTTAGAAAAGACACAATCTGAGCTTCCGTTAATTACTAAGAAGAGAAAAAACACAACTGAGCCTCCGTTAATTACATACAAAAGAAGAAAACAAAATAAAGACAAAGCTCAAAAAGTTGTGTCTAATGATACATCATACCCGTATTTCCCTTATACGGGTAAGAAACTGAATTTGAGATGCTCACCTTCAAATCTCATCACTGTTTTGAAGAGCTTGACAAAAGAACAAAAAAAGATTGTCAAGGATATGCATTTTTCAAGCATATTGCAACTAGAGCTACACTGTTTACCAGCATCTTTTGGGTATTGGCTCATTCAAAATTTTGATGCTGAAACAAGTGTTTTTAACAGTGGCAGTTTTTCTTTTGAAGTTTCTCCAATTCTGATCAATAATGTATTTCGCATACCATTTGGTGACAAGAAGGTGGAAGAAACTATTAAACCCAATATCAATGACCCAGTGGTAAGGGAGTGGAGATCACAGTTTGGAGAAATACCACCCAAGAAAATTTATATAAAAAAATTTGTTGAGCACCTGACAAAAAGAACCGACACTGGAAGAATATTCAGGCTGAATTTTCTTGTCATGGTTTTCACAGTCTTAGGTGAAGCAATGAAGAGTAACACAGTGAATCAACGTTTTATAAATACAATCACAAGAAACCAACAAATTCAGAAGTTGAACTGGTGTGAGTATATTGTAAATTGCTTGAAGAAGACAAAAAAAGTATGGGAGACAGAGAAAGATAAAGAAAAAGAACTATTCTGTGGTCCTCTTGTAGTTCTTGCGGTAAGAAAATATAATTATTATTATTATTACACAATATGTTATCTAATCTTTTTTTTATTGCTGATACAGATTTTATATGCAAATGAATGTGAGAAACGAAAAAGAACAACAGAATTGGAAGAGGATGAGAATGTTGAGCTTGAAAAATTTACATACAAAATGTTTACAAAAATTGAGGAAGAGCTTGTGTTGGAGCTGTTTGAGGATAAAACGAAAGGAAGTGAAAAAGTTGGCAAGAAGAAGAAAAAAAGAAAAGACACAACTGGGAAAGGCACAACTGGGAAAAAATCAAAATCAGTGAAAGTAAAAATAAAAAGACACAAGAAGAAAGATCATAAAAACAACATAGAAGCTGAAGAAGTTATAGAGAATACAGGTGTGCTTTAATATTTTAGATGTTATTATAATTTCTTATTCTATCATATTGTTGTACATTTAAGTATTGTGTCATATATAATTATGTGCTTTATTGTGCCTTGTGTCATGTAATATTGTGTCATGTTGTGTTGTGTTATCGTATTGTGTCATATGTTATTATGTTATCATGCATGAGTAGTCAAAGCAGTCTGTTGTGTCTTATGATTGTGTTATGTTCTGATGGATAAAAAATGCATGAGTAGAGTCAAAGCAGGCTGTTGTGTCTTATGATTGTGTTATGTTCTGATGCATCCAAAATGAATGAGTAGAATATAAGCAGGGTGTTGTGTCTTATGATTGTGTTATATTCTGATGGATCAAAAAATGCATGTGTAGTGTCAAGCAGGGTGTTGTGTCTTGTGATTGTGTTGTGTTCTGATGGATCAAAATTGCATGCATAGTGTCAAGCAGGGTGTTGTGTCATGTATTATTGTGTCATGTTGTGTTCTGTTATCGTATTGTGTCATATGATATTATGTTATCATGCATGAGTAGTCAAAGAAGGCTGTTGTGTCTTATGATTGTGTTATGTTCTGAAGGATAAAAAATGCATGCGCAGAGTCAAAGCAGGCTGTTGTGTCTTATGATTGTGTTATGTTCTGATGCATCCAAAATGAATGAGTAGAATATAAGCAGGGTGTTGTGTCTTATTATTGTGTTGTGTTTTGATGGATCAAAATTGCATGTGTAGTGTCAAGCAGTGTGTTGTGTCATGTAATATTGTGTCATGTTGTGTCATATGTTATTATGTTATCATGCATGAGTAGTCAAAGCAGGCTGTTGTGTCTTATGATTGTGTTATATTCTGATGGATAAAAAATGCATGTGTAGTGTCAAGCAGGGTGTTGTGTCATGTTGTGTTGTGTTATCGTATTGTGTCATATGTTATTATGTTAGTTTCTTGACATTTTTATTATAATCAAGAAGCAATTGCTAATTTGGAGCAATTTGCATCTACAGATTTTGAGACTTTGCATGATAAAGGCAACTTTGAAAGATTTGATGACACAACGGGAATGGAAGAGGTATTAGATTAATCTTAATAATACTATTGTGTTATAGTTATTATAATTAATAAACTATTTAACTTTATACAGGAGGTTAGGGCAGAGTTTATAGAGAAAGAGTTGAAAGCTTTTGACGAACATTCAAAGAAAATACAAAAATTGATAGAAAAAGCAGTCAAAGACTTCCCAGAAAGTACAATGATTAAAGAAAAACAAAGAAAATGGGAGTCAATGTTGAATAGTGACTGGAACAAAAAAGATGACACAATAGTGGGATCCGTATCTGATACAGAATTGAACACTTTCTTGAATCAAATAGACAAACAAATAGAAAAAGAGGCTGAATTGCTTGCAACAGAGGTTGAGGTGGGTGAAAAAGAAGTTAACCTTGGTGAAAAAGAAGATGACACAACAGAATTTGACCTTGGTGAAAAAGAAATTGACTTGGGTGAAAAGGAGGTTGACTTGGATGAACAACCAGAATTTAATTTGGGAATTGATGATTTGACACAAGAAGATGACACAACAGATGGAACCATTTCTGATACAGACTTATTGAATTTGATGGATAATATAGAAAAACAAAGAGAAAAAGAGGTGCGTTTGGGTGAAGCAAAGATAGATACTGAAATGGGTTCAAAAGAGGTTGAGTTGGGTGAAGGCAAGATAGTTAGCACAATGGGTGAAAAAGAGGCTGAGTTGCTTGCAACAGAGGTTGAGGTGGGTGAAAAAGAGGTTGAATTGAATGAACAAGAGGTTGAGATGGGTGAAAAAGAGGTTGAGTTGGGTGAAAAGGAGGTTGGATTGAATGAACAACCAACATTTGATTTGGGAATTGATGATCTGACACAAGAACAATCTGGAAACAATAAAGTTGATGAAGTGGACAATGTCATAAGAGATTTACCTATGTTACAAATAGCTGAAGGAACAAATGTTGGGGAAGAGAAGGCTGGGGAATCTGGCATAATAACAGTTGTTGAAAACATTGTAAATGATTTGTCAATGTTACAACAAGATGATGACAACTACAAAACTCCTGAATCAAAACTTGTGTTTAATGCTGAACCACTTTCTTATGCACCACCAAAACAAGATGAATTAAACATAAAAAATAGACCAGAGAGAAAGAAGGTTTTGGCAAATGCTTTATGTTCACCATACATACAACGCCATATTGAAATGGCTGAAAAAAGAACCGTTTCAGAGCGTAACACATCAAGTTCTTTATTTGCAGCGAATGGAGAAATGTGGTAAGATAACTTCTTTATTACACAATTGTATGACATAACATTTATTTGATTTTTTGTTTTGTAGGGATTTTTTATTTGTAGTTGGGAATTACTTGACAGTAATAAGGGTGGAGTTGGAGACTCTAACACCAGGAATTGATGTTCATGTTGATGTCATTTCTATATGGGCTCATATACTTAATGTTGAAGAAAAAAAGAAGGCAAGAGAGTCTATCTACAGGATGTTTTGCACTGCCCAAATGATTGTAAGTCAACTTCTAAAAAAGCACTATAACACTATTATAATATGACACAATGGCATTGTAGACAATGACACAATTCTAGTGGATCCAAAATGCATGACTAGAGTAAACGAGGCTGTTGTGTCTTATGATTATGTTGTGTTGTGATTGATCCAAAATGCATATGTAGAGTCAAGTAGGTTGTTGTGTCTTATGATTGTGGTGTGTTTTGATGAATACAAAATGCATGATTAGACTGAAGAAGCATGTTGTGTCTTATGATTGTGTTATATTCTGATGGATCATAAATGCATTTGTAGTGTAAAGCAGCATATTGTGTCTCATGATTGTGTTATATTCTGTTAGATTCAAATGCATGTTTAGAGTGAAGCGGGTTTGTGTCTTATGATTGTGTTATATTCTGATAGATCCAAAATGCATGTGTAGTGTCGAAGCAGGCTGTTATGTTGTGTTATATTCTGTTAGATTTAAAGCATGGTGTTGTGTCTTATGATTGTGTTATGTTCTGATGCATCCAAAATGAATGAGTAGAATATAACACAATCATAAGACATAACAGCCGGCTGTTGTGTCTTATGATTGTGTTATATTCTGATGGATCATAAATGCATTTGTAGTGTAAAGCAGCATATTGTGTCTTATGATTGTGTTATATTCTGTTAGATTCAAATGCATGTTTAGAGTGAAGCGGGTTTGTGTCTTATGATTGTGTTATATTCTGATAGATCCAAAATGCATGTGTAGTGTCGAAGCAGGCTGTTATGTTGTGTTATGTTCTGATGGATAAAAAATGCATGAGTAGAGTCAAAGCAGGCTGTTGTGTCTTATGATTGTGTTATGTTCTGATGCATCCAAAATGAATGAGTAGAATATAACACAATCATAAGACATAACAGCCGGCTGTTGTGTCTTATGATTGTGTTATTCTGATGGATCATAAATGCATTTGTAGTGTAAAGCAGCATATTGTGTCTTATGATTGTGTTATATTCTGATGGATCAAAAATGCATGTGTAGAGTGGTTTTAATATTGTTTTAAACACTAACATTGTTTTATTTACAGAGTGGTTTTAATTTCCATAAAGACACAAAGGATCTTCTTGTCGAATTTACAGAGAATATGAACGACATTTTAAAATATGAAAAGTTGTTGGAAGATATATTAAAGATTGATATGGTGATGGTGCCAATCCTTAAATCATGTCATTATTACCTAATGTGTTTTAATATAAAAGATTCTCGGACAATTTTGATTGACAACAGTGCATGTGAAGAATATGAAGCCAAGTACCTTGGTTTTCCAGAAAAAATAGTAAGTATTTGAAACACATATTATTAATATTACACATGTACTGAAAATAACATACTTTTTCCAGAGAGATGTTTTTGCAGAATACCTTGAAAGCATATCTCATCCGAAAGCAAATCAAATGAAACAAACAAGCATTGAAATATTTAAGATGCCGTGGAGAACAACAAACAATTCAACTGATTGCGGAATATTTCTGATGAGACATATGGAAATGTATAAGGGAGAAGATGAGAAGGACTGGAGTTGTGGATTTTCAGACAAGGATAAAATTCAGGCAAAACAGTTGGAAGACTTACGAAGAAAGTATGCTACAAAAATACTTTTGCATGATATTAATGAAGCAAGGGATTTCGTGCAAAAGGATGTGAAGGCTTACTTGGAGCTACCAGGTTCACAAAAAAAAAGCCTCCAGCAAACATCAAAAAAAAGAATCCTTAAAAGGCTTAAGTCAATTTGATAGTCCAGAAATCTTTTGTTCTTTCATGACAATGGTAGCTTAAACTTGTGTAAATTCAACTCAATTGTAGTTTAAACTGTGAAGGAATGCTTTATGTTAATGAATTATCTTAATGGTTTATATAAAAATTTAGATAAAATACATGTGTACAGTGAAGCGGGTGGTTGGTCTTATGATTGTGTTATATTCTGTTAGATTCAAATGCATGTTTAGAGTGAAGCGGGTTTGTGTCTTATGATTGTGTTATATTCTGATAGATCCAAAATGCATGTGTAGAGTCAAAGCAGGCTGTTGTTTCAAATTGATAGTATGACACAAATGATTGTAAGGCAACTACCAAAAAAACACAATAACACAATGATAAAACGAGACAATGACACAATTGATAGTATGACACAAATGAGTGAAGCAGGCTGTTGTGTCTTATGATTGTGTTATGTTTTGATGCAACCAAAATGCCAGATTGATACAAAATGCATGGTTAGAGTGAAGCAGGCTGTTGTGTCATGTAATATTGTGTCATGTGTTGTGTTATCGTATTGTGTCATATGTTATTATGTTAGTTTATTTACATTTTTATTATAATCAAGAAGCAGTCTGTTGTGTCTTATGATTTTGTTGTGTTCTGATTGATACAAAATGCATGATTAGAGTGAAGCAGGCCGTTGTATCTTATGATTGTGTTATATTTGTAATAATATGAAAATGATAAAGGAAAAGACAATGGATTTTTTAAGTAGGCCAATACACAATGGGAAAGATATAGTCCCTGATGACACAAGAGATATACTGTCAAACTTGGACTTTGACACAACAAAGAAAATAATATGACACAATGACCAATGTAATAATGACAATGAAAATAACCAATGACCAATGTAATAATGACACAATGAAAATCATTAATCAATTTCATAACTTCATATAAGTGCAACACATAAGCTGAAATCAAATAAAAAACACATGAGCTAAAATCATATAACTTCAGTAAGTTTCAATGGTTCATAAAAAGACACAATAATATTATGGCACAATAGGATCTACTGCTGACACAATAGGATCTACTGCTGCTGAACTGCTTGAAGCTTGGCCTGTTGAACTACTTGAACTTCTTTTAATACTCTGTATATACAAGCCACAAGTACGCTGAGTGTGACCAGGTTCTTTGCAAAACCCACATTTCCTAAGTTTCTTCCCTGCTAGACTGACAGCTTGACTGATAGCTATTTCGCGAGCTGATTTCAAACGTTTCGGCCTACCTTTGGTCCTTTGCTTAATAGGAACACGAATTTTTACTTCATTTTTTTCTTCCATTCCAGTGATTGATGCAAATCTAGCTTTCCTACTTAGAGGTGGAGCAACCATTTCAACCTCATCAGCCTTGGACTTGTAACTCTTCAAATAATCACAATAACCAGATAATTCATCTTTGTTTGTAACCAATCTGTTTATTATGTAATCATTTGTAGCCTTGATATCACGAACAATAGCTTCAACTTCATACCAATTCTTATCACAACCCTCGGGTATAAACTCAGGTCTGAGTGAACTATTGGGAACAACATCCCTTGTCCAACGCCTAAGCACATACTTCTTTGGATATTCTTTTACATCACTAACCCTAAGAACATAAAATATATGTCTACATATCAAACCAAATTGATCAAACCTATTACAACTACATGATAACGTCATATCTTCAATTCGAATCATAACCTAAAAAGAAACAAACAAAAATATAGAATTAGAAACAGAATAGACAAAGACACAACAAATAGACACGGTAAATAATAAATACAAAACAAAACAATACACATTACAATAACTTAAGTACAAGTATGATCCACTAAAAAATATGACACAATAAAAATTCTTATTTAGACACAATAAGAAACAAAAATGACACAATAATTTACTAACAAAACAATTCATGAAAAAGACACAAATATAATCTTCAAAATACCATAATAACACAATGATTTAACTACAAAGTATAAGACAGTAACAGCTAATATCTATAAATTATAACATAATTAAAAAGACACAATGTAGAAAATATTAATACCTTAAAGTACTCACTACATGGCTGCAAAAAGTCTTTAATTTCGTAGTTTGAAACTCCATTAAGATGCACTACACTAATAGACAAACAATTGTTTAGTGCATCATCAATCTCCAATTGCTGGTCCAAAAAAATTGTTCTTGTGAAAATCTGAGCAGCTTGTTTTTCAAGAATAAAGGCACTCCACAACTCAGGTTCAGTATATCGAGTATCATGGTCATTTTTCCTATGCTCATATCTTTGAGCCTCCATTGCTGACTCGAAATGACCATAAAACTCAACCAAAGTTGAAGTTGGATTGCAAAATTGATTGAAAAAATGATTCTCACTCTCACATCTCGACGTTGTACGCATAAGCCCAGACAACTTCTCATCTTGATAGTAAGCAGGTATCCAATCTTTCCTCAAACCATAAATCTCATGCAACCATGAATGATTACTTAAACCAAAATCAGAAAGAATAATATCCCATTGTTTTTCAAACTCATCAGGAGTAATAGAATCTGTCCATACAATATCTGCCATTCTTTTTTTGAAATCTGTTGTGTTACACAAAACTGATCCTACCTACATAAATATCACATAAAGGAATATTAGACACAACATAAAAAATGATATAGATATAAAACAGTATAAAGACAGAATAACGTAAAAGACAGAATAAGAAAATGACACAATAAGAAAAGACACAATACATAAAAACTGAGATATAAAACAGTATAAACATACAATAACATAAATAAGAAAAAGACACAATAAGCAAAGACACAACAAATATATGACACAATAAGAATAAGGTACAAAAAACACAATTGATTATACTTTTTATACCTTTGCAGTCACCTTGTCCCATATATGCCACATACATAATCTATGTCTGGAATTTGGTAAAACATCAAGGATAGCCCTTTTCATAGCAGCATCTTGGTCGGTAACAATAACTTGAGGTGGAATACCAAAGGTATTAATATATGTCCGCAATAACCATCTATACGCATCAGCAGTTTCAGACCCAAGAATGGCAGCACCAAGAGTAACATTTCTGTTATGGTTGTCTATACCAGTGAAAGGAACAAACACCATATCATACCTATAACAAAACACAACAAAGATAACACAAATATATAAAATAACACAATGAAATATAACACAATGAAATAACACAAATATGAATCATACTTGTTTGATCTATATGTAGCATCAAATCCAACAACATCACCAAACATCATATAATTTGTCTTGGAAACATCATCAGCCCAAAACAAACCACCTAAAGTCCCATCTTCTTTAACAGTGTATTCACAAGTAAAATTTGGCAAGTGCTTCTTCTTATTCAATATAAGTTGAACAATCATATCAGCATCATACTCACCAATATACTTATTTAAATCCCTTTTATAATTCTTGAAATCTGCCTTTGTTGCACCCACTTCAGCATAACCACCCATCAAACTTTTCAGAATATTAAATGCTCTAACTGGACCAATATTTATAGCAGCCAAAGCTTGAATTGCACTCTCTTTCACATGGTCAACCCTTCTTGCAGCAGGTAAAAACATAACATCTTCTTTATGAACGAAAAAATGGTTATGCTGTTCTTTAAAATAATAAATCTCACACTTCCCATCAAGTACACGTAACTTAACATGTGCATCACATCCAATTCGACTAGATGGTTTCCTACGCATCTGTTTACCCTTTTTATTCTTATCATTTAAACTATTAAATGCTCGTCTTTTTTTAAAACCCTGCTTAGAACAAACGAAATACCTCAAAACTCCCTTTGTTTTTCCAATATACTCCGTATGTTTCCTAATTGTGAACCCACTAGAAAGGGCATAAGCTTTGTAAAACGTAAATGCCTCCTCAATAGAATTAAACTTCATTCCAACAACAGGTTTAATTGAGCTATTTGCAGAAGGTATATAAGATACTTTTCCAGAAATTGGTGATACCAGTCGCACACCAACTCCTTTGTAAGTTTCAACATCTACATAAAATAAAAATATAACACAAATAAAAATATGACAAATAAAAAGAAAACATAAGACATTATAATATTACAACACAATGTCATTTGAATAATAAGACACAACAGCTTGTTAAACTACACATACTTAAATTTGACACAATAGAAAAAGACCCAACTACACATCAAACACAGAAAATATGACACAACAACTTGCTATTATATAACATTTGACACAATAGAAAAACATACAATATGACACAATAACCTCCTAACAAATAATATGACTCAAGAACCAGCTTAGATTTGACACAATAGAAAAACATACAATATGACACAACAACCTCCTAACAAATATGACACAAAATATTACAACAAAATGTCAGTTGAATAATATGACACAACAGATTGTTAAAGTACACATAATTATATTTCACACAATAAAAAACAGATAATATGACTCAAGAACCAGCTTATATTTGACACAATAGAAAAAGACACAACATGACATTACAACCTTACATCAAATACCACAAACAGCCTACATATATTACACATCAAACACAAATAATATAACACAACAACTTGCTATTATATAACAATATGACACAATATGACACAACAACAACCTTCTAACAAATATGACACAACTTCCATACATTACACGTAAAATACATATAACAGAATAAAAGGTTATGTATACGTACCACATGGATCTTCCATAGTCGCCATTAATAACAGGTATAAACTCAATTCCAATCCTTCAACGCAGTAAATTTAAAGCTTCAAAATCGAATATTCTTCAACCCAGACAAATTACAACTTCAAAAAACGTATACTCTGTAATCAAAGCTTCAAATCAGAATCGATTTACGTATCTGTTGCTACCAAAATCCCACGAGAGGCTTGAATCGACCAAACAAACAAGATGAAAAACCGATGGAGAGGTTCACGTATCTGATGGAGGCGCTGATATATAATTTTAATTATAAAAACCTATTTTCATTCTTCCAATTATACCCTTCCTTCTAATTTTAACCAAATGCCACTTGTCATCATTAGATTCCTTCTCACACTTTGTACCAAAAAAAAACTTTGTATATGAACCTCTCTCATTATGCTACATCTTAATGTTGAAGAGAGTGATATGGTTTATGGGTTTTTTGTGACCTTTTATTTCAGAATATATTTTTCTTCTCATGTAAATATGTTAAGAATATTGTCTTGTAAACAAAAGCAGGCTTTAGATGCTGCATCTCTAATACAGAAATTTAAAAGTCTTCACAAAGCCCTTACAAACGTCCTTTGCATTTTTTATATAAAAAACCAGTATACCAGACACGTCAAGACTGCTTCGTTCTCAAGGCACACATCGTATAAAAATGAAAAAAAAAACTGAATCTTAAAAATAAATAGTATGAAGTCGAGCTCTAATATTAGAGAGAGGTTGGATTAGCCAGAGACATACTGTGGTTCGTGTAGTTTAAAAAAGGGTTATTGGATTTAAACACCCCCAACTATTGGTCATTGGCCGTTGTCACCTCCAAGTATCACTTTGGCCAATAACACCCCCAACTAAATACTTTGGTGTCCGTATCACCAAAAGTTAACCAAATCACTAACGCCGTTAAGTTTTGCTGACGTGGCACGGTGACGTGTCCTATCTCTGCTTATGTGGCACGGTGATGGCGGCCAATGATCAATAGTTAAGGGTGTTTAAATCCAATAAGGCAATAACCCATTATTTAACTATATTTAACTAAGAATTGACCTGTGTCACGTGATGCGACGACCGGGTTTTAGTTGGTGCATATGTCGTGTCATATTTGTGACTTCGTTACATGCGTTACGTTATTGATTATCTCATGCACGTTCTGGTGTAGTATAATGCCTCGTACCTTGCAATGAAACATGTCAAAGTAATTAAATGCTTCCAGCACCAGCAAGAACAAAAAGGGAGAAAGGGGGTCGCTCTGTCTCGATCCTCTTTTCAAGTGAACTTCCGAGTAAGCGACCTATTTAATAAAATTGATGACTGGGCAGAATTAAGACAACATTTAATCCATAAACACCATAAAAGCGGAAATTTATTTATACCATTATATTGTACAAAAAAATCCTACTTAACAGTGTCATATTGGATCAAGTGTTCATGATGTGCATTGAACATCTACACGAGGGCTGGATATTTTTGTTTTTTTCTTCTTTTTAAACTTTTCTTTCTTTGTATATTCTTTTGTTTTAGTTAGTTTTTTTAATTACTTTGATGGCATTTCGTTGCAAGGTACAAAACATAATATTACACCAGAACGTGCATGAGATAATCAATAACGTAACGCATGTAACAAAGTCACAAATATGACACGACATATGCACCAACTAAAACCCGGTCGTCGCATCACGTGACACAGGTCAATTCTTAGTTACATATAGATAAATAATGGGTTATTGCCTTATTGGATTTAAACACCCTTAACTATTGATCATTGGCCGCCATCACCGTGCCACCTAAGCAGAGATAGGACATGTCACCTTGCCACGTCAGCAAAACTTAACGACGTTAGTGATTTGGTTAACTTTTGGTGATACGGACACCAAAGTATTTAGTTGGGGGTGTTATTGGCCAAAGTGATACTTGGAGGTGACAACGGCCAATGACCAATAGTTGGGGGTGTTTAAATCCAATAACCCTTTAAAAAAAACCCAGTTTGGTTAGTTAATGGCAAAGAAGTTGATCAAAGTTATATTATGGCAATTATGGTTAGTTAGGAATAACACAATGAGGTTGTCAATTGATTGACTAGTGGAGTCGATTGTGGTTTTCTTGTTGGATTGGCTTTAAGTTCGTTATCATTTTGGAATCTATGTGTGGATATATCTCCGTTTTTTAATACGTAACACATTCGACTTTTCATGTAACGTTCGAGACATGAAATATTTATCAACATGCACACACATACGCGAGACACAGATACTACATCATGCGACCCGGTCACATATATGGTTATCTTTTGTTTTGGAAAGCAAAAGTGACAAAAACTTATAAATCTCATTATTTTTATATGACACATGCCAAAGTTCTAGTTTAAATAAAAATCAAAAAGTAAGTTAATATATCATATAGAAACCAAAACAGATTTTACAATAAAGTGACATATAAACGGGTAACAAATTGCACCGCAACCCCCTTTTAAATACCAAAACGAGTCTATTAACAACAAAAGTGTGACATTTAGGGAACGAAATATTACTATGATGCGCTGAACCCAAATGTAGCAAATCCAACGAGATAAAACATGTTGATTTTCTAGATAATATTCCTCATGTTTGCCAATCTTTCTAGATTCAGTCTTTAACGTATTCTAACCCGTAGTAAAATCATTGTCTTTCAGTCCCATCAAAGGGTATACCTCTATAAGGTCCATAGAATCGTGTTTTCTAACGTCTACCAAACACAAAAATATCAACGGTCATAAAAGTCAGAGCTTTTTACAATTAGTCGATATCGACCTAGAACGGGTTAATGTCATACTTGAATGTCAAAGTAACTAAATTTAGGTTGGGCCACGTTATATTATATTATACTTAAACGGGTTCATCATCATCTTCATCCGTACCCGGAAACACCAAAACCACAGTGACAAGTAGCTCCGACACGGCGGCGGCGGTAACAACGAAACATCCTCATCATCATCGTCGTCATCTTTTTCCGATCAGGTTTCATATATAATAGCTTTATTCTCAAACCTTTTACATTTCTTCATAGGGTTGTTCATTTCCTAAATTAGGGCTTTTTGATTCATTCAACTAGTATACATACTATTTGACATTGATTAAATGTGGTTTCAAATGCAATTTTCATTTCTCTGGCTTCATATATATATATATATATATATAAGTTCTTTTTTGATATGATTTAGTTTATGTGTGATGTGTTTCATTTGTAGTTTTGCACCTGTTAGGGCTCAATTGGTTATGAACTTGAACATATAAGTACATTTACCTTGTCATTTGCTAATCTTGAATATAGAACTATAGTTTTTAAACACTTAAACAAACTGCTGGTGTTTTGTGGTTTTTTGCTCATGCTTATTTTTGAAATTAAGAAACGAACAAAAGGAGCGCAAACGGGTCTTTTGACCCAAATTTTCACTCCATTTGACCCTTTGTTCTCTCCAAACCAAATTTGTAAGTTTGCCGTATGACATGTCACTCACTTACCCCACTTGTGACAAAAGTCTCTTTTACGAGTGACGTATGAAAAATAAGTTTTTAGATTTGTTTAGATGAAAGTTTGTGTTAAGAGGACCTGTTTATAGTTTAATCTATAACTAAGCTATTACATTTGAATGCAAATCACTTTTCACTTATTATCATGACCTTTATTTCAGTTCTACGAAGCTCATACATTTGATTAGTTTTTCGTTATTTTATTTAACTGATGTTGATATAGTTAAACTAAACTGTTATTGTTGGCCTAGAATTGTATATCACGCACGAAAACACAATGCTATTTTGTGCAAACTTGCATGACTCTTTTCAATATTATTGTGAACGAAACCCATTCATAAAACTCAATAATTCAATATAATGACCCTATTTATACTATACAAGAGTTGTTCATCACGTCTCTTAACCTGATATGTTTAAATCCTTCTTTTGATTTATAGGAGTATTTTCTCATCTTCACATGGCATTTGTAAATTTTCATGGACTTCAATCTTTGAAAATTTCTTCGCGGGAATGCATCTTGAACCCTGGAAGTGGGTCCGCGCAAAGTGGTACATTTAACAATAGACGTTGTAAAATCAAAGCTTGCATTAAAAAACCTGATCAAGATATTCATCTTGAATCTAAGGTACTTTATTTCTAAACCTTGTACTTGTTGTTTTCATTAGTTTCGTTGAAATTTCAAATAAAAACATAATAATGTTGTGAATGATCGTGCATTCAGATCGCATATGTTATCTCTTAATGCTTTGACATGATTTAGCTTTCAGCCTTCAGCACTACAATTAAGATGCATCTCCTCACTCATAAATAATGAACTTAACCAATTTTGGTCTATGTTAAAGTCTTTCTATAAATGATTTAAAATGTTTCATGTAGTAAACATTCTTTGGGTTACTTCTTGTTTGTCCCGTTCCATTTTTTTGCTAGAACCAAATAGAAACAAAAAGACTTTAATTACCAATACGGACCATCACCTATAGTGTAATGCTACTTTATAACATTTGCCCTTTTAAAATTCTCATAGAGGCACATGTTACACAAAAGAGTTCTTCGCTTTTTACTTTTCTGTTACTTTGTCGTGTGATAGTTCTTTTCTTTTGGCTTTTGATGGTAAACTGGACCAAGCTGAGGTATTAAACTTATTTTTTAATATGATGTGACAGTCAACTAGCTTAAAGATCTTAACAGCTGCGTTTCCTTGGTATTTATTGAAATTTTTCAAAAACAAATTTCAGATACATTCGATATTGGACAGTGTGAAATGGGATGAAAAGGGTTTGGCTGTGGCCATAGCTCAAAATGTTGACTCAGGAGCAATATTAATGCAAGGATTTGCCAACAGGGATGCACTTGCAACCACGATTAATTCCAAAAAAGCAACTTTTTATAGTAGATCAAGATCAACATTGTGGACAAAAGGAGAAACCTCTTCTAATTTCATTAATGTTCATGATATTTTCCTTGATTGCGACCGTGATTCTGTAAGTTCGTTCATGCTTAAACTATTCCCTTGAACCCATATAAAAGATAACATTTTTCCTTTTTTAGTTAAGTTTTTTAATACATTATTAGTGAGTCCATGAGCTTGTATGCATTTAAATACATTTAGGACGACTGTATGCCCATGTGCCCATTTAGCATTACCCCCAAACCGACTCATTGGTGTGTAAATGTCAAATGGGTAAAAATTGCCGTTTCTCATATCGATTTTGGACTACTAGATTCTTTCATTTCTCTTTTTTAAGCATATATTGTTTCATAGATAGTGGCAACCGGGAAGTAGGCCAAGCGCCCAAGCCGCCAAGTAAAATATTCCAATATTCATGAGACGGGAGTGACATTGTTTCGCAGCTATCATGTGCTCATTTAAAAAAAATAACTGAAATGTTAGCATTTGTCCAGATCATATACCTTGGAAAGCCTGATGGCCCTACTTGTCACACTGGATCCGAGACTTGCTATTACACCTCCATATTTGATTCTCTAAATACGCCAGAGGTGCACATTACTCGTCCTCGATCCAAATTTATTATTATTCTTTTCATTTTTTATATTTTATGTATGTACACGTCTAATCATGGAACCATTTGAACTTTTCTTTTATTTCAAGGTTAAAGAAAATAATCTCGCATTGACCACATTGTACTCACTGGAATCAACACTTGCCAAAAGAAAAGAAGAATTGTCAGCCCCTGAACAAGGCAAACCTTCATGGACGAAACGTTTATTGCTTGACGATAAGTTATTGTGCTCAAAGATCCGGTATGTTGATGTCATGTTTTTTGTTTTCATTCTGCATTTCAACCCAACGTTTATTGGTTAAGTTTCATCTCCAGCCAGTCAAATGAGTAATTAAAAAAATGAAGCATATGGGTCAAAAGGCGCACAATTCATAACATGTTTCTTTAATGCTTATGAATGAGTGGATTTGAGCCATGTTTTATCTGTAACGAGTCAGATGGGTATGATAGAAAGAATAACATAAAAAATGGGTCAAAGATGATGGAAGTCAACCTGTTGTAGCTCACACTCGTTACCAAGACCCGTCTCATTTTGACATCTATTGTTTCATATAATCAAGGTTTTGAGTTCTAAGTGTGTTTTTTTCCCTTCAGTGAAGAAGCAGACGAGTTCTGTAGAACACTTGAAGAGAGTGAAGACGAATCAAGAACTTTATCAGAAATGGCAGACGTGTTGTATCATGAAATGGTTTTGTTAATTCGCAGAGGATTAAAATTTGAAGATGTTCTTGAGGTTCTTAGATGCAGGTTTACTCAGTCAGGCATTGAGGAAAAAAACAGTCGCAAAGCGAAAAGCGTCAAGTGAATATACTCACTCGGGTATTTCGAAGTTAATTGATTGAAATTGTGTTCTATTCAAGCAATCCTTTTTTTTTAGTTGTTTTTTATAATGTGTATCACTGAATTTCTGTTATATGACATTTGTTTTGAAAAAAAAAGGCAGATGGATTTTATTCCAAATCATTCAAAAATAACTTCTATGTAACTATTACATGTTTTTAGAACAACGCTTGATACAACTGAAAGACTGTTGTACTCGATGTGACAACCTTGGTTTTTGAGGATCAGTTGTTCTCCCTCGCTTATTGTTATTGGAAATTGGTTTCATCATACCGTAGACTTATTGTTGAGGCTCTCCAGAAGGATATGCAACAATGTGATGATGAGTAAACTCAAATGGTTAAACACAAATCGAGTAGACGCAATCTTCAAAATAATTGGCACGTCACATTCTCCCACCGCTAAAATGTACATGTATTTTATCATTGCATCATTATGCATCCGTGACAACACCCTGCGATGTGATATTGTCTTCGCTTTCGCATCCTTGGCTTAAAGGACACTCATATGTGTTTGATATCTAATGCAACCTTGCATCACCCTAAACACTTCCGATTTGACCCTTCCCTTAGTAGGTCCATTACTCATTCTAGCAATCCATTTGTTCTAAGTCTCTAACTTGCAACAAGTTTTTCCCCACAATTCGTGGACCTATCCACCAGTCGAAACATCGGCTTCAACACACCATCTTGACTTTACGACTTTTGCCAACAAACCAATTTGAACATGACCGACGGATCCCTCCCTCGGATTTTGGCAACTAGCTTGAACAAAACACACGGTTTCATATGACTTCATGTTACCTTGACACTTCCGGATCATATATCTTTGTCCGCTAGCTTTTCAAATAAAGTTCGAATAAAAGTTCACATTAACCGATTCAAATAAGCTTATTTGAATTCGAATCGAATTGAACTCAAAGAAAATAAAATAAAATTCTAAAATTTTAACAATAAAAGTCATATATCATTAAGAAATAAATACCAAGAGAAAGAAATTATGAAAATACATAGCCTTGCACAAAAAACCGGTTTCGGTTATAGTGTACCGGAACTGGAACCGATGTACCTGAACCGTAAGGTACACATGGGTTCCGGTTCCTCTAAGTGGAACCGTACCCGAAACCGGTTCCACCTCAACCCGGTCAAAACCTGGACCCGACCCTACCCGGAGCTGAAAAAAAAACCCGGTTAAACCGGTCAAATACCCGATCATACCCAGAATCGGACCCGACCCTACCCGGTTATTGACTTTGTTGACCAAAACTAGACCTGGTTTCTACCCGGAACCGGTTTTTTAAAAAAAACCCGATTTGTGAATGACTAAAAATACAATCAAAACAACATGAGACCTTGGTCTGTACTCTGTAGTCAATTGGTCCATAAAACCCCACTTAGAAACATTAAAAAATTTTAAACTTATATACTATAACATTACTATATATAATTTTTCATCATATTTTGGACTAATCTTCCCTCTTATAATAAACTAGGTTTAACACCCGTGTGTTACACACGGGTTAAGTAATAATATTTATAAAAAATATTATAACCATTATGTTTAAAGATTTATAAATATTTATTAAGAATTTATATCCATCAACTTATGCATGGTGAAAAACTCAACTTAGTTTTCCCTCTCAAGTTTCCTTTTATTAAAAAAAAATTCCCCCCAAAGTATAACCCCTAAAACCTTTATTTATTAGATAGATTGCTAACCTAACTCCTCACATTAAGCCACTTGTGACCATCACATTCATCCTTATTTTTGAAAACATGGAAATTTTTAGAAACATGTAATTCAACATTTTTAATGTAATCATACTTTTAATTATGAGTATACTTTCATCATTGTCAATTTTTTTATGTTAATATATATTTATTAAATTCTTTTTTTATTCTTATAATATACGTCTAATTATGTATCTTTATTATATTTTATATATTAAAACATATAAATAAATTATAACGTTAAACCCCGTGGGTACTGGGTACCCACGGGTTCTAACCAAGTAACTAATAAGAGAGTAATAAAACAATTCAAATTTCCAAGTGAAAAAATCGAACATTAAAACTACCGGATTAAATTCAAATTTCTTAGAACATATAACCGAATAAAATCACATCTTCATATTTTTATTAAATATTACAAGAGCAGTTAAAAAACAGTTACATCTATCATTTTTCCACATCCACATTTCATTCAAACAACAACAATCTACATACATTTGCACTTCATCTTCAACTCAATCCAAACAACAACGTACAATGCCTCAAGTTTCAATCTTACACACCGTTTTCGGCGTTTTCGGTACGTTTTTCTCCTTCACTTCAATCCCGCAACACTCACACACTTCATACCATTTCACTAACTTCATCCTTTGTCCTAAAAAACAACAGGAAACGCCACCGGACTCTTTCTCTTCCTCGCTCCAACGTACTGTTTGTTTACTGTTCAGTTTACCTGTCACTTTATTGTAAAAAACTGGTCTGTTTGTATTTTTAATATGTTGTTTTATTTTTCAACTTTACTTGCAGGATCACATTTCACAGGATTATTACAAACAAATCGACAGAGGAATTCTCCGGTGTTCCGTATGTAATGACGTTACTCAACTGTCTTCTCTCTGCGTGGTACGGGTTACCCTTCGTCTCCGAAAACAACACGTTGGTGACGATTATTAACGGTGTTGGAACCGTGATTGAGGGTTTTTATGTTTTGGTTTTTGTTATGTATGCAACTAAGAAGGAAAAAATGAAGGTTGCTTGGTTGGTTGTGTTTGTTGTTGTCGCGTTCTCGACTGTGGCTTTAGTTTCGATTTTTGCTCTTGTTGGTGAGACGCGACGATGCTTCTGTGGGTTTGCTGCTGCGGTGTTCTCGGTTATTATGTATGCGTCGCCTCTCTCGATCGTGGTAAGTCTATAATTTGTTTTTTTATCGGATCAAATTTTTATGATCGTTTAAGTTTGACTTTTGTTGACTTTTGACTACTGGCAGAGGACTGTGATCACTACAAAGAGTGTAGAATTCATGCCATTTTTTCTGTCATTATTTGTTTTCTTGTGTGGCACTTCTTGGTTTATATTTGGTCTGCTTGGAAATGATCCTTTTCTCTATGTAAGCCCCTCATCTTTCCCTTTATTACAAATTACACCCTTGTACTTTTCTATTGTTTTAATTTATTTGAAATCATATTCTAGGTGTGTAACGGGTTTGGAAGCGTATTGGGTGCGTTACAATTGATTCTATACGCGATATACAAAGACAACCCGGGAGAGAAGGATGAGAAGCAAGCGGTGGATAAGGGTGGCTCAGCCATTGAGACGGGGTTGGTTGGTGAGAACCAACACCCGGAAGAAGGCTAGTTGTGATGATGATACCTTCATAGGAAAATAATTAGGTGTAGGCTTATCTTATCTCTGAATCGTACTTGTTTAAATGTTTTAACGTGTTAAAAAACGTCTCTAGTCTAGTTCTTGTTATGTTGTTCAAATGGTCGCTTTTACGGCACTATAAACACCGCGGAATAATGTATGTGTGGTTTGGTAGTAAATCTTGCTAACTATTGTAAACTTAACAAAACTTATGAAAGCCATTAAACTTATTATGATATTATCCATAGTTTTGTTGTCATGAAAAAAAGGTTTAATGTACTTTCACAAACACATTATAAAGCTTGTCACGCAAAGTTAACTATAGACTTGTGTTATATTACTTGTATAAGCTTTAACATATCAAAATTTTATTAACATTTAAGTCAATCGAAGGGGCCTGTCACCTCCTGCCTCGTAACACAGACCGATCCGCAACAGTAAAGTTCACTCTCATTACTGAAATATTTCATGTGCGATTTGATTTTTCTAATTATGGTTCGTTAGATCCGTTTTTCTTCTGACTGATAGACCGCAAGCGTCCTTAATGATCACGGCCTTTGTACAAAAAATAGCAAAAGTGTATGCCAATGAGAACTGAAATACAAATGGCCAAAGTGCACACTACTGTTTACAATGTTCTTAATAAAATAACCAACCACATTGTGCCTGTTGGGATTTGGAACTTACAATCACCTAACCACGTAGAGACGCACGAGGGACTGGGGGTAAACCAAGTTCGTCGTCAATCTGTAAATGATCAAAGATCAGTTGTACTGGATAACAAAGTCAATACATGTCGGGTCAGGTAAAATATGACTCGTAAAAAAAACTCACATGACTGTTAACTTTTCGGGCTGGTATTGCATGGCCACTGGGTGCAGAAGGCAAGTTGAGTTCATCAATGTAATCAGGTTCGTTATCGGGTTGAAGATATGAAGGCACACCTTCACCTTCTGTTTCTAGGCCCATATCTAACTCAAGAGCATCAAGTTCTGCATTTTGGGTCACAAAGTATGTTAATTAGATTAGAAAAAACATCATGTCAACACATTAATAAAAGCCTGAACCATGAAACACTTTTTCCTCCCAATTTTCGAAATTTTTTGCATGTTTTTATTACTTTAGCTTTTAGATATAAGATACGAAATCTTCGTTTGTTTATCACCAATTCAACACAAAAAAATCATTAAAAACAAAATTAATAACTACACCGACTTTATTCATAAAAGAACAAAAATATGAAGTAAAAAAAGTGTGAAAACTGGGAATGAACATTACAAAAAAGTTCTTAGATAACTAAAACAAGGGAAAAATGAGTAAAATAAACTATTCATAGATCACTTTGGGACAATGTTTTTCTATGTTTTCCAAATTTATAACTTGCCCACCGATAATTGCTACTCCAAATACAAACAGACTTCGATTTTGGTTGATAAGTGTTGTTTGTTTTCGCCTTGGCGAAAGCCGTTTAGAAGTAGTTGATAGATGATAGATACAAAGGAAAAAAAACGAAAATAATGTGGCTAAAGTATAATGGTAAGTTTTACACTTACCGCCCATGAGATCTTCTTCATCAATGTCATCAGGCACATTGTAGTTTCTACCAAGAGACTCTTGTATTTCATTGCTAACTTCCATCAAGTCTATCATGTCATCTTGCAAATTCTTCACATGAATAAACAAAACGATTCAAATTTAGTGAATACCGAATGACAGACAATAGAGGTAGTAAGATGTGCAGGTGAGTAACAGGTCAAAACAAAACAATATACTAACATCAATTTCTTGAATCTTTACGGTCTTCATCATTCCTTTCAGCTCTTTGTTCGCTGATTTCAGAGCTGACATCTGGAAGATACAAAGTTGATCAGCGACAAGAGTATGAAGTTATGGTTCACAGTTCACACATATTCAAGAAAAATTAAGGATTATCTGTCTTAGAAAAAAAAAATGCAAAGCTATGGTTCACACATATTCAAGAAAAACCGGACCCTGGAAATAGATGCGGGTCCAGTACCTCATGGAGGTAAGCAGCAACTTCCGAACAGAGGACAAAAAAAGCTCCACCCCGCATGCTTTGAACTATTTCCCACATGGCACTACCAACAAAACCAATAGGTGAAAAATGAAACCCTAACTGCTTATAACATTAAGATATGACACTACAACCCTCAACGCACGATATTTTGAACACACAACTGCCTATCCATGGTAAAAAAAAGGTAGAGATAATAAAAATGTGTGCTTTGGAACTGAATATGCGATATTGAATAATCATAAATGGCTCTAACAATAAGTGTTGCATGAGATAGTGTTTGGATGTGCTTATGTTGTTTCAAGTTGAAATACCTACATAAACTTTTTCGGAACTAAAATATATTTTTGAAAGAAAACATTTTAATAGATTGTTCTAGCATTCAAATTTAGAAACTAGAATATCAACAATAGAAATATTTTTTTACAAAATACTTGTACAAAGAAAAATACTGTATATTTATAATAGTGTTATGCATAATGATAATAAGTATTGCAACATCTAGTGGTCCAAATCTGATCACTTAACCCCTAAATAATCAAGATCACCAAAACCAAAATCACTTTATCAAACACCAAATAATCATGAAACATACCGTTTGTTGAGCATCTTTTATGCCCTCTGAAGCAAATGCAACTTGATCTAGATTGAAAGTTTGGTTGTACAGCATGTCACGCTGTCCTTCATACCTGACAAGTAGGATTAAATGTTGTAGTTGTCATCAAAAAGTTGGGTATACATAAATTCTTCATATATGCTCCATAAACATCTTAAACTATTCATAATGAAAATCGTACTTTTCTAATTCTTCAAGTAATCTTTTAAGCCAACTTTGCAATGTCACCAGGCTGCAAATGCAGTATTTGGGTTCATGTGCTTAAAATCTTCAAAAATCATTATAATTGTGTGATATTACTGATAACGAGAACATATTTACATGCATACATACATACATACACACACACAATTTATTAGCTTACATTCTTTTCTGCTTGAGAACTCTCATCGCCCGAGCTTTGACAGCTTCTTGAGCTGGACCAGGGCGGGTTCTTTTGATCTGCTCTTTATACTTAGCAAGCTCCCCATCAAGTCGCTTGATTTTTTCATCTACTGACTCGCCTCTTTTGTTGATCTAAACAAGAACCAAAAAGTAATCAAACAACTATTTATATATTCGAAAAGATGACTTCAAGTTACTCGAAAGCAATGATAAAAGCTACAGCCACCTAATCAAATGAAGAAAACGATACTACTGTTTTGTAACTAATCCAATCATCAACCGAGAGATCTCTTACAAACCTACGATTTATGTTAAATCACCTTCAATAGTGTTTCCATTAAGCTTTCATTACACATTAAACTGATATAATCCAAAACTTAAGACAAAAACATAATAGCAAGTTTTCTCAAAATCACATTCAATTCTTGATGCTATAAACCCTATCGTTAGGTTATCTATAGAAAAACGCTGCTTACCTAGAACTAATATTTACTACTGAGCTCAAGTTACTACTTAGATACTTTCTAGGCGTTCATAACTATTGTCATGCCTCATTATATCAACACATTTTGGGCGCATTGGCTGTGAATGAGCTCAAGTTACGCTTGCTTGCGTGACAGCAATTGATCTCCTATAATGTTTTCACCCGCGCAACCAAAAACACAGCTCACTATGAGCAAAGCCGACAATATTGGATACACTCTTAGTCTTAATAAAACAGAAATGGATACAATTAACCACAATAAACAACATATACAACACATTAACATTCAAATTGAGCTCTGGAATGAACTAAAACGAAAATACAACAATCGAAACCAAAGCAATCAAATCGACGAAATGAAGTACATGAGTGAAGAGAAACGATACCCGATCTGAGGCTTCATTGAGCGAAGGAGGAGGTGTTTTGTCCTTTTTAACACCAAACACTTTTTTCATCTCTTTTACTTCAAATTTAACCTGTTTCTAGGGTTTTATTGACTTAGATCAAATCCAAAGGATGCAAAATAGTTGTGTATGATGATAACAATGACAGATCTGCTTCGCTATATTTAATCCGAAGCTTCAAACCCTAATTTCTTCAGTTGAATCGTGAAATGTAAATGGATGTGAATTTGAAATAAAATGTTTTCAATTTTTCATGAACGTTGCTTTGATAAATTTTGGTTTATTGCAATCTGCACCCATCATGTTTTTTTTTTTTTTTTTTTTGCTTTTCTAGCCCTATGTTTCTTTTTTTAGATATATCTCGTTTCATATTCAACACGTTTGCCTTTTAAAAATATTACCGTATGCACATAGACAAGCCGTGTAAGACCATCTGTGATGGTGTTGCGGCACACAATTCATCATCTGATAATTCAACTTATTTTTGGTAAAACACAAAAGATAGACGTGCACACTTTTAAGAAGATAAAAAAGAGAAGAAGAAATGTGGGCTATCGTTAAATGAAATGAAATTATAAGGTGTGAAAATACTGAATGTTACTTAAGAAAAGCACGGATACGCGAGAGATGTGTGACACCTAGCCAAAATGCACATATGTGTGACATGTAGCCAAAATGCACATGTGGCTAAGAAGAAACATCATTTGTGCCACATTTTATTTAACAAAGCTAAAAAATGATGAAATCCATGTATACATTCTAAACAATTTATGTGATAAATAATATAGTTACATAGCTTTCAACACATTATTAGTTATAACTACTAACTACCCATGTTAAAGTTGTTGGTAACTCATACAAACACATCATGTCCGACTAGACGTGAGCATCTCGTGGGATGACACAAGAAAAACAAGGAACCGGACCGACTCAACCTTGACCCATGAACAACCCTGGCTCGGACTCAACTTCTATCACTATGTCAAATGTTATGCGTATATTTTTAACGATCAGAAACCAGATATGATAACAAAGGAATCAAAGAGTCTGAAACAACCTGGGTTCGAAAACCCGAGCTCAATAATACTCATCTATATAAGACGAGTTCAATACAATGGGTTGCCATACGACATGCATAGGGAGTTGCAGGACAACATGTATAAATAATGAACGGGGTGTCGGGCATGACACCTGGCCCGACACACCTACCTCGAATAAACTAGTTTGGTATAAATAAATGGCTTGTGAATTGACAATATTACGCTTGTAGGCCTAGTTGCTTTCTTGTTTTTCCAACAAATAAGTCTTTTGATTTAAGCATACCAGGGATCCGCCCGATGACTGTTACACACCGTACTTGTACCAAAGCCTCTCGCCTCCCCAAAGACACGATCGCCATTGGTTGGGCAGGAGTGTATTTGACCATTTTACCCTCATCACCTCCTTCTATCAACAACTTCAAATTGTTAGCAACCACCAAAGCATGCCTATGTGCTAAATATCCTTGTTTGAGTTCCTGCAGAATTAAACATTGTGTCATTTAGCACAACCAACACATTCATAAGGAAATGTGAGAAAAATGCCAATGTACCACCTCTATACTAGATAAAAGCAAAACAAAAATGACTTTTTTGTACCAAAAAACATAAAAAAGAATGAATAAATGGGTCAACTTACAGGAACATCAGTAACATCTCCAATCGCAAATATATTAGCAAAACCCTTGACTCGTAAATTTGCATCAACCATTAACCGCCCAGAACCATCCAAACAATCCTTGAGAATTGTCTTTGTGAGCCATGATGAACCAATAGGTTCACTTGTGCATTTGAAGTGACACTCAGCCGCAATAGCTTCACCACCGGATGTTAAATAAGTACCATCTGAACTGGAGTCAAAGTCAACAGATTGACCTAATATGACCTCAACCTTTCTAGTGGTTAACCAATCAAGAGCCTTTTTACCAGCCGTTTCACCAAGAAACTCTAGTAATCTTGAACCGCGGTGAACCAGCCTTATCTTTTTGCCTGGAAAGTCAGCTACAATTTCACCCGCAAGTTCCACACCAGTTGGCCCTCCTCCAACTATTAGTATTGAATCAGAAGATTTGATCTTTTCATAATCTGCAGAATAAAAAGAAAACACTGTTTATAACGCACTTTTTGCCTAAAAATGCCGGCTTTTGTCTGTAATTAGTTTGTCAAAACAACTACCAAGATCATAATATGAGAGTTTATGCAACAAAATATACTTTGGGAAATTCTTGACAATTCGACCTGTTTCCTATTAAGCTAAAATTTTATTTTACCATTTTGACCCGATACAGATTGAACCATTATAAGTAAATGGGTCAAAAATGCCACTTCCACGTCTCTACTCAGATTGAAATGTACCTCTTCTGTAAGTGAAGCAAATTACCAAGTGCTTTTCAAGCACAATTTCGTTACTTTACCTGCCTCAAACTGCCTGAGCCTCTCACTTTTAGTCACATGACGGTTACCCATGTGACCTGTGGCAATCACAAGATAATCAAATGCAATCTGGCGGCCTTCGGTGGTTGAAACTTGGTTGTCTTCATCAATATCAATGGCATCAGATGTAAATATACTTGCTCCGGGAAGATATTCATGGTGGTTAATCACTGATCTTTTCGCAAATGTTGGTTCAACCATTGACCTCAAGTTTGCCCATGTGATCTCAAGATACTCTTTCCTAAACAAAAATTTATATGTATCATACCTATTACATAGTTACATATATACACACACACAGAAGATGTTCAAGACAACCAATTTTAAGTAAGAACAACGAAAAACTTATGACTATTGCTTTAGACGTGACACATAAGACCATGGTTGTTGAAGTGAGGGCCCCTATCTCAAGGCGCAAAGGGTGAGCCTTGGGCCTAGGCGCTTGAAAAAGTGAGGCCCGAGGGCTTTTAATAACGTAGCATGTCATAAGACAATTAACCGCCCCCTCCCTCTCTCCCTAACTACACTACTACTAATCATCTTTCATACATCACATACAAGTGCTTACACGTTTCACTCATTTCTACACGTAAAAACTTGGTTATGTATTGAACATGCCCTACACACATATATAACAACTCTAACAGAATATTTGAGCTTTTATGCGGCCGAGTGGGGCCGCTGCCCTCCTATTTTTTCGCCAGTAGTGTAAATTTTAAGTCTGATAACTTAAAATACTAGCATCCACCCCCTACTTTTATATCAATTATATAAATAGCCAAGCTCAATCGCAAAACTAGCAACTCGATTAAACCTGTTAGATTTGCATTTTTCTTCTATGATCATTTATCATCTCACATAACCGTTTACATATTAAAAACTACGTGTATCAAATATACATTAGAGATCAAATATATTAAATTTATATATACATCAATGACGCAAATTTTAATTGAATTAGAACGTACACGATGGATCAATAAAACACATGAAGGATCTGAAACTTACGAATCAATTAGAGTGAAATCGAAATGGCGATGTTTTTGTAGGGTTTTGCAAAGAAGTGAACCGGCGATGCCGCCACCAACCACCACAACTCTCTTCTTCTGCTCCGATCCCATTATTATTAGTATACACACTTCACTGCTACAATAGATGATGATTGTAAAACCCTAGATCAATTGAAATGGAGATGATTATGATGATGAAATTTGTACGGATAAAAAGTAGTTGTGAAAATGACGCTGGATTGTTGGACGCACACATTCGATCACTTTTTTGAGTTTGACTTGCAACGTTAGTTAAAGTTAGTTAGTTAATGGATGGTCCTTGTACTAAGTTTATTTTACAACTTTAGTCCTTTAACTTTAGCAAGGTTTTTAAAATGGATGGACGTTAGCTTTCTCTTTTACGGCACTGGGAGCACGGATGAGTTTGACGAGTATAACGAGAACACCGGGCCTTGTCCAGCCGTAAACGAACTGAACCAAATGAGGCTCCATTCATGTTCGTTTGTTAAGGTATTAACAAACTAACGAACGGTTCACGAACACATAACTAAACGAAGGTTAATGTTTGTGTTCGCTTGTTAAGGAATTTAAGATGTTCGTGTTTGTTTGTGTTTATTTTTTAAATTTGTAAACAAACTTAAACAAAAACAAACATATATTAGCTTAAATAAAAAAAATCATTGTTAATACAAAAAATAAGATATAACAATAATAAAGTACTTAACAAACTATCATAACAATATATAGTTATACAAAAAAACTTGAAGATATTTAAGTTCCCAAGTTCTTCATACTTAACAATATATTCTCATAAAATAATTAACAGGTTAGCATAACAATATATAATCAACGAACACATTATTGAACGTTAACAAACACAAATAAACGAACACTGACTTTGTTTGTATTCATTTGTTTATCTTAACAAATAAAATTTCTTGTTTGTGTTCGTTTGTTTATTAAAGAAGCGAACGTAAACGAACTTCCTACCAAACGTTTAGTTCGTTTACGGCCCTACAAACAGCAAAAACATATGAAAGTATACCTCAAACATGCCAACAAACATCAAACGATTTTATCTTAACAATTGATAATATTCAATTGCAATTAACGATTCATCATAAATGTCTGGTTTGTTACAAGTTTTGATTTGAGTATTGGGTTTTATTGACGACGAAGACAGTGGCAGCACCGAGCCTAACAGTGGTAGTGGTTGCACTGAGCCCAAAAAAGATGGTGCATTGTGCGTGTACCCGACCCAATGCCCCTCTTTTCAGTGGTAGTCAACTCGCCTATCGGTAGTTGGCGCTGATAAAATAGATGTTGATTTGTGTTCATTGAATGAAAGGGAGCCGAAAACGCGTGGAAGGTAGATGCAACCAAACAAAATCTGTAATGTCATTTCAATACAAGCCATTGAACCAAACACCCCTCTTATATTTGTCTCATAGTTCACAACCATAAAAGCATTGGCAGTATATGTTACCAGAACATATATGGAATTGAACCAACCAATCCCAGTTAGTATTCCCAAATGCGCAAACTCAACTTATTTCCGCTGCTGTCAACAAAAGGCGGAGCTTGGTGTCTTATCTGGTTGAAGAGCAGGATCAACAAATTTTTACTGAAGATGAGGAGAGAAAACCTCCATAACTTCTTTGTAAACAGGTTTCTTGAAATCCACAGCCTGTACGTAAAATGATAGTCAGGTAAAATGGAAGACGTAGAATTTTCGACCAATGGGTATATAAGTAATTGAGTTGAATTCATTTACTTTTGCTCTAATGAGGGCAAATTAAAAATCTAACTAACATGAAATGTGTACAGAGGTCAAATGGGTCGAAAGTCAGCTAAAGTGTAGTGGAAATGGAAGAGATGCTCAAACACTATGACACTATGTTACCCATTATGGAAAAAAATAAATAAATAACAAGTGTTTGCGGGCCGGCGTGATCCAACCCATATTGACCCACACAGTTAGATACTTCTATAAAACGGAAACGAAGGGGAGAGAAAAGTGCACTCACACGCTCAACCACTTGTTCGGGTGACATCCAAGACCACTCTCCAAATTCAGCTTTCTCTGTGCCATCACCCAAGAGATTAATTTCTTCATCTTTTCCAGTGAACTTAAACAAGAACCTGTTGTATGTTGAGAAGATTATATATAAGAAACTGAATACAAATACAAAACCAACAAAAAATAACTGCTTTTTGGTTATTTGAAATATGATTGACTCACCATTTTTGTGCTTGACCTTTCCAGTCAGAACCCCATTGGCGTTTAAGCTTTTCCCTGACATGTGGAGGGAAATCATAGGTCAACCAGTGTGGGGCCTGCAAAATGATAAATGTTCAAGAATTGAAGATGGCAACATGTGGCATGAAACTGGATTTGGTTAAGTTCTATTTGTAAAGAGTCAAACAGGTAAAAAGAGTTAACTAAAAAAGAAAGATGCCAAAAGTTGTTAAAAGTTAAATTTAAAGGCACAAACCTCTTATTGTTTTAGGGGTGATGTATAAGGAGGCCACCAAACTATTAAATTCTTTTTGTCAAGACCAACCAACTATTGAAACCACTTTATAAGCTACCCAAATATGTTTCCGGTTTTGTTTATTTATACCAAATGTGGCAACAAACCTTAAAATTTTGAAGAAACAACAATACCTTTGTCACCTTTCAATTACAATAAAGTGAAAATGATCAAACTGCCAAAAAACTGAAAAAAATTTACGCCACTCTACATGTTTTTCAGATATAAAACCAATGAGGTTAGATGTATACTTGGGAGGTCTAAAAAGTAGCTTCAATAGTTGGGTAGTCATAATGAAACAAGTTGAATAGAAGGATAGACCCCTACCCTTGACCGTACTCGTATCAAAGTTTATTGTTTGACCTGTTACCCACCTGTCTGACCCGCCCATTTTAACGAGAGGTATGAATACTTTATAAGGTTTTTAGTTTCAAGTTATTAACAATTCCCAACAGGAGTTTGATTTGAAAAAGGGGGTTATTAGGTCAGTCTATTAATTTGGGTTTGAGGTGTAACAAATTACTGGAAACAAATGCCTTGTATCATCATTACTAAGAAACTGATGATATTAGCAATTGATATGACTCTACAAAATGACTTCGTTGATCTTTAGTCTTTACTGATAATTGTTCTAGCTTTAAATATTTGATAAATCATCAAGCATTTTGCTTTCAATCATGAGTCAATTGAGGCTGATCTTTGACTGTTTCTCCTTTGGGGATTATTTCAGTTAGCAAAAAACTAAAATGTAACAATGCAGCTAGATTTGGGTACTTAAGACGTTAAGATACAAACCTCCATAAGAATTTCTGCAGACGTAACACCTGTTTCTTCTCTTAGTTCCCTTATAGCTGCAGCTCTTGGATCTTCACCTTCATCAACACCGCCCTGTTTCACAAATAATTTAAAGTATTTCCTTCAATCCAATACATCATAATCATGATTCCCATTTTCTGATCAATTAACATCATACGAAACAACTAACAAGTTCGGAGAATTAGGTAAGATGTTATGATAACCACTTTTAATCCAAAAAACCACGGTTAAGACTTATATAGTAACATACTCATATATGTGTTCATCGTCCAATTCAGCTGGTATTGACGAAATTTCAGGCTGAACCGCTTACTACAATTTTGATAAATGACAAACGAAACCATACACGTTGGTGGTTAAACCATTTTTTTCATACTTACTTACAGTTGGAAATAGAAGGCAAACGAGAAACAGAGCAATGTTTAGATCTCAAACCGGCAAAACCAGACCAGCTTCGGTTAAACGATTTGGTTCAGTTTCAACTACATGCTCCTATCATATGCACAATTAACTTAACCCTAAAACATGATCCTATCATAAACATGTATCAAAATACTACTACTAGTCATGCTAATTAATTGAAAATTGAAACACACATCATTTCAATTTTCAAACCAATGAACCCTAAACATTATATTATTAAAATTTACCTGAGGCATCTGCCATGAATCAGGTATATCAAGCCTCGATGCTGAAAAAACCTGCAACAATTCGTTACGTGTGATGAATAAGCTGAAACAAATCGTAATGAGTTTGAATATAGAAGAAAAAATGACCTTTTTGGAGGAATTGATGAGACAAATACCGACGTTTCTTCTGTATCCAGGCGGTGGAGCTTCCATTGTTGATGATGGTGACGGTGAAGCGGAGGTTGAAACCAGACGGTGGCGATTGGGAGTGAATTTGAGAGATTTGGGGAGGAAGATAATGGGATTTGGTAGCAATTGGGGGTTACAAAATCGGCATATTGCCATTAAAGCTTTTACAAGAAGATTGATTGGTATGGAAAAGATGGGCCTAACATTTTTTTTTCTTTTTTTTCTTTCTTCCAAAACACAAAGTTATAACGTAATTAGTTTTTCTGAAACGAGATGTCGTAAAATTATAACGTTCTTAATCATAAACTATGATATAATCACCGTGACTAGCAATAATAATTTACATGATTTATGAGCCAACATAAATAAAATAACGTAAATAAATAAACATAACCGTTTTATCGAACGTAATCAAACAAATGTCATTTTGTTTGTGTTTGTCATTTAATTAATTGAATGGGATTCCCTCTTCATATTTGTTCATTTACTAAACAAATGAATCTAGCGTCAAATGGTTTGTGAATAGTTTATTAAACATTTAGTTGGTTTACAACTCTAGGCTTAACATAAAATTACGGCAAATTGGCAAAAAATAATCCCAACTAACACCTATTGGCCGAAAATAATCCTAACTCAGTTTATTCCCTCCAGTGGTCCCAAATTCAACTTTTTTGGCCTACAGTGGTCCGCCGTTAAGTACACTTAACGGCCGTTAACTTTTTTTTCTATTTTTTTCGAATTTCAAACAGATATTTTAGGGATTTTGATCGGGAGGAGAATACGAGTCAGTTGATGTAAACCTTACTTCCAATTGTTGCTCCAAATGGTTTAATTTTGATATCCGGTTAAAGCACCGTTAGGTTTTAAACACCCGATTGAAGACCGTTTTGTCGTTTGGAACCCCAGTTCGAAGTAAGGTTTACATCAATTGAATCGTATACTCCTCCCGATCAATATCCATAAAACCTTGTTCTGAAATTCGAAAAAAATCAAAAAAAAGTTAACGGCCGTTAAGTGCACTTAACGGCGGACCACTGGAGGCCAAAAAAGTTGGATTTGGGACCACTGGAGGGAATAAACTGAGTTGGGATTATTCTCAGCCAATAGGTGTTAGTTGGGATTATTTTTAGTCAATTTGCCTAAAATTACACATGAGTTATTTATAATATTTTGGTAAATTGGCTAAAAATAATCCCAATTAACACCTATTGACCGAGAATAATCTCAACTTAGTTTATTCCCTCCAGTGGTCCCAAATCTAACTTTTTTGGCCTCCAGTGGTCCGCCGTTAAGTGCACTTAACGGCCGTTAATTTTTTTTTGATTTTTTTCGAATTTCAAAACAAGGTTTTATGGAAATTGATCGGGAGGAGTATACGATTCAATTGATGTAAACCTTACTTCGAACTAGTGTTCCAAACGACAAAACGGTATTCAATCGGGTGTTTAAAACCTAACGGTGCTTTAACCGGATATCAAAATTAAACCATTTGGAGTAACAATTGGAAGTAAGGTTTACATCAATAGACTCGTATTCTCCTCCCGATCAAAATCCCTAAAATATCGGTTTGAAATTCGAAAAAAATAGAAAAAAAGTTAACGGCCGTTAAGTGCACTTAACGACGGACCACTGTAGGCAAAAAAAGTTGGATTTGGGACCACTGGAGGGAATAAACTGAGTTGGGATTATTTTCGGGCAATGGGTGTTAGTTGGGATTATTATAGGCCAATTTGCCTTAAATAATATTTTGATTTAATTGCATATTTACCCCTATAAACACCTCTAAATGCATATTTCCCCAACTAAAAAAATCAATTGCATATATACCCAATGTTAACTAAATGTCTTTATTAAAAATGGGTATATTTGCAAATTAAAGTTGTTTATAAGGGGAAATATGCAATTGATTTTTTTGGCTGGATAAATATGCATTTAAAGTGTTTTAGAGGGGGAAATATGCATTTAACCCTAATATTTTTTAGTGTGCAAGCAATGGTTTAGGCTTGTTAGCTAGATGAGTTTTTATATATGAGGTTGGAGTTTGCTAGAGTTTTTATATATGAGGTCGGTTGCAGCTGGCCAGCCTCGAGTTTTCGGAGCTGCATTCGTGTCGCGCGGGCGTCGCAATGCTTCAAGGAATTTTCAACCTAGAACCCAGTTTTTGCACCCCCTGCATGCGGGTAGGAGCTAGAGTAAAACACATCATAAGAACTTCAAATAGGCTTGGTGGTTTATACTATATAAATTGAGTTTTGTCTCCACTCTTATGTGGGACAACAACTAATATACCAATCCAACATCATCAATATGTAATATGTAATCAATCTTACCAACCGTATATTGAGAGTTAGACCTCTCATTTATAAATTATATCCAACAATAGTCGTCTTGAAGTGTGTTACTATGTTACCAGATAGTAAAACAATAAATGATCACTTGAACATGTAAATATGTAATGTAACGTGAAGTTTTAGCCAGACATAAGATAATTACATACTCATCCGCGAATGCACCACAGTTAATCCTGCACATGTTTCGATTCGAAGGGTATCAAGGGTTTCAACGTTAGTATAGAAACGAATGCTTAGACGTAATAAAAACGTGACGGTGGAAATGGTGTTTGAATGTGTTTCAACTGATTAAAATTGTAATAACTATTTCTGATGTTTGAGTGTGTGACAAATTTTGTTTATTTGATGAAATAAGTCATTTTTTAGTCCCTAATAATTTGAAACAGAAGATACTACAAAAATAAAGATAAGCTAAAACACTAAACCAGTGAAGTAAATCACACCTTCAACGTGAGTCATCAAGTTAATGTTGATTTGCTTGTTTGTTTATCTAGGTGAATATATTGACAAGCATTTTAAGCCAATACAAGGGATTGATATCTTATGTTAAGCGGAACAAGAAGGGTGATTATGTTCTTACTCGAAGAAACTATGATGCAAGTGCTATTGTTTGGGATGTAAGTGCTAATGAATGGATAAAACAATTAGATAGCATTTACGTACATCCAGACAATAACACTCGCATAGTAGCTTCTAGTGGGTCGAAAAGTCATCATCCATCTTATCCACTTAACAAAAGATATCTGTATCTTGTGTTTGCTTAAAATACTCGTCAGTTCACCATAACCACAACCATAAAAAAACCTCTTTGTTCCCCGCCACCACCACCACACTGTCGCCTGAAAACTCATCGCCACTGCTTCCTCTTTTAACGACTGTAAGATTTTGTCTTTAGTGAGATTTGAACTTATGACCTTAGTCTTTCAAATCTCTTCATCACACCAGCAGATGATGTCAGTGAACCAAATATATATCTACCGCAATCTCAATTAACAATTCCATTTGTTTTAAAGTTCACCCATGTTATAAAATTAAAGATTGCCTTCAGTTATAAACGTTTTATTCATTCATGTTTCTTTTACTTTTATTTCCTTCTTATCAACTCCAATAATATAAATATAACCTACTGCAACTCCAACTTGCAAGTATTACAATTTGTTGTGACATTTTATTCACTCACACATATACACAATATATATGATGTACAAACAAAAATCCAACTAACAATCATTTATAATTGTAGGATTGAAACTTGAAGTTCAAGTTCTTTTCTAGTGTGATGAGGAAGAGTATTGAATACTTATTATAATGGTATAAATTGACAACGGTTGAATGGTTTAACGTGTGGCAACAACCATTCAAAAATAAGAACATGCATCCATACTAAATAAAAAAATTGAATAGATTTATCGGTTGTAAATTATTTATCATATATTTTTAAGGATCCACTATTCCCACATCCAACCTTCTATCAAAACACTATTTTAATGGCATGTTAAAGGCTTAACATGCCATTATATTTTAGTTAACGTTTTAGTGGCTGTTATAATTTTAATGTCCGTTTAAAAAATATTATTATTTTTTAAAATGACTTATTTTGTACCTAAATTGTGTAAATTTTTTTAAATAGTTTTACAAAAAATACCCCATTTTGAGTCTATAATAGACTTAAAACAGATTGAGCAAAAAACAAATTTAAAATAAACTATATTTTTCTTTTACAAAAATAACTTCATTTTGAATATATAATAGACCCAAAACAAATCAAGTAAAAAAAAGTAATATTTTTTTTAAAAAATAACTTTATTTTGACTTTTACAATATACTCAAAACAAACAAGGTAAAAAATGAATTTAAATAAAAAATACTCCATTTTTATCTTATAACTCACCCAAAACAAATACACCCTATAACCCCTGTTAAAGCATTAACGGGCCATTAAATTTGCGTTTGAATAAATGAACTTGAGTGTATAAATAAAAAAAAAACCATTTTAGAAGAGACTCATTCCAATTGATCATGTGATAAAACATTAAAACCTCCAATGTCAAAACTAGATCACATAGTTAAAACTTAAAACTTCATCACATAGATCTAAACTTGGGTAATAATAGTCGGTACGGCAAAAGTTTATAGACTATCTAGAAGATAGACCCAAAAATGTGTGAAAAAAAAATTGAAAATTGTTGGACCATTTACTTTTCGTAAGAAAAAAGATCAAAAAACCCAACAAACACACATTAAAATTGCAATTTTGGTCCTAACGTTTTATCTCACTCCATTTAATTTTCCACTAAATTTCTCTCACATGCAGAGTAAAAATGTAAATTATCTCACTCTTTTTAACATGCAACTGAATAAAATGTTAACCTACATAATAACCTAGATAAAAAGGGAAAGAAATGATATTTTTACCCATCAGATGTCAGGCGTGTATGAAAAAGTTAACGAAAAATTAAATGAAATTAATGTTCGAAACCATCTCTGTATGAAAATAAAAACATAAAAACCAAAATTGTTAATAGCAAAAATGCAGTTTACTCCGCCATTATAATTATTATTATTTAGACAACCATGATACCACCTCTATTCTACATGCACCAACTCTTACGCTATCTATTTTCATTCTAACTTAACTTTCCCTTTTTTTTTTCTTCTTCTTCTTCACAATTCAAGCTCTCAATATTCAACACAATCGACACAATGGGGGTTTCAATTCAAGCACCAGGTGTAGTTGATAATGCCACCGATAAAGCATCGATGATGAGACAATCACTGTGCAACTCTCAATTGATCTCCGATAACATGGTCTCCGTACTCGGCTCATTCGATCATCGTTTATCTGCCCTAGAAACTGCCATGCGTCCAACTCAGGTACTGTAGTTCATTTCGAATCATTTTCATCGGTTTTGTTTGAATTAATGTGTGAAAATGATAGTGATTTGGATGTAGATTTGGATTTGGAGGAAATTAGTTGATGATCTGCTTTGCTTTGTGTTAGTTTAGTGAGAAAATGTAAATGAAAAGAAGATATTTGATATTTTATAGCTATTTGGCATTTTTTTTAGAATGACATTTTAATTTTCATTGCAAAATTAGGCATTTGTTTTGTTAATTGTAATGAACAAATGTTAGTTGTAATTTTTTTAAATCAAATTTAAGTTTCATACAGTGAAATATAAGGCCTGCTAGTTATTTTTACCTGGCAAAACTTAGTTTTTTAAAACCTACATTTGCAACTTGGTGTATTAACTGATCTGCCAATAATCTTGAAAGTGACGCCACCGTTGAGTACTAGGAACCTTTGATTCATTGAAAAAATGACGTGTGTTAATGAAGGTGCTACCATTGTCACTGTGACTAGGCTTGGATCCACAATGCTTTAACACTAAACGCAATAACCTCCTAACTCAATTCAGCTGGGTAAAGGACGTTTGTGAATTCATATTATAATGTGGGTTACTTGACTACTTACTTCTACCAACAAGAGCGCACGAGTTTTTGAACATATAATGGAAAATTAATAAGAATGCAATGGTATTTTTGAGTGGATTGTGGTTATGCATTTGGTCTATACTTTACACTGGTTGCTTTATTTATAGTAGATAAGGACACATTCTATACGTAGAGCTCACGAGAACATTGATAAGACTTTGAAGGCTGCTAATGTTATATTGGACCGATTTGATCTTTCTCGCGAGGTTGGTTTTCCTTAACTTATCATTTGTTATGGTTCTTACATGTGGCATTTTTAATCCATTAGTATCAAGGCATGCCAATTTGGGTTGTACCTTGTTGGTAACAGATCAAACATGTTAAATGCATCCAAACACCAAATATTGATAATTTTGTAATATAGTTTCATGATCATGTCTAATATCTTACAGTTAAAGAAATAGACAAAATGGTTTTGGCATGCCTGCCCGATCTGATCTGTTTGAACTCAATTTTGACATGTTACCCACCCTGCATCACCCATGCGTTTTGCCAGCTCTAGTTTTTTTTATTTTGTTATATGGAATGCAAGGAGTATTTATGTTTCTTATCTGTAGGCTGAGACTAGAATACTTAAAGGTCCACGTGAAAATCTTGAAGGCTATCTTGAAGCTATTGAACACCTAAGAAGCAATATTCGGTTTTTTACCGACAACAAAAGCTTCAAGAGTAGTGATGGGGTGCTCAACCATGCAAATAGTTTGCTTTCCAAGGCGATCTCTAAATTGGAAAATGAGTTTAAACAACTCTTATCATCATATAGGTTCGTTTCACTCTTATGGGCGGGCAAGAACACTCTTTGTTCAAATAAATGTTTCTATATATATATTTTGTATGTCAAAGATGATTACAAAAAATATATAGTCTAATAATAATATTTTGTTGTGAATAAAATGATTTAGGAGGTTGTATGCAATAAAATCACACTTTCGATGACTTTTAACCCGCTTCGTGTTAAGCTAAAAATTTACCCATTTGACTTGTTAGAACTATATTATGAATCGACCCGTCTATAAGTATACGGGTTGAAATTGAGGCCTATATCTTTTAGATTATGTAAACATGTGAGAACTGAAATCTTGATACCATTGCTTTTCTAAATGACCATTTTTTCATAATTACCTCGTTTTATTCATACAACAGTTAATTGCAATAGAAGGTAATGCACTTTATGCTTATTTCTATTTTAGATCTCGTACTTTCAGAAACTACAGATATGGGAGTGTACTTTGTTTTCATGTGTTTGAAGAACCAAGTTAATGTTTGAGCAGTGTCTATGTTTATTTATTTGGAGGTGGCAATTTCAACCCAAAATACGTATAACTGAGTTGATTTGGGCTATGCTTTATCTCTAAATAGTCACATCGGTTACGCTCAAGCATTCAACTAAAACGAAACAAGTCCAATGGGTTAAACTGGTCAAATAGGTTGAAAGTCATCTTCTGGTATATTCAAATGCATAAAAACCTCATAAACTGCTTTGTTTACAAGCAATCAGATCAGTTTTTTTTTCATAGTATAGTTTTAGTGATTATATTTTGCACATTAATGATCTTAAAATATAAAAAAAATGATTCATTAACTCAAAGCACATGGGTAAGGATTGGGGCTAATTCAGGCTATACACGAGTTTACACGACTTACCTGTTAAATAAACGGGTCGAATTGGAGTGGCCCGACCAATCTGTTTTCAACTCACCAACTTGTTTAAAAATAGAAGCACGTTGTCATATATTTAAGCTGTCAAACCGGACACAGTCCATTGACCTGACAACCTGCTTACAATATGTTTTACTAGGAATATGTATTTGAGACCTGTGTTGATGAATGCATTAACCTTTTTTTAACTGCATGATAAATGCATTAACTAATCATCATAAATGAGTGATTTCAGCAAACCTGTGGAACCTGACCGGCTATATGAGTGCCTACCTAATTCCTTAAGACCATCATCCGGATCACCTGAGGCAAGTGCCAAGAATCCTTCTAGTAGCCGTACGGGTCCCATCACTGCAGAAAATGCTGTTTATAATCCTCCAGTTCTCATACCACCTAGGGTTCTCCCCTTGCTTCATGATTTAGCTCAACATATGGTGCATGCTGGTCACACTCAGCAGTGTTTGATTATTTATAGGTAAAAAGAACCATCTTTATTGGTACTTCTTTTAAATGGTTGTTGCTACAGGTTGTAGTTTGGGTAATGGGTCAAATGGGGGATGTTTATTTGGTATTGTTACATATTAAAAATAAAGTTTTAAAAATATGTTAGATTTAGATGTGACATATGAGCACCGTACTCTTGTTTAGGGATACCCGTTCTCAAGTCTTGCAAGAAAGCCTTCACCAATTGGGAGTTGAAAAGCTTAGTAAAGATGATGTCCAAAAGATACAATGGGAAGTTTTGGAACTCAAGATTGGGACTTGGATTCATTTTATGCGAATTGCGGTAAGTTCATTAAAAATATGTTACAAATTCTCCTTTTATCCACAGACTTGAGGAAACTGTTAATCATGTAAAACAGGTAAAGTTATTATTTGCTGCTGAAAGAAAAGTTTGTGATCAAATGTTTGAAGGCATTGATTCCCTTAAGGACCAGTGTTTTGCTGATGTCACAAAAGGGAGTGTTGCAATGCTACTTAGTTTTGGAGATGCAATTGCCAAAAGCAAAAGATCACCCGAGAAATTATTTGTGCTTCTTGACATGTATGAGATTATGCGTGAGCTTCACTCCGAGGTATGCGTGCTCTATAATCACAATGAGACGCAAATTGAAATACTTAGTTGATAATCACATTAAGGATTAATTTTGTTTTTGGAGAATAACCGGTGGAAATATCTAGAAAGTTTGAATGCATTTCCCTTTTTTGGAACTTTGGGTACATTATGGAGTTAGAAATTCGACCCTTCACTTGTGAATGAGTGGCTTCATGGTCACGATGGTAAACTAATATAAGTCTCTTCTAATAAGCCCAAACCAATTCAAACAAAAAAAGTTAATATTTTGATCTGTAATGTATCCGCCCGACCCGCCCAGTTTGCTACCTCTACAATATTATTTGCAAATATAACTTATGCAGTGACTACTTATGATATTTTCTTCATTATATTAAACTGAAAAGAACTTTTCAAATGGTGAAGAAATTTATATGTATAAGTGGATTATTTGCAGATTGAAACACTTTTTAGTGGTAAAGCTTGCAAAGAAATTAGAGAAGCAGCACTAGGTTTGACTAGGAGACTTGCCCAAACAGCAAAAGACACATTTGTAGATTTTGAGGAAGCGGTTGAAAAAGACGCAACAAGAACAGCAGTTGCAGATGGAACTGTTCATCCTCTTACAAGCTATGTGGTTAACTATGTGAAATTCTTATTCGAGTAAGTTAATAAAAAAACATATTACATAAGTGATAAGACAAAAACGTAAGTATACATAAAAGAATTCATATTACATACGTGTAAAATTTGCAAATAAATGTGTTTTCAGCTATCAATCAACGCTGAAGCAACTATTCCACGAGTTTGAAGCCTCAAATGACTCGAACACTGAGCTGGCATCTGTAACGATGCGAATAATGCAGGCCCTTCAAATCAACTTGGAAGGAAAGTCAAAGCAGTACAAGGATCCTGCATTGACCAACTTGTTCTTAATGAATAATATTCATTATATGGTTCGATCCGTGCGCAGGTTTAGCATCTAAAGCATAAAATTACGGAATTTTGTAATACTGGTGCTTAATATCTTATTAGTAACTTGAATTTATGTTTTTTTGTTAGATCTGAAGCAAAGGATTTGTTAGGGGATGACTGGGTGCAAAGACACAGAAGGACTGTACAACAATATGCTAATCAATATAAAAGGATCGCATGGGCTAAGGTATGTTAAGTAATCTTTTGCTCAACATTTTTGCTTTAAGATAACCGGAATTTAGAGAAATTAAATGGTTACAAGTGCTCTAAACTGATTATTGCATTTTACAGGTCATTTTGATTTATTTGTTTGCTTTATATTTAACACTCTTTGATATCACTTGTTGCTTTTATTTTTGGTTTTGATTTATAACGATCTAGGTGCTTTTACTTATCAAAACTACATTTTGGGCGAATTTTGACTTGCTTGACTCGTTCCTTGCATAGTTATCAAAGGCGTAAGGCACACTCTAGGCGAGAGGGTGGGACTAGGGCCTAGGCGAGAGGCGCAAAAAAAGCGCGGGCTTGAGAAATATAAATCGCACTAAAAGAAAAAAAAGAAGTAAAATATAATATGTAACGGAAACTAACAATTACTTCAAATAACAAAAATATTCAAATACCATAATGGTATAATCTCCAACACAAAGTACCCAAATTATCACATATACCAAAATACTTTCAAACCAAATTGTTAATACTTGAAAACCAAAACTCCATAAAGTAATACATAAATCTTCAAAACCATCAGAATCAAGTTTTATTACATTGTCATCATCTTCCTCCAAAAAATATCATGCTAATCCCTAAACATCAATGAAATATTATAAAAAAAAAATTGGCCTTTAACTTTGGCTGAATTGAGACCTTAGAGAAAAGATTTCTTGACTGAATATGGTTTAGGGTTAACCCTTTAAAACTTACAAAACTAGTGGGAACTTTAGGAGCCAATTATGGAGTAAAAATTGGTATTGTCAGTTAATTTAGATTATTTAAAAAAATAGCTATGTAAGAAATTTTCAGGGACTAAATCTTTATAGCAAACAAAAGCACAACTACAGGGACTCACTTTATTTGGTCGCCTAGTCCCTCAGGCGAGGGCTTTTAATAACTATGGTTCCTTGTACGTTTTGTTTATTTAACCTGTTTGACCCCTTTGAATGTATGTAACCTGAACCAAAAGTTTTTGTCCATTTTTTAAATCATAGAACATTGTGTTATACTATACTAGTTTTGTGAAGAAGAATGATTTAGGTGGTTTTACGTATTAAAAAGTGCATTTTGGATGACTTTCGACCCTTTTAATTTTTTTTTTGTTAATAGATCCTACAAAGTCTGTCGATTCAAGGTTTGACTTCATCAGGAGGTGATGGCGGAAACAGTAGCGGGGCTTCACGGGCTCTTATAAAAGACAGGTTGATTTTTCATTACAACACGTTTGATATTTCTATTAAAAACTTTCAAAAAGAACATCAAAACATGTATCTGATTTTCATAATAATGTTTTATTTAGATTAAAGATTTTTAATCTTCAATTTGAGGAGCTTCATCAAAGACAATCTCAGTGGACAGTTCCTGATTCAGAGCTTAGAGAATCATTAACACTTTCAGTTGCTGAAGTCTTGTTGCCTGCATACAGATCCTTCATTAAACGTTTTGGGTATTTTTCTAATTTGATTAAACTCCAATTCAATATAACCCATATTTAGCGTGTTGACAGTCACGTTTGCTAGTTTTGACGTAATTACAAGGCAACCTGCTAACTATGGTTTTGAAAAAAAAACAAACCAAGCCAGCTGGGTTGGATGGGTCGGGTTGTCTGGCTGGTTTTAGCATTTTGACTGCTTGTCAGTTTGAACTACTTTTTTTTATACTTTTCCTTATCATTTGTTTGTATTAAAGTTTTAAAATGATGAAGAAAATCATGAAAATAATACATATACTTACTTGCACATTCCGAAAATTATATACTAAATAGATAAAAAAGGGTAAACAGTTGGTTACAAGTTCCAAATGTCTAGCAGACCTGAAACTGTCAAAGTGGTTAAACTGGCAACTTGCTTTGGTTTAGATGATTTGGTCGGTTTTAACGTCTTATACACTCCGGTGCTAATATTATTTTCGTTTTCGACCAGGGTTCTTGTGGAAAATGGGAAGAATCCCCACAAGTACATAAGGTATACAGCAGAGGATCTTGATCGGATGCTTGGTGAATTTTTTGAGGGTAAGACTTGAATGTAGTGCATGCCGAAAGGGTATATACGTAATTTCCCATTTACCCTTTGTAAGAGTGGTATGTACTTCTTAAAGCTTGTTTGGTTCATTTTGTATAGATTAACATAAAGAGGATGAGATTTTGTGTTAAGAGTTACTGATGATGTTTTTGTGTGTTGTATTCATTTATAAGTTTATATAAAAGAAGTTATTTTTTTTCTAATTCTAAATACAAACCCTCGCTGCCTAGCATTCATTAACGTGATGAAGGGTTGATTGTTTCACATCAGATTATCAGGACCCAATTTGCAAAATTGAGAAAACCAAACACAAAACCGGCTACAAACAAACATACCTACTAACTCTTATTTATGGCCAAAGTTGTATGTAGAATATTAGGTAGTGTATTGAGGGCAAATATTTTCTCTGGCTAGAGAGGTCGCTCACTTTATTTTTTATTTTTTAAACATATTGTGAATCCATAAAACACATAGCGAAATAGCATACAATGTGAAACCATACACATAGATAACGTACGATCAGATAACACACGTTAAAATAACATACAATGAGATAGCACATAAACAACTGACATTCAGTGAGACACCACAAAAATACATAATGGGGAAATACTGGAATGCTCTTAACGTTCTTGAGGTCTAAAGTCTAACCATCTCAATCTTGATTTAGGATTCTTATGAAACCATGGCATATGAAAACACCCAACCATCACAAGATGACTGACTGGCAGTTAAAGTTAATGTAAGAGCTTGACGTCTAAAACATCTTAAGTTCTAATCTTAAATCTCAATAGAGACAATAATCAAAGAAACTAGATAAACATCTTGGGGGATTCACACCAATGTTGAGTGTTATACAAACACTTATCAGTTGTGAGGGGCTCGTGAGCTAATTACTCTCTGTGTCTTGCTTTTATAATATTTATATCATATTCCATAGATAATTTTAATTTTTAAAAATAAAAAACACCCACTTCATTTCATTTCATTTCATATTTTCATTAAGATACACACCAAGTAGACGTGGAGATCGTTAAGCCACACAATCGGGTCGGTGTTTGACCCAAACGGGTCAAACTCGAAGCTTTATATCAACAATGGCGTCTTCATCACATACCACGTATACCAATCGGCCATGACGCAGCCACGTGTCTCCTTTCAAATCATCTCATGAATCATATACGCTCATCATCATCTTCCTCTACTACAATCCTACATCATCATTATCATCATACTCTGTTTTCAATCGCTCACTTATCATCATCTTCAACTAACAATTTAACCAGATCCGCCATGGAAACTCACTCTACAGGTGAAATTAGTTCGTAATTTCTCTTTACGCTTACTAATTTTGGTTGAATTTAATACTGATTGTGTTGAATTTGATGTGTTTGTGAAGATAATAATCAATCGACGAACGTGTCAGATGATATACTCCCTCATATCCTCAATCTGTGAGTTTATTCATTCATTCATTTGTTTCTTCTTCAATTTTACTTGATTGATTGATTATGAAATTGTGATAATTGTAAAATTAGATTAATTTGTATTTTTGTTTTCGTTTGAAATGTTTAACAACCAAAATAAGCAAGGTTACAAGGTTAGTAACGCAAGTGAACGAATATGACAAGTTTTTAAAAACCGAGGGATCTAGATAGGTGTTTTTTGAATGAAAATGAAAAAAAAAATTACTAAACTCAGCGATGAAAATGACAATTTATTCTTGTCAGTACTGACACATATATTTGTGTTTTTGACGTTTATACGAAACTGATTTTAATTAGAGAATTTAGAGACTCGTGTGACGCGTGTACGTGACCATATTAGATGTAAGTAGAGTAAAATGGAAATGGTTATGTAATTACATTAGTGTGTCTCAAATGTGTGTTTCTTTGTTAGTTAGTGTGTGTCTCTAACATATTGTCCTTGGATATTTTAGTGTACGTAACGTTAAATGTTACGTTGAAATGATAATGTAACACATGTATTTTGTGACATGGACCACATACATGAAGTACACTTTTCGGTCTTCATGTTTACCTTAAATTTCACTTTTCGTCATTTAACTAAGGAAATAACAAAAGACATCCTCTATGTTCATATTTTATAACACAACACGTCGTTTTCATCATTTTCACTAATCGGCGTTAAATATTTTTGTTAAATCCAATCATGTGCATACATGAGGTCAAATTGGTCTTAAAAATGGTAATGTTAAACATTTCTTGCAGTCCTCTAGCCAGGTTTAGTTTATTTTGAGTGCTAAGTAGCACTGGGACGGGTACGGGACCGGGGTACGGGGACAATACGGGGACGGGAAACGGCAAAACTCAAAAATCCTAGATACGGGTACGGCTAAGGTATGGCAATAAAAAAATATAATATATATATATATATATATACATAATTAATACCAAACTAGATATATTGATGTAAAACTTAAACTTTCAAAAGTACTAAATCTACAAAAAAGTAATTAATTATCAATAATAATATCATTTTCAAACTTCGGTTCATCTAGCGTGAGATAGGCAACCTCCAAAAAGTATGTGGTGTGTATATAGTTTACGATTACATATGTAGCGAATGCGGATGATCATAGTTGCCGTATTATGTTTCATTTTTTTTTACTTAATGGGCTTTAAATCCTAAAAAACATATGGAAACGTTTAGGAAACTCCATGGAAACGTCCCCATTATTTGGAGACGTTTGGGAAACGTCCCCTAGGCGTTTCCTAGGCGTCCCCGTCCCCCAAACGTCCCCGGTACGGGTACCTCACCTATTTAGGCGTCCCCGTGCTTCATAGTTTGAGTGTTTAAGTACCAAAATACCCTCGTATGCAATACATGTGACTAGACTTAACAGATACATTTACTGTCTGTTAGTGAAAATGACGTAATGTGTAATAAAAATAAATATAAATGACGTTTTTTGTTATTCCTTACATTAAGGATGAAAAGTGAAATTAGGAGTAAACTAGAACGAGAAGTGTAATTTACTTTTAAAAATATACATACACATATTATAAAGCTTTGGCCACTTCAGTTCACACGACCAGTTTCAAGTTGTATACCACACCAAACGTTAAACTCACCAACCTATGAAAACGAAACAATTTTATATATATATATATATTTTAAATCGACAAGTCTGGTTAGGTTTATTCTATTCGGTTGGTTTCTAACACTTTACGACTTATTACTTTAATGTCACTTAATTAAGGTATGGATCACGTGCCACACCTCAAGATTTTGAAATCTATGCTCCTAATGCATCTTTTGAAGATCCACTAATGTGTGCTCATGGGTAAGCATAAATATTAATGACTTAATTCTATATCTTATATTTATATCAAGTTCTTAAGTATTTTATAAGTTACATTTCTCACCCCTATAGTTACACCACTTTTGAATTTCAGGGTAAAACAAATCAAGTCAGCCTTTTATTCTCTTTCAAAGGTCTTTAGTGAGTCAAAAATTGTTGAGTACAAATTGGAAGAGAATATACTTCCTCAAGGAACAAGAGAGGTATTAAAGATTTATAACACAATTTATTTTGTGTCACTTTCTTTTGGTTCGAACGTTTTACGAGCTCTCGTCTATTGTTTTGCTTCAGATGTTTCATTTTTTGTTTGCACGTACTGTAAAAATATGATGTGTAAGTCAGATAACAACGAATTTTAACCAACTTTTTTTTACGTTAACACAGATACTCATCGACAACAAACAATACTACAAGTTCATGGGAAAGGATATTAACATGATATCACTCATCAAACTCTATGTAGAAAATGGAAAGGTCATTCGCCATGAAGATTGGTATACAACTAATAACTATTTTATATCTTATATTTAAGCTCTTTTAATACATTTTGCATAAAGTGATTATAAATATTTTTTATTTTGTTTCTTTCAATACTTATATGTGGACAGTTGGGACAAGAAGCCACTATGGAATAGTTTTAACAAAGAGACCTCTAAGGTGCCATTGGTTGGGAAACTTATTGAAATGACCAAAAGGGGCTCAATGTTTGCTACACATGCTTTGATGGGGTTTGGGAAGGACCCAAGTACATAACTCTATACATAAAGGGTAAAATTGTCATTTTGTATGATGTATGTGTGTGTATGTACTATTAGTTTTGTTTCATGATGTGCTAACATCTATATATTTAGGCAACTTGGTCTTGTGTAACATGAATGAGTGACTAGCATCCATTTTTATTTTTATTGTGGCTTTGAAGCATTATACGCGTAGCATTGTAGTGATGGACATTTTAATGACGCACTTTACACACTAATTGGTCGGTTCCAATGTTGTTCTAGAAGGGTTTGATTCACTAGTCACCATGGATCATATAATCGTGCCTGATTGAGTAATTGAGTAGTGTTAGGGTTTGCAAAAATAAAAATGTATGCACCATTTGATTATGATGTTCAAAGGATCTCAACAATTGTGTTATGGCTCACATGATTCTAGAAATTAGTGCATTGTCTACGATTGTGAACCACAATGAATGTTCGGTTTGTGCCCATTTCAAAGGTTAAGAGACCTATATATGTTGCGACTAGAATTATTGGAGTAACACTTAAAAAAGTACTTTCATTTTCATACACACAAAACAGTACATCGTGTTGTTTGAGCAAATCTTGTAGGATCAACACGTAACATCGACTAAAAACAGTGTCGTTGTTTGAGTAAATCTCGTAGGATCAACACGTAACATCGACTAAAAACATATTGTTATAAAGATTTTAAGAGATTTGCATTTAGTGATGGAAAAATTTATAGAATATCTTCCTACATATAAACTTACCAGAAATGCTAATTTTGGGTTAAAGTCCCACATCTAGTGGGAAGCTTAAGATCGACATTTTCGTGGCTCCCTCATCATATCTAGAAGAGCGGCGCTTTCGTGGCTCCCTTATTATAAAGGCTCGCACCAACCCTTTCTTTTGGAGTCAAAGACTCGTCAACTAACGTTTTAATTCAGAAGAAAACGATGATATGAACCTAGTAACTTAGTATTGTTATCTTTTGGTGATGCAAAACATAAAAACTTAAATTCTTGCCAGCCCATTGATATGCTTAATAGAATCTGATATGGGCTAAGTTGTAAGCCCAAATGTTAGGCTGCCCATATAGATAAGCTGAATCTATTTAGCAATGTTTTGATCCCGTCAAGGTTTTGTTTTCAGTAGACTAAGTTTTGCTATTCAAAAGGGATGACGACGTAACTTGTTGCCCATTTACCTGTCACATTGTATATTCGTTGGTGTTTAATATAAAGTATATTTCGTACCATTATTAGTTGGTTAAGAGCCATACATATTTGTCACTATACCAAGCGAGTGGTTGTCACCTATGTTTGCGTCGATATCACATTAGTAACAACAATCTCCTTAACTCCTTTTAACAAATCATCACTTGTGCAAATTATTGATGCTATTTAACTTTTACTAGCTACAAATATTTCCTTATACAAGACATTGTTTAAAGTTATTTTATACATAGTTCAAAGTTATTTAGGTACTTAAGCAGCATATGTAAAGTTGTATCATATAACATAACATTATAATAGACGTATAACATCATAAAGTTGTTTCCGTCACCGATCGATGAGTTTTTATAATAACGAAACTCGTAAAAAAACCTACTTGAACGGACATCTTATGATTTAAACTATTATCTCACCACACTTTCTTTAATAAGACACTAAATCCTTTCTAATTAACTTATGCAACTTAATTATGTTTAGAAGTTTCTATTTATATTGTAATTTTCAACTTATATATTAAACTTTATCATCTAGCTACTTGTTCTTTAGTTCACACAAATCAATTCAACTGTAGAGTTGAAGTTTTTATGGGAACATGAGAAGCACATGATAGAAAAAGCTACCCCTACCCCCCCCCCCCCCCTAAATGTATATATATATTCTATATAACTTTGTTTCTTTCACTTTGTTTCTTTTTATCCCATTGCTGACAAACAATGACCAAATAATCATTGAAAGCAGCAAGCATCATCTCTAACATATCTAAGATTTGATCAAAAAACATTCTCCATTTTACTTTTGTTTTTCATCATCCACTTTTTGACTGGTCTTCTATGTATGTTACCCTATCATTCTACATGCAACCCCACAACACATTTCTCTTTAACCCTTGGATCCCTCAAAATCATCAAAATTCAAATCATGAATCATCACAAGATTGATTAAAGATGATAGATACATTATTCATATATTGTGTTTGTATATGTTTTGGTGACCTAGCTACAAAGTAAAGATTCTATTAAAGACTATAATTATATGGGTTATAGATCCAAGACTAGCTTCCCCTTACTTTCATGCAAAAGAAAAACAATTTTTTTATATATTTATATTTCTATAGATGAAAAACAACATCTTTTTTATCTTTATATATGTTGTATACTTTTTTTTTCTCTACAAGATATCTATTTATGTATCAACTTTATTTCCTAAAAAATCTAATCCTCAAATTTAGATTTTTATAACTTTAGATGATATCCAAACAAAAGTATTTGAAATGAGAATTATATAATTATTTTTTATATTTAAGGGTGTTTCCTTAATAAAAAGCTTTAATGTTTCCTTGTTGAATATGCAATGGAAGTCTACATTGTTTTGGGTTAGATTGATATGTCAATGTATTTTTTATTTGTTAAGTTTCATAACTAACTAACTAACTAACTAACTAACTAACTAACTAACTAACTAACTAACTAACTAACTAACTAACTAAAGCATCTTTATTTTAAAAAAACTTAGAAACTAAAATCAAAATTAAGTAACCAATGATCTAAGCTCAAGTGGTTAAGGTGAGATACCTAAGAATTATAAAAATGAGGAGGTCTTAAGTTGAAGTCCCACTTTGAACAAAAAAATAAAAATAAATGAGGTTTTAGGTTGGGCTATGAGGTTTTTCTCACTAAATGTGGATTTTCTCCTGTGGGGGTCGGGGTGCGGTTCCAACTGGCAAACAGGATGTGTGGGCCCGATTAAAATAACATCTATCATCCGAAGCAGAGTCATACATTTGCCGTTAAGTCAGTATAGAAGTAAGAATGGGCAAGAACTTGCAAATGTGTTATATAGAATGCAAGTATGCAACTCATGGCTAGTTTATTGCTCAATATGCATGATGGTTGTATAGATTTGTTGATGTAATTGGCTATGCATAAATATTGTGTCTCGATGTAAATTAATTTATTATAGATTTTGTAATGTAGAAGCTTGTATTTTGTACCTTTATGTTGATGCAATTAAAGAGAAAAGGTGAAATGGCTTTAAAAAAAATACCAAATGGAATACTTCAAAGCAATAAACACCCTTAAAAGGAGGTATATTTTTGCTTTTCTTCTTTCTCCTTTCAAAAAATCATCACTAGACGCAAGGTTGTTTCAAGTTTTTAGGCTCTAAAGTTTTATTTTAAAATAAACTAGCTATAAGACTGGGCCGCACGATACGGCGGCTAGGTCTCACGTATGTAATTTTGTCACAAGCGTTGATAAAAAAATCATGTCTCGCACGCTACTGTGTAACTGCGTAATGCGTACGTATCAAAAGACGAAAATATATTCAAACTTAAAAGTCAAAATGATAACTAATTCAAAGCCGAATAGTCCAAATCGTAAATATGTCAAAATAGAGTATGAGAATTAAAGTAGTAAATATGTCAAAGTTATATTGAGAGAAAAAAATATAAAGATGTCAAAGTAGGAGAACTATATTAATAGATATGTCAAGAAGGTTATTATAGTAATTTTGCATTTGCAAAGTTAGGTCACCGACCTTGCAAATTAAAAATATATAAATTTTTATAACACAATTTAAATATATTCTATTTTGGTTTTTAAAATACTAGATTGCCATATTTACTTTTATTAAGAGCTATTAGATTTTAATAATATGAAGTTTAGTGTTTTAAACAATATTAATTAAAACTTAAAAAATACTATTTTCCTTCAATGGACTTTTTCAAACTGAGACACAAGCATGACCAGCAGGTATGTTTGCTTTTAGACCAAAAATGAACATGTAGGGTTTTTGAACACAAAATTGACCGGTTAAAAAGTGCCTAGCAAAACAAAAAAATAGTTTACAAGTTGAGATTAATGACGACAAAGAATTTTTTAAGTTGAGATTAATATCGGCATATGTACTAAATTTTAGATTATTAAAATCCAATAACCTTTAATGACTAACTGCAGTTTTTGTACTTGAGTTTTGAGTGTATTAATAACTTTAGTACAAGTTAAGAGTTTACGTCCATATGATTTTTAATTTAACAATACAATTCCTTTTGTCCAAGTTTTCGTTACATATCCCCATCTTTTCTTATGTTCTTTTTGGGGGAGACACACACGGGTAAGTAACGAAAATTTGGATGGTCATGAATGGAGGGATTGAAATTGTTTAAATTATACTACGTAATTCATAGCGACGTAAACTGTTAAACTTATACTGAAACTATTGATACACCCAAAAGCCAACGACTAAAACTACCATTTACCGTTTTTATTTATCCTCTGAAGAATCTATAATAAGATATTAATAAGCATATTAAGTTTTTCATTATCAAAATAATTTCTCTGAAAATGAAAATAAGTTTATTATATATCTATTGATATTGACATATATATATACCAATTGATATTGATATTGATATATATACTGTAACAACCCGTTTTATGAGTTACAATATAATATTTGAAATTGATAAAATGTTATACAAGTAAAGAATATAATACGAATAGAAAACGAGATGTTTAAAATTAACATTTACTATTATTTGATAATAGTAGTATCATATATGAACATAATTGTGTATTTTGTATGTAACGTTAAAGTGTACACCTACACTAATAATAAACAATTTAAATGTCTTAATTGTAATTTCAAACATGACTTTGTCATTAAAATAAAGATTGAGGGTGTTATTTGTAAAATGTATAAATATTAATATTTATAGAATTAGAAGATTCGAGAAATGGGCAGCCAATTTTAAATTGTAAAGTAATTATTTACATTAAATAATTGAAGGCGGCCATGAGTAAAAAAAAAAGTATTTGTGTACATATATGGGGTCGTGAATATATGGAGGAAATAGAACAACACTTTCAAAAACTTTAGAAGTAAGTTGTGATGAGGTTTTTAAACAAGCAAGCTTAGAAGTTGTGGAGATTTCGTGGTACAACATCAGTATTTCAAAATAGTTTTAAGCTCAACAATTAAAGAGTTATCTTTATTCCTGAGTTACGGCACCGGATGTAAGTACACAAACTCTTAAAAGTATACATGATTATTTGTTATGTTACATATATATTAGTTTGAAAAATATATAGACCGGTGGGTCTTAAATATTTATGTGATTATTGTTGTTGAAAATCAGAGTAGTATATATGACTACTTGTTGAAATATATGACAAATAAATAGAGACGGTGGTCTCAATAAATAGAGACGGTGGTCTCGGCGAATAATTAGAGACGGTGGTCTCAATAAATAGAGACGGTGGTCTCGGCGAATAATTAGAGACGGTGGTCTTAATAAATAGAGACGGTGGTCTCAGTGAATAATTAGAGACGGTGGTCTCAGTGAATAATTTGAGACGGTGGTCTCAATAATTAGAGACGGTGGTCTCAATAAATAGAGACGGTGGTCTCGGTGAATAAATAGAGACGGTGGTCTCAATAATTAGAGACGGTGGTCTCGGTGAATAAAAATAGAGACGGTGGTCTCAACAATAAATTAGAGACATGTGGTCTCAGAATTAAAGTGGAGACATGTAGTGTGTACTTACTTAGCTATGGCTAATGTGATATTCACGTATACTTTCAGGGAAGAAAATGGAAGAGGACTAAAGACCGGCATCGGATCGATCAGTGGAAGTTACTTTTGTTTAAATAAAAGTTGTGTAATATTCGTTGTAATAACTATTATAGTGAAAATAGTCACACGAGTGACAAATTTTGGATGTATACTTGGGACCTACTCTGATATGAATTCCTAGATTTTTATAAAAAAAAAAAAAACTGGGTGTTTCAAGTTGGTATCAGAGCACTGGTTTGAGGGATTTAAGTATTCGATATGGATACTTAGACTCAAACTACGAGTGCTCTGGATAAACAAAGGTGAACTTCGATCCGAAGACGGTCTGAAGCCCATCCAAGTAAGTACACTGACCCGTAATTAAATCTTGTTGATTATATGTTATACGTATTGTATAATGTAAATTAGTATAATTGTGTGGAAGATGATTTGTGAATTACGGTACGGGTCTATATTTATAAGTTGAAAGGTTGTGAAAACTGTGATAAACTGAAAGTTGTTATTTAAAATATGATATGATAATTGTAAGAAAACATGAGTATAATATGTATAAGATTACATCTGGCCAATGTAATGTTATATATATTGTACTAGTGTGTTCTTGGAATGATCATGTTTGTATTTAAAAATAACAAGGAATAAGGGGAATGTGTAAAATATGCATTGACCTATACGTGTATATATAGGAATAAGAATGCATATAAGTGTACGTATGATAAAAATATAAACCTGGGAATGTTGTAGTATAAAACGTACACTAATTAGTACCAATATTTCAGTACGAATTATGACAAACAATGAAGAGCAAAGTCGTCACTCTGGTGATGAAAAGTTTGATAGTAACGAGGAGAGAACAGTGTACTCTCCAAGACGAGAACGTGACGAAAATCCTTTATCCGAAAGGATAAGGAATCAAATATCAACAGAAGTGGGAAAGGCTTTTCAAGCAAACATCCCATTCCTTCTTGCAGAAGTGCAAAGTTCTGTGAGAAACTTAATTCATGACGAGCTATCAAAGTTTAAGAGTCCCCACGAGCAGTTTAGTCCTGATAAAGTAAATAATCAGGAAGAATCGAATAAAGAAAAGGAGAAAAGCCGGTGTGCTTATAAAGACTTTATGGCATGTAAGCCTTTAGAATTCAAAGGCGAGATTGACCCCCTGATAAGTCATAGATGGATTACTGAAATGGAAAGTATATTTGACAGAAGTCATTGTGATACAAGTGACGAGGTAATCTTTGCTACGAGCCAACTACGTGAAAGGGCAAAGGACTGGTGGGATATGATTAAAGTGGAAAAAGGTAAAGAAACCACACGAAAAATGACGTGGAATGAATTCAAGGTAATATATTTAGAACATTTTAGTCCACAAGCGGCGGTGGATCGAATTGCTGAAGAATTCCTCCACATGCATCAAACACACCAGTCTGTAGATGAAATCACGGCTGAATTTTTCGATAAAGCTAAGTTTTGTCCTTCATTGGTAGCTACAGAACGTATGTGGTTAAATCGCTACCATTTGATTTTAAAGGCAGAAATAAGGGAATTTGTGTCCCCTTCAAAGTGTGAGAAGTTGTCAGAGCTTATTAATTGGGCTCGTGAAAGAGAAATGGAGATAAAAAGGCAGATTGAGAACGGTGAGAAAAGAAAGGCTGAAATCCCAGTAGTTGCCACACCTTCAAAGAAGCTGAAAACGTCAGGAAACTTTACGAAGATGAGGTCAAAGAATGAACAACGTAATTGTTACATATGTGGTAGAGGACATTCAGGGGAATGTCTTTACAAAAATTTAAGTTGTTATAGATGTGGGAAAATTGGGCATACAGCATCCCGATGCACTAGTCCAGTCAATCTATGCTTCAATTGTTACAAGCCGGGCCATATGAGGGGTGATTGCCCGGAACTTAAAACAAGGGATGGAAAGGTTGCTGAAGGATCCAAGACGGCAGGAAATGTCAAGAGATTTGAAGTTCCAAAACCACGAGGCAGGGCGTTTCAAATTACTGCAGAAGAAGCAAAAGTTATACCTGATGTCGTCACAGGTACCTTTCTAATCAATTCTGTCCCTGCGTACGTTTTGTTTGATTCTGGAGCAAGTAGATCCTTCATATCCATTAATTTTGCTTGCCATAAGTCCTTTGTTAGAAGTAAGCTAGTAAATGCCTTAGAAGTCGAGGTTGCTAGTAATAAGAGTTTTGTCGTATCCGAAGTATGTCAAAACTGTAAACTAATTATTCAAGAAGAAGAATATTCCATCTATTTAATTCCTATTGAACTTCGGGAGTTTGACGTAATTATTGGGATGGACTGGCTATCCCAACATCATGCGTCAATAGTTTGCAATCAAAAGATCGTCCAATTTATGTCACCAATTGGAGAACAAGTGTGTATTTATGGAGAAAGAAAGAGCAACATTACTGTGTGCTCAATGGCAAAGGCCAGGAATTATTTAAAGCATGGTCATCAAGCATTTTTAGCCTATGTGACGGATAAGGAAACAAAAGGAAAGGAACTTGATCAAATCCCAGTAGTTAACGAATTCTCTGACGTCTTCCCTGATGAGTTATCGGGCGTTCCACCGGAAAGACAAATAGAATTCAAAATTGATCTAGTTCCAGGAGCTAATCCTGTGGCTAAATCGCCATACCGACTGGCACCAAGTGAGATGAAAGAATTGATGTCACAACTCCAAGATCTATTAGATAAAGGTTTTATTCGGCCAAGTGTTTCACCTTGGGGTGCGCCAATTTTGTTTGTTAAAAAGAAAGATGGTAGCATGCGGATGTGCATTGATTATCGTGAACTAAATAAATTGACCATTAAGAATAGGTATCCTTTACCTAGAATTGATGATCTTTTTGATCAATTGCAAGGTGCTAGCTGGTTCTCTAAGATTGATCTAAGGTCAGGATATCATCAAGTAAAGGTAAGAGAAGAAGATGTACCAAAGACGGCTTTTCGTACTCGTTATGGGCATTATGAATTCGTTGTGATGCCATTTGGTTTAACGAATGCCCCGGCAGTTTTCATGGATCTCATAAATCGAGTATGTAAACCTATGCTTGATCGTTTTGTTATCGTTTTTATCGATGATATCCTTATCTATTCTCGAACAGAAAAAGATCATGCTCAACATCTTAGGGAAGTGCTCACTACATTAAGAAACGAGAAGTTATACGCAAAGTTTTCAAAGTGTGCATTTTGGCTTCGAGAAGTTCAGTTCTTGGGTCATGTGATAAATGCAGAGGGTATTTGGTAGATTCCGCTAAGATAGAGACTATTATGAAATGGTCTCCTCCAAAGACCCCAACTGAAGTTAGAAGTTTTCTGGGTTTAGCGGGTTATTATCGACGTTTCATTCAGGATTTCTCAAAAATAGCTACCCCGTTGACAAAGCTAACTCGAAAGAACTCCAAATTCGAATGGAAGCCAGAACAAGAGGAAGCATTTCAACTTTTGAAAGAAAAGTTAACTAAAGCTCCCGTTCTAGCTTTACCTGAAGGGACAGAAGATTTTGTTGTTTATTCTGATGCCTCGCATGTTGGACTGGGTTGTGTTCTTATGCAAAGAGGAAAAGTAATAGCATATGCGTCACGAAAATTGAAGCCAACGGAAGCGGGTTATCCAACTCATGATCTTGAATTGGCGGCAGTAGTATTTGCACTAACGATTTGGAGACATTATTTATATGGTACAAAGTGCACAATCTATACCGATCATAAAAGTTTAAAGTATTTCTTTGATCAAAAGGAATTAAATATGAGACAACGGCGATGGCTAGAGTTAGTCAAAGATTATGATTGTGAAATACTTTATCATCCGGGTAAAGCCAACGTTGTGGCTGATGCCCTAAGCCGAAAGGAGAGTATTGCTCCAATCAAAGTAAGATCATATAAACTGATTGTGAGTTCAGATTTGTTTGATCAAATTAAAATTGCACAAGACGAGGCTTTGAAAGAGGAAAATTTGAAACGCGAAAGAATCATTGGCCAAGTCCATCATCTTGAAGAAAATGATAAAGGAATTAAAGTTCGTTTTGGACGAATTTGGATTCCTTGGACTTGTAAGATTAAAACAATAATTTTAGATGAGGCACATAAATCTAAATATTCAATCCATCCAGGTGCGACCAAGATGTATAATGATTTGAAGAAGGAATATTGGTGGCCTGGTATGAAAAGAGACATTGTTAAATATGTAGAGAGGTGTTTGACTTGTTTACAGGTCAAAGCAGAACACCAAAAGCCATATGGGAAGATGCAATCACTTGAAATTCCATTATGGAAATGGGAGCACATTACAATGGATTTAGTGACAAAGTTGCCTAAAATGGCCAAAGGTTATGATGCAATATGGGTAGTTGTTGATCGTTTGACAAAAAGTGCCCACTTTATACCCATTCGTGAAAGTTATTCGTCAGAACGAATGGCGGAAGCGTATGTTAGTGAGATAGTGTCAAGTCATGGAGTGCCAGTATCTATTGTATCTGATAGAGACACTCGTTTTACCTCAAGATTTTGGAGAAGATTTCAAGAAGAAATGGGTACTAAATTATTAATTAGTACGGCGTATCACCCACAGACAGATGGGCAAAGCGAGAGAACGATTCAAACTCTTGAAGATATGTTGCGTGCTTGCATTATTGATTTTGGTGGCAGTTGGGACAAGTATTTGCCCCTTGTGGAGTTCTCTTACAATAATAGTTACCATTCGAGCATTAAGAGGGCCCCATTTGAAATGCTTTATGGTAGAAAATGCCGCACTCCCGTGTGTTGGGGAGAGATTGGAGAAAGAGAACTTGAAAATAAAGAAGTGATAAATATAACAAATGAAAAGATCGATCAAATTAGGGAACACTTGAAAGCAGCACAAGATCGACAGAAGTTGTATGCTGATAAGCGGAGACGTCCTATTGAATTCCAAGTGGGGGATTTTGTGATGTTAAAAGTTTCCCCATGGAAAGGTGTTATTCGTTTCCGTAAACGAGGAAAGTTAAGTCCACGGTTTATTGGTCCGTTTAAAATAATTGCTCGTGTGGGAAAAGTGGCATATCGTTTGGAATTACCAGAAGAATTAAACGATATTCATAACACATTTCACGTGTCATATTTGCGAAAATGCTTGGCTGATGAAACGGCATGTGTGCCGTTGAATGACATTGAAGTGGATGATAAGCTTAACTATGTGGAAAAGCCGGTGGCGATTCTTGATCGCAAAGTTAAGCAACTTCAAAATAAAATAATAAATCAGGTGAAAGTACAGTGGAAACATCGGCGTGGTTCTGATACTACATGGGAAGCTGAAGATGAAATGAGAAAATATTACCCTGAATTATTTAATGTGTAATAGGGTTTCGGGGACGAAACCTAATTAAGTGGGGAAGAGTTGTAACAACCCGTTTTATGAGTTACAATATAATATTTGAAATTGATAAAATGTTATACAAGTAAAGAATATAATACGAATAGAAAACGAGATGTTTAAAATTAACATTTACTATTATTTGATAATAGTAGTATCATATATGAACATAATTGTGTATTTTGTATGTAACGTTAAAGTGTACACCTACACTAATAATAAACAATTTAAATGTCTTAATTGTAATTTCAAACATGACTTTGTCATTAAAATAAAGATTGAGGGTGTTATTTGTAAAATGTATAAATATTAATATTTATAGAATTAGAAGATTCGAGAAATGGGCAGCCAATTTTAAATTGTAAAGTAATTATTTACATTAAATAATTGAAGGCGGCCATGAGTAAAAAAAAAAAAGTATTTGTGTACATATATGGGGTCGTGAATATATGGAGGAAATAGAACAACACTTTCAAAAACTTTAGAAGTAAGTTGTGATGAGGTTTTTAAACAAGAAAGCTTAGAAGTTGTGGAGATTTCGTGGTACAACATCATTATTTCAAAATAGTTTTAAGCTCAACAATTAAAGAGTTATCTTTATTCCTGAGTTACGGCACCGGATGTAAGTACACAAACTCTTAAAAGTATACATGATTATTTGTTATGTTACATATATATTAGTTTGAAAAATATATAGACCGGTGGGTCTTAAATATTTATGTGATTATTGTTGTTGAAAATCAGAGTAGTATATATGACTACTTGTTGAAATATATGACAAATAAATAGAGACGGTGGTCTCAATAAATAGAGACGGTGGTCTCGGCGAATAATTAGAGACGGTGGTCTCAATAAATAGAGACGGTGGTCTCGGCGAATAATTAGAGACGATGGTCTTAATAAATAGAGACGGTGGTCTCAGTGAATAATTAGAGACGGTGGTCTCAGTGAATAATTTGAGACGGTGGTCTCAATAATTAGAGACGGTGGTCTCAATAATTAGAGACGGTGGTCTCAATAAATAGAGACGGTGGTCTCGGTGAATAAATAGAGACGGTGGTCTCGGTGAATAAAAATAGAGACGGTGGTCTCAACAATAAATTAGAGACATGTGGTCTCAGAATTAAAGTGGAGACATGTAGTGTGTACTTACTTAGCTATGGCTAATGTGATATTCACGTATACTTTCAGGGAAGAAAATGGAAGAGGACTAAAGACCGGCATCGGATCGATCAGTGGAAGTTACTTTTGTTTAAATAAAAGTTGTGTAATATTCGTTGTAATAACTATTATAGTGAAAATAGTCACACGAGTGACAAATTTTGGATGTATACTTGGGACCTACTCTGATATGAATTCCTAGATTTTTATAAAAAAAAAAAAAAAACTGGGTGTTTCATATACTAATTGATAAGGTCGGTGTTTTGCATCGACCTAGTCACGTGACGTCACGTCGTGTTTTAACTTTTTTTATTTTAACATATTAACGGTTGTAATTCCGACTTTTGACATATTTACAGTTTTAATCCCATACTTTTACTAATTTTTATTTTACTAATTTTCATTTTAGCTGTTAATGAGTTTTGTTCTCTTACTCTACTTTTACATATAGTACGACTTTAATATTAATGTTACCGTTTTGAACTCTAACTTTTGATATTTCATCGTTTTTTAATATGTGACATACAGGACATGAGACTTTTTTTTTATCAACGCATGTAACGAAGTCAAATACGCAAGACCTGACCGCGTGACCCGGCCGCTGCAACGCGCGAACCGATCTTAAATCTAGTTAAAAGGAAAAGTAGGTGTGCCACGAACTTACTCGGTGGTATCACCAACTTTAGCCCTCTAACTTTTATACCTTGCCACTTTTACCCTCTAACTTTCAAACTTTGTCATTCACGCCCCCTTTGACTTCTATCCCTTTTAATTTGTAAATTGCCTAACTCATCCTCAACTTTCACTACTAAAAAATGAACCTATTGTAACCTTTTTATAACCTTTTTGCAACTTTTTTTTTCAAAACAGTTGCATTAGAAGAAGTTGCATTAGATCTAATGCAACTTTTTTGTTACCTATTGCAACTCTTATTTAAAGAGTTGCATTAAAAAAAGGTTGCATTTGAATAAAAATTGCATTATGTAAAAAAAAACAGTTGCATTATGTAAAAAAACAGTTGCATTATGTAATAAAAAAAGTTGCAATTGATCTAATGCAACTTCACCTAATGCAACCTTTTTTTACCAAAAAAAGTTGCAATAGGCTTATTTTCTTGTAGTGTTTTAAGTTTATGGAGTATCAATTTTACCCCTAAAACTTTGTAAATTGTTTTTGACACCGAATACTCTAGCCCTTAGGTTTGCAAAATATGAAAACTTATCCTTCAACTTTTTTTGATTTTTAAAGTTTTAATTAGAACCTCTCAACTTTAAAAAAACAAGCTTTTATTACTCTTTACGTACGTACTCAACCTAAACACATTGACGTATTTGTCATATACAAAAGGTACGTACTCGACCCGCCGTAACACATGGGGATACTTCGCTAGTTACACCCTTAAATATGTACAACCAAACATCAGAACTTTAACAACATTACCTTTAGGAGCCACAATCTATCCATGCGTATACAAATATTATTTTATTAATTTACATCTATACTTTTAATTTTTTAGGAAGAAATAGATGAATTGTTCATATTCATATTATGTTAGGAAATTGGTCTTAACTAATTATCATTGTGTTTTTTCTTTACACTTCCGTCCTAACTTTTAACTTATTTTCCTTAGAATGGTCTCTCGTTAAAAAACACTTATCATCGTCAAACCCGATGTTTTAGAACTTTTGATTGCGGGGAGGATGCGAATCGATTGATGTAAAAGTTACCTCGAAAGGGCCGGTGTGCTCCAAACGATGAAACAATTTTACATAACGTTAAAACTTACACCAATTGACACACTATTTTGTCATTTGAAGCACCAGTTAGATGCAAGTTTACATCAATTAACCCTTATTATTATCTCAATCAAAAGCCCTAAAACATCAGTTTGAAATTCGAAAAAAACTTAAATGGTGTTTCTTAACAGGGAACCACTAAAGGAAAAATAATTAAAAGTTGGGAACGCTATAGGGAAAAATACAGTTGAGATTATATTCGACAAATGGCTCGCATTATGGATTATTGGATGTCAGTTTGTCTACTGTATTTCTTTTAAGATGCATGTGTTCTGAAAGATCTTCGAGTCATGCCCTCAAGTAGTGCATTATCACAGTCTCTATTGATTTTGTCATTAGCTTAGACGTAACCTAAATTCATATTTTGTCATTAGAGTGCCTTCAAATCGCTAAAAACTTAATATAATCTCCACGATCGTTGCTTTTTAGGAAGATCACAACTATAATTAGCAAGTAATTGTTGCATTAAAAGCTTAATTAAATGATTAAAGCTTATCTCATGCATTAATAGTTATTCCATATTGTTCCACCAAATAAATTATATATTTTCGATAAAAATTAAAAAGTTAATATGATTCGTGACCTATTGATAACAAACAGACTCCCGTAACACATGGTTTTAGGTTCTATGTGAGGTATGATGAGAATCTAAATCGAGTGAAAGTTTTCATTTTATTTGATAACAAGTTTTTATTGTTTTTATTGTCACTAACTTCTTGCTAGTTTCCGTTTTATTCATTTTTCCTTAGTTTTAATTGCTTACTTTGACCTATTGTATCTACTACATAAAAAATCAATTCATTTACATGTATATATAGTAAAAAATTAAACGAGACCCATACTAAATTACAAAATCATGTGAAATGACACATATGCCCTATCATCAAATCAAATCAACCACCTTTCCCTTGTATCTATCATGTCACTAGTGGTTTCACATATGATAAACCATATTAGAGAGATAATAAATGGCTTAAAGGTGTGAGAACACATCTTATGAACCAAAAGGAGATTTGTTCAAAGTGTTTTTACACATAACTTTGTGATTGTAAAAGGAAGACATAAAGGTGAAAAAGGTATTTTTAGATTAAAGCTTGCTTGTTTATGGGAGACCCTTATTATTAAGTTAGCCATCCATAACACATTTTTTCTACAAAATCTTGTCAAAAATATATTGCTCACATAGTTCATACTTGCCCTTAGCTTTAGGAGGGTCTTTGATAAGGTTGGTGACATTGACGGTCACTAGCTTCCCATGTCTTTAGTAATTAATAATTTGCATAATAGTTATTTCACTATTTGATAACTTGCGTTCTTCTTCATTTAGTTTATAAGCTTGTTTTAACTTTTAAGATCAAACTAGGTCACGTAAAATGTTATCCTCACACATTGTGGGAATGTTAAGGTGGCATGTGGAGGTGTGTGAAAACATCGTCACACACCCTTAGCTCACATTGTAATAACGTGAAATTATCATCAGAATTCCTGTCTTTCACTACATACAAAATACTTGTTGGCCCAATATATATAATCTTGGGGCAACATCTTAATTAATAAAAAAATATCCATAAGGTAAAAAAAACGCTATAAATTAAAATCACTTTAAACATTGACATTTCCACACAATAATATTCATCATTATTTCAGTTTTTTCATTCTAAATAACTTTTAAGAGTATTTCGTCATCATCAAACTATATGATATGATTCATATACTTATCAAAACAATCGTGTTGCAACGGAAAAAAATTAGACGGTAAAGCTAAGAGTTCTTGTCTTAGTAGAAGAGCTTGCTTAAACATAGATCCCGAAGCTACACAATACACATGATTGTCTAGCTAGTGATCGAGTGTCTATACTTTCTCAAGATTGGGGTAACTCCGTATACACCAACAAAGTGTTTTGAAACTATTATTATTATTATATTATTATTATTATTATTATTATTATTTATTTAAAGATTTCAATTGGTCTTGATTATGTAGTGCTTACCTTTTATTAACTAATCTTAATTATTGTATTAACAAAAAAAAAGTTTTGTTGATAATAGTTAAATGAAAGCTATCCCATATATATCAATGATAAATAGACAAATAGTAAGTTTTATTAGTAGTAGTTTTCTTGTGTATATGTTCCTATATATATGACCCCATCACATGCTTATTTTATGACACCATCACCACTATATCCCTACAACCTCACTTCAATGATCATTGATCATCGATTTTTAAGATTGTTTATTTTATAGCTAGGTATGTTCGTTTCATTGCAATAAAAACCATGAAGGTGAGGTTATTATAGATACGTTAACATTTGTTTTAACGTCTATATCAACGGTAAGTTATATAATTTAAATGTATAACTATAAGAAAAAACAACGTTAAATACGTGGATCAAGTTTCTGATAAACTTTAATTTCGGCTAACCGAGCACTAACTCTTCTATGCACTATCAAAAACATGATGTTAACAAAATGACCAACAAACCCCCAACCCCTTTAGTTCTCCCAATAGATTAAGAGTGAAAAAATGTGTTAGAGTAACACTAAAATGCAAAAAGATTGGTGTAGAGGATAACATGGAAATGAAGACATAAACTATATATGGAAAAGTTGAATTCCTAATCCCTATGATATTGAGCAATCATGTCTGTGGTGGGATGAAGAGCCTAGTGATCTTATCCCTATGATTTAAGGACTATCATTTGCTAGCTAGTGGGATGAAGAGCTTAGTGACCTTAAGGTTACGAGCTCAAATTTTAACGGCGAGTGAAGTCTTGCAACCATTAACAAGGGTTCCGGAGGTTTTAGTAATTGACCGGTTTTAATTCAGAGGGTTTTACGAGCTAATCGGCTTTCTCATGGAACGAGTTGTGTCATTTTCAAGTGTCAAACTAATGATTGACGGTTAAAATCTCGTTTTAGGTATGAAGATGCTATCCTCATTAATAAACTTAGTTTAAATAGTCAAGTGACATTTTAATATGTAGTTTATTGTAATTTTATGGCAATTGAGTGGTGTTGTTTGGTTTGTGTTTATAATAACTAATTAATGGGTTAGTGGGAGGTTTGTGTAATTGATCGGTTTCAAGGCTACAAAGTGGGAAAGTGGTTTCTTGTAACATATATATAATAAGTTTAGTTCATATTTTAGGCAACTCAAATGTTAATGCCAACTAGAAACATAATCCATGTTTAAGATTTTACTTCTGTCAATTTATGCAAACTGTCAACATACATCAAATTTTATTCATCAATGACTACTTTATGAGTTTATATTCCTTTTCACTATTAACAATTTGATAATCAAACTATCAAACTTGTCATTTTGCACTTAATATATATTTATTTTGATGTGGTGGGTGAAGTTATAGCAAAAAGTCTCTTTTTTTAGTAGAAAATGTAGGAAGTGTTTTCTAAAGTTCATTAAGTGGCATTAGGACTGGCTCATCAAATCATAAGCAATAGATCCCACACCCTAAAAACTAAACTGTAAATTTTAAGTAAAAGTAGAAAAACACAATGACAAATAACTAAATAAGAGAACAATGAGTAACGTAGATTCTAAAAACTAAACTCAAAATATAAACCCTAAATCAAAATCTTAATGCTAAACTCTAAAAGCTAAATCTTAAAATTAAAACGTAAAGTATAATGATAAACTAAAAAGACACAATGAGCTAGAAATTTAATATATTAAACTTAAAAGTTAAACTCTATTGCTAAATCATTAAGCCAAATCATTAGGATCGAGCATACATAAAATAGCATCTCTACCTTTATCTTTATAATTCTTTAGGTTTATATCTAGATTTTGTTTAACTTTTAGTCTTTCACATCTCATTTTCCATCTTTATTACTATTTTCACTCACACTTAATTTATTATTATTATTATTATTATTATTATTATTATTATTATTATTATATCTCTCTTACACACTTGGTAAGTATAGAGATTAATGAATAGTGACTCTATATGTTTAAAAAACAACTATATATGATGAAAACTCTAAAGTTTAAAGATGGAGATAGATATATATAGATGGTAAGACTCCGGACGGATCTCTCTTTCTGTCTTTCCTGGTTGATGAAGATGTAAATTGAGAAAAACTCCCAATAATAAAGATAGAGATAGATATAGAGATTTTAGTGTGAATGCTCTAATCTAAACCCTAAATTAAATAGAAACTTTAATCTTAAACCTTAAACCATAATGACTAGCATAAAAGACACAATGACGAACATAAATACATAATGAGCTCGAACACAAGGTTTTAAAAACACCTAAAGTTAAACCCAAAAGTTAAACTATAAAATCTTTTATAGAGTTTGACCAGCCAATTCTATGCCGGCTGAGTTCAATCAGAGTTTATTTGAACCGGTTTAATGAATTTTAAAGAAAACTTTTTTACGTTTTAAATATAAAAAAACTTTTTTGTTTGCACCCAAATCTTATCTTGATCCGCTTCTTAATTGCTACCTAGTCAGGTCGTGCCTGTTTTTTTACTTCTAAATAATTTATAAAAGATCATAAATTTAAACATGAATCATGTGTGTTTCTATAAAAAAAACAAAATGAAATTATACACATATTATAAAAGAATAATATTTGATGCTTTTGCATTTTGTTTCTGCAACTTTTTTTCTTTATCAAAGTTGCTTTTGTTTTGCACAATCCATAAGTAATGGATCATATGTATGTAAGCTTTATTCATCCCGACTCCCAACATTCTGTTTCTTGATGTTGAAAGATGGTTGATGCATTACAATTTTAATTGGGTAACCTCATAAACTATTTTTTTTAATTATATTTTTGTTTTAACTAAATTACATTTTTTTAACTTTTATTCCTAAACTAACCAAGATAAGACCTTTTCACTTTTCATCCTTTGAAAATATAAAGCTATGAAAAATACAAATGTGAACATATTTTAAACGTAAATTTAAAGGATGAAAAATGTAATTTACTTTTTTTGTTTATGTAATATATTAGTTAGAGTTAATTACAAGTTTTTCCCCTCGTACTTTATCATATTTGGAATGCATCTTTTTTTAAACCGGACTTTTTAACCTTTATATATAAAGGGTTCTTACGAATTTCATCATGTTCACTAACATGCAATGTATACGCGAGCTAGCATTTTAATCTTTGGCTCGTAAAGATTTCAAAAATATAAACCACCGTCCTTTTTAACGGATGTTAAATTCTCCATTTTTTTCAATGGCGTTTGATTTGTTTTACGTTTTGTTTTAGTATGTATCCATGTATGTTTTCTTTTACACTCGTTTTTTATTGCGAATTTTAACACATTGGTTCTATAAATATTTGGAAATATACAACCAAAAATTATGATTACGAGTATGTGAAAATATTACGAACCAACATGTTGCATGGGTGATAAATCTAGTTAAAAGAATTGACGAACATAAACAACAATTATTTCTATCATATATACATATATATATATAGGGATCCATTCAAATGAGAACACTTTTAACTTGAGAACAACTTAGGAACCGCTTTAACTGTTGTATTTATTATAATATTAATTGATCAAAATGCTTATAATTAACCTAATTTTAACATCTATTTAAAAAATATATGATTTGTGAAGTCGTTTGTTAAAATGCATATATGCACCTAAATCACTTGTACACAAACACATATTGTGGGTGCATATATGCATTCTAACAAACGACATGACGAATCATATTTTTTTTAAATAGATGTTAAAATTAGTTGAATTATAAGCATTTTGGTCAATTTATATTACAAAAAATTCAACAGTTTGACTCCATATATGATTCGTTAAAGTTGTACTTTTTGTACTCAAGTTAAGAGGTGTTCTCATTTGAGTGTGCCTCTATATATATAACTACATATATATAGGATTAAATTAAAATTACAATAATTGAGAAATGGTAAATGACCCTTGATCATAATTAAAAATATAGTAAAATTAAGAAGCAAAAATTTTCATGTAGACATTTTTTCGACCATATTATCAATAGCCTGTGACATGATTCACCATTCATCGTCTCTACTTTGTGCAACACATCGCATATCTTGAAGACGCGTCAAAGGTGATAGAATTATCATGCATGCGTGACAATAAACTATTGGAATTATCATGCAACATTCTTTTAATATAAAACATCAAGTATATAAAAACATTTATAGCATGAAGCTAATTTATAGCATGGAACTAAAACATGATTCAAGAAACTAGATGAAAAATAAAAACATTTGTTAGTATACATCTCTCTAATTAAACTCACATGTAGTACTTTCACATAACTCTAAAAAAAACATCTCAAACTACACACTTAATTTACAAACAAAAACCTATTACAACATTTGGAGTTTGAAAATAACTTGTTTGTCAACTGAATTCAAAACCCCAATATCACAAACCTCTTCAACTTGATATGAACTCTTGTGATCTTCTGTAGCAATATTCAAATCCAAACTAACAACACACTCTTTTCCACAATCCTCCACCATTTCTTGTCGTTCATTTTCGCTATGATCTCGCCTTATGCTAGGAGAACATGCTCGCGAAATCGAACTAAAGCTTTCACAACTGAAAATAACAATGGCATCATTAAAAGGAACCATTTCTCCATCACTTAATGTGATACTTCCATTCTTGATTGCTTTCTTGATTCCCATTTGGGAATGGTAATCAACTTGCTCAACGTCTTCCATGAAGAACACGCGGTTTGGGTTTTCTTGGACGGCTTCTGTGAATCTTTCAAGATAACTTTGGCCATTTTCATCTCTAGCCCTTTTGTTGCTAACAAATTCTTGATCATCATCGGTCGAATCCGCTCTTGTAGTTGAAAACCTACTCAACCCCATTTGCACAAAGTTGTTTCTTGATCCAAATACAACTTTGGCCAACTCCCTTGCCACCTTTTCTTTTCCATGATTATCAGCACCCAAGAAAGATAACCATGTTTCTTGTTTCCCTTTTCTTTCCATTGTACCGGATCTGCATTGAAGTATTGTACTTACTATTTCTGGAATAATCTCTTTTTGCCATGGTACAACTCTCTCCAATGCATTGGTTAGACTCTCTACATTCTCTGTGTTCATTTCTTTGAACTTTTGCAAGTAGTATTGATGATCATCATGATCATAATCTTGATCACTAGCTTCACTACAAGAAGCCGAATTTGGACTTGAATTTGGATTCGATAAGAGTTCTGGCATGAATGTTTTCGGATTAGGATCTTTGAAACATTCATCACCCATGAAAAACTGATGTTCTTTTGGAGTATTAGATTCGAAAACCGCGGGCCAAGTGAGATGTTGTTGGTGCAAATTTGGTGAAGAAGATAAAGGTTGTTGTTTGTGAAGTGAACTACAAATTGAGTTCCATTTCTTGCAAAGATTTCCAACCTTTTCACATTCCTGCAAACACAATGCATAATATTGTTTTAGCTCAATGCTACAAGATTAGGGTTTTTAAGAGCATGTACTATATGATATGCTAACTAACTAAAAAGAACATTAATTACCTGATCATTGTTTGTCTGTCTTGAGTTCTCTTCTTTGTATCTTTGGAGCCATGATGGCAAAGTGGAGCCATGAGTAGTTGTAATGGACTCACTGGTTCGGCCATAACTCGCAATGGTTCGAGCCTCTCGTGTTGCGTTAACCGAACATTCCTCGCAACAAGTGAGTAACTTCATCTCGTGTAAAGAATCTTTATTGCTAATAAAACAAAACCCACATCAAAGATCAGTTTTTTAACATGAAAAAGATAATCTTTATGGCAAAAGCACTAAAAAGTTGAAGTCTTTACCTTTCAAGATTGAGGGTGAGGTCCAAGCTAGCAACAGGAAGTGTAAGAGGACAAAGATCCCATAGAGTTTCAAGTGATGGATGACCTGTTTTGCACCTCATGTATGTTTGAGAGTTGGCTATCCCCATCAACCACAACTTCCCACTATCAACACCAAACATAAGTCCACTAATCTCCATGATCATATGCTCCACTGGAGAGTAATAGTAACCTTGATTGAGCTTTCGCTCGTTGTGATTCGACCAATAATCCGAAACCCATTTGAGATCACCTAAATACAAGATTACTCCTCTACCCACAAAGCTTCTTACTAGACACTTAAGTTCCCTAGATTTATTTTCAACATCTTCCCTTGAAAGGTGGTTTAGTGAGTGTAAAGGAAGGCTTACAAACTGCATGAACTTCAGATTGATGTTGTTTTCGGTTTCGAATTTGCCTATAACTCCTCTAACTATAGCATCAGCACTAGCTAAACACTCTCTAATAACAACAATGTTCTTTCTTTTCTTATCCATCATTGCTTCTATAACACTCATCACATCCTCATCTTGAACTTTAGGTAAAGATTTGGGCTTGATGTTCTCTTTTGATTGAGAAAAGTTGAGGGGGTTTGGGGAAGAGACTGATATCTCCATTTGTTCGATGTTGTTTTTGACTTGGGTGCTAGAGAAACCGGCTTCTCGCATCACTCTACTCACACTAGGATCATCTAAGATGGATATGATGAGTTGTTCTATCTCTACTTTAAGAGCTAAAATAGGTTGTTGTTGATTTTCAATTGAACCACGACGTTGGTGAGCTTGAGCCCGTTTAAAGGCTGCCACCAACGCGTTAGAAAGAGAAGGGTGGTGAGATTGATTATGGTTTAACATGATCGGGTTTGATTGCATGGTAGGAAGGCGGTTCAAGGCCACATTAAAGCAAAGCTCGAGAGCTTTGCAATGGAGAGGGTGAGAATTTGGTTGCAAACAAGCCTTTCTCATAAGGCTGGTTGGCGATGCCAGCATCGCGCTGGCAACATGCAGAGGCGTGACCTGTGCATGTCCACGCCGTCTAGCAAGACCTAGAGCTTGTTTCACAACGGTTGCAGCTTCCGTTGTCAGTGTGTGTTGAATGGTGTAGCCTCCAGCCCTCATGGTTCACTAAGGTTTTAAAGATTTTTGAAACTAGGGATATGATTGAAGTTGTATGAAAGGAGGGTTCAAGAATTGGTTATATGGTTTTGTTGTTCATGTGGTTTGATTTTGCAATTGGAAGTTGGTGTGGTTAATGTGTTGGCAAGTAGTGGTGATATGTGGTATATATGGAGAGGATTAAAGAAGTAGTGTGAAGTGGGGCTTTTGTGCTTTTCTTGCAATTGTTAGTTTTGTATGTGAAAGTGGAATGCATGTGAAGCAAAGCAAATTTCTCTCTCATAAAAAGACTAACTTAACCTTTAAATGGTACAATTAACAGGATTATAACGACATATGTTTATATTTTAAAATGCTTTTTAACCTTGTAATAAAACTTTGTCTTACCTTAATTAGTGTACTGTCTAAAATTAAAAAAAAAAAATTGGATATATTTTGTGTCATTTACACCTATTACAATTATAGTTGATGATCATGAATCATAAATGGAGTTTTTTATCTTAAGACATATAAAACTTTAACTAAGAAACTTTTAGTGTGAGAAATACATATATTTATTACTTCTTAACGTACTTTTAGTGTTAAAAACTTTAACTAAGAAACTAACAAAATTTGAAAATCACAATATCTGTATATGAATAAAGACATGACAATGACGTTCGTTCCAGACTACCATCTGGCTACATGTCCGAGCCAAAAGAGATTCTTTTGGCATGGTAGGTTCATGCCCGGTTTTTTTCTTGTAATTGTTGGTGAGCCTCCGATGGGTTCACAGTAATGTAGGAACCACAATGCTGACGAAAAATACATATTGGTGCTAGATACGGGGTTTCGATTTCGGTCATTGCACCTCTTAATATCGTTGTACCAATTGTTGTTCTAAAAAATGGTAAATATTTTACCACTTGACAAAGTATCACCCTTCCATTGTCACATGTTACACTTATAGTCCCTCAACGCTTTTTTTTAATAATAAATTAAAAACTTAGTTACGTTAAATGTGGCAACTTTTTCAAAATTCACCTTTTTTTACTTCAAAAAATGTTTACTTGATTAATTACTTTTTATGATATTAGATTTATTAATTTCTTTATAAATATTTATGATCAAACATTTAATTTACAACTTACTAATAATATATACACTTGAGTTAACAATTTAAAATTATATGATCAACATACTTGATCAAATCATGATTTTCTTCTTTTTTAAATACTAAGCTATGTTTAATATAATTGAACTGTAATAACATTTACTATACTATGTAATATTTCTAATAAATACCGTCTCTTTATTAAATATTTATGATCAAACATTCTATTTCGCTATAAATTCATAAATTTTATATTTTATCATTCAATCCATGTAAAATAATAAAATTCTAACCAAGTTGATAAAATGAAAGTAAAAATGGTTAAAAGGAGAAAGTTCGTATCCAAATATAGAACTCTTTATGACTTTATTTAACTAGATCTAACTTTAGCTTTTTCTAAAACTGAGTTAATATTTTTTGAAACTATTATTCTTCTAAAAGCCATTGTTAATTATAACAGTGTCAAAACTAGTTACAAGCTAGAGTGTGTTTAAACCGATTAAAATGATACATCTAACGTATGACGGAGTCTAGCGTATAAGTTAAAACGATAGACCCATGTTGTTCAGATAAGTCGGCCTCATGAACAAGCTATTCAATTATAATGGTGTGTCCTAACCATTAACTATACACTCTCGTCCTAAAATACACGTATCGCATCCTGATACTTGTACGCTATACAAAAATATCACTTTAATGTGTGTAAGTGCGTTCTATACCAACATAGTTTTGAGTAAAGACCTGCGAGAGATGTTTATGTACGAACAATAGACAGTTATGTGATTACACAATTATTTTCTTACTAGGTTAGTAACTCGGGTATTACACGAGTTGAAAAATGTAAACAATATGCGATAAAAAAAACTAATCGAAAAAGCTAAACATTGAACCGAAGAGCTAAAAACTAACCCAAAACCTAACCATAAAGTTTAACCATAAAGCTAAAACCTTAAAGTAAAAAAAATTAGAATTAAAATAAGAAATATATATATATATATATATATATATATATATATATATATATATATATATATATATATATATATAAACAGCAAATGTATGAATATATATTATGTGTTTGAATGATTAACAAAAAGAAGTTCAGGTCTAGTAGTTAAAACTTATGCATTTAACATGAAGGTCATGAATTTGAGTCTCAAATGGAGCAAGATTTTATTTATTAGATTTAAGGAGTTAATATTTTAATAAGAAATTGAGATGATTGTGAGGTTTATTGTGGGATTGACACATGAGCGTATTATATGGCAATGGTGTGTCATGATTGAGAAAATGACACGTGACAGATATTTACATTTATATTAGTGTAGGTAGATGTATCACATTCAGATCATCAAATGCATACAACCAAATCCGGAATATGAACCATAAAAGTAAACGCATACTAAACTCAACACAAGCTGAATACCAGCTACAATACTTATTATCCGAAGAGGAATTCTTCCGGCAGTATCGGCCATTTACGCAACTTCCCTCTACATTTCATTAAGTGGCAATGCTAGAGACATAAAGTCATAAACATTTAGAATTATTAGTTTATTATATTAGTTCTCTCTTGTTTTCTTAGTTAAAAAAATTATTAGAAAATAAAACATCAAGTACAAAAATGAGTAATAACCGCGGTAGAGGTTGGTACAATTCAATCCAACATATTGTTTGTTTGGATTTTATTGTGTCGTAGTTCTATACATGGTAACATTCAATCATCCTATATATACATGGTCGGTCCTACATATCATCAAATTTCGTCGAGCCTTGTACTAGAAAAAATTTAGGCAACTAGAGTGTAAAACTAATAACTTGTAACAAAATATGATAATTGACATAAATATATAAGACAATGATAATTGTTATAACAATAAATAAAGCAAAGTAATGTAAAAATGTTCTAGTTTTCTTACTTAACCGAACCGTTCTCTTAGTGTTTTTTGAGACACCATCAAGGCTTTATAATTATTACCCTCTAATATATCATTTTCAATAGAAATTATCGCTAATCCGTCAGGTCTATCTTGGGACATTTTAGATCTTAAGTAGGACTTTAACAACTTCAATTTTTAAAAACTTCTTTCCGCTGATGCTACTGTTACCAAAATAGTTAACAACACTCCATATCCAATTAATGCATTAAAAACCCAAATTTCTTCAAATTTTTTAAAGCTTCAAGAATTCTAGTAATATAACTAAGAAAACAATATTTCAAACAACTATAACTCTTGATAAAGCTCATTAGCATCAATATCGGGTTCTTCTTCATACTTTAATGGTTAAATGGGCAGTGTTAATGAGTTGTAAAATGAGCATTTTTATAAACGTTTCTTTTAGGCTATAACATATTGTTAAAAGGTTAATGACATTATAATATGAGTTTTATATTTTGGGTCTTTCAGAAACGGCAAGAAGCGATCGCCCGCCCTGCTCCCACAAGGGTCACTCTTGTATACATACGTCGTTTTTCTTTCGGGTAGAAAACACATTTTTTCATACTAAACTTCACCAGTGACTAACATAATCAGAATAAATAGACGGCTAAATAATACTAAGAACACTACTTAAGCATTGTATACAACTTTTTTTTCAAATTTTTTTCTTCTCTTCACTTTATCTCACTCATTAAACTAGAAAGGTGAAAGTACATAGAAAATAATGGAAGTTGGACTGCTTTTAGACTGATAATTTGAAGTTATAGATCCAAGACTGTAGCTTCCTTACTTTCAAGTAAAAGATGTATGTAAATTAATAAAATAAAATAAAATAAAAAGAAATGGGCAAGCTTTATCTGGATAGTGACCCAATTTAAAAGGGTGCAATTTGTAACTTTCTTTTTCTAAAGACTGCAAAAGCTACAAGTTGTGGAAACTTTGTCCCCCCTTAACTATCTTTATTTTGCAAAATGCAACCCTCCACTTTCTCTTTTTTGTGGTGTGGAAGCTTGTCTTGGTTATAGATTTCATGCCGATCAAAGACAAAAGAACAAAAGCTGTATTGCCTTTAAGACCACCAATTATATACCCTACAAAATAGTGAATATTTTCCCTTCTAATTTTGTATATATTCATTAGGGTTTTTCTAGTGATGATGTAGAATTACCTCTACCAATGTTTCATGTTTAAATTTAGCTTTTACCATATGTACTCTTTACATTTTTTTACAACATTTGAAACTACTCTCAATACCTGACTGAGCCTTCTTGAGACGGCATGTCAACCGTCCATATTGATTTTGATGCTACGAGCCTAACTCACTCAGGAACACCATCAAGAAGGAAACTCATCACTTGAACCCCCCCCCCCCCCCCTTGAGTCAAGACTTGAACATGAGACATCTAGGATCATGCCATTAAACCAGAAGGCCAATTGCATATATATGTGTTCTCGTTTGGATCATCACCGTGTTCTTAGAATGGTTGTTCCGCACAAGTAGAATAAATGAATGATACATTAGTACTAAATAGATAGTTAGTCATTACATTTTTAGAAATGCTTTAAGAATTTTGAGTTTGAAAAATTTTCTAAAAACATCATCTATTTGAAATAGAAGAACTATAATTCTTCTTTTAATTACAAATTTTAAGTTATATGAATATAGATAGATGATCTTTAAATGCGTGTAGTTTACAAGTGAAAAAGTGTTTCTTTAAGGTTTAATTCTTCAATATTTAATTTAATCCAAATTGATGGTTGTAATCATGACCAAATATATAGTGAGATCAACTTTTTCAAACGGTTATAAAAAACTACTATATGATTGGAGAACCTTTAGCCATTGATTTTAGTTCCTCAATCATTGGTTATATTTTTATAAAATAACTCAAAATTATTAATAAATCTTGTGCAACTTTTTTTTAAAGACAAAGTTTTATTAAGGCAAGAAGTTGCAAGAAAACATAAACAAGATACAAAACACCAAGCATGCAACATCAATAGAGAGAGTGTGTGCTCTACTTGTGACCCATAGAAACTCCGTGCTCATGCTCTTGATGTCTTCACAAAAAACGTTCATGGAGGGTCTTTGATCGCTGAATATTGCCCAGTTCCATAGAAACTAAATCCTAACCAGAATAACAGTATGGACAAGCTCTTTTTGGGGGGACGAAGCAACCGAGTTACTCACTTGTTGAAGGTTCCTCATGGAGAACGCATAAATGGGAGGATGGTTGCACCATTTACGGTGGCACGTATCTTTGGGTTATAAATAGGGGAAAGATAATGTAATATCATGAACTATGTAGTGCAATTTTCTTTTAAATGTTGTTATATTATGTCTAGTCCCACGCTAGATTAATGAATATAGTGTAGTGTTGTTGATTGTTAAAGAAAAAGTACATGGAAGGTATGATAAACTTAAAAAGAACAAAAAAAAAACTTAGATGTGAAAATTGTTTGAGTGATCTTAAAGCTAGTTTTTTATGATTTATGTTAGAATCTTTGTACTTATGTTTTAGCTTTCCGAAAGAAACAAATCTTTGATTCAAATTCAAGAACAAAGAAGATCGAACATAGGAATAATATTTAGCCTTTTTATAAAGAGTTATGTTTTGTTTTTTCTTTATTTTTATTAAAGATAATAATAAGGTGAAAAGGGAATAAAAGTATTTTTGAATGTTGTGATAGATTGAAGCCATCTTAAGAAAAGAACAAAGAAAAGGTGTTTGTTTGTGTTGTCATATTTGAACATATCATGCTATTTGGTTTGGGCTAATGCTTAACAATTGTTAGAAATTAGTTTACGAATGTGTGTATAATTGTATTTGATTTTAAAGAGCCCATTAACTTTGGGTTATGTACTTCAAATGGGTCTCAGAAAGCCCATTAGTTTTGTAGTTTTATTTTCGAATTTTGTCTTTTTGATTTTAATCTAATCTAATCAAGCTTCAAAATTACAAAATTCAAGTAAGCTTATTCGATTAACTTAATTAACATAGAGATTTGATCCGTTGAACACCCATTATGAATTATTTCCTTGTTTAAAATTTTAAAACTATTCATGTTTAACTTAGAGTAATCTTCACTTGTGTCATTCTGATGAATTTAGATAATAAAGAATTTGCGCTAGGCTTTGTATAAGTTCGAATATGCGGGAGAAGGCTCAAGCTAAACTATAAATCCATCTTGGGCTTGGATAAAATAACAGTGTGGTTAGAGTGAGGGCAATGAGACTCTTAATTTGAGGAGTGTGCCTAACATCAAGAAATTAACAGTTGCTGAGAAGAAACTTTCACGTTTGGTTCTATAGTAGAGATGAAATTCAAAATAAACGATCAACTATAACCTTTAAAGAACTAGATTCCGTAAACAACATAGAGAAAGAATGAATGGGATATCTAATTGAGGTGATACTGATTGTTTTGGTAAATACGCTCTTTAAGGCACTTGAACCCGCTAAGGTCACATCTAGATCGTGGTAATAGTCCATAACGATGAAAGTTGAATTGTGAGCCTACTAGTGAACCAAAGTTGATGAAGCAATAACTGGTACCATAGAGAAGTGGCTCTAAACTAAAGACTCTCGAGAAACACACGCTCATCGAAACTAATACATGTGCTTGAGTTCAATAATGGAACCCGTTGTGATCAATGGGCCTCCAACAAGATTTTCACTTTCCGAATCCACTTGTCGCCTTCCCAAGGAAGGATCGACGCCCTCTACGTGATCAGGACTTTGGTTTCGTTTTCTTGAAGTGGCTCCCCCTCTCTCCGACCTTCTAAATCAGACGGCAGATCGAGGTAATTGTCCCAACTACCAGAATTAACCGCAACTCAATGAAGTACTTAGACCCCCATAAACCATTGAATCAACATCATAAAGAAAATTCTTCTTTTTAGAATAAAGAGGCTGATTAAAGGACAACATCAAGCTAGACAATATGGTTAATCTCCAAGAGAAAGGCTTCGAGGTTCTATTTCCTTGGTTTGACTAAACTTACACTCAAACACAACATAAGAAGAAAGAGGCTTTTTTCTTTGATAAGGCAAACATTACATTTATTTTCCCTTTTATGGATGAATTGTTCATACAACCCTTATATGATTCCAGCTAGATGATTTAACGATTTGTTTATGGTATCGAAGTCGGTGCTAACCATTTAACATTTATTATATTATATTTTATATACATGTGTAATACATTAGTATATTATTTTATTATTTCTACAAGATTAATAACTTGTGTATTACATGAATTAAAAATATAAGCTATATGTAATAATTAAAAAAAATAGTATATATGAAAACAAAGTAAAACTAAAATAACAAAAAAAAAATAAACAAAAACATCAAAGATATGAATACATATTATTTGTTTCGAATATTTACAAAAACAAGCTCATGTATGATGGTTAAAACTTGCGTATATAACATATCATGAGTTCGAATCTTAAATGGTCCGTGATTTTCTTATTAAGTAAAGAGGAGTTAATATTAAACTAATAATTAGTTTTTTTAATTGATTCCAAATCGTCAAAACCATGTATAAGGTGACAGAACAATATAAATTATATCATTTAGTCTTATAATAGAGTTATACTAAAAAGTTCAAATTTTGTTAAAAGTCTAATAAGACATAATTAAGATGATAATATGTGTTCCTCCTTTAAAATTAAAAGAAAGATTAAGGGGCTGTTTGTTTCAGCTCTTAATGGTTCAGTTCAGTGCTTAATCATTCAGATTCAGCATTCAGAGCGTTTGTTTCATAAGAAAAGAGTCTATGAATGGTTCAGTTAAGTGTTGAATGGTTAAGAGATTGAAAGACGCTGAATGAAACTGAATGGAGCATATACCAAACTTATTACCATCATCTGAAGTTCTACCTCAATATCTCTCTTATTAATAGAGAGCCTCTTAATGATTCAGACTTCTTAACCATTCAGCACTTAATGATTCAGATTTTACCAAAAACCTCTAATAGTGGTAATGTTTTCATATTTCAAGTTTTACATTTTTTCAAGCGTTCATAACTTTTACATACGGTGCTATTTTTTAATTACATATTAAAAACGAGAATTTTTTTATCTTTAAAATGCGTATAACATTAACATATAAAAAACAAACTCTTTTTTCCACATTTTTCAGCTCGTTGTGTTATTTCGTTAGATCATGTGTAATCTTCTAAACTAAAAAACACAATAACCTAACGAAAAAACATACATGAAAAATATTTGTTTTATATATATCGACACTATACATGTTTTAATGATAAAAACACGGGTGTATTTTAAAAAAAAAAATAATAGGAGAAAAAAAAGAGATTTGTTGTATATACTCATATCGCTAACATTGTTGCTTTTGTGATGTTTAACTCCAAATTTTGATGGATGTATCCAACATGGTTTTTTCGCAAAATCACAACCAAATTTCTTCCATCTCTCACTTGTTTAAATCCTTCATCATCACATTTCATCTTAAACCCACAACAGTTATGCCGTTTACTATCCATTTCCGGAAAACAAGGTACCAACTTCAAATTCGGTTCTTCAATCCATTGCTCCATAATCAAAAACCCACATTTTGATAACTCTATCAACATTTTCAATTCCCTCTTGTTCTTTTACTCTATATGTGGCCACTTGCGTCATGCATGCAAGTTGTTCGACGAAATGCCAATGAGAGATGCTGTATCTTGGAACATAATCATATCAGGGTTTTTCACCAAAGGTTTATTTACTGTTGGATTTAGTTACTTCAAACTGTTGTTGTGTAATTCATTTGCGGGTTTTGATCGAGGGACTCTCACGACTGTTTTATCCGCGTGTGACGAACACAAGTTCTTGAATGTTAATAAGATGATTCATACGTTGGTTATCGTACACGGGTACGAGAACGAAACCGCGGTATGTAATGCTTTAATCACTGCTTATTTTTGCTGTGGGTGTGTTAGTTCAGGAAGGAAAGTTTTTGTACAAACTAATGATGGAAATGTAGTTACTTGGACTGCGATGGTCTCGGGACTCGCACGAAATGAATTTTATGATGAGAGTTTGAAGGTGTTTGTGGAAATGCGTAGAGGGTTAGTGTCGCCTAATGCGTTAACATACTTGAGCTCGCTACTCGCGTGTTCTGGTTTGCAGGCGCTTATACAAGGGTGTCAAATACATGGGATTGTTTTGAAGTTGGGTATGCATTTGGATTTGCATATTGAAAGTGCACTTATGGATATGTATTGTAAATGTGGTAGCATGCGAGACGCATGGCTGATTTTCGAGTCGGCTGAGTTTATTGACGAGGTTTCAATGACGGTTATTCTTGCTGGTTTTGCACAGAACGGGTGCGAGGAAGAAGCGATTCAAGTGTTTATGAGAATAGTGAAGGAGGGAATTGTGATTGATGCGAACATGATCGCTGCGATTCTTGGAGTATTTGGCGGTGATACTTCGTTAGCTTTCGGTAAACAAATCCATTCTTTTGTTGTTAAAAAAGGGTTTGGTTTAAATACTTTCGTTAGTAACGGGCTTATTAACATGTACTCGAAATGTGGCGAGTTAGGGGAGTCGATTAAGGTCTTTGAAAGTAACGGTTTTAGTAGAAACTCGGTCTCGTGGAACTCGATGATTGCAGCGTTTGCTCGTCATGGAAATGGTTCTAAAGCTCTTGAATTATATGAAGAAATGAGACAAGAAGGTATAAAACCAACCGAGATAACGTTTTTATCGTTGCTTCACGCGTGTAGTCATGTAGGTTTAGTAAGTAAAGGAATGGAGTTTTTAGAAGCAATGAAAAACGAGTATGGAATTAGGCCGAAGAAAGAGCATTACGCTTGTGTAGTTGACATGTTAGGCCGAGCCGGGCTTTTGAATGAAGCATTAACGTTTATAAAGTTACTACCTGTAAGACCTGATGTACAAGTTTGGCAATCATTGTTAGGTGGTTGTAGTTTTCATGGTAACTCGGACGTGGGGACGTATGCAGCCGCTCAATTGTGTGCTGAGGAGCCTGATAGCCCGTTGCCGTATATTTTGATGGCTAATATTTATTCTTCGAAAGGAAGATGGAAAGAAAGAGCCGAAAGCATAAGACGAATGAAGAAGGTCGGGATAGCGAAGGATACTGGGGCGAGTTGGATTGAGGTTGATAAACGAGTCCATAGCTTTGTTGTTGATGATCGTATGCACTCGCAAACAGAGGTAATATTTGATGTTTTATTAGTGTTGTTTAGACATTTGACAGATGAAGGATATGTTCCTGATAAAAGATTCATTTTACGCTATTGGCATGACGATAACGATGATGACGAACAGTCGAACACTAAATGAAATGTGATGAACGTTGTTTGTTTTTCAACGACTTCATATAACAGCGAAAATGGACCTTGGTTTGTGTTATATTGTTCATGAACCAGGACATGACGCGTCTTTTTGTTACTGGTGTCGTACTGTCGTTCTTCCTAACCCGATCCTATAATGCCTATGTAGCATTTGATCGTGTACTATAACACTCATGGTTTAACAAAGCGAGTGTTTGAGGCGGACGCTTTGAGGTGCTACAACGTATAAGACCAATGATCAGGGAAAACTAACTCAACGTGTGCCGTAGGATTTGAATGTAAGTCATTGTGGCTCGGACCGAACACCTGGTCGAAAAAATATGCGAAACACTTGAATGTCTGGACCTTCATAACACAAGATTAATTGTATGTTTTTATGATTTGGAAAATTTCACTTTCAATATATTAGTTTTATTTTTTCTAAAACTCATTTACACACTCACCATTTGAGTTTAGGTTTAACTTTTAATCACATAGACACCAAGTGCTTGTCTTCCCCACCAAGTGCTTGTCTTCCCCAAGTGAACGGGAAGAACCTTAGCCAATGATGATTTTACACATCACGAAACTTGCAAGGTTTAGATTAAATATAACAATATTTGTGATATATTTCGAGGTTTTACAATCTTGAAAAAATTACAAAGGAGGATTGAAACTATAACTAACAGGATGGGAAAAAAATTTAGCAAGTTGAAATGGTTAAAAAGAACTATTATAGCTAGGATTCGGAGAGACGCGAGGGTCGTGTCTAGAAAGGCATAGCACATGTCTTCATTTTGTTTTTTTTTTCAGCTATAATGTCCTGAAAAATTATTCGTTCAAATCATACTAGCTTATGTATCGGGACTTTCTATTTTGACGTTAATCTTATACAATCGATTCTTGGTCCTTGAAACATTCATCATAAGCTTACATGTATCATGGTTAGGCAATTGTGTTTCATGTGAAGTCACATGCATATTCTATTGCTTGACCTAGACTTATGATCTTGTTTTTGATTGGTATCGAAGGACTAAAAGTTTATCCTATTCACCTTAGATTATCCCGGATAAATAAAGTTGTCGAACCACGTGAAATTAGTGGTTGGTGTTTAATGAATTTTTTTTAACTTAAACTAATTAAAACATAAATTGTTATCTATTGTCATTTTTACTGTTGAAAGAATTGTGTGTCATTAAACTATAAATAAAGCAAAGCTTAAACAAAAGAAGCTTAGAAGGTAATTAACTTGAAAACAATAATCGAAAGAATTACCAACTCTAGGTTCATGTTTTAGAAGAACAATGTGTTGACTTAATGATTAAACTTTAAAGAAAACCAATGAAAAACACATGCTAAGATGTTATCTAAAAAACCACTTAGATTAATATGAAACACTCAAACATTCAATTGTTAATGGTTATTCACCAATGATTGATGACTTGCAAAATGAATCAAGAGCAATCCCAAAATTTATATCCAATATTGTGTAAGCAATTAAAACCTAACACAACAATTCAAAACCGAATGCTTACACATGTTCTAAATCAAACAATAACAATCCCTATGTTCAACACATTAACTAATACAAATCCTACACCCGAAGTGGATCATGGGTGGATTAGCTACTCATGATGATGAGTTGATCTTCAGCTCTTGATTCCAGTTGAAGATTTTTTATTAGAATGATGAACGCATGAATTCTTTGCTCCTAAAATCACCCAAAAATGTCTTCTAACTCCAAAATACGAACTCGCCTTCAAAACTAGGGTTACGCCTCTTTTATCCCGTCCAAAATACCAGAAGCAAATCACACACTTTTAGGAATGTGCAAACGGCCTTTACCCAGACCGAAACGTCAAAACCTAGACCGGACCGAAAACCAATTAGCATAAATGAAAATACCGTAACCAGACCATATAATTTGTAGCGGTCTCGGATTTAGACAGGCTTAAGCGAGTTGGTTTTAACAGACTTGGCTACTTTACCTGAAAAATAAGCATGTTTGAAAAAAAGTTTCTCATACATATGCAAAGTTATATGGACATGTTTTACTTTGCTAGTATGGACCATTCAATAATACAAAACCATATATTAGTATCGAAGTAGAATAACAAGGAGTTTAAAAATTCAGTTTAAGTATGTATGCAAGCCGTGTTAATATATATATATATATATATATATATATATATATATATATATATATATATATATATATATATATATGTGTGTGTGTGTGTGTGTATGCTTGCTAATAACTTATTTTTTGGTATAATAGATGACGTAGGTAATCAATAGTGCAAGGATTGAAATTGAAACCCCAACCTCTACACTATTTTTAGGTGTTTTCTTTGGCGTTGGGCCATTCCCCTATTGCCACAAGACCCAAGTAATTCCGGGCGGCCGCAGTAAGAGCCCGCGACAACCCTTTTTACGGGCTAAGTTGGTCCACCAACCGTTCTATAGGAAAAACTCATTTATAGACCCATCTGACACCCGCCCAAAGGCACGACGATACGGAAGGAAAACACATATTCAACTCAAGGATCCAAGAAATCGAGTTGAGCAAGGCTCGAAACCTGATCTCTCGTATCATTGCCATGTGATTTTACTGCCCAAGTAGGGTGACAACCACAATAACTCTCTCTTATTCTCTAAAAATTAACCTTAACTATAATGTTTATAGCTGAAACACTACTTGGTCAACAAAATAACTAATTAACCTTAATGATCCTTAAACTCTAAAACACACTTGTTATTAGAGTTATACAAACCGTCCCACACTTAGACACCGCCTCGAGTAATTAATCGGCTCACAAAAGTATTGTCACCAACAGGGGCGGACGTATGAACATTTTAGGGGTAGCCCGGCTATGGCTGAAATTTCGTTGCGAAGTGTAAAAAATATATATATTTTCCGGTTTTATGTATAAGGATACCCATAAACAATTAAAAGGATACCTCTGAATCTTTGATTTTAAGCTATAAAAGAACAAAGGAGATAAATCTATTATGTATTTTTATAAATTTGTGGTGTTATTTTTATTACTGTATGAACGTCCGGGAAATTTTTTTTTTCAGGCTACCCCTGAATTTCCGAGCTGGTTCCGCCACTGATCACCAAGTTGATCGAGAGTTTATGAAATTGTGTCAACGTTTTATACATTAGTTGTATTTGTATGTTTTAATTGTGCTCATGATTCATTCTTCTTTCTATTGAAAAACAAACGAAATGAGCAGTAAAACCTTCCTGCCACACACCTGCGTGTTTAATTTTAGTTGGTTTTAGATTTTCAGTACGTGGCGGGTTTGAAGGTGGGTTATGTGGCATTGAGGTGTTTCAATGAGAGGGAAGAGAGAGAAAGATATATATCCAGCGCATTTCGGATGAGAGCCGGTGGTTCTCCGGTGGTGACATTAAATGTGTCGTCAGTGTATCCACTGCCGGTATCCGTCAGCATCATTTCTATGGTTACGGTGGTCACCCTTGACAGAAGACGGTAACGGCGGCCACATTCTCCAACTCCGGACCACTTTTTGCTCGCCTGAGAGTGGTAACAAAAAAGCAAGAGACGGAGTGAAGAACAGGAACAAGGGGAGGTGGTATACGCATTAAATGGTAAAGTAATTTGGGGAAGAAAGATTGCAATTATTTTGTCTGTTCTTTTATTTCGTAATCTTAGACGTGTTTGATTTAGGAACCCTAGCTAATGATACTACTGTGTTTCTTATTTGATTATCTTGATTGTTTGTTTTGGTAGCAGCAGCAGGACACCATCAAGTTAATACAGATCCACCAATTTTGTGGTTTATCAATTCAAGGTAATTTTAGGTTTCTTAACTATTATATCTGGTTTATCAACTCGATCACTTTCTTTGATATTGCTTATGTGTGCGTGTTTGTTTCAGCCTCTCATAAAAGAGATTCTCTTTTGTGTGATTGCTTTTATTGAAAACAACATAAAGTCATTTAACACAATCACACTTCAAAGAACCCATCAAACTTGATGAACAAATAAACAGGTTTGATTTTCCAGATCAATTGAGACTTAAGAATTACTAAACCCTGCTTTGACTGGTTTGAAGCAACATATACACAGACATGTCCGTATGGTTTTATAAGGCTTAGATACAAACATGCAATGTTTATCTCAAAACCCAATCTAAATTGAAAATGACTATATCATAGTTTTAGTAGCTGCTTGCATGTTCATTGCCAACTTCAAAAACCTTACATATACAAATTGGTTCGTCACTCAGGTATGATTAGTTTGTGTATAACATGTTGAATTCTTATGTGTTGCTATGAATTTCTGTTTTGATTATTGTCTTTGGCTTTGTATTGTTGCATTTGTATTCTCAAGTTACTGTACCAGGTCTTATGTTGGTGGAGAATATTGGAAGATTTTTGATTGTTTAGGGAAAATCTTCATTGCCTCAAATGTTTGTCATTGTTGCCGTTAGTTGCGAATATACTGAGGTGTTCTCACGTTTTGGTATTGTGACCGCAAAACGCGAAGCCGATTGGCTCGGCCCTGAAATCTAGACGTAATTCAAGAAATTCATATTTATTCATCATATGAACAATTGTATAATATCAAAATTTGTACCTGATCGTTTGATTTTCGTTTGGGTTTGGGTTTGGGTTTATAGTACGTATATTGATGCGCTCCTTGCTTGCAGAGCTATATACCGGAAAAAAAAGATCTCTCTATTACTTTGATAGGAGAATCATTGGTTTTTTTAGGGACTACGATTGGAGTGTGTATAAAGGTAAAGTTTGACAATTGAAACCTTAGATTATGAAGGCTCCTACTTATTTTCATCAAACTACGCTCTCTCATTTTTAGTTTTTCGATTCCCTTTTAAATCGCATGTAGTATGTTTAAGGATCAACTATTTGGAGACTCCAAATGAGCTATCACTACATCCTACTCACTATTAAAAAGTTTTAATTGCAGGTTACAGAAATTCAGAGATACACATGACAAGTTGAAACCTTTCCAGAGAAAGATGTAAACTGTGGAGGGCTAACAAACAGTTATATGATTATCATAATCGGAGAGTTTATTTTCCTACAAAATAGGTCGGCCTTTTCCAGCAGCGGTCGGTTTATGTTTGTTTAAGTTTCCAAGTTCTTTCGTTCATATTTCTTGATCTTTAGATAGTAAGAATCTTTAATATTTTGGCCTTCATGCTCACCTAAACGATGTTACTCTACTTGAATGTGTGAACCACAACTACTAGCCGCTTCTTTTTCATATAACATGAACGACAAAAAGAAATCCCGCTGCAACGCGCGGTAGTGAATAAAACTAGTTTAATGAATAAGAAACGTTATTTGTATATGTAAAAAATTAATATTAAAATGTGTTTTCAAGTTTTATACGAAAGAACAAGAATGTTGCAATAATATTGCAGGAGTGATTGTGTGATTGGTCATATCATGCAACTCAAGTGTGTTTCTTGGAAGTTGGCATTGAACAGGATATGACTATTTTGACACATTTTATGTCTATGCAAATAGTAATGGGCTTAAGGGGGGTCATATATCATATTACATGTTCATTTTTCTTTTCTAGAAATAATTATAAAACAAATTGTGAAAATAACTTAAAAGTAGAAAAAATTGTGAATTTATATTTATAATTTTGTACTTTAAAAGTAGAAAAAATCCTTCATTTGCTAGAGGACGTTAATTAGTTACTTTGTGATTTAAGAAATTATTACAATGTTACACAAGGGTCAATATTGTTTGACACAAATGTTGTATAGCTCATGGACTTAAGAGGATTTATGTTGATGTTTTTTTTTTTGTTATTTTGGTGGGACCTAGCATGCATCTTGCTAATAACTTGGTTGCTTTTAATAAAATTGTGTTAAAAAAATCAAAATTGTTACAAAATAGATTAGATTTGAGATTTTTTTAAGTAAACTGCAGTTTTAGTCTCTGTGTTTTGATATCATTAACAGTTTTAGTCTCACCTTAACAGTTTTGGTCCCTGTGTTTTTATTTTCTAACAGAAATGGTCCTGAACACTAACTACATCCAAATTTCCGTTAAGTCTCCCTCACATACGGCGTAAAAATGTCATTTCTACCACTCTTTTTGACATGCGACTGAATAAAAATGTTAACCAACATGATGAACTAGATAAAAGAGGAAGAGAAATGACATTTTTAACCCTCAAATGCGGGGCGCGTGTGAGAGACTTAACGGAAAACTGGATGAAGTTAGTGTTCGGGACCATTTCTGTTAGAAAAAAAAACGCAGGGACCAAAACTGTTAAAGTGAGACTAAAACTGTTAATGGTATCAAAACACAGGGACCAAAACTGCAGTTTACTCTTTTTTTATTAAATTACAATGTTATTATGAACTCACACTTTTATTTTCAAAAGTTGCACTCTTTATTATTTATTTCCTCTTTCTCACTAATTCTTATTAAGTTTTTCATTTAAGACCAAATATAACGGAAGATAACATAACGTCCCCATGTCAGTGCCACCTCACCATTTTGCAGAAAAAACTTTTTTTGGGGTGTTATGTACATAACGCCTAGGGCATTTTTTTGCCTCATAAAACCCTCGTAATGCCGCTCTTCCACCCCCGAGACGTCATAAGGCATTATAAAGCCTCATAAAGCCCCACTACATTTTGCCTAAGTTTGCACACACGTGATTTATATTTTTTTCCCTCTAAAAGAATATTCATATAATGTTTTCATCGCCATCATCATTATATAATTATTACTAGTTTAGAACCCGTGGGTACCCACGGGGTGAAACGTAAGATATACTTATTTGTCTTACTATTGCAAATAGAATTACCATGTATTGGTTGTAATATCACAAGTGAGGTGTGATGACTCGTTTATTACACGGGGTGAAAAATATAAATGTTGTGTAATAAAAGATAATATATAAGAAAAAAAACTAAAATTAAAATAACCAAAAAAGTAAATAAATAAAAACAGAAATGTAAGATTACAAATTATTTGTTTTGAGTAATTAGCTAAAATAAACTTAGGTCTGATGGTTAAAATTGTATATCTGTCATGAGTTAGAATCTCAAATGACATAAGAAATTACTAGTGAGATTGACACGTAGTTTTTATGTGAAATAACATGTGATAAATTAAGGGGTTGTTTGGCAACTGCTGAATGATGAAGTGTTGAATGGTTAAGAGGTCTGAATGGTTAAGAGACTCTATCAATGAGAGGGATATTGAGGTAGAACTTCAGGTGATGGTAAGTTTGATATAGGCTTCATTCAGTTTCATTCAGCATCTTTCAATCTCTTAACCATTCAGCACTTATCTGAACCATTCATGAGTCTTTTTTATGAAACAAACGCTCTGAATTGCTGAATCTGAATGATTAAGCACTGAATTGAAACATTAGAATTTTTTTTAATACAAAATTGTTTTAAGAAGTTTTTCAAAGCTTTTATAGATATATAGTTTTTAATAATTTATTTATTATTTATTCTGGACTGAAAGAGTAAATTATACTAAATCAATCAAGTATTGATGAGTTTCGTAGGGACAAAGGGTTATTTTTGGCTGTTTCCTTAGATTGATTCATATTTCATATCAAGAAGCTCTTGATTGGACATCACGCAACTCCAGAATAATTTAGCCTAGCTATATTTATATTTATATTTATTTCACATGTATATAGTCAAGCTTTGGAAAATGGACAACAATACTAAATTCAGCATTCACCAATACTTGATTAACTTTGAATGCATACTTTTCATTATTACTTTTTTTTAACAACAAACTGAAATTGCTCCCGTGTTTTATAGTTTTAGTATATATGGGTGATTCTCACCACACACCTAAAAGGCTAGCCACACATTCATTAATACGACTCGTATCAGGTGATATGAGTCGTTTTACTTTGTTGTCAGACGAAAAAGCTGAATCTTGCAGAGGTTGCAGGTCAGACATCAATACGACTCGTATTAGATTTGATAGGGGTCGTATTACCTGACAATATGACTCGTATTAGATCTGATATGGGTCGTATTACCTGACAATATGACTCGTATTAAGTACAATATGAGTCGTATTTACTCAGTTGTAAAAAAATTATTCGAACGTATGAAATTTTAAGAAACTTAATACTTATTTGACACGATATAATATTATGTTAAAGTTCAAATATAAATGATCGTTCAATTCGATCGATCGAATTCGATATTCAAAACGAATTCATTTGTTAATAAATTTATATTATGGAGATTTATCCAACTTTTAAAAAAATCTATATCTAGGATGGTAATTATATCTTTAATGGTGAAAATAAGGATAATAATTATTTTTAGGGGTAAATGCATATTTCCCCCTTCAAAACACTTTAAATACATATTTACCCAACCAAAAAAATCAATTGCATATTTCCCCTTATAAACAACTTTAATTTGCAAATATACCCATTTTTAATAAGGACATTTAGTTAACATTGGGTATATATGCAATTGATTTTTTTAGTTGGAGAAATATGCATTTAGGGGGTGTTTATAAGGGTAAATATGCAATTGAATCTTATTTTTAGTACAACATCAATTACGACAATTAATATGATGCCGACTTTTATGGTGGTGAATATATCGGGGACATATAGAAAAAAATAGTTTTTGGTCCAATACGACTCATATTTAATCCAATACGAGTCATATGCTGGACCGATACGACTCATATTCAATCTGATATGAGTCATATGCTGGATCAATACGACCCATATTCAATCTAATACGAGTCATATGCTAGATCAATACGACTCATATTCAATCTAATACGAGCCATATAGGTCAATACGACCCATATTCAATCTAATACGAGTCATATAGGTCAATACGTCCCATATTGACCAATACGAGTCGTATTAACTGTAATGATTGTTTGTGTAGTTAGCCTGTCAGGGTGTGTGGTTAGCCCACACCTTTACTATTAGCCAATTAAAAAATACCAACATATAAATAGCAATACCCTACTCTCATCTATCTTAAGTGGTACGCAGATATTTATGTAATGTGGTTTTAAATTAGTAAACGTTTTATGTTGCATTGTTTAAATATAAAATTATATTAGGTGACCAAATGCCATGATCAAAAAAGTTTCAAGCTTACCGAGTTAGTAGGGCGTAAATGTCAAGCGGCAATCCCCAAGTTTCAAATGAAGTTTCAAGCATCATTCCATCCTTATAGTAAAATTATTACTTGATCATTGTTAATTATTATTTTTAAACTAGTGTATTACACAAATTAAGCGATAATATTTTAGGTATTAGTTATATGATTAATAATTTATCTTAAAAAAAGTGAGTAAATTATGAAGATGGTTATGAAATAATTTTTAAAATAAATATAAAAAAGTGGTAAAACCCTAAAAATATAACAAATGCAAAAGACGGCTAATAAGTTAATAAGTGACCGACCTTTATATGTTGTTCATTTGTATGTTATTCTATTGTATGAGTTAATTATCACCCTAAAAGAGTAAAAGACCTTAGTCACTTCATGTCCAGAATTATGTAGTTTTTGGGAGCTAAGGGTGTCATTTGGAGTGACCTCCCAAATCCCAATCTACAAAGACATGGGAATGGCTAATTTGTCTCCATTTTATCATCCTCAGACCTTATGAATAATTTGCTATAAATGAGATTTAACGTGTATGTTTGTTTCTTTGGATAAAAAAATTATCTATTTGAAACCAAATCAATTATTCAGAAGAAGTTTTTATTTTAAGCTTGATTATTCAAATTAGTTTATTGTTCACGCTACGCTATGGAACATAACACTCTAAGGAGTTTTTTTATAAACGACTTATCTGAAAGAAGGCTTTGCAATCAACGAATTCTTTGATTTGAAAAAGTCAGGCAAGTGAAAGTGAAGTTGACTATAGCTTTTTGGCAAGCGAATATCTGCGGCGGGCTTGCCCTCGATTTCTAACTCTTCGAGGGCCAAGTGTTCCGCAAAGGTACTCATTTTCTCCTGGTATTGCAACGCAGGAAACTTCTATTTTTGGTGCTTTTAAATAAAGCTGGCCAAGTTTTTGAACGAAGTACTATTTCGCGTGTCGTGATTTTAAGGATATTCATGGAACACGAAACTCACGGAAGATTCCAATCAGTTTTGAGATAAAACCGTGGTAAAACCGGAACACAAAACTTATTTAAAAATTTGTATTTAAGTATAACAATGTTATATACTCAAATTAAAGAGAATTAAATGTTCGGATTTATGGTGTAGTTTTATTAAAAAAGCAATGTCGTATAAAAGTTATGTATCTTTAAAAAATACTAAGATATTAATTGTAGGTTATTGACTTATTTCCAACTTTATCATTAAGTTTTATTTTTAGACCACATCAATTATAAACTTGCCATACACACCCATAGTAGGAGAGCAGTGATGGATCCTGAACGTTTGTAGCACGTGGGCGGAAAATCACAGGCATAATTTGTATTTTACACGGGGGCGAAACTAATATATACAAATTTAAGATATCAGGGTAAAACTCGACACTTTTATCAAAAAAAATGCGCAGGGGCGGCGCCCATCCCAACCCCCATTAGGATGCGACCTTGTAGGAGAGAGTCGAAAATATAAATATTCTTAAATTATTAAAGGTATATTGGTTTTTACTGGTCCCAACTATCACCTTTTGTCTTCTACTGGTTCCAACTATTGAATTGGTTGTCAACGGTCCCAACTTTTATCACTTTGTTAACCACTGGTCCGTCGTTAATTTTTTTTAACGCCGTTAAGTTTTTTCCAAATTCAATGCCGATGTTTTAAGCCTTTTGATCGGAAGGATATTACAAGTCTATTGATGGAAAAGTTAACTTGAAACAGCGCTCCGATCAACGAAATAGTGCTTCAATCGGGTGTTTAAACCTAACGGTGCTTCAATCGAATATAAAAAATTTTCGTTCAGAGATCCTTTTTGAGAAAAAAATTACATTAATCGACTCATATTATCCTTCCGATTAAAAGGCCTAAAACATTGGTCTTGAATTTGAAAAAAATTTAACGGCGTTAAAAAAAATTTAACGACGGACCAGTGGTTGCCAAAGTGATAAAAGTTGGGACCGTTGACAGCCAATTCAATAGTTAAGACCGATAGAAGACAAAATGTGATAGTTGGGACCAATGAAAACTAATATACCATTATTAAAAACTCTTAGTATTAGGACACGAAAATTAAACTAATGTTATTATAATATATTATTATAAATATATATGTATTTTTAAATTAAAGAAATATTATTTTAAGATAATTTCTTAAATGATGTCAAATAAGCAAATTGATCTTAAGAATACAGATACACTAAATTTATTTTGCTATATTATAATAAAAAAATTTATAAGATAATCATGTTGTCAAAACTAGCCATATAACCTGCACCTAATAAACATGCACATTTTTTAAATAAAAATAAATAAAAAGCTAAATCAAACATATACTTTGCACGCGTTGATAATTTAAACTCATGCACAGTTTGTTAAACGTTTAAAAAATTCCCATTATCCAACTATTATTATATTAAAACCAAATCCACATTTTTTATTAAATCATGTTGCGGCATGACATTAATATACATAAATATTATACGTTGTTCTCTTATAACCATGAGTTGTTATATTTTACTTCTATATTATAAACAAACTATGCAATATACAATCGACTTAATTGATATTGATATCTTTGATAAAGAATTAATAACTAGCTAGCATTTAAAGTGTATTACAAAGAGTTAAAACTATATATCATTTTTTTAATCTGTTTTTGGCCATTTTACCAAGCGACCTATGTAGATTTTTTCTGTCGTCAAACGTAAAAATAGATGCATTAAATCGTAACCTAATCACGACATGTTTTTATTGCGTTCTCACTTTTCTAATATAAACTCTTGAAGAGTTGAAGATCTGTCTTTTCTGACTGGTCATACGTGTTCGTTTAATGGTTAATCTTATGTAGATTAAAAATAGTTGAGTAACGTCTTTTTTGATCTTTTAGCTTATGATTTAATAAATTATACGTTTTGTCGAATACTTTCTTACTTACCATGTAGATTAATGATATTCAATTTTTATAAAATTCAATAAAACCAATAATTATGTGCTTCATTTTTGTAACTTGCTTATGTTAAAGATTGCTCTTGTTATCATGAAAAACAGCAAGTCATAAATTTTAATTATATAAAATAACAACGTCTTCAAAACTTACTTGAATCAAAACAAAAGTAAAAAACATTACGTTTCACAAATGTAATGCTAGATGGTAGTTATTAATGTGTAAACAAATTAAATTTAAGTACATTAAAAGCTAATAAAAAAATACCAACCATGCATGCACCATTCATTTTGTAAGAGCATTCACAGTGGAGTTGGTATAATTATGTGAGTGGGTTTGGTAAAATTTTATGGAATGGTTTTGAGTGGTTGTGAGTGAAGGAGAGAGAAAATATATGGATGGAGGAGAGAGAAACGGTAAATTTAAGGAAATATATATGGATAGAAGAGAGAGAAACGGTAAAATGTAATGATTAATGTATAAAAAATATTATTTAATTGAAAGAAAAGATGAAATGTAGTGTAAATGTAGTATTTTTTAGTGTAATTTTAAAGATAAGGAAAAAGACCCAGCTGTGAATGCTCTAACAACCCAAAAACAAGGATCTAAGAATTATTATACATTATTTTGTATACAGTCTGTATAGTATGTATAAGTATAATAATTTACATATTCATATAAATATCTTTTAATATAAGATCAGTACCAACGACACTTCTAGAACGCTATAGCGTTATTTAATCGGTAAAAAGGAGCTACCATAATTCAGTCACCAATTTAAAAGCCTTATAAGCAGTGACGAAGCCAGGACATACAGTCAAGGGGCCAAATCTTATTAACGTTTTGTTTCAGGTGATCAAATCTTAAAACGTTTTGTTTCAGGGGGACCAAACCCAATATATATAAAAAAGTCAACTACCGAACAACAAAATAGCATTTTGGCCGGAAAAAAGTGGCGGGGGCGGTGACCCTCCCCCGTACCTTTGATCCTTTGCCCCTACTTATAAGACTATCATCTACCCGCACATAAGTTTTTGTATACGTTGGGTTTTCAGACTTTTTCTGTTACGACTTAAAAACGTACACGGATGTAAGAATTTATTATAAATTAAATTGTATACAATATGTACAAGTACAATAATAATGTATCTTTTAATTCTATATATATTTATTAAAAACAATAAAGCCTAGTAGTTATATAAGTAAAATATTTAATAGTTAATTAATTTTTCCTTCAATTTTTGTTGTTTGTCACCACCACCTTTGGACAAAACAGGAGAAGTGAATGTAGAAGCAACAGAAGTAAATGAAGTTGTTGAATGATCAGAAGAAGATGAAGCACCACCACCGGAGCCACCGTCACCGTCGTTGCCGTCACCGGCGGAAGATATTCCGGCAAGCAAATCAACAAATGCACCAACAATAAACTCATGTTGGTTCTTCCCATTCATTCTTAAATACCACCCTAACAACTCCTCTAAACACTCCCAATCTTTCAACTCATGAATCTCCACCATCTCCTTCATAGATTGTTTGAAATCCTCTTGTGGATCATCCGATTCAATCGACATCGCCACACTTTCTTTGTACGGTAAACCATCATTGTCACCGTCATTGTCATTTCCAGCTCCACTACCACCAACTCCTAAATCCATGCATTGCTTATTCCCCTCAAGAATAGAACTCGTAGTGGGGCCAAGTTCAAAAAACAGTCTTTCTGACTTGGCCCCACGAACGATGTTCTCTACTGATGAGGAAACATACTCATTAGTGTTTAAGTACTCCTCAGACTCTGTTGATATACTAGCAGATTCTGAGGAGTTGGTGAAGCAGGAATCTGGTGTAGTCACATCACCTGCTTCAGCATGCAAAGTGTACTTTGGGTCGAAATAGACGGAATTAACCGTTTTAAACATCGTATTGTTGGAACCGGCACGAAAAGATAGTGTTTTTGGGTTTTTACAAGAAGGCCATAGCCATGTATCTTTCTTTTTATTGAACAAGAATAGGGATGAAGGAATTAGCTTCATGTTGTTGATGAGTAGTGGTTTAGAGGAGTTTGTGTATGGGTCTTGTTTGTATTTGTTGAATTGGTATTAATTGGGATCACAAGAAATGAGAGTAGGATAGAGAGAGAGGTGGAAGGAAAATGGAGGTGGTGAGACTTGGGTATGTGTATTTAATAACAAAGAGGCATGAGGAATTTGTTGTTTATTCAATGCCATATATGCATGCACCTCTCATATCCAAACACTCAATTTGGAGTGTGTATTATTTATTACAATATTTATTGTGAAATGTATAAGTAAATAATAATTTATTTAAGTTGAAAAGAAATTAAAGATATAACAGTAGCTAACATGCATATAACCTCAAAATGTTTTACTATATTGACATTAATTAATAATTAATTATTCTAGATTTTTTAGTCAATTTGTCATGAATTATATATCTTGGTGTTATTTGTTAGTATAGTTTTTGAGTTAGAGTATACGAGTGTGTGAATCTTCACTCTAGAAACATATAACCTCAAAATATTTAGTGTTAATTTATAATGAAAACAGGGTTGTGACGAAACTTATTGCGTTTTTAATTGTTTACTTTGTTGTAAATAAAAACTTTATGGCAAAAGTATAATTTAAAAACTAACAAAAAATATATATAAATATTATAGTAATTTTATAATTGTCTAAGTATCTTTATATAATATAGCAAAACTCAAAAAGCTTATGTGGCACCATTTTAAAGCTTTTGGCTTATGTGGCATCATTTGAGAGATTATCTCATAATAATAATTTTTTTATTTAAAATATGTATATAAAATGTATTATAATAAAACTAATTACATTTTTAGTCCCCTAATATTTTGGAGAATTCTGAAAAATTTAAAAGTATTTATAGTTTTAACCCTCTACTACAAGGGGTGTAGATGAGCCGTTTTATATTTGATAGGGTGTGAAAATGAAGCTTATGGATAAAATTAATAATAATATACAATTAAAGACCTCAGTGTTTTATAAATATACATAACTTTTTATATGGATTTTTTTAAAAAATAAACTACACCATAAAACTGAGCATTTTATTCTCTTTAATTTGAGTATAATATTGCTATACTAAAAATTTAATTTTTAAAAATATATTTCGTGTTCCGGTTTACCACGGTTTTGTTTCAAAACTTATTGGAACGTTCATGAATATCCTTAATTAAAAGCATCACTTGAATGTTATGTTCCCGAGCGTAGTGCGGGCACTAAACTAGTTATTTATATTACACAAATTAGTCATAGTTTTTTTTAACGTCCATTACAAATTAATCATAGATGACATTGTAATAAAAAAACTTGTGTTAACTCGTGATAACCATCAAGTTTCCACCTTCAAGTTAGTAATTTTAGGTTAAATCTTACAGAAAACTATCGTTTCGTGGGCGACACCAAAAGATATATTAAAAAATAGTTATTGTTTTTATAATATCTAGTATGTTTAAATAGTTGTCGGAACTAGAATATAAGGTTGGTCCTAAGGAATTTAACGTCTAGTGAAAACCGAAAAATAGTCTAATGTTATGTCTTGATGAGTTCCGAGAGCAACTCTCCTAGCATGGTCCAAGGAACAGAGTCCTTGCCTGGGATTGAAATTGATTTTAAGAAATTAAATTGGGTTTACACGTACTCTTTCAACCTATATTGGCCAAATGTTTTTAAATATTTTTTATAATATTTATAAATATATATATACACATAATTTTTTTTATATATACGTACACCGAAAAATAGCCTCATGTTGTGTATTGATGAGTTTTGAGAGCAGCTCTCCCAGCGTGGTCCAAGGAATAGAGTCCTTTCCTGGGATTGAAATTGATTTTTAAAAATTAAATGGGCTTATACGTACTCTTTCAAGCTATATTGGCCAAATGTTTTTAAATATTTTTTACAATATTTATATATATACACACATAAACTTTTTCTTTATTAAACCTCTTGAGACTGAGTGCCCGGTGCGGACACAAACATTACACCTAGCACGGGCCTCCCATGCTAGAAAAGATTCATAAAGAAAATCACACCAGCTAAACCGGTGAAGATTGAAACAACCTCTTAATTCTTAATTTATCCATGAAAATGAAAGGGTTTTAATGATCATTATAGAGCCTTACCTTTTAATGTTTTAAAGTCTCTAAACAATTAAGTGATAAAAAATACTGAATGGATAATAAGTAACCTCTTAGTGATAAGACCTAGCTCACCAATCATTATATTTTAAAATAGTTACCTTTATATTTAATGACTTTCGAACGATAAAAGATAGCATCTTACTAGTTATTTAGAAGTTATCAAACAACCCTTAATAATCAGCATTATTTGAAATAAGAAAAAAATATTACAATGATTGCCTTAAACTACACTATTGGCTTGTTATTCTAAGCATTTTACTCATATGATCGCATGAAAGTAGAGATTATATTATAAAGTCTTTATCATATTGTTTTTTATTAAAAAATTTAACACGTGTATTTGGGTGTGAATTATTCATAGTAACACTAGAAATGCTAGATGAAATTTGATACTTCAATTAAGAAAATCTCAATCTTATTATTAATTAATGGAGTTAATTAATACACTTTAATTGATCCAATAAAACATACCAAAAAAAATTTAAACGAAAAATTACCATAGTTTTTCGGGTATAGTTCATGTTATTTTATCAATCAACACACATACGTATTTTACTGTTAAAAAATACTTAAATACACCACAAAACAATATAAGTACGTTTTATAAAATACGTACTATTTTTTTTTTGAACGGCTAAAATACGTACTATTTGTATAATAAAATAATAGCCTTATTATTCTAAATTTATAAGTTAACATAAGTTGAGTTGGTGAAATGTCACATTCATACCTTTTTTTTAAGTTCAAAGTTTTTAAGATCCACCGGAAAGTTGACTAATCAAACAATATAATTACTATGCTTAAAAAGTTTGTGGTTTTATAGTTAGAAAAATTACGTTTATTTAACGGTGGTATATAATTCGGGCTGAGTAGCATACTGTATTTTTTCATAGCTTAAGTATGTCTATATCTTATATGAGATTTCAACCGTTAATCTTTAGTTTGATACTCGAATACTCTATAATTAACAATCCATATTAATAGCTATACTATTTTGTCAATAATGAGATTTGAGCTAGAACTCTCACCACACCAAATGATCTATGTGGATCAAATGGTCACCAACAAACACTTACATAGTTACGAGATGGTTTTTAAGCCACTCATTACACACAATATTACACTTAGGTGTCTTACTCACATATTTTTTAATAATTAAATTTATCTTTATTTTATGTCTTATCTATTCAGTTTAAATTTTAAAGTATTAGTTATATATCTATATTAACATGTAGATTACATATTAATTGTAATCTTTGTGTGATTTAAATAAATTATTATATCTATATTACACATGTTTTTATAAGAAATATAATTCATTATTGTGGATTTTTTAACCAAACTCCTGTGTTACACGGGACGCTAAGCTAGTATGTGTAATGTTTTAGTTAACGAACAAGTTAACAAGGTTTAAAGTTTTATAAAAGAGTTTAGTTTTTATAAAAAGTATAATGCCATTTTGTCCATAGGTTTGTACCGATTTGACTACTAGTTTATTTTGTTGTCATTTTAATGTTTGGTTTTGTAAAAAAATGTCATTTTGGTTATTTTGCCACTTCCGTCATCGTTTCTATTAGATTCGTGTTAAATGACGAAAATACTCTTGTTTAATTATTAAATTGCAATTTTGGTCGTCTTTCCAACTTCATTTATTTTATTCATTTTTCAACTTTCATATTTAAAACCATCTCCATCTCAAACAACTCTACGATAACCACCTCCACCATTACCACCCTCTTCTACTGTACAACTCCGCCAAAGATAAATTGAATCCCTATTAAAATCGTAGTGGTTTGTTGGTGTTTGATTCAAGGTAATTGAAAGGAAAAAAATGAGGTGTCTTGGTAGTGGAGTTCGATTGGGAGGTGGACGGAAATAACGACCCCAACCTCTTATAAAACCTTAACTTCACCACCACCATCAGAAAACAACTCACGTAGAACAACAATTTAATTAAAAACCCTAGAAGAAAAAACAATCAATTTTTATAGTTAGAAAATCAAACCAAACATCAATTTGAAGAATTGAAGACAATGGTTAATCAATGGGGTGTGAAGACCTTAATTGATTTTGTATTCGATAAGGTTTTTGTGTGGATGGGATGTGTGGTGACGTAGAAGACGAAATGAATGGTTAATGGAGGTGACGTCAGTGGTGTTATGGATTATGGTTACTCGATAATGGTGAGTTTTATAATAATAGTCATAATGATAATATTAATAATAATAAAAATAATAATAATAGTAATAATAATAATAGTAATAGTAACAAAAATAGTAACAAATTGTCATTTTATTATTTGAAATATAAAATGAATGTCATTTTGGTCCTTAAAATTTAAAATGACTATATTACCTTTGAAGCTACGGCTAAATCTAACAGACGTTGGTAAAAAATCAGAATGACAATTTTTAACAAAATAAACACCAAAATGAAAAAAAAAAACCTTAAAAACCAAAATGGTCAAATCACTATAAACTCATGGACCAAAATGCTAATTTATTCTTTTATAAATTAAAGTTTGTGTAAACAATTAACCTTTATTACTTGAAAAACTTTGCAAATTTTTTTAAAGTTAATTAATGATTTTAACGCACACATTTGATGTCGTGGTCCATGATTAGCAAAATATATCCTTATCTAATACTCCGTATTTATTTATTCAACAATTTTCTATATCACGATTTAAATTCCCTTTCGTTATGTAACATTGATACATAGTTTCGTGTGTTCACTAATGAATGAGTGTAACTCTATAAGCATCCCGTGTTACACAATGGTGAAGCTTTATAGAGATCGAGGGTCACGGCCCTCTCATTTTTTGTACGTTTGAAGTGTTGGTTTGTTGGTTAATAGTTGATTTTTTATATCTATATTGGATTTGACCCCCCCGAAATAAAGCGTTATAAACTTTGTCCCCCTTGACAAAAAATCATGGCTTCGCCACTGGTGTTACATGTATCAAAGTTATTTCACATTGTTCAAATTTTTATACACTTACCTACATATAATATCGTTCACCGCTCATGTAGGTTTTAGTCCTGAGTTTGTCATCGGTATGTCTATCAACGGATTATTATTGACTTTGAAAAAAACAAAATTAAGCTCTCATCATCATTAAAGTCAAGATAATAGCATGTGCATGTGGATGTCAAATGTCATAAACAAATATGCATAACTCAATCACAATAGACACAACAGTTCATGCCTAGCTTGTTATGTCCCTTATAAGTTATAAATAAAAATTAAATCCAAGACAAAGATCCTCTTGATTATATATGTTTGACTTTAATTAATTATACTCCTCTTTTATTTTATTAACTTTTTAGCTTACATGTATAATATTTATACTTTTAATATCATAATACATATACATCATATTTATGTCAAATTTGAACTTCTTTAGAGACTAAAGTTTAAATCATTCTGAGTTTTAGATATTAAACTTTGAATCTGAATATGAGCAAGATTTAACCTTTCGAAAATACACGCTATATGGATAAAGTTATAAACCTACAAAATTACAGAGGTTAAGATCATAGTTGATTAGTCGGTGATTCAGTAATATGAATTCTAACATAAATTTCTTAAATGGTTAATTAGTGTACTATCAACTTTGATATATAATTATTTTTGTTATTATTAGACAATAGCAATAAAAAAATATAACGTCCGTGGGACATGCTAATAAAATAGTATTTTTTTAGCGACGAAAAGTACAAATACATTGCACTAAAGTAAAAGACAATTGGCTCTAGACATTGTGAATTGTTATACGCCAATTTGCGTAGGGATTTGCTCCACGCTTTTGTGATTTGTCTACTCTTTCATGATATTACCTAACTCCATTTTTCTTTAAAACGCAATTAAGTTTTGTGTACTTTCGTTCACGTTGCTGTAATTACAGACCAACTATCTGATAATTCATAGGTAAAAAGTCGTAGGGTGATACCAACCTAACATATGTAGGTAAACATTTTTATTTAGTTGCATGGCAAAAAGAGAGCAAGAAAATGACATTTTATTCTGCACATGAGAAATACTTAATGAAAAATTGGATAAGTTAGTGTTTGAGACCATTTCTGTTAAAAAATAAAATCACATAGATCTAAACTGTTAATGTGTAAGTGAGCCTATTAATAATATCAAAACACGATAGCCAAAATTGTAGTTTACTCACACATGGGTATTAAATTTAGTTATTTAATAAACAAAACCAAATTGCTTTCGGGCCTAAAACTTGGGCTTACTTTGAAACAATAGTGGGCCGACCTTGTAGGGAAATACACTCAAGGCTCAAGTTTATTTTGAGGTAAATAGAAGATTATTGGTTGTATTAATATGAAATGTAAAATAGTGATCTATTCCGATTTGAAATATTTAGGATCATATTAGAATTCCAAACCGACCAGAATAAGAAAGATGCTTAATCGATTTGAATCCGAATAAATCTAATAAGAAAGACGTGTCTGTTTGAATTTATTGAATTAACTGTTTTATTTAGATATCTGATCATAATAAGCTAAATTTGTATATCCGAAATCCAATCCAAATAAGCTTTCAGATCAGTTTTCTTTTGGCTTCATGTACAATTCATATTTCAGATAATTTTCGTTGTCAGTTATTTTAAACATCCCTCCCTAAGACTTAGTCTTGAACGAGAAAACTTGCTACTAGAACCTAGACTTTTAAAAGATGCTTGATGGAAAAACCTAGATCTCCGAATGAAATTCACATATAGACTTCCTTAAAAATATATAGAAATCCTTAGAAACGTCATTTTATATATAAACTGTAAGCTACACCACTAAATACGGTATAAAACTTTCAATACCGACTTTTCAAAATTCAAAATAGAAAACCGACCATATAGTCAAATCGATGACCAGTTTAAACATAGGTTTTAAACTTTTAAACCGATCCGTAAACACCAAACCAAGTTACGAAAATTGAAGGGGTGATATTGCTAATAACATATTTCTTTTCACTCACAAATTCACAATTTGAAACACAAAGCTACTTGCAACCTACAGGCGGGAGTAATTGTTCATCTTCATCCCCAAAATCAATAACCTGATCTCGCATTTTTGCTTCTAATTAATCAAATTGACAGTAAACATTCAATCAATTCATACGCGTGATTGATCAAACAGTGCTCAATTTGATCAATTTCTGTTTCAAAACCCTAAATCGATCAACAATGGATCGAGTAACGTGTCCTGAGAACACGGAGCTTGTAGAGTTTATGTTGAGGAAATTGAAAGAGATGGAGCATACGCCCAAAGGAATTTCGGAGAATCATGCTAATTTGATATCGAAAGCATGTTTCAATGTTCGCAGTTCTAAAGCTCAAATCAAAACCCTAAAGGATTTTTCCAATGTCAAGTAATTGTTTCATACATTGTTTATGCTTTTATTTGTTTGTTGTTAGTTTAAATTCTGTTTAAACAAATGTATGCTTTGTTACTCTGAGCTCGATCGGTTTGATAGACATGTAGGGCTTGTAAACGAACGGAACGAACGTGAGCATTGAACAAGACCTTGTCTGTGTGCGTTCATTAAAGAAATGAATATGTTCATGAATTATAAATGAACACTTATACTGTTTGCTAACACTTACCAAATGGAAGCGAACACAAATAAACGTTGTTGAATATAAATGAACACGAAGGAAAACAAACGGTCATGTGTTCATTTTAGATAGATATTCAATTTTTATTGCGAACTGTTTGCTGAACGTTTGGTTCTTTATGCAACCCTAATGATGCAAATTTTGTGTAAATTTGAGTGTGAAACGCTTCAAAGTGGTGAACCAGAAATTGGTTAAATGGTTGAGGTTGATTCAACATACATTTGCATATATTCAGTCTAGTGAATTATACACTGTACAAGCACTAATAAGTTATCAAGGAATCAACTTTTTTGTTATGTAAAACTAGTGAGAGTTGATATTATTGATGATGCCTACTTCTTGGAAGAAGTTGCAATGTTGCATATCCGAACTAGTTTCTGATTGAATGAAAGAACTTTCATTTTTATTTTGTCAGAGGTGTTGGAAAGTGGATTTTAAAACTTATGAAAGATTTCTTTATCGATGTTGCTGAGAATGAAGAGATGATACAAAGGGGTAATTGTTCTATAGGTTCACATTTTTTTAGTTACGTTGCAGTTCCGTTTATATTACATTGTTCATAATCACTCTTTGTTTAAAAATATAGATGAGAGAGTTAAAGGAAGCAAGCCATATATGCCTCAAAAGAACTCTGTGGCTTATGCTTTGTTGATCACCCTTTATAGGTAAACATAATGCGTACTTTTCCCTTTTGTTTTTCTATGTAGTTTTGGTTTCTTAACAACACAAGTCTTAATGGAAAATATTCTGTTATTAGAGGAACTGCTGATGGAACTGAGTTTATGCGAAAACAAGAGCTAATTGATGCTGCTGAAGCAAGTGGGCTGTCTCGCTCCCCTATAATGTATGTATCTTAAGTAAAGGGAAAAGCAGGTAACTTTGCTATTAGATGCTATCTTTTTTATTATGTTTTATGCTTACAGGCCTGAAATAGGAAAGGGGAAAGCAGGCCAGTTTGGAGTTAGCTCAGGCAAGGATTGGTATAGTGGATGGAGTTGCATGAAAAAGTTGATAGACAAAGGGCTGGTTGTAAAATCTAGCTGTCCTGCAAAGTATGTTTTTTTTATCCTCATATAAAGATAGCATGTTTGCTTCGAGCTATTATGTGCTTTACTAGCCTTTTGATTTAACAGGCATAAGTTTGTGATTTGAAACAGATTATCTTTCTATCTTAATGTTAAACAATCAGTTTTGGATAATGAGTTCAAACTAACTGCCACAAAAGTGATTATTGAAGGGAAATATAATCACCTAATTGCACTTTTTTTAAATTTTACATAATTTGAGATACTTTTAATCCCATATCACAAGACACATCTCACTTTTTAACAAGAATTAATTTTTGATAGTTTTATGTATTAATTTTTTAAGTTTGTCAAACATTTTAACAAATGGTTATCTGATTCTTACAACTTTAAACAACACATCTAAAAACCATCTCCTACAGTTTGTTGATCATAGTTGATTGTCATTCTGACTAATTAAGATCACGTAATTACTTTGGAAGCACACATTCAAACACCCCATTCAAGCTGAAAATACTCATCCGAACACCACGTCTTAAATTTTATAATCACCTTGATGCATTGATATTTTTCTCTAACTTTCTTTTTTTGGTCTTATGGTATATCCATTTCAAGGATAATAAAATTAACTAAACATGCCACCTGTCACTTTTGTATACTTTTAATTTCAGGTACATGCTGACTGATAAAGGAAAAGAAGCTGCCCGTGATTGTCTATCACGGTCTGGATTGGCTGATTCTACAGAGAACCTTGCTACTGCTGATAAAACTGTGGATTTACCAAACAACAGGACAGACCCAATGTGCGCTAATGCTAACTTGATTAAAAATGTGCAACCTCAACGCTCTTCTTCAAAAAGGCAAAAGAAATCGCTCGATATTCCTCCTGATGCTCTTGATAAGGTATTTTGTGTAGAACACGTATTTTAGTATTTGAGTATTGGATCTTAACGGTCCTAACTATTTGTCTTTGGCCGCTACTGGTCCCAACTTCTGAAATATGTGCTGACGGTCCCAACATTTATCATTTTTGCCACTAATGGACCGGCGTTAGTTATTTTCAACGGCATTAATTTTTTTTGAATTCCAGACCGACGTTTTAGTGCTTTGAATAGAAGAAGTATCGATTGATGTAAAAAAAAATACATTGAAACGATGCTCCAAATGACGAAACGGTACCTCAACCGAGTGTTTAAACCTAACGGTACTTCAATCGGATGTAAAAATTTCGTCATTTCGAGCACCGTTTCGAGGTAAATTTTACATCAATTGACTCGTATTATCCTTCTGATCAAAAGTTCTAAAACGTCGGCCTGTAATTTTAAAAAAATTGATGCCGTTAATTTATTTTAACAGAGGACATTAGTGGCAAAAATGATAAAAGTTTGGACAGCCAGCACATATTTCAGAATTTGGGGCCAGTAGCGGCCAAAAACAAATAGTTTGGAGTTTGGACTGTTAAGATCCAATACTCCTTTAGTAATTAAAATTCTTTTTTATATCAGTCTCATTTTATTTTGTGCAGCTTGTGCGCATGGGATACTCTAAAGAACAGGTCACCCGTGCATATGTTGAGGTGGCAGAAAAGTCACCACTCGAGGAAGCTTCTTCACTATGGTTATCTGTTTTATGTCGTCTTCGGGAAGCTGAAGTTTACAATTTACCTTTGACTTCTAAGGATGTTCCAGCAGTCAATCATCATGCATCATCGAGTTCTTACACACATAAAAATGGTACTGCCTACTATTAAAAATATAAATTAAAAAAACTGTCATAATCTTAAATCATTGACAGTGTGCTCCCTCAATATCTAGGTCAAACAGCCCCTTTTAGACGTGAAACTGAAATTCCATGTTCATCACTGAAAGCTTGTTCATCGACTGTAAGTGTTAAGCCCTTTTGGCTTGATATTGTCTTTTTTATTGTTAGTTTTTTTTTCTAGACAACAAGTTTGTTTTAAGTTTAGACTAAATGCCAGAATGTCCATTTATCTTTTTTCTTTGTTAGGAACATACTTTCAGTTTCCTTAGATAACAGTGTACTTCCATTTTCATTAATTGTAATATCATGGCATGTTCATAAATATACTCATTGTTATAGCAATGGGTAACCTGATAATTAAAAAAATGAAGTTTTGTTATATGTTTTACTTCCAATGGTGTTGATTTATCCTTCTTTTTTTTGCCATTGCTATTGGAACTAAAACAGACAGTAATGCTTATTATTTTCTTTTAAAATCATAGTACACATGAAATATCCTAATGGACATTGACATAACATACAACACGGGAAACTGTTGCCACATAATGAATTTCAAAATAACTGGTTACTGATTGCTAATGTACTATAATGAATAGTATTATGCTAATTTACGCATTTACCACTGTAAGTTTATTTAGAGACTATTTTGTTTTTCTCTGAATGATGTTATAGGACCACAATGTGCATAAGCGGGGTAGGAATGATTTTGAAGCTAAATCAAATGTTTTATCAATGCCACCCTTTACTTTTGGAGACCGATTTGAGGATACATATGACGTGGTTTTAATTTTGGATGATCGAGAGAAATTTGCCAAGGCGTAAGTATATCGTATTAAGTAATTACTTAGTATGCATCACTAAATCATTAATTATCACACCATTTTTCTTATTGAAATTGTTATTAAGATATTTATATCATCAAAAGAACAAGTATTAATGCATTGCTTTGTGATTTTCAGGTCCAAGTCTCGAAAACTTCTTGAGCATGTTCAACACCATTTTAAAATACCTATAGAGGTGAACTTGAACTTATAATGTAAATTAATGAGTCATACTACCAACAAATATTACATAAACTTGGACATCTATTGGGACTAGAGGTGGCAAATTGAGTGGCAATTTTTGTTTTGGCCGAGTTGGGTTGACCCATATGCTTTTTACCCGGAGTTCTCAAATTGTTATAAAAACTATAGATTTCATTAAAAAACTAGGTTTTGGATATAATGATTTAAGTGGTTTTACACAATAATATATAAAACTTTGGACCAATTTTGACATGTTTGATGGGCTCAACCTATTTAACCTGTTTTCTAGTAAGTTAATTTTTTTGTTTTACCCATTTGACCTGACAGTAATAAAACAATAGACTGAATCAACCATTCTGATGTAAATTGGTTGAAATTGCTGTATCTAATTGCGAACATCTTTCTCTATTTACCTTACCTCTAACATAAGCTATTAAGTTTTGATATTTTTTAGTTATTCTCAGGTGAGACGCTTACCTGTTGGAGATGGGATTTGGATAGCCCGGCATAAGCAACTTGGTAGTGAATATGTTCTTGATTTTATTGTTGAGAGAAAAAATGTTGATGATTTGAGATCTTCGATTAGGGATAATCGTTACAAAGAGCAGAAAGTGCGGATCCTGGTGATGTTTCTTACCATTACTTATAATGGCTTGATTCTGGTTATGTTTTTATCTGTAGTGGGTCAGACTGATTAAACATAAAAGTAGTTAAAAAGGAATTATCATAAATGGGTTGAAAGGCTCCTAAAATGTATGTAAAACCTGTCAATCATTTTATCCAAAAAATTAATTATTAATGAAAATATAAGCTGATCAGTTAATTTTGACAAGCTAGCTATTTATCAGAAAATTGAAGTTTTTTTGAAAAGTTTTTCGGGTCAACCCAACACAATTCAACCAGGACAAAGTTTATAAACATGTTGGTATTTTTTTTGAACTTACACTTGGTTACTAACTTTTGAAGTATTATTATCTTGTTTCTTTTTACATTAAGAGATCTGGACTTAAGAGGTTTATATACTTAGTAGAAGGGGATCCAAATGCTTGTGAAAGTGCAGAAAGTATTAAAACAGCGTAAGTATAATTTTATTAGAATATTTTTATATTTACAGCGGATTATTTGCGCTCACCAAAATTTGTTTATTTCATAGTTGTTTGACAACCGAAATTTTAGAGGGCTTTGATGTACAACGAACAAGTGGGATGGGAGACACCCTAAGAAAATACGGTCATCTTACTCAATCAATAACGGAATACTACAAATTTCTTGGCAATGAGCCGAAACATCAAGATTTATCAATATGCCCTTCTTTTGATCAATTCATTGAAAGGTGCCAAGAGTTGGATAAGATGACAGTTAGTGATGTATTTGCTACCCAACTCTTGCAGGTACGAGACATAACAGTAATTATTTATGCTACGTTGTTCACTTTATTTTTGTTAATAGTAAGTAGTATTGTTGCCTACAGGTTTACCGAACCAAATAATGGCTCACCATTTTCTTGAATTATATTCTAAACCAGAGAGGAGGTTAAATAAAGTTACTTGCCCTTCAAAAAATAAAAAGTTACTAGAGTGAAAATTCTTGTTGCAGGTTCCACAAGTGACTGAAGATGTTGCCATTGCTGTCTTGGATCTATACCCAACAGTTTTATCACTTGCACGTGCCTACTCGAGTCTTGTGAGTTTTCTTTATCCTTTTATGTTGAAAGTTTAATAAGTCATGTTTCTTCTCTGAACGATGGAAAAAGGGACGAAGTGGTAATATGAAGCGGCCAAGCGGGATTAGATCATGACTCATAGTGGGTAATTGCTTAGCACGTCACCATGGGTCGGGTTGGGCTGACCTTAAACACTTTTCATCTATTTTTTCAACTTTTACAGTTCATGACTATAAGTGTTACAAAAAGAATATATTATTTCAACGTGTTTCCTTTAATTTAGTTTTATGTCATTTTATCCGTTTGACCTGTTAGAGATAAAGCATAAACACATATTATTTATTGAGCTGATAAATCGAGCCTCTAATTGTGATTTTGACTCGAGTTTGACGAATTTGGTTTGCAAGGATGGTGACACGTGCGCACAAGAGGAACTTCTTAAGATGAAGAGTAACAATATGATCAATGGAGTGGCTAGTAGAAACATTTTCAAGTTTATTTGGGGTGATTGATCACATTTTTAATGTAATAACCTGAATTTTTGTAAGCCTAAAATTTTAATGTGTTCATAATATTTGGTAATTTTGTACTGCAATGCTTCCATCACCTTCACTTTGAGTGACAAGTGATGAAGTTTCTTTATTGATATATGTTTAATCAAACCTGGGTCTCCTGAAACACCAACTCAACCGTTACTAGCAAACCACGCATTAGTTTTGGTTAAATATCTAACCATAAGTTTATTTAACAAAAGACAAAGTTATGACACCCTTTAGTGACGACATCTCGCCTGGTGTTTTCTCTATCACTAAAAGATGTTCACCCCCCAACGTTGCTTCATATTATATCGAATTTATGTGGTATTTGTATTTAGGTATATTCGTTTTAAATAGTTTCAACTTTTACCTTCTGATTTCTATTGGTTCTAACTATCGAATTGGCTGGTAATAGTCTTGAATTTTATCATTTTAGCAACCAATAGACTGTCATTAAAAAAATCTAACGCCCTTAAGTTTTTTTTGAATTCAAGACCGGTGTTTTAGGGCTTTTGATCAGAAGGAGAATACAAGTTGATTGATGTAAAAGTTACCTTGTAACGGCTCTCCGGACGACGAAACGGTGCTTCAATCGGGTGTTTAAACCTAACGGTGATTCAATTAGATGTAAAAAGTTGTTGTTCGTAGCTTCATTTCGAGAACTTTTACATCAATCGATTCGTATTCTCCTTCCGATCAAAAGACCTAAAACATCGGTCTTAAATTCGAAAAAAACTTAACAGTGATAAAAAAAATTTAACGACACTGTTGGTTGCCAAAGTGATAAAGTTGAAACCGTTACCAGCAAATTCGATAGTTGAGACTAATATACCTTGTATTTAAACATCTTCATTATCTATTGTGTTAATTGTTAACACTAAAATCATCAATGATATATTCCTATACAATCCACTCTACGGATTTGGTTATGGTACAATCACATATGATTTAAAGATTGTTAATTTAAAAAAATGTACGCACTTTGGCTACGGATTAAAATCTTCTCAAGTTTTCAACGTGAAAACATGGTCATGGGGCAAGTGTTCGGTGCTAATCGGGGATTATAACATTCGTTGCGATTCAGGTACGTTTGTGAAAGGGTTTTTGTATTCGCATGTAGGGAGACTGATAGGGTTAGAATAGTTAGGGAAGAAGAAGATATGAACTAGAAAGAGAAACTAGAGAAGAAACGAAGATATTGACTCAATCTCATAATAATATTATTGATACGTCTCTCAAATATATAAGCAACGCTTTTACATTTGATTCCCCTCAACTAACATAATAAAATATTATAACCCTACGGTAAACATAGTAATAAAGACTCACCATAATAAACTAAACATAATAATAATGACCCAATATAAATAAATCGTAACAATACTTTCCCCTTATTAGATTTTTGACCTCAAGAATCACAAAATAAAAAAAAAACTTGCAACAACTCTAGGGCTCGGCTCATTCCACGGTGGTCGCCATTCAATACGTTCGAAGGCATACGAGCATGTCTTGAGTTCATTAGCATGAGTTATTGTTGTTCATTAGCATGATGCTGCAGATTGTAATAGCTTATTACTACTTCTTTCAAGCAACTGATATTACAAACATCAACTTAACAACCCAACTTGACCCGTTATTAGTTTTTTCAATATTGCCTTCTTATATCTATGTATTGGCTGTTTTGTAGATTGAAATGTATTATGAGGTTATCAAGGAGTTTGTTTGAAAGAAGTGTTAAGGGAGTTATTACGAAGTTGGTGACTGAAAAGAAATCTATGCTTACAAGAATGACAACGCTTGAAGCCATGTTTAGTAACGTATTTTGAAAATAAGCAGAAAGTATTTTATTTAGAATTTTTGGATGTGTGATACTTTAATTTGTTAGGATTATTTGAGTTATTTGACAATTTTAATTTGTAAAGACTTTATTTGGATGTTTATATGATTTTGAAATGACTTTATCTACACATAAGAAAGATTTGCACATAAGGGGTAGTCATAAGTTAGTTTTATGCTAGAAAAAGTTATTAAAAAATGTAACATTAGGTGGTAAAATATAAGAAAACAAAGGAGGTGGTAAATAGGTAAATAATGGGGGTGGCAAAAAGGAGACAATCAATAAGAAGTGATGGTAAATGGTAAATAGGTGAGAAATTAAGAATGTAGTAAATTAGTGACAAACAAGTGGTGGTAAACTAATGACATACAAAGGAGGTAGTAAAAACGTGACAAACAAGAAGTGGACAGAAATTGTCGGCAATCAAGCAACTACCATAATGAAGGTAAAAAACACGAACGAAAACACTAATTATTTTTTACTTTTGTAAAATTTCGTTTATTTTTTTAAGGAGGATAACGAGGGAATAAGGTCTCTGAAGCAATTTTTTTTAATTCAATTTACATTGCGAGTTATTATTTCTTTTATATGTCATTGTGTCTTTTTTTTAGGGATTTTTACATATTTTCCATTTCTAAGCCCATCAATTACATATTTACCCAAGCCTAAAGTTTAATTACACATATCCCCTTTGACATAATAAATTACTCATTTACCCTTTCATTTACACAAACCATACAAAATATAAAAATATATTTATCAAGATCATTAAGGGTAAAATAGTAAATCAAAAGGCTATTTTAAGGAAATTGGGTAAATATGTAATATATGTGGTTTAGGAAGGGGAAATATGTAATTGAATTTTAGGAGTGGGTAAATACGTAATAAATGATCTTATCTTATGAAGGGGATATATGTAAATGCCCATTTTTTTTAAATTATGTTCTTCTCACACTTTGTACTAAAAACATATTTTTTATGTGAACATTTCTCTTTGAATTTAATTGTTTTATTCAACCTATGTCTATATGGTTTAGCATTCTTAAAAGTTTACGATTTCTTCTAGTTTATTATCCAGTTTATTCTTTTAAGATATACGAATTATAAAACCGCCATGAGGCGCGGGATAACATACTTGTTACTACTATATAATGTACTAGTTTAGTGTCCGCGCTACGCTCGGGAACATAACATTCAAGTGATGTTTTTAGGATATTCATGAACGTTCCAATAAGTTTTGAAACAAAACCGTGGTAAACCGAAACACGAAATATATTTTTAAAAATTAAATTTTTAGTATAGCAATATTATACTCAAATTAAAGAGAATAAAATGTCCAGTTTTATGGTGTAGTTTATTTTTAAAAAAAATCCATATAAAAAAGTTATGTATATTTATAAAACACTGAGGTCTTTAATTGTATATTATTATTAATTTTATCCATAAGTTTCATTTTCATACCCTATCAAATATAAACCGACTCATGTACACCCCTTGTAGTAGAGGGTTAAAAGTATAACTACTTTTAAATTTTTCAGAATTCTCCAAAATATTAGGGGACCAAAAATGTAATTAGTTTTATTATAATATATTTTTTATATATATTTTAAATAAAAAATCATTATTATGAGATAAACTCTCAAATGATGCCACATAAGCCAGAAGCTTTAAAATAGTGCCACATAAGCTTTTTTGGTTTTGCTATATTATATAAAGATTGGTTTTTTGCTTTAGCGGCACATAGATAAAAGTTTCGTTAGTGATCAGAAAATAGAGATATCAAAGGGACATTGATCAAGTTTTTTTTAACATGTAGGTGGTTTTAAGGGTATTATTCAACTAGATGGACTCGGCCCGGTGGACTAATTTTTTGATCCAATCGGTGACCAATGGCCCAACCAAAGACTATCACTTGACTCAATAACAAATGCATCATAACTTCATAACAAATGGTTTTGACCTTAGACTTTTGGTTTCCTTCTAGAACGTGTTAACCTTAATTTTAAGCATCAAACTAATGATTAAAAGTTAAAATACCAACTGAGATATGAATATATCTGAACTATTAAAAAGACATGACGTTGACCCAAATTGTAATCATGGTTAAAAAAACAGATGTAAACTAACAGCCAAAAGATTATCAAACAATTAAGGCTCAACACAAATGCATTCACAATGCATCTATCACCCAAATAGCTTTAATTACATTGAAATACTAAAATTTATCTCTTTCTAACTAAATAATACTATTTTGTACACTTATCACTGAAATTTCTTTCTTCGGGCTTACAACCAATTTCAAAAAACATTAAAATATTATAGGGTGAATAGTATTTTTTTCAAATATATAGTTTTTCTCCCTTCACTCACAACCACTCTTTTAATTATGCAGAACCCACTCATATATATTTGATGGGTAAGTTGTGAACCACTTTAAAAAACTATTAAAATATTATAGGATGAATATTATCTTTTCAAATATATAGTTTCTTCCCCTTCCACTCACAAGCACCCTTTAAATTATGTTAAAACCCACTCATATATTTTACGGGTGAGTTGTGAATGGTCTAACGCACACCAATAGAATAGATGAAAATGACAAGATTAGAAAGACAAGGACACATACGCAAGTAAAAAAAACTACTAGATGAAATTTACAATTAACACCAAAACTCAGTGATGACAACATCAATTTTCTTATTATAAATGTTGATTTTGCCACGAAATACCAAATGGCCTTAATTTGCCCTAACTTAACTAAATGATCTCTTTTACTCGGTCCCAACCACTTTTCTTTAAAAGCTTGATCAACAAAAGGGATATTCGAATACTCGTTTAAAAGGTAAAAACGACTTAACACTTAAGACGGTTACATATCACACATGAATACGAGCTCGAACTTTGTTATTGCTTAGCAATGGAAGGAGGGGAATCATGATAGATTTGTCATAATGCAAATAAACATAAATAAGATGAACAAAAGATTGAATTTAAAAGGGAGTGGAGAGTTGGTGTTTTTTTTTTTTTTTCTAAATTGTTCTCTTAGGTCATGTAAAGTGTAAACCATCTTCAAAAGTTGATGGAATAAATTACATTTACATACATAGAAAAAGAGGGCCAAAGCCACCCACTATACAACTTGCCCACCAAATTTAATTCTATTCTTACTCATATCTCTATCAACAAAACAATAATAACAAAAAAAGTCAAAAGGTCAACTTTGGACTTTTAGAGTGATGACCTCTATATCAATAGATTCTTTCATCATTTCAAGACTCTTTTGACTAACACTCCCTTCTTCCTCACCATCAAAGCTAGAGTGCACACTATATAGAACATATACAAGCACAACAACCGCCGAAAAGAACCCAAACCGTACATAAGAAGGTGAATCGATGTTTCCCAACAAGAATATATTGAGAAAGATTGAAACACATGGTATCCATGGCATAAGTGGCACCCCCCAAAAGTCGGGCTTCCTCGCTTGTGGAACCATATGACTGAAGAGTTGAACTAGTGCCACCGCTACGATAGAGCAAAAACCGAGCATGTAGCCCTTTGGTTTCCCGGGTGGCCCTAACCACCATAAGAGGGTGAACATGATACAAGTGAATGAGAAACTTAAGAGGAAGGATAAAGTGGGCCATGGGCTCGTGGTCCCCACCGACACATATCGTCTATAAATGACCGCGTTAGACACCATCATAAATACAAAAAGTGTGCCAATGGAGACAAGGTTAAGAAGTACATTTAGCTCGGTGAAAAGAGCTATTATTGCTGTGAAAATGCCTGAAAATTATACGTAATAAACAAAATTAGTTACATGTATAATCTTGTAAGTAAAATCTAAAAGATAAAAAAAATAAATAACACATGATGATGACATAGTATAAAAGAACCTACAATGATTTAGGTCAAGTAGATCAAGAAGTCATTCAAGAAAGTTGACTAGTGAGGAATAAAAAGATAAGGTAAGAGTCAAAGTCAAAACTTCCAAAGTTTAAAAAAGAACAAAACAAATGAAGCTCATTTAGTGGTTGTAAAAAGAAAATTCACATGACCCACATGATAAAGATAGGATATGATTTGATTTGGGGGATCACAAATATATTAAATATACAAAAATTTAGAACATGATTCTTGAGAAAGTTTTCATGACTCATGAAACTAGATTTGGAGCATATGCTTTGGTAACAAGTTAGGCATCATGATTCTTATTTTTTCAAATCAATCTAATTTCCTTTTCAAGATGCCTATCCTCCCATTTGTAAATTACTAATTAAAAAACATAGATTTGTAACCAATCATGTAACAATTTCATATTTTATTTGCTATGATATCTTGATTTTAATTTAACATGTAAATGTTCACATTTTCTAGTAATGTATGTTCCTGAGGTAATAATTGGTTATGTTATTATATTAGAATTTATTAGTATCAGCTAACGAGTTAAATTTTTAAAATTTCCTAATAAACTCTATGCGTTATACCATAACTTATCGATAAATTCATTTAGTCTTTTACCATATTTGCTTTATTTTCAAAGTATAAAGAAAATACTTCCAATACAATATTCAAAACATGTAATTCTTTTATTCAATAGCAAGTGCCAATTATATATATATATATATATATATATATATATATATATATATATATATATATATATATATATATATATATATATATATATAGGATTAGGTTCATTTAAGAAGACTTATATATTGCAAGAAGAAAAAGAAAAAATCTTAACCATTAGATCACTTAATCAATGGTTATAAATGATAATGTCATTTTAGTAATTAAACAACCTATTAAAATATTAATTAAAACTGATAAGGGTATAACGGGAATTTGACATACTTGTTTTCTAAATTCTAATTTCCTCCCCCCTTTAATCACGGTAATAATTTGAAACTCAAAAACGTTTAATTTGGTTCAAGCATTTATGTACTCGTTTGTTTACGTTTTAAAATTTTATTGTGATAAAGGTTAGTGAAATAACTTATTAATTTTGTTCTTGGCCTTTTACCAATAATTTTTTCTTTAATCAACCTCACTTTGTTTCATGGTAAAGTATTGTAAATTTGTTATAATTAATTTAAAATAATAATTTATACATATGACTAATAAACTGTATATTTATATGTAGGTGTTCGTTTGGGGATTAGAGTTTCAACATACACCAACCTTTCAACCTACACATAGAATTTCAAACCTACCAATATTGAGTTTCAGTTGCATAAGGATTTTCAACCTACACATTAGATTTTCAACCTACACATATTGAGTTTCAACTTACATAAGGATTTTCACCTCCATTAGTGTTTCAACCTTCACATATGTTAGAAGTTTGATTTAGAGAATTTTGGGTTTCAACCTACACATGAATTTGAACCTACACATGAAATTATAATATACACATAAGGATTATCAACCAATATGGACGTGCAATTTTTATGTTGATGCTGTTAGTGTATTTGGTTAATCGTGTGATAATATATTTGGTACCTACATGAACATTTAAACGTAATTTTTTATATTCATCTACATATTATTTTTATTACACCTAGTCTTGACTTGATTTGTTATGTCCACATTGGATAAATATTATCATGTGCATGAAATATTTAGTTCTGTGAAGGATAAATTTTGTGACGGTATATAAGTTTCACCATTTATATGATAATTTCATAATATGTGTGATTAATTTCAATAAATTAACGGAAAGTAATATACTTTCTAAAATATGTAGGATAATATTTGTTACTAGTAATTAATTAGAGGAGAGAGAAATAATTAATTGGAGAGATAAAAAATTATTTGTTTACCTTCATACCCTTTTAACTTAAATTATATTTTTATAATTGTATAAAAAATGAGTGGTTGAAATTTGTTCTTTTTCTTCTTGCAATATTTGCTCTTCTTAAAAGAACTCCCCTATATATATATATATATATATATATATATATATATATATATATATATATATATATATATATATATATATATATATATATATATATACTATTAAAAATAGATCACTTGATTTTATGGTTTTGACCATTTTCTCCCCTAACCAAAACGGTTCATATGGTACCGATTTCCCATACGGTCTAACTTTCTAAATGTTCTACTTTCACATCAACATTTATAAAAAAATAATATTTTATTAAAAACATTTAAATATCCTTTATGTCTAGATCATCTTTTAAAAAATAAAAATATGATAGTAACACATGACAAAATAAAAATTGCGATAAGTAGAGAAAAAAAAGATAGGTATAAATCATTATCAAAGTCAGTAGATTATTAATTTGGTAAAGAAAAAATAAGGAAATATTACCTAAAAATACGGAAGCATTTACGGGTGTTGATGTTTTGGTATGGACCTTCGCAAACCACGTTGGGACCACACCTGACCTCCCGATCACACAAATATATCGAGCCTGGCCCAACATCGCCACCAACAATGACGTTAGTATCCCAAAGCTAGCCCCAATTCCAATAACATTGGATACCCAGTTTGATTTTTTCGTAAATGCACATGTAAATGGTGATTCTGGATTTATCTGAAAAAGGAAAACCGTCTTTGCTAGTAAGTTAATGTATAGTTCAATAAAACCTAAAATTACATCTACACTAGATTATACAAAAAAAATTCCTTCATGTAATAGTAACACATTATGTGTTATAGATAACAAATGGGAACATACTAAACCTTCACACAAATAATATTTTTTGTCTATTTATTTGAGCAATCAAATTCAATGTCATATTCAAGTACTAGGTTTAACACCCGTGTGTTACATACGGGTTGAATAAAAATATTTTTAAAAAATTATAACTATTATATTTAAAATTTTATATATAATTTTATAAATTATTATTAATCACAAAATTTTGTATTTATTAACTCTCTTACTCAATTTTCTCTCTCAACAATCCTTTTATAAAACAAATTATGTTTTCCCCCCAAAAAATTACCCCCTAAAAACTCTAATTTATTAGATAGACTAGGTTTAATTCCCGTGTGTTACACACGGGTTAGATAATAATATTTATAAAGAAATTATAATCATTATGTTTAACAATTTGTAAATATTAAATGCTTAAAATTTTAGTCTATCAACTTATGCATGCATGGTGAAACTTTCACTCAATTTCCCACCCAAACTTCCTATTATAATCAAACATTTTCCCCCCAATAATTGCCCCCTAAAAAACTTGGAATTATTATATAGATTAACCTAGGATGTCATATTCATGTACTAACATAGGTGAGTATAATAGTACGTTTGACTTACTTAAATACTATATAAAAATAGAAAAAATGATAGAGGTTAAATAGTATGCAAATTTAAAAATGTAAGCATATTAAATAGAGGTAATTTCAAATGTTCATCACTACAAAATACTCAAAGTCTCAAACAACTATTTACAAATAAATAACAAAATATTATTTTTTTTTTACTTTAAATAACAAAATACTATTTTGATTTTGAACCACTAAATCATAGAAATTAAAAAAAATCAAAAGTTACTAATTAAAGATTTCAAGGTACAATTGTTACTACAAATTGTACCCAACAAAAATTAGTTGAGACAAGACAATTGTGCTTTTAGAAGACAGTTGAGTGACAAAAGGTCCTTTTCAATCAAAGTATACAATTTATTTTCTTCAAGTATCTTTCCATATATAGTTGCACAAATGTACAACACACCAAGCCAATCTTACAACAAACTAAAGCAACACTTCCCCCTATTAAACTTTTCATTTCATGTTAACTAAATTATCAGTTTTGTCATTTTTTAAAAAAGTATTTTTTTTTATAATTTCCAAATTTTTTAAAATTTATTAATTTTATCGTCTGTCTGTTAGTTAACTCAGTTAATTTTACCCGATAAACGAAAATAAATAGGGCAATGAAGATAACAATTTACCAAATCATAAGGAAGAAGCATTGACATTGAAGCTGCCATTAGACAATAGAGAATGGTAACAAGAACAACAGAACCCGAAACACCAATGGGGATATCCGTTACCGGGTTTTTAACCTCTTCCGCTAACGTTGAAACCGCGTCGTAACCTATATAACTCACATAAACGAGAGCGGCTCCATTAAACACTCCTGGAGCTCCAAACGGAAAAAATCCGCCCGGATGTTTCGGATCCGATGGTTCGATAAAATTCTTCGTGTCGCCTTTCCAAAAGCCGATCATGATCACAAACAATATGAACACAATGTGTATCGAGGTTAATATCATGTTCAATACCGAACTTTCTCTCGTACTGTTACAAACAAATTAAAATTGAAAAAGTCAGTATTTGCTTTTAAGTTTCGTACATCGAAATAGAAGACAAACAGAACTAATTTTGATTAATAGTTACCTATAACAGATGATGAGAGTGAGGATTAGGATAATGAGAACCGCGATTATGTCGATTTGGTTGAATCCTTTTGGAAGAAATGAAACGGCGATTCGCCATTTTGAATCGGCTGAAACGCCAATAGCGGTACCAAGATATGTAGTAAAGCTTCTTGCCGCGGCAGCGTTTGATAAAACGTAATCCATGACGAGATTAGCTCCCACTAAAAATGCGGTGAACTCGCCTAAAAAAACATAAAACATTTACATATTTCCTCTTGCTAATATCCTTTATCAGCTAAAAAACAATTACATATTTTGTTTTTTAATTCATAAAACAAAAGATCATTTATTGCATATTTTCTAGAGTTAAAAGGTTGCACGTTTTTATAAAATTTTACGTATTTACTCTTCTTAAAACATAAACCAAAAACTCAATTACATATTTCTTAAAACATAAACAAAAAAAAATATATGCTTTGATTGTAAAGTTCAGCTTCTGGTCTAGTGGTTAAAGAGTTTTTTTTAAGGGTCCTTCTCGACTAATCTTGAAATCCGAGTATCTGTAACGTTAAACTAATAATGAACAGTTGAAATTCCGTTTCAGGTCTCGAAGTTACATATTAGCAAAACATAGCAAAACATGTACGTATAAAAGAAAAATGTATTCATACTTTTTAGTAAGATAATATATGTAAAAATAAAATAAAAAATAAAATAAAAAAGTGGTGCAAACTCAAACGAAAATGCATTCAAATCACGTGAATAGTAGTTTATATTAATTTGTTATATGAACAAAAACTGAATGAGTAATTGTGGACAAACCAAAAGTAACACGGATGTAGCTAAAGGCACCACCAGCAACCGGCATATGAACCGCAAATTCGGTGTAACAAAAAGCCGAAAGAAGTGCGCACAGTCCGGCAATACCATACGATAGTATGACTGCCGGACCCGCTTTATCGTGACTAGCGGTACCGCTAGTCACGAAAACACCAGCACCAACCATCCCGCCGATGCCGAAACATATGAGATCGTACCAACGTAGGTTCTTTCTCATATCGGCACCGGATCGGGAGCGGATTTGGCTGGTTTCTTCGAAGGTTGTTGAGACGCAACCGGCTCGACGACGAAGCCGGTATGGTAATTGGGAAATTGCATTTATGTAGGATTTGAAGCTTGAGAAAGATGACTCATGGTGATCCATCAACTTTTGGACTTGTTTTGTGTTGTTTATATGTGTTTTAGGATGAAAGATGAAGGTTTTATAGGGACAATACATGGCGCATTTTAGCAATATTGCGCATTATTAAAAAAAGCGCATTTTAGACAAACGGCGCATTTTAGTGGTTAACGGTAAAACAAACGGCCGTGAGACTTTTTACTTGAGGTCCCTATAAAATCAACTTTTGTCAAATGGTGTCTTTTTGTTTTCCATTTAGATAAGCATTATACTTTTTCATCATTTCCAAAAGTTTCTACCTTTTTAAGTTGATATAAACACCCACTACCATTCGTGATTTCATGGAATCAACTAAGAAACTAGTTGTGATTTGACATATATGACTTCATGTTATAAGTTTAATATACTAATGTCGAAAGGTTAAACCTGACGTTAGAGTAAAAAACGTCTCTTGGAATCATATTCTTTATTTATAAAACGTCTTTTCATTTCCTGATAAGGAAATAACACTTGGACCAGGTCGAACGATGTTGATTTGTTTAGATTATGCTTAGATCATTCGGATTCGAATGACTACTGTTTGTCTGATTCTTAAAATTAAAATTGTAAATATGTCTTGTTTAGTTTTGCTAAATGTGTACCATTCAATGGTATAAATTCCACGTTGCGGTGGGTTGCCTTTTGCATTCAAGCAACCATCAAGTGTTATAACGTGATTTTATATAATAAAAAAGCAAAATACTCAGATAAATGAAAGCCTGCGGTTAAAGGACAATAAACCATGAAAAAAATTAACATTGTGTGTTGTTGAGTAGGGGTGTTCATTCGAATCGAATGCGAATTAGGCGAATTGGGCGAATCGAATTGGTCGAATTGGGACTTTTAAAAACTGTATTTGTATTCGATCCACATTCGAATAAAAATCTATGTATTCGATTCGATTAAGTTATTCAAATTCGGATCGAATTCGAATAGATTCGAATGTATTCGCTTTAAAAAAATATAAATAAACAAACACATCCAAGAAACAATACAAATGTAGCACCAACATAACATAAGTCTACAACATCACCAAACAATGTGCAAAACATCACCCAAACAATATGCAAAATACTAGCACATCGACAATTCTAAAACATGTTAACAAAAGTCTAAAAGTGCATAATCAAACACAAAAAAGACAATAGACGAGTTTAAAACCTGTAGAAACAACAATTAAACAGCTGTCAAAATACCAAATCATGTTCATATACAGAAACAACAATTAAGACTGAGTAATGGGTTGGGTTTGGGTATATAGATAATTAATTAGATATATTAAAAATATATATTAAAAAATATATAAATTTCTTATTCGAATTGGGTGAATCGAATGCGAATACAGAAAATCATATTCGTATTCGATCCACATTCGACAAAATTATTCGAGTCGAATGCAAATCGAATTCGAATGACTGAAAGTGGATTTCGAATGGCCTTAATCGAATTCGATTCGAATTTCGAATAATTCGAATGGTATTCGAATAATGAACACCCCTATTGTTGAGCATTAAACCACGGAAAAGTTAACATCTTTAAAACTTTAGTTAAAAGAAAAGGAAATGTTTATGTCAACCCAAGCATTGCTAGGGAAGCGTTGGTAATAATTCAAAAGGTTATATAAATAAACAAAATCATTTGAAAAATAAGGGCTTTTAAATTATAAAAAGTAATTAAAATTCAAAACAAACATAAAAAAAGAATTAAAAGTATTTATCTTGAGCAATTTGGAACAAAATAATTATTGTATAAGAGGAAATGATAATAATTTGGTATTATGAGTGATGTGAATAAAACAATGTACATAAGGTAACAAGTTGTCTAATATTACACTTTTAGAGACAATTGTATATTCATGAAAATAATAAAGTAAATGAGTGAATTTTAATAATCTATTTTATTGTTATGGATGTTGTATGTCTGAAAAGTATGTTGATGTATAAATACAAAAAAAATAAGGTATTTTTTATTTTGTGATGTTGAAATGATGTTATTAATGTATGATGTTGATTTACAAGTTAGATAAAAGTCAAAAGAGTTTCTAAATAAAGGATCAGATGCATTGGCTCTTTTGATGTTCAAAGATGGTAATATTGTGGAGTTGAGCAAGTGGTGGATCTGAATATTTCTACTGGTAAGGAAATATATTGACCATAAATGAAGGTTGATTACAATCATCCATCTTCATGTAAGGCATTGATTCTAAAAAAACATTCTTTTGTTCTTTTATATTCTCTCTCTCTTTTTTTAAATGTTTTCTTACTTTTAATAACTCATAAACTCTTTATGTTTGATTAGAGCGGCCGGGGTGGATATGGGGTGCGAGTGGTCTAGTGTGTTGTCGGTGGGTACAGTGTCTCACCCCCTAGCGGTTGAAAAACGGGGTTTAAATTGGGGACATCTCCCCAAATGTATTTTGTCCTTTTTTTTGGGCTCAACGGTTGAGTCCAAAAAGGTGGAGAACGGTTTGACTGGATTTGTCGTCAGAGGAAAGGTTTTGGCCGGAAATGGAGTAGATGGAGACATGGATGATTAGTGGGTGGGTTATTTTTGGAAAAGATGTTTTTGATGAAGATGAAGATGACGTGGGTGGGTGAGATTTAGGTTGAGTTATAAATAAATATTATAATCATTGTTTATTTTAAATATTAGTTTTAAAAAAATTAACACAAATAAAATCAAATTATGCTATTAAATTTTTTTTACTTAGTTATATTAGTTTTAAAATTTACATGCTTACTAAAGTGCAGGTCAGTGGACCTTGTACTTTAATCTCCCATATTCATGTTTATTACACGTTTGCCACTTGTCATTTACAACTTATGTTTTTTTACGTATTTATAATTTTAATCTTCAACTTTAATTAATTGTCATTTTGACCCCTGATGACTTAGTCGGTTTCCGACTTTGACTTCTTATTCAGTTATTCTACTTTGACATATTTATGACTTCAACACTTTAGATTGACTTGGTTATTGTCTTTACCTCTAAGTTTAGATATTTATTCGTCTTTTAATATACACGTTACAACTGTATACCATAACGTACGAGACATGCGACTGTTTTTATCAAAGCATGTTACGAAGTCACATAAACGAGACCCGGCTGCGAGACCCGACCGCTGCATCGCGCGGCCTGGTCTTAGATCTAGTTATATAGAAAATAAAAAATAGAATGAGGTGAATTCCTAGTAAATTGGGGTGTGTTAGGGTGAGTTAAAGGTGAAGTGAAATAATGATAAAAATTAGACGTGGACTTCCCTTGCTCTTATTCAAATATTCCTCGTAAGCTAAGGCCGGGAAGCGGCTCTTAGGTTGGACCGTATGAAGATGAAACGAGGAGAAGCAAGAGGCTTTTTGAAGACATCAATAATCAGACTATTTGTGATAATAAACTGAACTAGGAGTTTTCCTAGTGAGACCTTTTCACAAACAAAGTGGAAATCCACCTCCACATGCTTTGTGCGTGCATGGAAGACATGGTTTGCAGATAGGTATGTGGCACTAAGAATGTCACACCATAATGTTGGTGGTAATCTAACATGTACATGCGATTCATGCAACAAGGTTTGTAACCAAGTGAGTTCAGCAACAATATCTGCTAACGCCTTGTGTTACAACTTTGTAGAGGACCGAGATACAGTTCTTTGTTTTCTAGAAGACCATGAAATGAGATTTTAACCCAAATATATTGCATATCCTCCGGTGGATCGACGGTCATCCGGGCAATCAGCCAATAAAAAACATAGAATGCATTAAGAGTACTAAAATGAGTATTAGTGTATGCATGAAGATGGGTTCTCGATTTCTGTTGAATGAGCAGACCTTAACTAATAGTGTCGTGTAGGTAACGTAAGATCCATTTAGAGCGGACCAAAGATTCTCAGTCGAGGCATGCATAAACTAACAAACCTTGTTGATCACAAGGAAAGGTCGGGTCGAGACAATGTAACATACTGAAGTACACCAACAGGTTATCGATATTTGACTGGATCAACCAATAGAGGATTGTAAAATAGAGCAAGGTTAGCAGTAGTGGTGATTGGCGAAGTGACAATTTTAACATCAACAAGACCAGCTCTAGCCAACAACTTATGGATATACTTTTTCTGAGAAAAGATGATATCACGACCTTGTTTTGCAATTTCAATTTCCAAAAAGTAGAAAGCATGACCAATATCACGTAGAGCAAACATAGTATGTAACCGAGTGAATATATGTTCGATGTCTTGGGGTTGATTACTTGTGAGGACAATGTCATCCACATATAGAATCACATATAATAAGGTACCCTGTGATGAGTAGATGAAAGTGAAGGATTTGTCTTTGAGCCTTGTGATGTAGTGTAAAAATTGAGAATGATTCAAGTACGTTGATTCCTCGAATACCCGTGCTGATTCAAAACCCCAAACCACCCCAAATTCACCCGAAATACGGAGAATTTAAAAGAGCAAACGTTTTTGTGTAAAAATGATCAATGATCATTCCATATGCATTAGAGTAAACTAAATAATAGTGTCAAAACCCTAACGGGCCTAAAAACAACCACGGGCCAAAACAAAAGCCCTAAACAAAAAGTCAAAAAATGTGACAAAAACATAAAAGTGTCGATAACTCCCTTTAGGAGGCTTATTTAAAGAAAAAAGTCAGGTAAGCTGCCTACGGTCTTCGATTTGACTAGTAGCTCGTCCGAAACGGAGGCTCGTAACTCAAGTTATGCCATTTGTGTGCAGCATATTTGGAGATGCGATCATTGACCTCTAGAAACATAAGGGCCCACTCCTTCACACTTGGACCCGCATCACCTTGGAACCTAAGTTTATGAAAGTTGTATACAAACATTCAAACCAAGCATGTGGTGCCTATTTTAGTCCATATAATGATTTGTGAAGCAAGCATACATGATCCAGTTTGTTAAGATCTGCAATACCTGATGGTTTTTCTAAATACATTATCTCCATAGGATCTTCATGTAAATATGCATTTTGCACATCAAGCTACCTAAGCGTCTATTTCTGTAATCACTAAGGGTAACATAGCCTGAATAGTTGTAGGCTTAACAACTATACTAAATGTTTCTTGATAATCAATACCAGGTTGTTGCCTATAAAACTTTAGCAACAAATCTGGCATGTGATGTTCATTGTCGAGCCATGCTTAAATGTATACAATCATTTGCAATTTACCACGTTAGAACCCTTCATATGTGAAACCAACGTCCATGTGTCGTTTCTCTTAAGAGCTTAAAACTCTTCCTCTATGGCTCTTCTCCATTCGGGATGCTTGTTGGCCTCAGTAAATGTGTTAGGTTCGGTGGGGGTGTTCCCTGTTGTTCTATCGAGAAAAAGAGCAAGACAATAAGTTGTTGAGACTTAAAGTAACTTTATAATATATATGTGACGTAGTATAAAAGAAAATTTCAAGCCGGTAAAACACCCTACGCCAAATCATTTTTGTTGATTAGGCTAGTTTGGTTGACCCATTCAATCCAGCTACTTTGGTTTAGGTTTTAAAAGATCGTAGTTACCGATTTGATCCATAAAATATATCAAAACCGACCGAACCGAATCAAAATACATTTTTTAGTCCACATTCATTAAAAAGGCATAGTAATGATAAGAGTAAGACTCTAGGCAATAAAAAACAAGAACCAACACCTTAGTGTATTAAGAAAGTTGAGTGTACATCACATGTCAGCTCATTGTTTTTGTGTTTCACTAAGGATGCATTCACTTACTAGGTTTGCTTTCTTTTTAGATTTTTTATGTAAATTTATATCAACTTAAATGGAAAGAGATAAAAAGACATGGCTAAAGTTTTGTAACAATTGTAAAAAGATTAAGACTGACTAAAGTTTTTATAAACTGAAAAAATTTCAAGTTTTTACAATTATATACAATTAGAGCTGGCAATTGGGTAATCTGTTTAGACACAATAGAACCTGTTAAGCAAAAAAGTACACCATGTAATTTTTTAAAATTTTAAAATAATTAAAAGTTTTAATTATTTTAAAACTAGGAGCCTAGAGTTTATCATTTCTCATCTTTGATACATAAAACATATAATTGCCACGCTCAAACCAACAAAACCACATGTTAAACGAGTCATTTTCATGTTTTATACTTGTGTTACTTGCATGGCATTTAACCCGTTAAACATGATAAGACACGATTTGCCAGCCCTAACAAAAATAATAACACAAATAAATGTATCTAGTAATATCTGGGTCTCTGAAACTCTTAATATTTTTTAGTCGGCGGGCGCTCCACATTCGGCTCCCTATGTGTAATTCTGTCTAGCCATGATGTGCATTTGCAATCCAACTTTTGTAGGTTGTGCGGTTTGGAGGAAGAAGCAATGGACCATCTTCTCATTTCATGCGTCAGGACGGTGTCAGTTTAGTCAAGGATTGCCGCCTGGTTCAACGACCTCGTGGAGATTCCATATGTGTTGTGGGGTGATGCTTGCTTCAAGAAAACGGTGTAAGCAATTTTTATGGTGACAACTTGGTCCTTATGAAAGCATAGGAACGAGATAATTTTTAAAGGAGCACTACCGTCGTCCAAGAAAGTTGCTTGTGATGTGATGGTTACGACGTCTTTGTGGCTCAAGGCTCGTAGCAAACATACAAGGTGGCGGTTTTGAATAATCTGCTTTTGATCCTAGTTAAATTATTGTTTTCTTATTGCATTTTGCTGTTTTATTTCTTTCTACTTTAACGGGAGGTTTCAGCTTAATCCTATTTTATATATATATATATATATATATATATATATATATATATATATATATATTCACCATTCACAACAAATTAAGGGGTTGTTTGTTTCAGCCTCTTAATGGTTCAGATGTCTGAATGGTTCAGCACTTAATGCTTTGCAAGCAGATGTCTGAATGGTTAAGACATTTGTCTCTGAATGGTTAACCATTATACAGAGTCCGAATGGTTAAAAGTTATTATCTGAATTGGTTAGACATTTGCCTTTAAATAGTTAAGCAATATACTAACTTTTAATGGTTCAGATCTCTTATTGATTTAGCATTTAATAATTCAGACCTCTTACTTGTACAACATTTATTCATTTAGATGTTGTCAAACAGTGCGCTCTAGTATATTGCTCATAAAATTTGACACTTCTAACAACCCTTACCACTATCCCGATACATATATTCCAATAGATGGATTGTTACCACTTATGTCCTAAAGAAATAAATTTTAGATTATGAAAATGTAATGTCTCATGATGATTTTTTACTTAACTTTTATTTAAATTCAATGTTATTTTTTTATTTTGTTAAAATATTTGTACAACTTTATACCATAATGTCAAAGACGTTATACCTTTTCTTTTCATGTTTATTACTCCCTCCGTCCCATTAGAAGTGTTCTAGTTTGAAAAACACAAAGTTTTAGGCACATTAAATTATGGGTATTTTTCCTTGTCATTTGACAATAATACCATTGACAATAAATATTATTATGGGTCCATCATATTGTTTGTTTTATGTTATTAAGGGCAAATTTGGAAGTTTACCAATAAATTTTAAAAGTGAACACTTTAAATGGGACAACTAAAAAGGCAATATGGACACTTATAATAGGACGGAGGGAGTAATATTAATGTCACAAACGTAACTTGTGTAACAAAAGTCAATCACATAACATCACGCTCAAACATCACACGTTGTTGTCATTATCGTAACACTTTTAACAAAGTTATAATACGCTAGAATCGCACAACATGGGTTAAAGTACCTGTTATTGTTTAGGATTTTTTTTCGAATGTCGATTTTATTAAAAGGACTTCAAAGTCACTAGCAAGACGTTAGAACTGAAAACTAAACAAGCAAAAGCATAAAAGCACCCAAAACTACACCAAGGGACTATCAAACTATTTTTACCACATAACATCCAACCTATATGCACTATATTTAAGCCACAAAAAAATAAACTATAATCTTCTCCATAACTCCATCCGCACATAACGGGCTAGAGTCAAAGATGAGATCATTTTTAACAAGCCATATAAACACAGTCTAGCCATCATAGTGACCACCGCTTTTTCCTTCAATTTTTTTAGTCGTTTAGGTTATTATGACAATCGAATCTATCTCTAGTCGTATCCCTCATGGCACCAACCCAACCGCGCCACTCGAAAACTTTTCCCACACCTTTACAACAAAGATACAGTGAAAAGGGTATGATCTGATGAATCCAAATACTTAAAGCACATCGAGCATTCTTCGGTTTCCACTTAAAAACCTTTGACAAGAGATTTTAGCTATACAATCTTAAAAATTTACAAAATAATATTTGACCAACATTTGTGAAGTGGGCCCACATTTCTCTCAACTTATGACCACATGCTAATCGGAGTGGACCACACTCGATTTTGGCCAACTATCCAAGGTTGTGGTGACTTGTAAGTGGATGTTTATATTGAAAGTTACATTATCTTTTTTTTATTAAATTTATAAGGAGAATTACATCACAACTATTAATAGCACGAATAGAACTTATAAGTAAACACTACTAATATAAGTTTGTTATCAATAAGCCATTAACCCTATTGACAAGCTACATTATGTCTAGCACAATTTATTTGTTTTAGTTGAAAACAAGACAAAATTACTAAATTTATACAATAATAATAATAATATGAATAAACTAATATGTCCTCTGATTGATTCATTTATTTTCTTAATTATAGATGATATGCATGAAAAAGAGTTAAAATGATAAGATGTATTGTTTCTATAATAGAGGTTAAATGTTTAAAAACCAACACCGAAACAATGGCCATATACGTACACTTTCGAGGATAATATGTGGAAGGTGAAGTTGGACTTATATATGTTCCAGACTAACTAACTACCTGTTAAGAAGAGCGTTTGTCTCTGCTATAAAATACGATTGCATTCTCAAAGTCGGATTTTACTATGGTTAAACAATACCATTCATTTACTCTAAGAAATGTTAGGATGAATCATGTTTTGAATTCAACTCTTCCTACATGAATGATCGGTTACAACCTTATGTCGTTATTTGTTGTAAACATGATTTGATAAATGAACTTGATAGTAATAATATATGTATTATCTCCAAATTGATTTAGTGATAGATTACCCCGTGGTACTAAGGTATTTAAAAAAGGTGTCTCTTCCCGAAAGATTGTATTGCATAAAAATCTGATTAATTAAGTGACAAATTTTCTAGCGATACGGATGTATTTAAAAATGGGTCTCACCCAAGATCTAGACCGAGGAGTAGAGTTAAAGGGGGTGCATGAGTTAGTCGTTCAAAAAAACAGTAACATGTTAGATATGTAGGGGCATATTAACGAGTAAGGAGGTGTTGAAAAACGTTTCCTCTAAGCAAAACTCATAGACTGAAATAACAATTTACTCTTTTTTAAGAAGTTTCACTATATAACCACTTCTTATAAAAAATGGTCTATGATATGATGGACATGTTATAAATTATATTTGATTAAATGATTAGGTATAGAACTTTTAAGTGTTTTTAATGTGTAGAAATTATATGATGAACATTTAACACACTACAACACTATGCATAATCGATCATGTATGTCCAAAGAAAAATAAATTGAGCGATTTTGTCAAGCATCAAGTCATCGTGGTGTAACTTTTTAGCAAACAAGACGTTTACGTTGATGTTTTTTGAAAGCGATACATAGTGAAACAAACAGACCATGTTATGTTGCATATGACGATAATGTTATTATCACTCTAGTCAATGAGATTGTAGCTAAACAATTAAAAGATGAAAGATTCCTTAACTAAGTTTCAATCGGTTACGAACATGACAAGGCAGACAACCGCCCAAGGCTTGGAGTTTTTGAAAAACATTTATATATTATAACTAAATATGTATATTTTAAGAAAATCAAACGCATGCCCAAAGCCATATCTCTAAGAGTCGACTGATCAATACGAAGTCACCCCAGGTACCGATCACAATCATCATTTCATCACAGTCACAATGCCACGAAGTCTGTAAAGTTAATCAACAAAGTCTACGAAGTTAATCAAGCAGTCAAAAGCTGAAATATGGTTAGATTCATGATTCAACTATTTAACTAGGATTTGAGTGTTTGATGTTGAATTGACAAATGACAATAGTCAAATGTTTAATAGTTTAGATGTTGATTTTTAGATTTTTATTGTTATATTTTTTTATTTTGGTTTGCTTCATTTTAAAATCTATTTGTGTTGTCTGAATGTTTGATAATTACTTTTGTTCGCTTAACTTACAACATTTTGTCACAATACTTTTGTTTTATTTATTGTTATAACAATTATCATCGCATTAAATAATTTTATCAACTATCAGCCTTTTGTAACAACCATCAGCTCTTACAGACTAGAATTTTTTTACTCACACAAAGCCCATCAAATCTTGACGATTCTTATGACCGGAAACAAAAATTGAAGTTAGAGAATACTAACGTCAAGTTGGATCTCAACCACTTCACTCAACCCCATTGTTTAAACATGTTAAAGATAAATAATGGTTTTTTTTTTTCTAATGTGTGTTTTGACAAGATTTGTCTTCTTATCCTATCCCCATCCCCAACATTGAGTGAAAGTGTTGTCTGCCACAGATTTGCTCCACTGTGCTTGTTGTGGCCATTAATAATAAAAGGGTCCAATAAATCCGTATATGACATGTTCCTTTTCAAGATGAAAAACAAAACTCTAAAAGTATTTTAAAATATAATATTATAACATATTTTCCATTTAAAAAGTTTATAAGGGTCACAATGTATTTTATTATATATAGGTCAACTCGGCTTGTGTTCACGTACACCTTTTTTGTCGTTGTACGTCTACAAATAAAAAAATAAAAAATTTAATTATTGATTTTTTTAAGACAAACACACCTTGTAATCCACATATCAGCATATCACATAATTTGTACGAAATTATTTCACCATAAATTTATTGAAAAGAGACACAAGCAAGAAGCTAGCTAGCACTCTATCAAAACAAAGAAGGAAGGCGCAAGTTATATTACAGTGATGGTTGGAAATAACAATTATGTCATACAACATCCAAGCGTTTTACCCTATATTTTAATAAAAAAAACATTCATCTTAACCTTCTCCACTAGGTCTTCAACCGATAGAGGATCATCGTTGATGATTAACTCATTTCTAGCTAACCAAATGAACCAAGAGGTGGCCATTAAAATAGCCGCCACCATCCTCTTAGTAAGATTCGAACCATTAATAGATTTGTGTCCATCTAACCTTTCTCTAAGTGGTCCCCCCTCCGTCTCTAGCCCTCACACCACCTGAATGTCTTCTTCTAAACCGAGGAAGCAAAGTTGCATCCAAGAAGAACGTGATCGACTGGTTCTTGATTGCCAAAGCACATCGAGCACTCCTCCGACCTCACATTTATACCTCGAGACATCAAAGCTTTCTTGTAGGGAATTCTATCCCGACTTGTTTTCCAAACGAACCCTCTAATATTTAAAGGGACTCAATTAGATAACATGACCGGATTTAAACAATCGACGCTCTATTAAGCTCTAAGATGTTCTCAAACATTTAACTGTGAAGACATTGTCTTCGCCTGCAGTCCACACCCATTTATGATCACGATTCTGAGAAGGGGAAAAGCATTGTAAGAGCTGAAAACACAACTGGAACTATTAACTAATAGCTAATATATAAAAATTAGGGAACATTGTAGATTTTGAACTTTTACAAAAGAAAAAGATTAGGGAACATTAACTAATAGCTATTATATAAAAATTATGATAGTTGAGAGTAGTCGAGAAAAAGGTTGTCGTTCTCAACAATTCAGTTGATATAAAAACTATGATAGTTGAGAGGGGTCGTGAACCCTCCCGACCGTGAATGCTCCCGTATGAACACATGTTAAACTACCAGCTCGCAAGCTTTAATGAGATTTTTATTTTTATAACTGTTATTTAAACTTTAAAGAGTTGTGTTTTTATAAATAATAGCTATTACATAAAAATTATTATATAAATAATTAAATACTATATATTATGTTATATATGCAAAATATAATTATAAATATGTAGCATTGTTTACAAAATATATATATAAATAAAAAATAAATAAACAAGCTGAGCCCGCTCAACCGACCTCAAGCTTGTAAATATTCTCACGAGCCAAGCTCGAGCTTTAGAAATAAAACTCTAAACAAAACAAGCTTGAGATCTCTTAAATCCAAACGAACCAAGCTCGAGCCTAGAAACGAGCTCGGGTTTTGCTCAACTCATTTACGCCCATAATTACGAGTCATTTTTAAAGAATTTTAACTTTATATGTACAATCATTTTTAGCTAAATTTTTTATCTTACTCATTTAACTTAGTGTCTATTTATATTTAAATATAAATTGATTAAAATTATGCATCTATAGGAGTAAAGGGTGTTTAAGAATTAGTTTGGATTCATGATATTTTCAAAATTCAGTAACTTAAAAAAAGTGTTTAATATTAATAGAAGTGTTTTTTAGCTTTTAGAAAACGGTTATAACTTTGTTTCAAAAAGCTACAAGATCCTTTTTTAAAGTAATTTTTGGTTTTCTAAACAAAATATTACTAATTTACCCAAAAAAAAAAAGGTATATTGATTTTCACTGGTCCCAACTATTACCTACGGTTTAAACCTAACGGTGCATCAATCAAATGTAAAGTTACGGTTGACAACCAATTTACCCACTGGTCCTTTTTTTTAAAGTAATTTTTGGTTTTCTAAACAAAATATTAATTTTTGGTTACTCCTCGTCACAAAAGTTAATCCATACCTTTTAAAAAAATGTCTTATTGACTTTTTGACTTTTTATACCGTAAAACTTAATCCATAAACTTTTATTTTTAATTAGCCTTAAGTAAATAGGCACTTAACAAGACCAACATTTTTGGAGTTAAATGATAAAATCCCAAGATATGTATACTGCTTAATGTTTTATAGAGAGAATATTGGCGTTTCAAATTTTGAAAAGCCATTTTTTTCTTTTTTAATTATTTTAAAAACATTTATAGAGAATATTGCTTAGTAAATATGTCATGGTTCAGTTTAACAAAAACAGGATACATACAAATTTACAAGGTGGAAAAGGAATTGGCAAATCTTATCACTTCGATAACCAATCAGTTTCTTTTGCAGCAAATCCATGCCACCAGGATTTTAAAAGTTATCCATTAATAAAACAAATCCTTTTACAAACATAAACATAATAATAATAATAATAATAATAATAATAATAATAATAATAATAATAATAATAGTATTTAAGCTATTAGAAATGATGAACCTCAATGTGAAATATTTGTTTCTTTTTAATTACGATTATTCTAACAACTTAAGAACCTGAATTGTATCTTAAAGAAAATAGAAGATGATCAAAGAGTTGTTGAAGATTCTTTAGAGAAAAATGAGACAATACTAGAAAGTTAGAGTTTTAGGTGTTAGTGGTGAATCCTGAACATTTTCAACACGGGGGCTGAAAGTTACAGGTGTCATAATTGTTTTTTCTTATCACTATGTTTCGGGTTATACTTTTCGGGTTGAAGACTTGATTCGGGTCGGGTCAAACAATAACAACACTAAATATCTAATTTTCTTTATTCAAACAAATGATTGAACTTACATGTAAAAAAACTAGATAAGTATTAACAAAACAAAAACTTAAAATATATATGATGATGCGAGAGAAAGAGTGTGTACCTTGAAGAAGAATTACAACACTGCTTGACGACCTTTTGGATATTTGAATTCATTGATTATGAGGTGAGAATCACACTTTTCAGCAAGTTTAATTTGGAAAGGTGTAATTTCATATATGCACGTTTTACTTCTTCCCTTAAATTTACCAGATAATTAAACATTTGTTTCGCTTATCCGAATCTCTTTCTAGAATGTCAAGATCTAATTCATTAGCATTTGATGGGCTTCAGAATTACTTGGCTCTTCTTGATTATCTTGTTTTTCCGACTCACTAGTTGGAGCATTTTGACGTTTCACTTGATTTTCATTGACAATTTCTTCTTCAACATCCTTTCTTTGGAAAAAAGAATGAAAAGTTTCACATTTCCCATGATAAATCAACCTAAACTCACAATACGTTTAAGTTTCAATTAAATTTTCAAAACCTACAAAAACTTAACAATACAAATTAAACTAACAAAAGTGGGTCAAATATTTCGTGAATGGTGAGCCTTGGGTAGTTGGCTTGATTTTCGAGTGCATAAGAAGAAGAATTGATAGTCGTTGTTGCTTGCTTGCATGCTTCTATCTTGCTGCTTGCTTCTATTCGACCAAATGCGTTGCTAGCCCGCTGTTTTTTGTGCTTTACAACTCACAAGTCACATGTAATGGACTAATGGGGTTGTTAAATGGGTTTTTATGGCTAAGTATCCAACTTACAATGGGTTTAATTTGTAATTGGTTAAACAATATAAATGGGTACCCAAACTAGTACATAAAATAATATAATAGACGTCGTTTATTATTGACGGGTCGAGATCAATATATATATAAAAATTAGGTATATTGGTTTTCACTTGTCCCAACTATCACCTTTTGTTTTCTACCGGTCCCAACTATTGAATTGGCTGTCAACGGTCCCAACTTTTATCACTTTGGTAACCACTGGTCCGTCGTTAATTTTTTTTAACACCGCTAAGTTTTTTTAACACCGCTAAGTTTTTTTCAAATTTAAGACCGATGTTTTAGGCCTTTTGATCGGAAGGATAATACGAGTCGATTGATGTAAAAGTTTTCTCGAAAAGGCTCTCTGAACGATAAATTTTTTACATCCGATTGAAGCACCGTTAGGTTTAAACACCCGATTGATGCACTATTTCGTTGTTCAGAGTGCCGTTTCGAGGTAAATTTTCCATCAATCGACTTGTATTATCCTTCCGATCAAAAGGCCTAAAACATCGGTCTTAAATTTGAAAAAAACTTAGCGGTGTTAAAAAAAATTTAACGACGGACCAGTGGTTACCAAAGTGATAAAAGTTGGGACCGTTGACAGCCAATTCAATAGTTGGGACCAGTAGAAGACAAAATGTGATAGTTGGGACCAATGAAAACCAATATACCTAAAAATTAAGGTAATGGAGGAAAAATTGTAAATTCTGATGGAAAAATGTGCAGGGGCCAAAGCTCATCCCCGACCCTACTACGGTGCGCCCCTGTTAGGTGTTCTTTGGTGCCTCTTCTATCAAAGACTTACCTTGATATTTATCGAATTGAATTAGTTAAAACACCTATTCAATTATAACATGAAACACCACTTCAACATAAATAAACTATGAGATGTAACATCACATGAGTTGAAACTTCACATTAACTACAAAGTTTGAACACCACTCAAATTCATTAAAAAAATTTAAAATTTTTTCAAAAACTATTCTAACACCTTGATGTTATCCACGCTACACAAATTGTTCATACATTATTTTTTAACCTTTTAATATTTCAAATTGTAAATTGTGTTTATGCATTTGGGGCAAAGTGTATTTGAAATTTAAATTAAATTGTAATGTAATTAACCAAATAATATTATGTTTACACTTTTGGCAAAGTTTTCTTTAAATTAAATTGTGTTGTTCTTATCTTTAGAAAAAGGTGGATCCCGCAAGATCAAACATCATGGGCCTTGTGTTTTTCAAAGGTTGAGTTGAGACTTGAGATGACTAAAAAGCTTTTGGGTAAAATTGAGATCGGATTCGGATCAATTTCCTATCACTAAATTTTCTTTTTCATATTGTATCATTTTCCTTTTTTTAACAAAATGTCCTAGATATTTTAGATTAATTTATTACGATCTGTCTACTGCCGGATTTGAACTCTTGATCTGGTGCTTCGCACACAAAAGAGTTACCAATAGGTTACCACTATCGTATCATTTTCATTACATGCCTTAAGTCGTTTGCCACATAATAAATTAACTTCGCATTCACTTTATGGCTTTTATAACTAACAAGATACTTGAAAAGATAACTTAAAATGCGTATTCGTATGATATAGTTTGCTAGTACTAAATATACACCATTCGTATTGATGTTTATGTGAACTTAAATCCAATCGATTCATTGACATTTCTGTCCACATAAGTCTATCTAATTTGGAAAATAATATATTATTTTTAGTTTGGATAAAAACTTAAAATGGGTTCCGACCAAAATAGACTTAGGCTTGGATTGAAATGGGTTTTTACCTTTTTTACAAAAAAAATATCAAAAAAGGTTTCACATGCTATGTTCTTTTATAAACATCAAGACCCTATTGAATTATAGATAGTACAATATGTTGGTTTTATGAAAAATTATGTTTAATACATGTGTGTTACACACAGACTAAATAATAATATTTATAAAGAAATCATAATTATTATATTTAAAAATTTGTAAATATTTAATATTTGAGGATATTTTGCTTTATCAACTCATTCATGGTATTTCATATTTTCCCTCTCAAACTTTCCAGTATGAATTAAAAAATCCTCCTAAAAGTAACTCCCTAAAACCTTGAATTATTAGATGGATTTAGATTATAATAAAATATATAAAATTTGTTTGAAAAAAATACTTGTACATCTTTAATATAATAAAGTAAAATCAATAATAGTTATGTTGTATTCTTTGAGAGCTATTTTGCTTATATGACATGATTAAGAAACTTTTCTCACCGACGTGATGTGTGAGAAAGTAACGTCCTACCTAGACAATTAACATGGCGCGGCATTAACTCACACCGCATGATCTAATACTATCATTACACAAGATATATTTTATTTTTTGAATTAAGAAATAAAATTTTAATCCGCCTTTTTTAAATGTTAAGGGCACAAAAATGATGCTCACTGTCGAACCATTGAGCAATGGCAATCAAACAATATATTCTTGATGTTAGTTTTATATGGATTTTAAAAAACAATTAATGATAGACAAAATGTTTTGTGTTACCAATTTTTGTTTATTCAAGTTGCAAGTTATTAAAGAAATCAATAAAAAAACATAAACATTCTTTACTAGTTTTGTACATTCTTATTCACCTTTGGAGTTATTAGCATTTTCATTCTCATACTATTAATCCTAGGCGTTGATACTACAAGTGCCTCTCCGTCTCCGCGGGTCACTTTTTATCGCGGAACACTATCTCCTCGTCGTCTACTTGCCACAAATCTCAAACCTTCACATGAAGTCCATCTCATTCACATGAACAAGACTCAAACCCCTTCGCGTGAACAAATCTCAAACCTTGACTCGTGAACAAGACTCAAACCCCTCATTCACATGAATCCCCTCCACCTTCGACACCGTTTATGGGAACAATTTCGAACACTTTCTCTTTTATTTATGGGATTAGTTTTGAAGGCTGTGGTTTTTTCTTTCATAAATCAGTGATTAAATGGGTTTTTTCGGCCCTAATTTTGATTATGTTTTTGAACATTGTGGTCATTTTCATTCAAATCTCTCTAAGTGTGTGAGTTCAAAACTAAATCGGGATTTGAAGTTTTGTGATTGGTAATGTTATGATTGGTGAGGCAGAATCTCACTAGTCAGTTGCTGGTAATAATGATTTCGTGAATAAAAACAATTCAGTAAACATAACTTTAATGGTTTCATTGATGTGTGTGTGTGTTTTACAATGTGAAATACGAGTATTTATACTCATACCACCGAACAAAATAAACAATTAAGCATAATTTTTTTAATAAAGATTTTGTTCGTGGAATAAGCACTGTTCATCGAATGAGCATTTAGGGAGAAAAGTTCAAATGTAATTTTTAACAAGTTTATATAAGTTAGATCAACTCTTTGACGTCTTTAACCTTGACCTGAGTTGACTACGACCAACTTTGACTTTCGTTTAAAATTGCCTTTTTGTCAATTTATTTATTTTTTTTCGTAAAACATCATCTTTCATTTTACTCAACTAGATATGAGACCGGGTCACGCGTTGCAGCGGCGCGTATGTGACTTCATCACATGCGTTGATAAGAAAAAGTAACATTTCCCGTACGTCACGGCACAAAGCCGTAATGTGCCACATATTAAAAGCCGACGAAACTTAAAAATTAGACGTCAAAACGATAACTCAGTCAAATCCGGAATGTTGAAGTCATACAATATGTCAAAATAGAGTAACAAAACAAAGTCGAAAACTCATCAAGTGCTACAATGATAAAGTAAAGTCAATGACTAAAATCAGAAATATATAAAAGTTAAAAAAATATTTGAACTGTGATTAGTCTACGTTTCACCACGTAATAGACCCTCACGGCCTCACCCACAAACATGATATATTACAAAACGCCATACCATTTTCTATTACCTGACCTATAGCGAGTGTAACGAGATTTGAGCAAGCTAAAAACTTTGGTAACATGCTACAAGATGGAATTGGATAGGAACCATGTTTGGTAGGGTGATTGTAAATAAAACCTACCCATGTGTAACATGTTAGTGTAGTGTCGGTCTAGGTAGGGCAAATTGATTTTTTATACAAACTTAGCAAAGTTCTCTTCGTATTCTGATGGGACACATTTTACATACAATTATATTGACATGTAAACAAATTTATAATGACAAATAAACAAAATTATAACGAGACCTAAACGTGAAATACGGACCCTAGCTAATTCAATTAAAGAAACCTAAGAAAAGAAAAACTAAAACGTTAAGCAAACAGAAAAAAAAGTATTATGAAAAATATTCATGTTTTAACTTGTGAAAAATCGATTACCTACATAGAATTGACAAATCGATTAGTCACGTACAAAACGTAAAGAAAAAAGATTCCGGAGCTGTCGTAGAAGCTTGGATAATTGGTAAATCACAGGTCACAGCGGATAGCTGCATCCAATCGAAATCGAGTTTCGTTCCTTTTCACTAAGACAAGATATCAAAATTTAAGATAGTGTTCAGGAGTCGCGGGGGATATAAAATTCGTTCCACTCTATCTCCGGAGCTCGCTTGATGAAGTGTTACCCCTTTATCGCGTAGTCATCTCTTTCTAACGACATTTAAAAATTAACCACCAATCCTTTCATGTATGTTCCTGTTGGGCCTATATCTTATTCACTAGATATTAAACATTGACTAAAGATTATATTAGAAAGAACATTTTGTTTTGGTTGCAAAATTTGGGTCATCTTCTTAGAATGACAAATTGTAATTTATATGTCAACTAAATATTCAACCCTTCTAACATTAAAAAATGAGTTTTAAACATCGACAATAGTAACAACAGTTGGTTGTTCTATGAATCATTGTCTGGCTACGAGAGTGGTGTTTTTTCCACCTCTCTATTAGCAAGTTTGCATCTATTTCGGAATTGGGCTATTTGTTATTTGTTATATGGTTGTTGTGATTTTGATGTTAGTGTTTGTTAAAATCTGAATCATTAGGTGTTAACTATTAAGAGAGCATCGATAGAAGGGAAGTTGTGAATGAAATGCAGATGAGAATAAAGTTAGAATATGCTTTATTCAGTTCTATTCAGCATCTCTCTCCCTTATCATTCATCATTGAATAGAACCATTAAGAGACTATTTTTAAATATAACAAATGATATAAATATTGAATGATTTAACACTGAATTATTGAATAGAGGTAGGCGTGCACAAAAAAACTGTTTCCGGAACCGACCCGGTGTACCCAAATCGGAACCGGAACCGGAACCGGTCGTACACGAACCGTAGGGTACACATGGGTTCCGGTTCCTCCAAGAAACTGGAACCGTACCCAGAACCCGGACCCGACCCTACCCGAAAAAAACCCAGTTAAACCGGTCAAAACCCGGTCAATTCCCGATCATACCCGGAACTGGACCCAACCCTACCCGGTTTTTGACTTTGTTAACCAAAATCAGACCCGGTTCCTATCCGTAATCGGCTCCTAAAAGAACCCGGTTTGTGCATGGCTAAATAGAGGTGAAACAAACAATCCATTTGTGTTATAAGTTAATTTTTATATTGTCTTTTTTTTTTCACATCAGCCCAATATACAATATGTTTGTAAGTAATATATGGGCTTTTATAAACGTTTGTGATCTAGTAAGATAAATCCAAGAAGTTTAAAAACTTTTGACCCATTCAACCTTGGATTGCAAATTTGCAATTTTTAATGACGTTACAAATTAATGTAAAATCTTTTACACCGACTCGTTTTTAAGTGATCTATTTTCGTGACAAAAAGTTACGGATGGTTCAAATTATATAAAAAAAACAAGGTCGATCTAACACAAAAAAGTTGAGGTATGTTTAGAACGATAATTCGGATACAATACGATCTTTTTTTACAAACGACCACGTTCAATTTTCTGAAAAAAAAATCGATGTGGACCTTCAGTGGTGAAGCCAGAAACTTTATATATGGGGGCCGACAGTCACAGACTCACGGGACCTATAAATTTTTCTCCTAGCGCTATGTTTCGTTTATATATTCAGGCCGGGATTCGGTTCGAGACAGGTCAAACAATTAAAACTCTAACTATCAAAAAAAAATTCATTCATTCTTAAGACCTTTTTACACAAAAATAAAACTACGCAGTTTTTTTAACAAACAAAGACTTCAAATATATGATAATGCAATAGGACGGTTAGTACGAAATACCTGGAAGAAAAATTACAGCTCACCCAGAAAAGTGAATATTGACATTTAAAAGAAATAAAACCCTAAAATCTTAATTGAACTAAAACCAACCTGGTGGTGGAGTCGAGAGTGGAGAAAATCTAGTGGTGGTGGACAGAGTGGATGTGCGTTGGTCCGATAGAATGCAACAAAGTCGGAGGGGTGGAAGGCAATAGACCGGAGTGAGCAAAAGTACAACAGCAGATTATTTTTTGAGTTGTGTGAAGGTTCGACTGATTAAATTGAAAAGAAACTCAAGTTGTGGACTTGAGCATTATGAGTTTTTATTGTTTGTTTTGAGGACTAATTAAACAAAATAAAGCCCATTAGTTTTAAGTTGAAAATTTTAAAAATTAAGGGACCAACCTAGTATATATAATATTTTCAAGGGGGCCAAAGCTTATATATTTATAAAAAATTAATTGCCGACCATAAAATAAGTGCTTTTGACGGAAAAAAAAAGTGGGAGGGTCTTGACGCCCTTTGGCCTTAGTAATGCTTCACCATTTTGGATATTCGCTACCTTGTTCGAAGCGAGATGGAAGAGGTTGCACTGCTCAAGTAGTAGGGAATGGTTTATGTTAGTGAGCCTAGGCCAATGCACCTAATGATTAAAACTGAAAAGAGGAATGATTTTTGTATGTCCTAAAGTAAAAGGAATAGAAGTGCATAATAAAATGAAAAGAGGAATGATTTTTGTATGTCCTAAAGTAAAAGGAATAGAAGTGCATAATAAAATGCGTTAATTTGTCAGACATGCATAGAAAATCTTTATCTTTTCTGGAATTAATAGACTGCCTAAGACTCTAAGAGGGACCTAGACAATACGATTTTCATAAGCTCTTTAGCCCTTTTATCCATCATCGATACCTCTACCCTTAAGCCTAACCTAGTTAAAGTCCTTTCGATTCATGTCTATAATTTGGGTGAATTATGAGAAGTACATGTATATGCATGACTAAGATTGATCAGCTTATTAATGTCTAGTTAGATACTTGGATTTAATTAATTGTGACGTCACTGATAAATATATTTTTAACTAGTTAAGCTGGTATGAATTTGGACCTTAATCGAGGGTTAGTGTTATAAAATGAAGTGTATTTGATTATAGAGGTGGATATTGGCAAGATACTTTTACTTGGGGGTAAACAAAAGGCAAGTGTGGGGATGTGATGAGATGATGATTTAGCGACGCTAATGGTGTTTTAAATATTTTTATGCCCTAAAGTTACCCAACCTGGTTCATATTTTGGAGTATAAGGTTTTAAGAGACTACGATTGGTAATATACTTAAGACCTTGGAAATAAAATTTAGAACCAAATTATGTTAAGTAACAATTTTCTTGATATGGGATGATAAACTAGTTTTACCATGGATGGCTGTAGGGTTGTAAATGAATCAGACGGACGAGGCTTGCCTGTGTTCATTTGTTAAGTTTAACTTGTTTGTGAATTGCTTGCGAACAAGTTCCAAACAAAAAAATTTGTCTGTGTTTGTTTGTTAAGGATTTAAAGTTGTTCGCAAACGGTTTGTGAACTTTGTTCATTGACACAAACGGATATAAACACCAAAAAAGGATATAAACACAATAAAAAAAATTAACCTCATAACCTAATTAAGCTAATATATCAAATTAGCATCCAAATAAGCCATTGTTAATCTTATTCCAATTAAAACTTCATATGCATCAAAACCAAATAAGCTGTAAGAACCAAATAATACTTTTAATCGCACATTCAAACCCATTAGGCCATGACCATAATTTGATTCTTACTCGGCAAAAGTAATGTTTCGATAACCATATTTGCCTCTATAAGTGTAAAGCATTCATTTAAATGATAAATATAAAATTTAAAAACATAATGAACTACCGGACTTAAACGAACGTACATAAATGAACATGTTACCGAACGTAAACGAACGGACGCAGCCTTTGTTCATGTCTGTTCGTTTAGCTTAACGAACTGATTTTTTGTACGTGTTCGTTTAGCTTAACAAACAGCTTCATTTTTCCGTTTTTGTTTGTTAATTAAACAAACAAACACAAATGAACTTCTCGTCGAACGGTACGAATTGAACTGTTCGCTGAAAGTTCGATTCGTTTATAGCCCTAGATGGCTGGAACTTTTAAGAAGGGGAAATCGCATATGCAAGAAGGAGACAACAACAACAGTTTTGGGAGCATGCGTAGTTAAGCGTTTTGTGGTTTTCTCCAGGCAGACAATTCGTATATGTTTTACACTTTGTTTGGTTAGTTGTGTTTTGGATCTTTTTATGTGATGACAAATATTGAATTTGATTAATATATTAGTTAACTTAAATAACTTATCTGTGTTTTGAGTTTTCTTTACAATTACGTTTTGTTGATGACAAAACCTAGTAATGATTTGGGTGACTAAATTAGATGGCTGACTTGAAATTTATAAATTGGGTAATTGAATTCTTTGGTTTGATGACAAATTATTTTATTGTCGTGTTAACTGATTTTTTAGTACTATGTTAATATGGTGTTAGAATAACTAAAACCTAGAACACTATTTTTTATTGAGTTTTTAGGTAGTAAATTCTTGCTTTGTTGCCAAAACTATTTTTGATTGTCATCATATGGACCCATCTTATCTCATAAGAACACTTTCTTGAGAAGGTTCGGATGATAAAAAAGTTTTACCATCTTGAAACAATGTTTAAACTTTAAACCCTAGTAGGTATCATTTTATCTCATATAAGTATATAACGATTCCATGTTTTATTTTAAGCTCATTCGAGTATCCATTTGATCCTGTATCCATTTAGATAGGATTTTATTTATAGTTAAGCATTGTCGTTTTAATCCACGTAGATGAGTTACGTCACATCTCTTAAGCATTGTCGTTTTAATCCACGTAGAGTTACGTCACATCTTTCAACTTATTTCACTCCACTCACTTTCTCTATAGAGTGTAAAATACTCACTCTTTTCATATTTTCTTTAGAAAGATAATTTACCTCATGTTTTCACCTACGTATATAGGATATTCTAAAAAGTGAATGTCTTTCTTAATAGTGGGGTCCAGGTAAAGAATATGAAAGGTGATTTCACTATATTTCTTACCAGGAACATGGCTTGTGACAATAATATTTTTTGATCGGGGCGATAGCTCTGAAAAGACAGATTACCCATCTTTTCTTTTATCTCGGGGAAAATACGATCAAGAGGAGCTAATTCAAAACCCTCTGGTAAAATAAGAACAACCCCCATATTCAAAGCCCTTTTTTACCATTAGCAAGAAGTTGTTTCAGTTGCGTATCGTAAGGAATTCGAATAACTGGTTCAAATACAGTATCGGGAAGTACCGCTTGCGGAACCTCAATATCCACTGGTTTATTACGATTCGAAATCGAAAATTTCAATAAACTAATTATTTTCTCCCAATAAATGGATTCAAAATTAAGGTAAGGAGTGGCAAATATGAAAATAAGAGCTTATGTTCGTAAAATTTGTGAAAAATGTCGACTGATCCGTCATCGAGGACGAATTAAAGTAATTTGTTCCAACCCGATACATAAATAAAGACAAGGATAATAAGAAACATCAAGAAATTTTCAATAAGGTGGTAGGTGAACCATAAATTGCGCCGTCACCCCTTTTTGAATTGCAAAACCTAGCTTACTAAAGACAAAACTTTACTTTTAAGTATAAAAACATTGTTATGAATAACCCACTAAACCCTGATCAACACACGATTTGAATCGTGGATTTTAATAACACCTTTGAGTTAGATTATTCATTCAAATAATTGTAGCCGCCTAGCCAGTATGTTTTAAAATATCATTTAAATTGATACCACGTGAAATTATTGAACTTTAACCAAAAAAAATTATTAAAAGATTTGAACCTTATGACATTATTAGGATGTCTTACCACTCGACTATGTCTAGTTTTTTTTAATGTCGGTTGGTGTAACGATTTATGATCGATGTTTTCTTTTCTAACAATAAAGTACATTTCAAACACATTATTTAGACATCATTACTATCATTTGTTTTCCAGGTGATAAAATTGTGAGCTATTGAGCTTTTAAAAATGGATCCATCAAATTTTAAAGTACTCAAAACATTATTAAACTTTTATAATTATAAAGTGTTTAAATTGTCTAATACTTGTTATTTTCATTTCAAATACACGAGTACAAGTTGCGTATACATTGAAACCAAATCTAAGTTTGTTGATGATACACCAGTATGGTACTATTAGTCATCATGAATGACATGCTTTAGGCCTCACTCATGCAAACACACCAAGAAAAAACAATGTCATCAACCTATAAATTATAATATGGGGAGGTTAAATACAAATAGTTGTTTCTATAGAAAACAGGCAAAGCAATCTTAAGCGTCTATTATTCAATCCAACGGCCAGGATTTAAAGCGTGAGAATTCCATCTCTTGTAAATAGCGTTTGCGTGAGAAGTTAATCTCTTGCTTAAATAATTTTTGTGAAAACTCCATCATTTGTAACATGTTTGCATGATAATTTTTGAAATCATGTAAGTTTATTGATTTTTCACCCAAACATTGTAACATGTCTTGCGTGATTATTGATGTCAAGCAAGGTTTGTAACATGTCTTACGTCATTAGTATTGAAATCATGCACGTTTTAAATAGCTTGGAAAAAGTTTTGAACAACTTATTATCATGTAAGGTTTGTTAAAAATTGATAGAATTCTCACTCAAGTGTTTTAAACCTTCCGTGAAAATTACATCTTATTTTTTTACACTTTATACGAAAATAACACTATGTATTTTAATTAAGCTTTCCGTAAATAATATTTTTTTAATTAGTATATAATTAATTATAGTAAAATAATTATTTATGATATTTAATAGTGGTGTGCATGAGTTGGTTTTTGGCTCAAACCGAACCCAAATCCAAAACTTCGGTTTTTGTGTTTTTATAACCCTTGGGTTTTGGATTTCTCGATTTGGGTTTCGGACTGGTTTGGGTTCGTTTTTCGGTTTTTTCAACTTGAGATTTAAATTTATTGTATTTAGTACTAATTAAGTAAATGCCAAAAACATAACTCGTAATGATTCAAGAAACATGTTGTTTTTTCCACTTGGGCTTTAAATTTATGTTTCATCTTTTAAACATTAAAAACAACTACATTTCTAGAGAAAATTTGCTAAAAAACATTAACCATAAACAAAGTTTGAATGTTCTCTTGCTTCGATAAAAAAACAACCAATAAATCATAGATAAATTACAATATGGGACACATAATAATGCATTACACTATGAATTGTTGCATAACATGAGCCATGAACCTTACATATATGATATTTAGCATACACAAATATTATTGGGTCGGTACGGGGTTTACAGGTCGGTTTTTTAAATAACCAAAACCCAACCAGAAAGTTGGGTTTTTTTATAAATTAAACCCAAAACCCGCGGTTTCTATTTGGGTTCGGTTTTTTTGGTTCGGTTTTCCGATTTCGGATCGGTTTTTTTTTTCATGCACACCCCTAATATTTATATACTTCCTAAAATGAACGTCAGTGCTTTGCACCGGCCTATCACCTTTCACCACGTGACGCTTTTCACCAGCCAACCACATCTCGTCACATGTCATTTTAAATTTTATTTATTTTGTGTATTTACGGTTTTAATCTCCGAATCTTACTAATTGTCATTATAACCTCTTTCAAGTTTAATTACTTAATCTACTTTGACATATAATACGACCTCAACATTCTGAATTTGACATGTCTAAGGTTTTGACATCTAAACTTTAATATTTCGTTATCTTTTAATACATCACATACTCAAACCCCGATTGCATCACCCTAATCGTTACAACGTGCAGCCGGTTCTTAAACTTAGTTATATTAATAGGAGTAAACTGCAGTTTTGGTCCCTTTGTTTTGATATCATTAACAATTTTGGTCCTACTTTAACAGTTTTGGTCCCTGTGTTTTTATTTTTTAACAGTTTTGGTCCCGAACACTAACTCCATCCAATTTTCCGTTAAGTCTCTCACACGCGCCCCACATCTAAAGGGTAAAAATGTCATTTCTCCCTCTTTTTTTATCTAAGTCATCATGTAGGTTAACATTTTTATTTAGTCGTTTGTCAAAAAAAGCGAGAGAAATAACATTTTTACTCCGCATGTGAGAGAGACTTAACGGAAAATTGGATGGAGTTAGTGTTCGGGACCAAAACTGTTAAAAGTTAAAAACACAGGGACCAAAACTGTTAAGGTATGACCAAAACTGTTAATGATATCAAAACACAGGGACCAAAACTGCAGTTTACTCTATTAATAGTTTAATACCACCGAGTAAAACATTTAGACTTGTCAAACCGTTGTATCTTGACATTGGAATGTGTGTTAACAAAACAAAAACAATTAAAAAAAAAGAAGTAAGATTAATAGAGACGGCTGCGTTGTTAAAGTGACAGGCGGGTTAGAGTTGTGAGTGACGAGGCTTTAGTAGATAAAATGAGCTGTCATGTGGAGAAGGGCGGTTGCCGACGTAAAGGCTGTGAGTTTAGCATAGCCCACCACCTCTTAAATTAAAGGGTACAGTTGCCAGCCATAATCTGAACAAGGAAGCACTTGTTTGTTTTTTCCAACTAGGATGCAAATGCAATGCCTTTGCCTTGCCTTGCCTGCCCATCTTTTTGTAATGGATAATGTTATTATTTTATTCATTCCCTTCTTTTTTATTACCGCGGTCGGTCGGTCGGTCATTGTTGGCTACTGGTAGAAGACTTGAGTTTTTTAAAAGAGATCAAAGTTTAATCTTTACTTATGGTATTTTTTATTTATCTAGGTAAAAAAAGATTTAAGCTAAGTCTTGTAAGAGGTTGTTAGTTTGTATCTCCATCTCTAGTCCATCCAGGTTTTCGGCCCCCTATGACCTGTGTGTTACGCCTGCGAGTATCGCTCTTGAGATAACATAAGGATTTTCAAGTGGCAGTCGGCGATATAACTTCTTGTGGGAATGTCCAAGCCTGATTATGAAGTCAGTGTGGACCACGTAAAAACAACATATACTAGAAAGAGTGGGCAACGAGGCTCTCTAAATTTTGGGAGTGAGACGACCTAACATCAAAGAAAGTAGTTGTTTAAGCATAATTATCGTTGTTGCTCAAAGTGAGATTTTATAAGACGGGATGTTAACCTTCTTTGATGTTTCTGACTCATCAAGAAAAACATCAATGAGAAAACCTAAGACATCATTATATTTCATGTAAGACTTGAACTCAATACGCAACCTTAATGAATGAGAACTGGTTTTTCACTAGACACAACCCTTTAGACCATGTGTAGCGTTATATATGAAAAAAAAACGTTTTTTATCCACATCAGCTTTGCACTACAATCAAGGAAAATCGTTTTTTATATAAAAAAAACACCTAAAAAGTTTTTGTCTTAAAAAACCTTAGGTGTGGGAATGGAGTTTTTTTTAGCGTTTTTTAGTGCTAAAACACACTACCACACATGATCTTAGTCCAACCTTTTATGTGTGATAAAAGAAAATCAGAACACTTGTGACATTAATCATCTCACCTTCTTGAATACTTTGATAAAACATTAAGTGATGGGTAGATTCGTTTACGTTTTATTTGACTTAATTCTATTTGTATAAAGATTGAACTTCTACACTATATATTAAAAGGATAAAATCATACAATGACATTAAGTTTTTTAATTCTTTTAGAAAGTTGCTCATACTTTATGAGATACTTTTATATTATGAATAAAGAGTTGAAGTAAAGCACCTTTTAGGAGAAAGACATGAGCAACATACTATGTGTAAAAAGAATTTATATGTCAACTCCAAGCATCTAATTCTATCATTGATCATCCCATAACCAAATTATATGATGCCATGTTGAGAATAAGACTCTACATAAACGGTTTACGACTTTTCATCTCACCTAGTCTGTCTTACTAGTTTCCACATGTTTATAATTAAGATCTGACACTACTTCTAAACGTGGCGGTGGCTACTATGACTCAAGATTTAAGTGTTATAAAAGTGAAGGATGAGAAAAATAACAAGCCATCACGTCAAATATCTTATCAATCAATAATAAGAATTTGATTTAAAAGACTAAAATTTATCGAACTGAAGTTGGTCAAGAGTTGTTTCTTTTAAAGGAATCGAGACGACTAAATTCACTTCAAAAGTAAACATGTTTATTCTGCAATCCAAGTTTTTCTCTATCAAATAACGAACAAGTGTCAACGTATCTTATGGTACGTCTAGCTTTTTGATAGTTGGTTTTAAGGTTAAAAACATAAAAAAGGGTTATATTATGTCTCGTTGACTAAGTCAATTTGACGTTATAATATAAAACGATTTATGAAATTAAAAAAGTTAACATCTACCAATAATTATGTGATCGGTTATGAAATATTAAGATTATTATAAACTCTCCAACTCAAGTCAATGTTATCAATGGGATTTGTTTCTCTTTCTACTACGTGGCTTGTTCTTAATGGAATAATCATTATATTATAATACTTATATTCCAACATAAATAATTGTGCTTACTTAGAGTTAAATTTTGGTCTTATTACTTAAAGCATATACATTGTTGTTTTCGTCCCTCGTGGGATAGTTTTATCTTTAAGTTGGTATAACGTCAAGATGACGTGGCATGATTTAAAGTAATGGTTATTCAAATTTCTTAACAACTATAACAAATTAACTTCAAATAGAAAATTATCATAAATTATTATACTTACTAAATAATCGTACGGCTTTCGATCTCTCTCCAAACAAGCTAGTTTGATATGCGTTGTGTGTTATTGCTTATTACATTTAAACTTCAGATCATTTGAGAATATATAAATATCGTTATAATTATAATAACTATTATTAATTGTCTATGCTTTTAAGACTTTTGTATTTTACATTCATTTGTTTGCGTGTTTACGCACGCAAATAAGACCATCATTGTAATTTTCATTTAAATTTTTAAATGTTTACCAACATATTTTTGGATGATATATTCTACACATGTGTAACACATCACTTACACTTATAAATGTACAAGATATATATAAATAATTTTTTTATTTTCGTCTCTTGAATTTCATTAGATACGAATAAACATTATATTTCAATCGTTTATCCATAAAACAAATTGTGTTGGTTAATTAAAGTTTTTATAAGTATTAGTATATTTATAAATTCTCAAACATGTTGTTTATAAGACTAGTAAACTATCACTCTTAATCAAAGACACACGAGATTTATATTGTAAGTTGTTTAAAATAATACGCAATAATTATTATTTAATTAATATATTTAAATGTGGGTGAAATCAAATAAATACTCGTTACTAAAATAAGTTATTTAAACAATCAATAATAAACGTAACATTACTTTTATATGTTATTTTTATTATACACCTACATATTATTAGTTTGTTACGTGTCAATATTCTAACACCCATAACCGACATCGCATATGCCATTTTTATATAGTTTTTAAATCACTCATTTTTTTCTAAAACAACTTGTATATCATTTATAAACCTCATAAGAATGGGGCGGTAACTTTTATTTACTTCTCGTGTTTTCACCATCCACTCAAAAAAATATATCATTTCATAAGTACCATCATGAACTTCTAACCTACCAATCTATAGTAAACAAAATAAATACATCATAACTATTCTATAAACGAACCGAATAATCACGAATAAAACTTGTTCGTGCATATTAGATAAGAAATCAATGTGTTCACTATCTGTTCACAAAGGCATACAAAACAAGATTTTTTGTTGGTGTTTGCTCATTAAGGAAACGAACATGTTCACAAACACATACCAAACACACAGAATAAAAACGAGTACAAACAAGTTCGTGAACATAAATAAACACAAGTTTTTAAAAACTAAACCAAAAAAATATAAATAATAAAACCAAACATAAACAAATATAAACGAACACAAACAAATATTCATGAACATAAATGAACACAAGTTTTTAAAAACCAAACCAATAAAGTAAAAATATACCATATAAAAACTTTTAAATGAACGAACACAAATGAACAGAAGCGAACAAACATAAATGATCAAATTACCGAACGCTCACAAACATAAACGAATGAACGCGACATCTGTTCAAGTTTTTCTGTTTTACTTAACTAGCTGACTTTTTTTGTCTAACACAAACAAACTTCCTGTCAAATGATTCATGAAAATCCAAAAAAATATAAACATAACACATAAAAAAAATGACACCAAACATAAACAAATATAAACGAACACAAACAAATGTTCATGAACATAAATGAACACATGTTTTTAAAAACTAAGTCTAATAAAACAAAAATAAACACATAAAAACTTTTAAATTAACAAACACAAACGAACATAAGCAAACAAATATAAATGATCGTATTATCAAACGTTCACAAATATAAACGAATAAACGCAACCCCTGTTCAAGTTTATCCGTTTAACTTAACGAATTGACATTTTTTATCTAATACAAACAAACTTTCTATCGAATAATTCGCTGAAAATCCAATTCGTTTATAGCTCAATCTTTAATAACATTTAAAATTCATTTTATTCTCCTATTATAGTTGCACTATTTTAAATACATTAAAGTGATTAAACTACCCAAAAACCTAACATTTGTTTTTTTTAACTCATTAAAATATAAACTAACATTCACGGCTGCCAACACACATATAAATACACACCCAAATTCACCAACCCATCAAAACCAATTCATTTATTTCCAAAATCAAAATCAAAATAAAAAACAAACCCTTATTACAAAACCCCTCAAATCAAATCCCAAATTCAATCCAAAACCCCAAATCAACACAATTCAACACTCACCCAATCCCAAATCCATCGTTTCATCCACAAAATCACAAAACCCCCAATTTTCATCCACTAATTCAACCCAATTTCGATGTATCATCAAGACACCGATTGGTCAATCGACGCAATTGCAGGTGAATCATCATGGACACGATACGAAGATAAACTGTTTGAAGATGCGTTAGTGATGTATCCTGATGATGTAATTAACCGATGGCAGAAAATTGCTGATTCAGTTCCGGGTAAAACTGCGGATCAAGTTAGGGCTCATTATGAGGTTTTGGTTCATGATTTGCTTCAAATTGATTCGGGTCAAGTTGAGTTACCGAGTTATGCTGATGATGGCGATGAATCGATTATAAGCTGGGATCCGGAATTGCGAGCGAGCCAGATCTCGTTCGGGATTAGTAAAGGCGTGAAACACGGTGACGGTGAACGGAAGAAAGGTACACCGTGGACAGAAGAAGAACACAGGTAACCGTCAACCGTTAAGATCATTTATTACATACTTGCTATTTTTACTTTTACTGTTTATTTATTATTTATTATGTACTGAAGTTAGTTACTAGGTACGCATTTCGATAAAATGTCAATCACGTCTTTTGAGGAAAGATATGTAATTATATAATTATAATTAATTTTATGAGTTCGGTAAATATATAATTGATGATTTTAACAAGAGGATATATGTAAAAATTAATCGGATCGTTGATTGTAAAAATTAATCGGATCGTTGATTGTAGGTTGTTTCTGATCGGATTGCAACGGTATGGGAAGGGAGATTGGCGGAGTATTTCACGAAACGTTGTGGTATCGAGGACGCCTACACAAGTTGCGAGTCATGCTCAGAAGTATTTTCTTCGACAGAATTCGATGAAGAAAGAGAGGAAGAGGTCGAGTATTCATGATATCACTACTACGACAGAGACGATGGCGGTGCCACCGCAACCGACTCAAGGGAACTATCAAGGAGGAGGAGGAGGATCAACACAATTGGGGTATCAACAAAACTTTGGGTATACTATCTAGAAGTACATTTTTAGGAGTACGTGTACATATTATAAACTTGACAAAAATAACAAGCCATTGCAATTAGGTTTATACTTTAGAGGTTTAGATAGTGTTTGGATGTGTAATTATATATTTATAGTTTGATTAAAGAATAATTAATGTTACAAATATTTTATTCCTAGTGTGTGTGAAGGTGTGAATACCAATACATAGGAGATAAAATGAAAATGATGTTTGAGTATTTGGGATAAGCCTTTGACTTGTGAAAGTGAACCATCTTTGGCTCATTTCATCAAATCACAATCAAGATTGGTAGTTGTTCATTGTTCATGATATGGTTGTTGGGTTGATTGAATGTTACTTATTTTGGGCACATATTGTTTTTGTTTTCATCTTTGAATGTTTGTTATCTCTTAGTTTATTTATTTGTTATAATAAAATAATAGACAAATTTGGTGCACAAAGTTATGTGAAAACATCTAATATGTTGTATCCAAGAATAAAAAGTATACAATACTTAGTAATATTGTTAGTCGAGTTTCATCAATTGTTTTTGAATTGTTTTTGGTTGAGTGACGCGGTAGTGGTTGATTTTTGATGGTTATATTGGCTTGTACTGCGGTGGTGGTTGATTTTGGATGATCATGTACTTTTGTAACAACTCAAATACCAACATATATTCTACTTTAGAATGAATCCACCATCTCTAAATAATTTTACGCTACCTACCTCATTGATTCCGTTGGTCACACGAACATGAGTCACGGACGACTCAAGTTAATAGTGAGGTATTTATTAGCATAAAAGCTTGTTCTATATGTTGGTTTAATGATATTATAATTGTTTACCTGGTTTATTATTGAGTCTAAAAATATATTAATCTTGAAATATTTTAAATTTGATATACTAAGTTATATTAAAAACTTAAATTGTTTTCTAATTGCTTATATTGTAAAGCTTTCTAAACTATTCTCATAAGTGTTACTACTACTCCCGTGCAGCTTTTCGAAATTAAAACAAAAGAAATGATTTAAAATCTATGATGTCAAAAAAGATTAAACGGTTTAGCTACTATGATAATTTAAAATGATTTTTTAACGAAATCAATGATGATAATTTTTTTAAAAAATTTAATTATATAAAGCGGGATGAATAAATTAATCTAGACATATATGATATATACACAATATTTATATTAAAAAAATTTATATCCCCACCAACTATAATCATTTTTCTTTATTATTGTCGGTCTCAAACCTGAAAAAACGAGTTTTTTTAATATATAATATTATTAGAATATGCCTCATTTTTATTGTTCGATTGTCCCTCCTCCAAACGTTGAGACGACATTGGTAGAAGTTGGTTCTCGATCAGGTTTTTTGTTCCGCTCATTGAAGGGGTGAACTTCTTATTCACAACTATTTTCTCAACAGCTATATTTTCGTAAAGAACCCAAGTTTCCTAAGTGAGATTAATATCAGTCAATATACTAAAATTTAGATTATTAAGATCCAATAACACAAGTTTTTGAATATTCCTTTTCTGACAACACATCATGGTTCGTTTACTTATAAACGAATATCATACATCTATTATTGGGCTTCAAGTCTAGTGATCAAAGTTTATTTATAAAGAGTTCTTCTGAGGATGTCATGGACTCATGGATATAGAGTTTGGAGCGATAAAAATAGAATGGACGGTTAAAGCCTTATCACGGAATCTCAAACCCATGTAATGAGTAGGGCAAAGGCTTTCCACATACCAAATGACACTTAAAATTTTCTTTTTAATTATTTAATCATCACTAATCAACCACATAATGTTAAAACCGTCTAACAAATAGTGTCAAAAACTTGAAGTAAGTTGGTTTCACTCGTTATGAACCCTTTTCATGATTAAAAAGAACCAATATTAACTTTGTTAAAAATATATTCTATGCTTTCAATTCAATATCAAACATTTGTTTTAATTTGCTATGCTAATGTTGGTTTAACTTTTGTTTGCATGTTGATCGTGGGCTGCAACTAAATGACACTTGTGGGCTGTCAACTCGTGGGCTTCCGCAAATTATCATCTCGTGGGCTTTATCAACATAATCAACTTTCGACCGTTGCAAATTGTGATTTAGGGCATCGCCTCTTCCCCATTGTTTTGATATATATCGCTTTTTACTTCATAATCAATCATGATGAGTGTTGTTCTTGTCATGTAATTGACTGGTGTCGATCTTCATGATCGGCTACCTGATCATCGTCATTCATGAGCGTCATCTTTTCATCAGTTATGTTTAGTTCTTGTATGAATGTATTTGTCTTTGTTTAGTTTGAACTTTGGTTTGGGATTAAATAAAAGTTTGGAATTGTGTTTTCTTGACAAACTTATCATAATCACTTTTATCGTAATAAGAATTAAAATAAATTAACAACGAAATGGTTTGTATGATTTTCAAACTAACTATACATAGTTAAATAAAGATAATCACATATTTAATCAATAGTCTTATTCTCATGAAAAAACTCTAAGAGAGCAATTTTTGCCTTGTTATCGATTATTGCTTGAGCCCTTCTTCGATCTTTCTTATAGTTGCTCGAGTAGCACGAAAAGACACATCCAAAATACCTTCAAAGATACTAGTGTTGAAAACACTAGTAGGAATAAGTTGAGTACCAGCGTTGGCACTTCCAAATGCCGAAATAGCCAACGCTGGTTCCTTGGTATCATTATTATACTGAAAATGAACAAGTCCTTTAGGAAACACAAAAATATCACCTATTTGTAGGCTTTGTTGGTAGAGGTTGTTACTAGTATCCACAAACCCTACTTGGAGAGACCCGGAAACAAGAAACATAAGCTCTGAAGCCCTAGGATGTATGTGGAGCGGATTAATCGACCCTGCAGGGAACTCAAGAATCACATATGAAACACTCTGACCATTAAGCGTTGGAAACTCATTCATGGTCACTTTCAACGCTTTAAAAGTTGTTGGATACTCTCCACCGACTAGCTGACGCATCTCTGTGAACGTGAAATAGTTAGCATCGATGGTGTTGTTTCGGGCCATAAAATCGGGAAGGATGTTTGGGTCTCCAGCAATTGCTATACGAAAAATAGCAAACATGAATGCTAGATTCAAAATCATCTTCAAAATTTAAATCGGTTTTTATGTTTAATTTAACTAAAACTTTGAAAGCCGATTATATTTTTTTTGTAACAAGTGATTAAGTAATAAACTTTTGGAAAATACAATGTTACTCATTAGCTGGTGTCTAGGAAATTATGTTTATGTTCATCGTCATTTTCATAAAATACATACTTTTGTGTTTATTAATTTATCTTTTTAACCTTTCTTTGTTGTCTTTTCTTGTGTTAATGTGTTTTATTTTTGTTTTTTTATCAATTCAATTTAAAACTCCACAAAATTACATTAATTAAATATATAAAAATAGATGCCATTCATGACATAAACTTTGTAGGTTGAATTTAAATTTATATATTGTAAATTTGTTAACATGTATTGTATCTTTTGATGCAAAGTGGCAAACACATTGTTTATTACTTTTTGTTTTCAACTTAAAAATAAAAATATAACCTTAATTATAAACGAGTAATAATAACACTACTTTAACTAAAGACATTAAAATGTTATAACATTAAAATGTTATAACATTAAAAAGAGTAAACTATAGTTTGGTACCGGTGTTTTGATGTCGATAACAGTTTTGGTCATTGTGATTTTATTTCCTAATAGAAATGGTCCCGAACACTAAATTCGTCCAATTTTCCGTTAAGTCTCGCTCACATACGAAGTAAAAATGTCATTTCTCCCACTTTTTTGACATGCGAGTGAATAAAAATGTTAACCTACATGATGACCTAGATAAAAAATGGGGAGAAATGACATTTTTACTCCTTAGATACGGGACACGTGGGAAAGATTTAACGGAAAATTGGTTGGGGTTCAATTTTCTGTTAAGTCTCTCTCACATACGAAGTAAAAATGTCATTTCTCCCACTTTTTTTGACATGCGAGTGAATAAAAATGTTAATCTACATGATGACCTAGATAAAAAAGGGAGAGAAATGATATTTTTACCCCTCAGATACGGGACGCGTGGGAGAGATTTAACGGAAAATTGGATGGGGTTAGTGTTTAAAACCATTTTTGTTAGAAAATGGAATTATAAAGACCAAACTATTAAGAAAAAACTATAACTGTTAATGATATAAAAAAAATACATGAATCAAAACTAAAATTTATTCCATTAAAAATACTAGTGAAATAGAGTGTAGTGATCGGAATAAAAGAATATGGTGTAAGATTAGTACGAATCATAACTCCTGTAGTGATTGGCATCGAAGAACCTCTAAAGACAAACCTTTTTACTTTTAGATAGGGTGAAAAGGTGTCAAATTTATGGGATGTGCTTAGAGCTTAAGTTTATACACAAGTGACAAATATTAAATTGAAAATTACACTTGAACTAGCATGGGAAGTGTCAACACCACTAAAGTTTTATCTGGTGTGATACTCGAAAGATTGACTATTTAAAAGCTCGAACAAATGAACTCAAGAGCCAATAGGATTACTTTCAGAGACTCACTGGCACATGTACAACGTTTTCATTTACGTGATTTTAGCATTCGACTCAACGTTAACATATTTATGACTTTTACTGTTTATCATTTTGACTCTTAAGCATTTAGCTAACTTACAACTTTGATCCTTATTCTACTTTGACATATTTACGTCTGTAACGCCCTGACTTTGAGTTAGTCATTATTTTGATTTCTATGTTTAGATATACCCCCGTTATTTAATACGTGACATAGTACGACTATTCACTGTAACGTACGAGACATGAACTTATTTTTATCAACGCGTATGATGAATCACACGTATTATTACGATATATAGAGATGAACCAGGCCAATGGGCTTCGATATTAAACTCTTAATCTAAATACTGTAATACTGTATTCTAATATCAACAACTAAAAGATTTGAGTGATTATTTTCATTCAGTAGAGTTATAATGTATAAAGACGATGCTAAACCCTAAGTTCTATATTCTAATAATTTTCTGTTAGAAACAAAAATTAAAGATTAAAGGAATTTAGGTGGAGTAGTAAAGTTGTTAATTAGTGTACCAAAAGGTCTCAAGTACAACTCGCACAAGCCTCTTATACAGCGATACCACTTAGTGATCCAATTAATGCTGGTGAGGGAAACTTGTTTTACCCATGAATGAGAGTTCGATCATTGTTAATGGTTACTACGCCGACCTCTTTATGGTTTTCTATGTGAGCACACAGATGATACAATACATGGAAAGAATTGCATACAAGAATACAAATATATTCTATTAAGGTATTCCTAATATATGAGGTAGTAAATATTTAAAAGATTATGTATGATCTTGGATTTCATTCACAGTGGGGATGCATCACGTGAGCGGTGAGCCTGATTAAGACAACATATGTGATTGTCTGACTTGGTTTACGGATCCACATTTGACGGGGATTGCGTTTGACACTAGTCATGAAAATAGTTCGAAAAAATAAGCAAAAACTAAAGGTTCCATAAAACTACGATACAAACAAACTCATACATTATTGTCTTGTTGGCTACATAAGCGCATCCTTTAAGGGGCCGGGATGGGCGTCAGCCCCTGCGCTATTTCTTGTCAGAAGCTTCGATTTTTACCCCGATACCTTAATTTATATATATGTATTTATCTCGCCCCATGTATTATATATATATATTGAGCTAGTCCCTGTAATGTTCAGCCTTCGTGCTACAAGAGTTCAGGATTCGCCACTGATTGGCTATAATATCACAATTGAGATATAAAGTTTTTGTATACTAATTGCTTTTTTTATTTCACTTCTTTTAGCCTTCGCAAAACATACTGCAAAATGTTGTGAAATGTGAAGCACATATATTTTCATGAATATATATATAGCATAAGATAGCATATTTTAAAATAAATGATGCAAATATCCTATAAAAATTACAGAAGAAGAAGCTAATGAAAATCACAAACATCTAAGCCAACTAATACATCTTTGGTAACAGTTATTAAAGATAAAAGATGTACTTTTATAAACTTTTAATTTGTGATTTCGGCGAAAGATAGAAAACTTACAACTCTTTAAACCCTAACATCAGTTGTGAGTGGAAAAAGTTCACCGGATTTCATATCTGTGATGAAAAATATGATAGTAGATGTAACAAAATCACATAAAAGTCCAAGAGCCGATGCCTCTAGCTGAGATCAAGCTGTTAGGTCAGTGCGAAAAAAATTTCATTAAGAAAATCATCAGAAAATCTCATTTCATTAAGAAAGTTTGTATACAAAGTTGTCTTAAATTTGATTATTTAGCATGTATATCGCTCCAAAACATAAAATACGAGTAAACAAAGGGATCTAAAACTCACATGGTTATGGTAAATAACTTCACTTTTAAGTTATCTAGGCAATGAACACGCTACATGATTTGCATGTAAGTTAGCACATAAATATGTCATTTTCTGCTTAAATGCACTCGTAGATTCATTCATAAACTCGCTGGCGAATCTAATAGTTTTACCAGTAAAAATGCTAGATGAGATTGCCATTTTCGTTGGTCAAGTTCGCTAGATATCATGCCCAATTTTCGTTGGGACTTCCTAGATGCGCTATAATCACTCAGCCACTTTCTCGGGCACGAAATTTCTAAATTTTGTTGGCAAATTTGGCTAAATTCTCAACTTTTAACCCAAAATCTTAACTTTTTACTTCCAAATGTTTAGTTTATCATCAAGGATGCTAAACCTATGACTTTTGTTCATTTCCAGACGTAAAAATGTAATCTTTTGATGATTTTCTCACTTTTGAAATACCTCAAAAACCCTAGAATCATTTCGGAACATAAAGAGGTGCTTTGGATACGTTTCTTACTTGAAGTCTTGCTATTTTCTTCATGTTTTGATCCTCTAATACTCATATCTTGAATTCTTACAAGTTACAAAAAACTTCAAGTTTCTTCACTTTTTTACAATACTTTCTCTCTCTAGGGTTTCTCTTGATTTAGATGAATTGAGAAAAAAGAAACGGGTTAAGGGTGTTTTAGTGGCTGATTATGGGCCTTAAACCCTCTAGCATTCGGCCTATGGACATTCTTTAGTCCATAATCTCTCTTTTTTTTTATTTTTTAAATAACAACCCTATAAAACCTTTTTTAATTTTGAACGACTTATGTTCATATTTTTAGGGTGTTTACAAACGTGTCTCTTTTCACGAGGTTGAGGCTTCAAGTCCTTGTATGGAGAAAAAGTGTGAATTTAGATGTATGATTTAATGGGTATGTGAGTAGCTATTAAAAACTAATTATACAACTATTAAGGGTGGAGAGAGTGATTCTCCTATCACCCAAGTCCCTAGTGCCTCCCAAAGTCACATTAGCGTTACGTCAATTTCTTTTTATTTTCCCTAAAGCCCCAAAGTCATACCTGTGACACCCCGCCCGGTGGCGGAAAACACCGGGCTGTCATTGGAATTGGATATCAATAGTAAACAAAGCACATGGTATTTACTTATTAAGCCAAATAATGATTAATACATTTGGAGCGTGAGTCTTAAATAGAAACGACAAAAGTAATAAAACAGAAACAATAATTGCAATCGTCTTTATTATTTAACTAGGTCCAAGGCAATCCTATGTCTTGGCAAAAGCATCAAAACAATATCAAAGCATCACCTGAAATATGTGAAAATAAAGTTAGCTACACAAGCTAGTGAGTAAAACCCAAATTGAATAGTAATAGTATTGAAATCCGAGATCAACAAGATATGCTGCGCAATCCCACATGTATAGTAATTTCGTAATATCACCCTACCAGGACCCCTAGAATAGAATAGCACACCAACCACAATAGAAACCATAGTATCTCGTTTAGCCATTTGTCATGAGAACCACTCATGTAATAATTAATGATAACTTTTAATAACCGTCGTTTACCGTCTCGATATTTAAGTCATCATTTAGCAATTTAGGGACATGGCATAGTATAGCATCATAGCATAGCGACATAGTATAGCAACATAGCATCCCGACATAGTAAACATGGAATTAGAAAGGCCGGGTTTAAATCACCTATCGATGTTGTACAAGCAGGTGGGTTTGTCAAACCATTAGCGCTAACATTGTACCGGTGGGTTTACAAAGCAATAAAACTACTTTTAACTAACACATAAGATTGCATCAAGCCGCGAACTAGATTAACATATTTGTATGATCTCTTTTAGAAAACGAATAGAAAACGCAATATAGTAAAAGACATATTTCAGCCCCAAAATAGTAAAATGGAAAAAGGGGAGTGAGTTTACTCACCTGAACAATATAGATAATAGCAAACGCAAGAAAGTAACTAAATAGAATCGAGGATCGCCCAGATATTAGAATCACCTAATTAACCGGGAAAACCTAATTTAGAAACGAGACAAATAATATAGTAACTAGAATCAAGAACTTAGAAATTCTAGGGTTTTGGATTTGGGGTTTTAAGGTTTTTTTTTGAAATACAATTTGGGATTTAGGGTTTTGAAATACAATTTAGGATTTAGGGTTTTGAAATACAATTTGGGGATTTAGGGTTTTGAAATACAATTTGGGGATTTAGGGTTTTGAAATTATAAATTGAAAATTAGGGTTTCAAAATATAATTTGGGAATTTAGGGCTTCGAGAATCAATTTTTGATAAACGACAACGTTTATTTTTTAACGGATTTTTATAAGATGTCAAAATAGTTTCTTTTTATTGGAATAATATTTGTACAAAAGTAACTGGGTTAAAACATAAAAATTTTATAAAAGTGGTATGTGGGACTCGAACCCGGGTCACGGCTTTGAACACACACACATCCAACCGCTGTACCAGGCGTGGTTTTGTTACTGAAATTGGCTTTTTAATTGTTTTGTATTTTGTTTACCAAGAACAACCTTTTTCAATACAAGCCCTAGAACACGAATCATTCCAATTCGTTTAACCCAGTCGATTAAATCCAAAACCAGTAGAGGGCTTTTAATCTACACAAACACACGATCATTTTGATATGTGATACTTACTTGATTGGTTACGAATTGATACGTTTGAGACGATGAACAAAAGGCGACGGCTTTGAGGTTCAAAATGATAGTTTGGGGTTGTTAAAATTCATTTCAACTTCCAGATTTCTTCTTGATGGCAAGAGGAATGATAGACCTTTGTCAATTTCAGATGAACAATACGAATTGGTTATGATAATGGCAGTTGCAGGTTCACGAGAAAACAAGAATCAAACACTCAGTGTTACAGATTTTTGGTTGAAATTGATTGATCAGGGAGTAAAACCGAGTCTAGGGGAGTGAACTAATCGATTCAATTTGGTTAATTGTTTTGAAAAAACAATCGAACGGTTATTGATTTGATTACGAGTTAATTGGGTTTAATTGGATGATTAATTGGACATTAACAATCGATTGAACATCACCAACGGTTTGCAATTATCAATATAATCGTTTTGATCTAATAAATTTACTGATCTAGAACGTTTTTAGTCGATTGGACTATGTGGGTTTATGAAATGAAACGGACGGCTATATAATCGGTTTAAACAAGTTGATTAGAGCGTATTAATGTAATCAAAATAGATCTTCGGTTCGAGTTTCGCACGAGGAACGTTTCCCCGGTTTTATTTCGAGTTAAAAGTAGCTAAAACGTAAAAAAATTAAGACTCGCCGGAAATTTATTGCGTTTGCCGGAATCCTCTCGCCGGAAAAACGGGTGCAAAGGGATGGGGCTGGGATTTTATAAATATTTACACATCAAGTCCCTCATGTTATGGTTTGTCTTCAATTTACAATTAAAACTTTAATATAAATTCATGTTTGGCAGTTTTGGCACAAAGTTAAATAAAAATACTTATTTTAACTAACAAACTTGATCGAGTTATCTCGCAACGTTTGCAAACTTGACATTTTCATATATTTACGTTGCTCTTGATGTTAAATGGTTATTTATAGACTTTAATAGTATTTATCCTTAATAACCTTTATTACATCTATTTTATAGATTTCCAAACATAAATAAATATTCTTGAGACTTATTTATTATAAAAAGAACTTAATTAGTAAACGTTGAATAATAATTCGGTTGTTCTTATTAAATACGGAAAATAGCATAAGGTCAGATTTTTTTTATCAATTTAAATAATGACGAAGCGTTACATTTTCATAATTTAATTACGAATACAATAAAGGATAGATGACATCGGGCTCGAGTCGGGCATTCGGGTTCGGGTTTGGGGCAGATGTCACAATACCAGTGTCACACCATTTCCTTCGACCTAAAGGGTTATTCGTATAACAATATTCAAATTTTAGAGTTCAAGTCCAACAATTAACATATATATATATATATAATGTTAGAAATACATTAGACTCATTCTATTTAAGTATATAAGTTTTTAGAAATGAATACTTTGAATATATTTCAAAGTCTCTTAGGGTTGTTTAGTTACCTTTGAATTAGTAAGATGTTTGTCTATGTAATATTTATGTCTAGGTAAAAGTCTGCCTAGGTAAGAGGCTTTGAAAGTTTGGACTAGTTGGTTTGTATAGGGATGACAATCAAACCCGAACCCGATGGGGAAACCCAAAACCCGAGACATTTGGGACGGGTAAACGGGTATGGGGTCGGGTATGGGATTAAAAACAAAAAATTTCGCGGGTATGGGACGGGTATGGGATTGCCTCGTATACCCGTTTACCCGACCCGATTAGTCATACCCGTTTACCCGTTAACATACCCGAAAATAATTTAATATTATTTATTTATATATTATGTTTTCTTAATTGTTTTTTATTTTGTGTTAGTTAATATATTGTTAACTAAAATATATATTATGTATCTCATTTTATAAATAATTTTAATTTCCTTATGAATTATAGTATTATTAAATATGATACAATGGTAATTTGAAGTATCATTTCATTTTGATATTATGATGTATTTTATATACCCGACGGGTATGCCCGACAGGTAAGATTTATGTTATTAATAGGTATACCCGATTACCCGCGAGTATGCCCGATACCCGACGGGTAAATACTCAACATATACCCGACGGGTATGGGACACTCATTTCTAAACGGGTACGGATATGGGATTACCTATACCCGCCCCATACCTGCCTCGTTGCCATCCCTAGGTTTGTACATAGCCAATAAGTGTTTTTTTGGCTAAACCTTTGAATAACTCTCCAAATTAACTCTTTTACCCTCTAAACTATTTTTACTTAATGAAATGTATCGGTTTGGTCACAACTCTAAATTAATGTACTGAATGATAAATAATTATAAAAAGAAAACACAAAACATCAAATTTGTTTGTTGATTAGCTACTTTGTTATGCATAGTATTTATATAGAGATCATTTATATACTCCAGGTGGTGCTGGGTGGTGGTACTGGTAGTTGGTGGTGTTCTTGATGGGTGGAGGTTGACGGTGATGGTTGATGGTGGTTGTTAGAGGTGGCGAGTGGTGCTGATGGTTGGTAGTCGAATTTGACGGCGAGGTTTGATAGTGGTGGATAGTTGCGGTTGGAGGTGGCGGTGTTGGTGGCTGGTGGTAGTTGGTGGTGGTGTTCACAAGTGGCATGTGGTGGCGGCTGACGATGGTGGATGAGAGCAGCCAAAGGTCGCGAGTGGTGATGGTGGTGGTTTGCGGTGGCGAGTGACAGGTGATGATAAGTGGTAGGACAAGGGGAGTTTATTAGTGCAAAGGGAAATGTATATCTTAAACATTTATCAATATATATCATAAAATGATCAGTTAGCTATCAAACATACTTTTAAACCTAACACTATCCGTATAATTTTTTCGTAATAACTAAAATTATTTTCTTCTGTATCTATCTAATTATTTTAATTTTTTAATTATTCTCTTATCCATATTAACCGGTGAATTTGGATTCAAATTCCATATTACATTTATATTACATGTATTTTTTTTATCAAACTCGTAGTACACGCGGAGCAAAGTAGTTAAATAAATTATATTATATATATACTAATTGACATATCGTACGACTTTAATATTGTTATCGTTTGGACCTCTAACTTTTGATATATCATCGTTTTTAATATGTGACACATTACGGTTTTGCGTCGTGACGTACGAGACATAAGACTTTTTATATCAACGCATGTGACGAAGTTAAATACGCAAGACCCGACTGTGTAATCCTGTCGCTGTAACACGCGGGTCCGATGTTAAATCTAGTTTAAGTTGTAAATTGTAATATTGGTTTTGGCGTTTGAGTGGACTAAATTTACTTATCCATTCACCTTAGATCCATCTTCAACTACCATTTTCCATTGCATTTGCACCTTCACTTTCAATTTCAGGTACTTCAATCTCTCTCTGTAACTGACACTATTTATTCATGTAACATATCATAGTTTGATTTATCAATTTCTTGCTTTTGGCCACATAAATTAGGTTTTTGAACAGATCTAAAGATGAACAAAAAAGGATTGATTTACAGCTTTGTTGCAAAAGGAAGTGTTGTTTTAGCAGAACATGCAATTTACTCAGGAAATGTTAGTACAATTGCAATTCAATGCTTACAAAAATTACCTAACTCTAACAACCCTAAATACACTTACTCATGTGATGGATGCACCTTCAACTTCTTGCTTCATTCGAGTTTCGGTATATAATCTTACTCTGTGTTCCCGAGTTTACTTAACGAAAAACTTGGTTGTGTTCACTAGCATCATTAAGGGTCTGTTTGTTTCATCTTTTGATGGTTTAATTCAATGCTTGCATTCAATATTTAAAGTGTTTGTTTCATATAAAAAGTGTCTCTGAATGGTTCAGTTAAGTGCTGAATGGGTAAGGGATATAGAGATGCTGAATGGAACTGAATGGAGCATATACCAACTTTACGCTCGTATGTAGTTCTACCTCAACATTCCTCTCATCGATAAAGCCTTTTAATAGTTCAGACCTCTTAACCATTCAGTATTTAATGGTTCAGATTTTGTCATTCAGCCCTTAAAGGAAAAAACAAGAAATGAAAATAAGTTGTGTTTGCAGAGTTTCTTTAAAAGAGAGAGAAAATTAAAGAAAAAGAAATGAAAAGAAGAAAATGAAAGGAACTTGTTTAGTTCCGGATCGTTAAGGAAATGGAAGGAAAGAAAAGAAAAGGAACGAAGAGAGGTCTCATTCGCTTTCTTTTCTTTTTCTGCGTTAAGTGAGCTCGAGAACAGAGCGTGGGTTTATAAACAAATATGAATCATTGATATTGTACTACACTAAATGCAGTTTTTCTTGTTGTTGCTGATGAATCAATGGGGAGGAGTGTGCCATTTGTGTTTCTTGAGAGATTGAAAGATGAGTTTATGCAGCTTTATGATGATGATAGTGATGATGATCGGTTTAGTATTGCGTATAATCTTGACCGAGAGTTCGGGTTTGTTTGCTTTGTTCTTTTTTGGGAGTTTTGTTAAGTTCATGTTGATTATGGTTAGTGGTTACTATAGTTTAATGATATATGATTTTTGTGTTAATAGGCTGCGGATAAAGGAACAGATGGATTATTGTTTGAATCATCCGGACGAAATGAGTAAGTTGTCTACGTTAAAGGCTCAGATAAGTGAGGTCAAAGGGATTATGATGGACAACATTGAGAAGGTAAACGAGCATATGTGTGTTGTCAAAGGGATTATGATGTAGCACGTTAAATGCATGTTAATAACTTATGTTATGCTTTAGCTTGTATTGCGATACAGCATATGTGTGTTGTGGGGTGGGGGGGGGGGGTACTTGGTCATGGTTATAAGTTCCTAATTGACACCGACGAGTAGAAAACTCAAGCGCTTAACGCTGCAGCACCTCTTGAAGGCTATAAGTGTTTCACATGCACAAGAGCCTCAATCTGACCAGCGCGTTTGTTTGAAATCATGCCTGTCAAACGTAGTACAAAACGCGCCAAAAGAATTTCTTGATATTCTTAAACTGTTATTTTCTATTTCTGGCAAAGATATGCATTGTGCAAAATAGGTAGTTAAACCTACATCAATGCACATTGTTTTACATATAATCTGCATAATGATTGTAACTGTATAACGCGACAAAAAACCTGCTGCACAAGGATCCTGCAACCGCAGCTTCCGGGGGTTGTCGGGCCAAAGTGAATATTAGTTATTTTATGGAATTTTGTGAAAATTTAGAATGATTAAGAAATAATAGTCACAAAAGTGAAGGCAATATGGTTTTTACTCACTTGTTCTATAGTTGATGGTCACTTTTGGTACTGTAACGGGATTGCAACACCTCTAAAACCGACATGTTCGTTCTCTTTTGCAGGTTTTGGATCGCGGTGAGAAGATTGAGTTACTAGTTGACAAGACAGAAAATCTTCAATTTCAGGTAACATTTTCACATTCTTGAAATAATCAGTGTTGTCTGTTTTGACTCGTTTACTTATGAGCGTTCGGCTTTATCTCTAACTGGTTTTATAAAATGTTAACTAAAAAGTAAAAAATCTACATTTCTAATCATTTCAAATTTCTTACAACTTCAAAATACTAATTTTTTTATTTTTATTTTTTTAGTAGTTATATAATTTCTTGCACATACAGTGCCATTTTTTTGTCTTTATGATAATTTAAAACAAATAATATTTCTGGGAAAAATTTGTTTCGACCCGTATCTAACATCTTCCATCTTGACCCGTTACTGAAACTGCTCGTTTGTGTGCAGGCTGACACCTTCCATGTACAGGGAAGGCAACTGAGAAGGAAAATGTGGCTGCAAAATGCACATATGAAGCTTATGATTGGGGGAGCTGTATTTACGCTTATCATAATCGTTTGGCAAATAATTTGTGGCGCGTTTCAATGTTGAAAGTTATTTTTATGAACATCACGTCGTGTTTGGTTCATATATTCAGTTCCTTCGAAAAGGTCCTGTGACCCAAACGAATTGTATTGTACTGTCAAGTTTTGTTTTCATGTAGTTATTGTTGTACAAATTTGTATGTCATGATCTTGGTTTTGGTTTAATGGCAATAAAAAGATGACATCAACACAGGATCTATGTGATTTTCAAGTTAATGTTTTCCGATTTTTGGTCATTCGAACGCGGAAGTAAATTTTTACACAAAATCGATGCGCAGTTACTCAAAACCTTGTTTTTGTGAACGGTTATAAGAATGTTGTTGACGTCTTTTAGCTATTATGTGATTAACTATTGTAAACCGAGGTAACATGATATGTAACGCTCTAAAAGTCCAGCAATGCATCAAAAATACAGAATGAGTTAGTCTGACTAAAGTACACAATATTGATCGTATGAGAAACCAAATGTTACATCAGTAATAGACGACATATATCATATATCACGTGTAAAAAAACTAAAAGACGACATATATCATATATCACTGTAAAAAAAACTAAAAAAAACTAAAGTAATTCAAGTTTCATTGCATATTATTTAAAAAAGTTATAGACACTTGTAACATAAATTTATAGACAAACATCTAGCTCTCTACTTTCTACAATTCCAAAAATATAAAAAAATAAAAAAATAAATCCACTTATTTATTTGACATGAGACTTTCAAGTCAAACACCCATTTTCTTCCTAACAAACAAAACCACACATAAAGCACAATCTTTAACCTTACTAAAACACAACATCAACAACTTTTTTACACCACTCGAGTCGTTGGCGCGTGTTAACTCTTGAACAATCGTCTTGCGTAAGGGAATGTTAGTGTAGAGCTCTTCAAGTTCCGGCTTCCCTCTATAGACAGAAAAGTTTCTAAACCTCGGGTTTGGACTAAACGCACCCTCATTCTTCAACACGTCTTTAAGACTAGTGTAGGTGTGATTCGACATGATGTTTTAGTACACGAATCGCGATTAGTTTAAGGTTTCATAAAGGTTATAACAATGTTTGTATTTATAGATGGTTTGTGTGCGTGGATTATGTTTTGATACAAACTCAAAAAGAGGTTTAAACATGTGATTTGAGTTTAATGATGAATCAAATTGGTTTTATTTCTTAATTTTTGTTCATGAGTTTGATTAATATGCGTATAATAAGGGTGGTGTGTGTGTGGGATAATGTGAAATTAGATTATCTCTTTTTTTTTCCTAATATTTGTTAAGTCACATGATTAGTTTTATTGGATTATTTTTAAAATTATATTTGTTTTTTTTTTGTTTTGGAGTTAATCTAAGATATATAGTTACAAGTAAGATTTGAGAATATTTTTGTATTATTTTTAAATAAACTTAGTTTGTTGGATAACAGAATGAATCTATTTTAATGTTGTTACTAAATATAGCTAAGTATTTAATTCAACGTGTGTTAAAAAGTTTAATGATAGAGATGTTCAAAATTTACGGGAATTAATATTATAAGAAAATAATATCCATTTCTAAATTTCAAAATATTTTCAAGATTGATATAATGAATTGGAATTATAATTAACTTAAAATAATTTTATACTTTGTTTAATTTTCATATATGTTTGTTCTTTCATATGAAAAGAATTTCGAATGTTGATGCCTGTTGGGTGTTGTGGCGGTAATGTTATATCTTTAACTTTGTTATGATGGTGATATTAGTGTATGGTGTTTTTCGCGCGGCATGACATATTTTGGACTCTGCGTAATGTGGTGCGGTATGCGTGTGACTTCGCTACATGTGTTACGATAATGACGTTAACATATTACGTCTCACATGTTATAATGGTGACATTAACATGTGATGCTCGCTCGATATGACGCCACACGTTTGTGACTTTATTACACGAGTTACTTTAGTTACATTAACATGTGATGCTCGCTCGATATCATGTCTTGCACGTTACGATGTAGTATATACTAGTTTAATTCCCGAGCTATGCTCGGGTAAACAACATTCAAGAGGTGATTTTAAAGATATTCATAAGGCCACAAACGATTTTAATTAGTTTTAAGACAAACCTATGGTAAAATCGAAACACAAGATTTATTAAAAAAATTAGTATAACAATATTGTACTCAAATTAAAAAGAAATTAAATGCTTTATTTGATGGTGTAGTTTTTTAAAAATATAATTTTGTATAAAAAGTAATGTTTGCTTATAAAATACTTAGGTATTTAATTGTAGGCTATTACCAACTTTATCTTTAAGTTTCATTATTATACATTATCAAATAGAATAAAATTATTATTAAGAGATAAAATCTCAAACGATGCCACATAAGCAAAATTAACTCTCAATCCGCCACATAAGCAAATTACGTTTTGCTATATTATATAAGGATATATTGCATGTTGTGTAGTAAAGTTGTAAAAATAATTTAAGAAAGTTAATAAGAAAAAGAAAAAAGAAAATAACAATGAAGCTAAAAAAACATAAGAGAAAAAACCCAAAAGAAAAAATTCGTAAAGTTTGTTTGGATTCTTTTGGCAATCATGTACTTCATTGGAAGGAGTTACCTATTTTAAATACAAGACATGACTTAAACGAGCTAGTACTTCAGCTAAAAGTGAGGTCACCGTAAACTTTTTAACGAAACCGCTTGAAGGTATGTCTACTATTCGGCCGGTTGATATTTTAGTGTTTGGGTGACAGGGAAAACATGCTTGTGTGGGCCTTACAGGAGCGTCTCCTCTTGTTGGGCCGAGCACAATAGATTTATTATGGGGCAGGCTGCGTTGAGGGTAGAAAAAGGCAAAGTTGGTAAACATGAGAAAGCTTGCTTAGATAACCAACTAGTGTTTATCACTTTTGCCTTTGATACTTCTGGTTTATTAGCTCCAAAGGCTGTGATTTTTTTAATATGGTTCAGCAGGTTGTGCATAGTAATTTTTGACTCCTAGGACCCAAACTTTTGTTTTTTAGGATCAGTTTACTATTTTAAAAAGAGTTGTAACATAGCTTGTTGCATGTTTTATTGTAAACGCTTATTATCTTTTAATATGAAATGACAATATATTACAAATGATATTATCAGGGTTAGGGTAAGGTTATGTAGTGCTTAACTTCTAATTTATCTAAGGTAATTATGTATAGACTTTTTAAATAGTATATAAATCGACATTTTTAATCACGTTCAGCTAACACTAACACTGTATTTTAAACACACAACTATATAAAGTCAGCAAAGCTAGATCAACCAGTTGGACAATTTCCTTCTCTAGTTATGAATGTTGCTAATGATGATGAAGAATTTGATGCGGTAGCTTATTGATATAGGCACATTGTGATCTAATGCAAACGTAATTTCGAACTTAAAAGCATCTAGTGCTTTACCACATCGTTTATCTTCGACCTTTGATTCACTAGAAGACTTCAATGGTGGATTGTTATTTAGCAAGAGATCATCCCATCGAGTCATGGTGGTCGCGTTTATCTGTCTGATTACTATGTTGGGGAGTCATGGTGGTCGCGTCTATCTGTCTGATTACTATGTTGGGGATGATGATAATGTGGTGACTAGTGGTGGCGGGAGTGCCAGAAGTATAGATGGCAATGTTATCAAACTCACATGTAACTCGTAACCATGACGGTCATGACGGTGGCCGAAAGAATAGATGGCAATGGTCATTTTAATTATAGAATAACTATTCAGTATTATTAAAGCATAATTATCATTTAATACTATAATATTAAGGACCACCAATGTAATTTCTCAAAGTTAAGAACCAAATCTATAATATTAACATACCACAAGTACCACTTGTGTAATTAACTCTAAATATTACCAACTTTATGTTATCAAAAATCAAAATGTCATACATATCATAGCATACTCATTGTTAAATGAAAGAAAACAACTTCAAAATAACAAATACATAACATAAAAAAAAACTTTTTACCAATCAATCTCAACTTTTTCATTGGTGAACAAACTTTTGTTATTTCTAATGACATCTTGCTCCATTGACTAGTACCTGTATCCAGAGAAGTTAATAGAAACATTAACCAAAGTTGAACAAAGCAAAACCTCAACCGAAACAAAACCGAAATGCAGCTACATTTTGGTTTAACAATAGCAAATGTAGAATCGCATACTCACATGTTGATCAATGTGTAAAAACATTTATAGAATATATTTGAGATCAAGATTAAAGACCAACCCTTTTACGTTCTTACAATTTTCAGCTTTGCTAAGTTCTTTTAAAACATCAGTCGTCTTTGTCAAGTGTGTGTAAAATAGTAGATTAAAAATATAGTCACAAACTCATATTTTTCATACTACTAAGCATTAACACTTTAGTATATAAAACAGCCAAAACCAATAGTTAATCATCTCAGACGATAACCACAAGTTAATTAATAAGTTCACCAACACATGCGATAAAAAAATCCTCAAAAGACATTTGGCCTAGTGCCACAAACTGATAGTTGCTATCCACACAGGAATCAAAAACAGTAATATATGTTGCATACTAAATCTCCAATTTTGCATATCTATAACGGATCAAAATTTCATTAGTTTCAATTATGCACCATCAGCGTGTATTCAGCCTCTTTTATACAAATCCAAAACGCAAGTTACAAGCACACAATATTCCGAAGCAAGCTATGGCTGACAGAGCAATGTTTTGATAACCAACTAAGCATTGTTAAATTGAAAGCTCAACTCACATCTACAAACAAAAAAATGCATTCTCAACCTAAATTCAGTGATCTAATCAAATTCTTGATCTAATAAGCTGAAATTAACTAATGATACTCCAACAAAAAACAGGCAATCAAGTACACATATCTAAAACACGACGAAAATTTTAAGACTGGCTAATGCATAACACCAGTTCACAAAAACCGTAATTTAGTAATTCAGCTTTAGCAAGAAAACACAATGCTACCTAAATTTGCAGTGGAAAAGACTTTCATGATAAACTTGTCCGTGTTAAGAACGATATATCACATAACTACATAAGAATATAAGATACTTCAAAGTCTCTACAATCAGTAAAACTCTACTTACAAATGCACACATAATCATCTAAAATGGCTTCTTTTTTCCTGATATGCGAACTTCTATTACAATAGAATGCCAAAATGATTCACTAGATGATGTAGTTTAATAATCAATCAAAAGAATGCACTAACATGCACAAATCATCAAAAGAGTATACATAAATCTTTCTCAACATTTTGGCCTGTTTTTAGATGTTTATTTACTTACGTAAACTAACCAGTTCCAAATTGCAAACTACAAGCACGCATTATTCCACAGAAAGCCATGGCTGACAGAGAATTGTTGTAAACCATCGTTAAATGGGCGGAAACGAAACACAAGCTGTCTGAATTTGTGGCGGAAACGATAAACTTTCATGAAAAAACTCGTTCGCAATACTTCAAAATCGCAACAATCAGTATAATTCTACTTACAAAAGCACGCATAATCACCTAAAATTACTTCTTTTTTTCCTGAATGCAAACTTGCATTACAATCAAACGCTGTTATAATAGCTCACTAAATAGCATAATTCAACAATCAATCAATTCATTCATCAGCCATACAAAAATCTCTAAACATAAATCCAATTGAAACATTATATGAGAGCATACATACAACCTTTTCAACATCAATAATTCACTAACATGCACAGATCCTTATATGAGAGCATACACACAACCTTTTCAACATCAATCAACAAAAATGCAAAACAACAAATCAATTCATTGACAGAACTTAAACAACACTAACATGCACAGCTCATATCATTATATGAAAGCATACATACAACCTTTTAAACAAAAATCCGAAACAACAAATCAATTCATTCACAAACCACAAACAATCACTAACCTGTTAATCGAAATTTCAATCCAATCACTTCTGCGGAGGTGTACCGAGCAAACTAGCTTGCTGAAGCTCAAGCTCATTAAACTGAGCTTCACGATCCATCTCAATGATCAACGGAACAACAAGGATCAAAAAAGTTGTTCCGGCGATCCACGCGGCCTTGCCGGTGCTTTTGAGAAGCTTTTTGGCGACAAATCCGGCGTCGGAAGCGACTCTTTTGCCTCTGTAAACGATCGGTGATTCGGATATTGATGATGAAACCCTGGAAATTACTCCGTTGTTGTTTGATTTTTTCGCCGCCATGATTGTTCGTTAGGGTTTGCAGGTTTTGATTTTGAGGGATTTGAAGATATGTTTGCTTTGAAAAGATGTAGTCATATACAGTCCCTAAACTATTGTTTTGATATCAATTATGCTCCTTATGTTTTTTATTAATATCTTTTTAGCCCCTTGTCTACTTCTTAAAAGTTACAACACCATCTTATAAACTCTGAATTCTACACCACAACTAATTCACATTAATCGTTCATAGGCATGAATAGATAAAAAACGGTTAATCATAAACAATCCTAAGTGTTTATGAACCTATGATTAAAAAACCACTAATCGGTTATTTGACTGGTTATTCTGTGCACCACTAGCCAAGCCCCTCATACTTCTGCATTAAAAAACAAAAGTTAGAAGATTGACGTGAAAAGTTAAATATTCTACAAAACCTTAGGGGTAAAAGTGAAAAGTTAGAAGATTGAGATTTGTCTTTGTATAAAAGTTTAGAAGAAAATATAGGGAAAAATTACAAGGATGGCTCGTGTGCTTAGGCCTAATTTCACTTTCGATCCCTAACTCACAGAAATTACATAGATGAACCAATACTCTGCACTTTTGTTTCACATTTAGCCCCTGATTTGGATTCCCGTTAGTTTTGAATGTTAAGTCAGTCCATGTAAGTTTCACGTGAGGGTATATTTGTCGAAGATACCCTCACGTGAGTGTCATATGGACGGACTTAACATTTAAAACTAACAGAAATCTATGTTAGGGGCCAAATGTGAAATAAAAATATAAAGTACTGGTCTATCCTTATAATTTTTGGAAGTTAAGGGCCAAAAATGAAATCAGACCTAAGCACAGGGGTCATCCATGTAATTTTGTCAAAATATAGTTTAAAAGAGGGGGAAAAGAGACAATTTTAAAAGTTAGGGGTAATGATGTAGGTGGGATTGTGGGAATTGCATACACGTTGACAATTTTTTAGAATGGTGATTGTCACAACGAAAAGATTGTTATACTCATATGAAGTGCAATGCCAAAGTTCGAAACCTCGATCTGCCCTATTGGGCGCTTAAAAGCGACATGTAAAATTCGATAGAATGGTTGTGTAATTTTTGTTTTTAATGTTTTACAAGATAAAAATTAAATATTCTAATAGTCTATCAACACCATTTCTAATTCGGTATTCATATTCCAAAAAAATAAAACAAAATCTTAATCACATTAACTCAAAACCACCATCAATGACACTATTACTACGACAAATTAATACCACCACCATCATCATAATTCACCCTTATCAAGTAAACCAATGGAACGAACTTGAAACCATCGATTTAGGGATTGAAATCGACAAAATTGATGAACTAGATCCACGGTTTGAGAGGTGACGATGACAATGATGACGATGTTACAACAGTGACCCAATTTAGGGTTTCGTTGATGGTGTGGGGTGGCAAGGTTACACCAGGAGTGGTGGATGGATTAAATTACAACAAATTACATTATTTACGCTGTTAGTTAGAAACTTAGGATCGATGTAAAAAAAATTGCTAAGCTGGAACTTTCACTTGTCAATAGGTTAAAATTTAGATTTTTTAATCTAATTTTTCTAATGATAATACATACAGGTAAAATATTTATATCACTATAATGCATAAGAAGGACGGTCATTAGATCCCAAACCCCGACTCAAACCGGTCGGTCACCCATCATCAACCGGTTCTTTTTTTGTAGTTTGTTTGTGCAACTGAGAATTATAGTGTGTATTTTATGCGTTTTATAAAAATGAAATGTGTTTCTTATTTAGCTCTAAAATCTATCTAATAAATTAGAGTTTTTAGAGAGCAATTTTTTGAAGGAAAAACATAATTTATTTTATAAAAGAAATGTTAAGAGGGAAAATTGAGTAGAAGTTAATAAAGACAAAATTTTGTGATTAATAATAATTTATAAACCTAGTAATGTTATATTTCTATTACATTTTCCTTATATTTATCAGGGTTATTGGATTTAATCACCTCCAACTATTGGTTATTGGCCGATGTCACCTTCAAGTATCACTTTGGCCAATATAACTCCCAACTAAACACTTTGGTGTCCGCATCACCAAAAGTTAACAAATTCAAGTCACTTTTGGTTAACTTTTGGTAATACGGACACCAAAGTGTTTAGTTAGAAATTATATTGGCCAAAGTGATACTTGAGAGTGACAGCAGCCAATAAAAATAGTTTGGAAGTGATTAAATCCAATAACCTTATTTATTAATATAACTAGATTAGTACACGTGTACTACACGAATTTTAGTTTTATAGGTTTTAACTCAATTTAGATATCAAATTTATTTTTAGCATATCTCTTATTAAATTGATTTGGATATTTACAAATATATTCATATAAAAAATCATATGTTACAATAAAGAATATGATTTATAATAGTTGGTAAATTTTTATTTGAACATATCAAGTTATGAGATAATTCATGATAATTGTTAATTTTTTATTTGAACATATCAAATTAAGAGATAATTAATAATAATTGGTAAAACTTTAATTTGAACATATCATGTTAGGATATATCATAATAATTGATAAGTTTTTTATTTAAACATATCAGGTTAGGAGATAATTCATAATAATTGATACATATCGAGTTAAGATATAGATGATGATAATTGGTAAATTTTATATTTGAACATATCAGGTTAGGAGATAACTGATGATAATTTATGAATTTTTAATTTAAACATATCGGGTTATTTCGAATATGGAGCATACCATGACCCGTCTAAAAATTCTCTATCAAATTAATTTAGAACATGACACCTAAGCAAAATCCTATGTGGAGTAGTTAAAATGGTGATATGTGGATGTGTTACTCAATTATTAGAATAGATAGATTTTATTGACATATCAAAAAATAAAATAACACAATAGTTACGTACGTTGAAAGAGTCTGATAAATGATAACACTAATTTTAAAATTTACTTTTTATGTAATACAATTACTTACGAGGAGGTTAATAAAATAATATAATTATAAGAGTTAATTACACGGATGGCCCCTGTGGTTTTACCTTATTTTATGTATGGTCCCTAAGATTTTAAAATTACAAGGATGACCCTTACGTTTCGGAAAAACGTAACACTGGTGACCCTTGACACTAACGTTCGTTAAATATACTAGTTAAGTGTGTGTGAAACGTCCAAAATACCCCCTTATTAAAAAAATAACTAAACTATAAATATTAAAACCTAAAACAATATTGATAACTCTACTCATTTATTAAAGTTTTAATATAAATCCCATTCAACACCACATTCCACAACCAGCATCCATCACCGTAAGTTTATACCTACCACCATGCAACCTTCATCATTGGTCTTTCACCACCATCTTCATCTTGTCGTTCTTTGAGTGAAAGAAGAGTTGGGGAAAAAGATACTTTCTCATTACCAGAATATGAGTTTATATACAAAAACTAATTAACAGAATTTATTAACCACTAACAAACTAACTACTCTTCTAAACTACTAACAAACTAACTACTCTTCTAAACTATGAGTACAAGTAAAAATAGCACATAGTACAACTAGTATGACTACACTTCATATGAGCTCTACCATTATCATCATCATCATCGATCGTCATTATCACTATTCGTCAAAGCCCCACCACCCACCGACCGGCGAAGATCACCGTAGCTTCACCAGTTCACTTTAAATCTACGACACTGCCACCATGGAGCACCACCACCATGCGCCGGTAGAGCAGATACGACTCGACATGTTGGTGATGTTAATCGAATCAAGGATTGTTTCATTCAATCTGTGAACTTTTGAAATGTGATTTTGATTAAATCTCATCATGTGATTATAGTTTTAGTTTATTGAATCAGTGAACTGAGTTTTATGTTAGTGACTCCCCAATCGTTGATAAAAATCTTCTGAAGTATTTATCATTATTATAGAGGAATTAGGCAATCAAACTATTACCACAAAGAAAGAAATGATATTGCTTAGCATAGGTCATAGGATCTCCGATTGAGTAGGAGCAACGGTAGTTTTTAGGAAAAGATGATGGTGGTAAGGTCTTTGATCGAAATTCTAATTGTAAGGATGGGGATTTCGAATTGGGTCGAGCAGGACGATAGTGGATTGACAGTTATGGTGGATTGATAGTGGTGGTGCCCGGCGATGAAGTTGAAGCGGTGGTGCTAGGGTGGAAACGTTGGGAATGATGGCAGAAGATAGTGACAATAGTGGTGGGATGATATTTGCTGGGGAAGAAGAAGGGTGTGGGTGGATTTTGGGGAAGTGAGTGGGGACATAGTAATGTTTTTTAAGATAAGGGGCATTTTGGTCCTTTCACACCCACTTAACCGTTATACTTAACGAACGTTAGTATCAAGGGTCACCGGTGTTACAATTTGCCGAATAGTAAGGGCCATCCTTGTAATTTTTAAAACTTAAGGGCCACACATGAAATAAGGTCAAATACTAAGGGCCATCCGTGTAATTAACTCTAATTATAACCAAATAATTCTTTCTAACAGAAAAGAAACAAGCTTTTAATAGGATGAAATTACAAACACAATAGTAATTAGTAAATCAGATGTTCAGATCACACAGTTACAAGTGTATTCAGGATGCTTTTGACACAAATATTAACTACAAACATCAAAATACATAAGCGCGTATACAAAAACGACAACATTGAAACAAACACGAGCATATACAAAAACATCTAAATGCAAGACTGTTGATGAAAATTATTTTCGAGTTTATGTTCTCAAAAATCAAGAAGTCAATATCATATGGCCGCATACTCATTGTTTAAACGAAAGAAAACATCTTCAAAATAACGAATACATAACATAAAAAAAACTTTTTACCAATCAATCCTAACTTTTTAATTGCTGAACAAACTTACTTTTGTTGTTTCTGATGATATCTTGCTCCATTGAGTACATTCCCTGTATCCAGAAAGTTAATAGAAACATTAACCAAGTTACAAAGCAAAATATCAAAAGATACAAAACCTCAACGCAGCTACATTTTGGTTTTATCTATAACAAATATAGAATTGCATAGTTGCATGATGATTAACAAGTAGAAACACTTGAGTTTGCCAACATGTGTAGATAAAGCCTCCATGCATATTTGTAGAAACCAAAAAGTTTTCAAGATTAAGATTCAGGAACAACGTTTTTGCGTTCATACAGTTTTCTGTTTTACAAAACTCTTTTAAGATTGCAAATCTAAAATACGTTGATACATTAAACATGTTTAAGTAGATCACAATTCGTCAGTTTCAACGACGCACCATGTAATCATCCTCTCTTTAAACGGTATTAAGTTGCACAAATCCAAAACACAAGTTACACATGAAATTTAGACGAAGAACAATGCAAAACATAAATAAGAAAAAACCCACAAATCCTCAATGCAACATATTTTGTTTTACTAACAATGTACAAGAAATAATTAGCATGCTGATAAATGGTATACATGTATCTTGATTTACCAAAGCCAAATGTAAAACTGCATAATTGCAAGTTAAATAATAAGTTTACCAACATGTGTGACAAAAAAAATCCTCGGTGCACATTTGAAGAAAGTTTTTGAGATCAAGTAAACGAGAACAACCGCTCTGTGTTCTTTAAGTTGCAGCCTTTTTTAATCACATGTGCCTCAAAGAGTAGATTTAAAAAGACACTTGAAGTATATTAAATGTTATAGTGCTTATACACGTTGGCATAAAAAAAATCGGTATATGAAGCATATTAAATCGTCAACTTTACATATCCAAAGCAGATCAAAATTCATCAGTCTCAATGATGCACACTACTATTTAGCTTCTTTTGAAACGACTATTTGCTTACGTAAGTTAACGAGGCACAATATTCCCAATCAAGTAATGATACTCCAACATAAAAAAAAAGAGAATCGACTACACGTATCTTAAACACAACGAAAAGTTTAAGACCGTCTAATGCATAAAACTAGTTCAGTCATTCAGCTTCAGCAAGAGAACACAATGCTACCTGAATTTGTGACCGAAAACATAAACCGTCATGAAACTGAAACACTCTTTCGCAATACTTCAATGTCTCTACAATCAGTCAAATTATACTTAAAATGCATACTAAAAATCTCTCAACAACATAAATCAAAACTGCAACATTAACAAATCAGATCAACAGAGCATAATGAACCAAAAAAAACTAACATGCACAGATCATTAAACAAGCATACATACATCTACCTCAATATCAATCAACAAAGTTCCAAAACCACAAATCAATTCATCAATCAATCACAACAAAATCTCTCAAAAACACAAATCTAGCAACATTCACCAATCAAATCCACAAAACACAAACAATCACTAACCTGTAAATCGAAATTTCAATCCAATCACTTCTGCGGAGGTGTACCAAGCAAACTAGCTTGTTGAAGCTCAAACTCATTGAACTGAGCTTCACGATCCATCTCAATGATCAACGGAACAACGAGGATCAAAAAAGTTGTTCCGGCGATCCACGCGGCCTTGCCGGTGCTTTTGAGAAGCTTTTTGGCGACAAATCCGGCGTCGGAAGCGACTCTTTTGCCTCTGTAAACGATCGGTGACTCGGATATTGATGATGAAACCCTGGAAACTATTCCGTTGTTGTTTGATTTTCTCGCCGCCATGATTGTTCGCTAGGGTTTGCAGGTTTTGTTGATTTGTGCTTTGGTTTTGATTTTGAGGGGTTTAGGGGTTTGAAGATTTTTTTTTTTTTCGTTTAGAAAGATGTAGTCATATATGGTCCCTAAACTATTATTTAGATGTCAAATATATCCCTTGTCTTTGTGCACAAGTTTAGACACTTAAAGTTGAGTGGTTAATATGATGTTAAAAGAAACATTTGAAGTTAGTCCAATGACATCAATTTAACTTCAAATGGTTTTGTCGTTAGACTTAATCCCCTACCCCTAATTGACAATTGGTAGTTACTACAATTAGTGACAACAAAAATCATAACTCTTTAAGGTTTGAAGTTACCCTAAGTACTAGGTAGTAACTAACTTATTTCAATCATGAAGTTTCAACCAAACTTCACTAACTATTGAAATAAGGTTTCTATCAAACTATATCAACTACTCAAGCATAAGTTACTACCGAACTTTGTATTCTGCTAAACCACAAGTTACTAGTGAACTTTATTTTCAAGTAACTTTTCATAACTTGTGATTCTAAAGCAACTTCCAATGCAACAAATACATTTCAAAGTAAAAAGTTCTCAAGTTGATCGGACAGCTTAACACTAGTTAGGGGCTTTGATCCTTGTACCCTCACCACCAAGGACTGCCGCTCCTTGAACCCGACTACTGGGTGGCTACCCCCAAGATCCCCATGGTTTTGTGGTTTCTTAGTACTTGAAGACATATCATTCTTAAAGAAAGCTTGTACTCAACATTTCCCAACTTTTTTATTTTTTTGTTATGCTTTTGCATTTGATCATTAGGTAAATCCAATGCAATGAGGTTGATGACACATTGATAACATTTTTGTATTAATTTAAAGCACTAAATCTTAAGTTCAAATTAAAAACTAAGAGTTTTTATAAATAAAAAATAAAATCACAAACACAAAACTCAATTTAGATAATATTTTATTATTCCACAAACAAGCATGTATATACAACACAATAATACGAGGTTTTAGCTTACCGGTATAAGTAGAGGGTCGTTCCCATACAAAATAGATATTGTCTTAGAAGTATGAGAATTGATATTTAGGTACAGCAAAAACCGGGTCAAACGAACTCTTATTGAGTTTATTCTGGTAGCGTTATAATTATGTCGTCAAACCCTCCGCCCCTACCCAAAAAGGTAAACCTAACCTCCCCCCCCCACATTAAAAAAATTTAAAATCTGAAAACTAAATTCTAATGAAAAATTAAATCCTAGAAGCTAAGACGGTTTCAATGCTGCTTGAATGAGCGCAATCGAAGTTTGTTTAGCCCGGTTCTGATGTGATTTAAGACACTTCTAAAAAAATCTTATTTTAATAGTTTGTATATGTCTATTTTTTCCTTCAAAATGCATATATGTTAATGAGAAAATGTTGCTAAATATAGTGCGCACACAAGCTTGAATATATGTACATGTTTAAAAAGTATACAAACCTAATATAGAACGGTACACATGATGACATGATAATGTACCAACTCTTTCCACCACTTCACAACTATACAAACTATTTATATGAAGAGTGCAACATTTATGATGTCTTCATTCTTGCATTTTACATAATGTTATACAATAAAAGATATGTTGATGTAGCAATGAGCACCGCAAACCCCCCTTTCCAACATAGTGTGTAAGTTGTAGCACCACCTTTATGGTTTTTGTGATAGCCCGCTGCACCAGCCGCATATACAGGAACCATCCCATTTCCGCCTCCTTGTGGATTGTTGTTGGACTGACCACCATTTCCATTCTCGTTTCCGCCTGACCGTTCACCACCTCCACCTCCTCTAACCGCAGTTGCGTACTTGCGTCGGTTTGCCATTGTGCCACCACTGCCAAAGATAGTATTGTTTTCATCTATTCCGTTATTTCTCGTGTTTTTAAGTGTGTTCTCTGCAAAAAGAACAATGCCCTTTTGAGTTAGTGAGTGCGTACACACGTTAAGCAACAAGTCAAATAGGTTATAGGGTCTCAAGCCCCAAACTCAGGCTTAAAAAGGTCATATTGAAAATATACATAGACAAACGTTTTTTCATTTATCTTTTATGAATAATTAACGTGGTACGTTATGGGAATAATGTTTTTCGATGTAATAACAAATATTTGCATGATAATAAATTATTGAAGTCAAACGTTGTTTAATTTAACATTTTGACCGATTACTTTTTTTATGGGAAAACCTAGAGGTGCACAGATTGATTCATTCTAAATTTAACCGGTTGCTAAATAACCTAATTGGGTATTTTTGGTTATCGGTGGATTGGAATTTTCAATGACTGGGTTTTTCTTTTTTTTTCGGTTATTTATTTTAACCTAAGTTGATAACCGGTTATTTTGGGTTATTTAACCCATTTTTATTATTTTCTTGGTTAATCGGTTAAGAAAACCAGTTAACCCTAAAAAATCCATAGCCGGCTATGAACCTATGGTTAAAATAACTACTAATCAGTTATTTCTAGATCGGTTATTAATTAATTTTAGTTATTTGACCGGTTATTTCGTGCTTCACTAGTCGAATCCCTCATACTTGAGCTAGCAAAAAACTTGCCTCTGTTCTGTAAACCTGTATCACACAGGGTCTGAAAGAAGAAATATACTAGACTTTCCAATCAAATGGAGAAAGTTTATAACTTTAGAAATTACTGTTATAGGTATGCCAGCAATATTATGATTGTGGAAATTAACTTTGCCAAAGCAAAAAACTTGTAGACAAAAAACAATATTGGGGATTGAGTCTTGGAAATGATATTTTTAAAAAGCTAATAAGTCAATAATAACTTATTTATAAAAGCCAAAAAAAATGATTTTCATGAGTATATGTGATATTTATATTTTATATTACCCTTACAAACCATATTCATTTGGCTCAATAAGTAATGATATAACAAAACATACACATTTTTACACTTTCACACTTCTTTAACTTTTATATTATATATGATGTCATCTTGTTTTTTAAAACGGTTAATTAGTTCAACCAGCGAACCAAATGAACAAATAATGCACTAAATGATCCGGTTTTCAAAACATTAGATCTAATACACATAATACACACACTAATGCTCTAGTATGCATATATATAGAGACTAAAAAAAAAGAGAGATAGAACCTGGAATCAAATTGTTGCTAGGTGAAGAAAATGATGCAGTAGAACAAAAGGAAAAGATGAGTATGACAAGTAGCATAAGTTCTTGAACACCCATGCTATTTTTCTTCTTTATGATCTTCAATTCTCTTCTTTTGTGTTCTTCCACTTATATAACAACAACAACAACATATGTATGTCTTTCATTCTTTCTTAAACTCTATGATATGATATTCCTTTTGATACATCCTAGATTTGCCTACAAATGTCAAAAGGTTAAAGAGCTAATGGATCTTTGCGCGATACGCGATGATTGTCGGACACTTGTGTTAAAGAGAAAATGAGAATTGTGTAATCTAAGTTAAACAAAGAACCTAGTACGTTGTTTGTTGTTGGTAAATAACAGGAAACCTATAAACCACTTATTTGGAACCTTGTTTACTTTTGTGTAAAGGAAAAAAGAAAGATGCTCAACTCTTTTGAAAAGACCATTGTAGGATTCTTAATCTCCTTTAACACCAAAAGATATTGTTCTCGCTCATCCGTGTTACTGGTATTTTTATACAGTTAAAATGTAGAATAAATTGGTTGAATCTAACATGTTTGACGGTTTAAAAGTTTGGTCTACGGTTCAGTTTTGATGGTTTAAAAGCCCATGTGTGTATATGTATCATTTATTTATAAAATTATACCAATAAACCTATATGTCTATATGACTATATATATTATAATAAGGGGAAAAGTGAATGCGGTATTGTTATGCCTCTAACCATAGACGTAAAACCCAATAAGAATGATGTAGTTTTAACTTAAAACAATTAAAAATTCACTTTATAGGGTTGAGATTGTTGGAATATTTTGTAAAACACAAATTATATTTTGTGAAAAATACAAAATAATAAATTAGTTGGTGTTATAAGTTTGAATATTTTGTGGGTTTCAACTAATTATTTATGTTGAATAGAAGTTTCAACTCATAATTATGTTGAATAGGTGTTTCAACTCATGTTTATGGACAATGAATGATGAGTTTCAACTCATTCTTGTCCTATAAATACCAAGGTGAACCTTGGTTGAAAACACACTAATCTACACCAAATAACTTCACTCTCTAAATCTCTCTCTTTTTCTCTCTAAAGAACTTTCAACATATTTCGATTATGTTCATGTTTTTTTTGGTATAATTTGGGTTGTGTGTCAATCCCGGCAGTACATACTGCTTCGGCTGTTGTACCCTGGCCAACAAACGAGTTCTCTTGGGAGACTCGGAATTTGTTTTAAGGGACCCGTGTTGAACACGAATCCTCAGCCATAATTATGCTTCCGCTTCTACTCATTTCTTGTATTTCTAATTTTTTAGTTGTAATCATATTGTAATTTACTTCTTTTCATTATTTTCTTTGTATTGTAATCGAATTTATAAAAGTATTATTAGTTTTTGTACGAACGGTTCCTACAATCTTAAAACAATTTTTTTTAAATCACCGTTCGTATTTTAAAAAAAAAGTTATTGTTCGTCTCTCAAAGTTGGACTTAGAGAACTTACACTTGACTTTTTTCTAGAACCGGATTTTATTTATAAAGAAAGTGGTTCATTTTTTTTTATCATTCGTTGGTTTTGATTTAGTGTAATTTTTGCTTATGTTTAAAAGCTTTTGTAGTTTTTCATAAAACTTGAATCAATTACTTTGAGAGTTTTAAATTCTTATTTGTTTCATTTGCATTCAAAAGTGGGTTTATCTTCATTACAACCATTTTGTTGAATGGTTCAATGTGTTAAAACAAAAAGGTTGAAAATCCAATTTTGTTTTACCTCAAAGTAACATGTCATAAAGTAATAATAGATTCAAGTTGACCATTTGATGGAAAGATAAATCTTTGTTGCTATGAACATATACAATTGTTCAAATACTAATACATGTGAACAATTTACCATATAAACAACATGATGTTTTATATCAATTTTGTGAATGTTCAAAGTGGGAGTACCACTATGGGAGATCAATTTGTGATTCTTCAAAGTCCATATGAGTCAATAATAAAACCTTTTGAGAAAAAGAAAAAAAAATTATGATCCTAGATTGAATGACGGTCTATGTACGTTTATGTAACATACATATTAGACATTCCTAAATATTGAGATTTTGGGATGTTGAACAACTCTCATTGTTTGTTTAAACTATGAGATGAATGTTTTGAACGAATATTGGGATATTCCTTAAAAGCTGTGAAGAATCAGAATGATGCATCTTCTGTTCACACGCTAGAGTATTGTAGTCTAAAGCATGCTAGAATAGTACTTGTTAATTATGGTGCTCTGAGGAGACTATTAATGTGAAACATTCAACTCATATACAATATAAAAGTAAAGTTGTGTATAAGACAATTTGAATGACGGTTGTCATTCAATCTAAGAAAAGTCATATAACTTATGGAGAACTCAATTTTCTAGATTTAACCTAGATGATAAATTAAAAGTATTTAAGTTTGAGATGGTTGATAACAACTTATGACAAGGCATGCGTTGCTTTAGTCGGCAAACAAGCATTGACGACATCATTGATACAAGACGTTGATCTTGTTCAAATCATGGATGTCTAATCATATATTTAAACATTTTCTATCTAAATGCAAGAAATGTGGGGGGGAGCCATTTGAGAAATGGTATTTGAGAAGTTTTCTCAAACCCGTATTAAAAGAGAACCTTTTGTTGAGCCAAATATAATGCAACTATGTGACCGAATCTACAAGCTAGACTCGAAGGTCAATTGGTTAGATTTAACATCTAATTACTAATGACATGGATATGCTAGGCTTGAAATGCAGTTTAAAGACAAAAATGTACCTCAGTTCGAGTTGATACGCGGGGTTATAGTCTTAAAAAATGACAAAAGGCAAGATTAACTTGTGAGTTAATAACACATCATAACAACTCATCTCAACTGCAATTATCTATATTGACTCGACGGAGTCATAGATAATGGTTTTGGATCCAACAACATGAGAGACGGAGTTGTGGAATGAGACTAAAGCCCATGAAAGATGGTATATGAAGGAAAACCTAACTTAGTTGACTGGAGATCCCAAGATCTAAGTTCAATAGGACAACCTACTCATATATCTAAGGGTGGTCACTGTGGGGGCATAGTTAATATATATCAGTTGATATATAAGCTAACTAGGTTAGTGACCCGTGATACCCACGGGTTGAAAAATATATATTTTTATATTAAAAAACATGTTATTTAATTAAGTTTCAAAAGCCAAAAGGATTATTTAAGTTACAGGAGGCTCACGATCACATTATGTAAACGAACTTTGTCTATCATCTCAAGACAATTAGCTTGTTAGATTAAACACATAAATTAACCGAGTATTTGAACATGTTATGTGAGCATATTGAAAATATGTTAGGTTACAAATTATTAAAAGTTAAAGAATTTTCAATAGATTGATATCTAAAAGGTGTCTACACATGAAACAAAAAGGATTATTACATGAGATGCAATCCGAAATTTTCATTCTTATAAACCAATATTAGCCTAGATAAAATGTACAAATTTTGCCATTAACACCAACATGTGAAAATGATAAATCATATCGAACGTATAGGTTATGCAACTGAAATACGGTTTTCAGACGAGGTTTGTTTGCAGCCTCCTCACGTCCAATATAAAGCAATAACTCAATATGAATAGACTTCAAAATCTATTAAACTTTAAAATGTGTTAAGATAAACCTAAACATAGTATTAACCTATCCTTGCTCTCTTCCATCAGCACCCTTGAGATCCATTACAATGGTAAGCTGCTAAATACCAACGCATCTTGCCATCCAAATACATTTGGTGGTTTGAGACCTGATTAAAGGGTAAAACAATAAATTACCACATCTGGAGATGGACTAACAAAAAAAGAATCAAGACAGAAGAAAGATGAATACATGTCTGCCCCATAAGCATCCATTTCATTAAAGTTTGTATGAAAAAAGATAATTCAAGTGTAGTAGACAAAGGTGCTTACCGACTTACCTTAGGTTGCTCAACAAAGTGATGTTTTGATTTGCCTTAACAGTATACTGATATCGTGTATAAGCAAAGAAAAATGTGACGTGTAATATGCATAAGTTATGGTAAACTGTATACTTGCTAAGTATTAATTTGGAAAGTATTATAATAATTAAGTGTAATCAATTTGAGTTATGTTTTTTATTGACAGGTATAAAAAAAATTTAAATTTGGACGGGTTTTATGACTATATTTTAAATTTTGAAATGTGATATCATTTCCTATATTATAGCCAAGTTATTTTGAGCTAAGATGTATTAGCATCTTGCTATCGAATAATAATTATTTTTTTCGAAATACTTGAGTTTCATATATAAAAATAATATATGAAAATTATAGAAGTTGGATAATCAAGATATAGTTCATGGTCACTTTAAAAGTTTAATAATGTAGAAAATGCAGCAAAACATCCTAATATTTAGAAAAAAACACTTTACATTTAAACAAAGTAATTATTGTTGAAACTGTAATCTCTTAAAAAACACATTTGTGTCTATTAAAGATAATGATAAAGAGTGAACAAACAACTTCCTTCCAAACAAATGATTCTCCAAGCTCCCTTGAGTCATGAAGCCAGTCGAGAATAAAAGATAAATGGGTCTGAAACCCAATACGAAGCTTGCAAATATCAAACTGTGCATGTTTGGGATTGCTTATTTAAACCAACTTTTGACTTATTAACTTTTGAGAAGTTAATAAGTTAAAAAATAGTGTTTGGATAGTGTTTTGAAAAGGAGTTTTTGTGTTTAAAAAAGGAGAAAAGGAGAAGTTAGTGATGAGTGACTTTTGGAAGAAGGAGAAAAGGAGGTGGAGAAGGAGATAAGGAGAAGTTAATAAGCAAAGCCAAACTTGTTCCAAACTCAAAAACTAAAATTGACCAAATAGCACAATCACAAATCAAACATCTAAAGTTGACAAAGTTGAAACAAATCAAGTGAAGATCTAACTTCTACGTCGGTAGCGCAGGCAGTATCCTTGCCATTTTGAATTGAGATAGCATCGATAGAAACTAAAACTTACACACAGAGACCCGGAAAATCAAACTCATAAAACATATTATAAAAATCAGTCATAATCAAAACAAACAAACTTAAACTTCAAATATTATAGTAAAAGTACACCACAAAACAAAATCAACTACTTAATGGTCATATTAAATAGCTCTTCATATAAGCCTATGATCATATGAATGTTCGTATTAACCTAGAGTTCAATAGTGTTCACCTTCAAAACACCAACCAAGACTAATAACACACCTAAACTAAGAATCGTTAGATTATTTAAACAATTATTTCAAACCTAATTAAACAAAACTGATAATCGATTAATTAAAAGGAATTACACAAAATTAACAACCATACCAAAAAACAACAGCAAAATCCATTAATGATTATGAATCGAGGTGATTTTTTGAATTTAAGAAAACACAGTAGTGGTAGGCGACTGCTAGATGATCGGAGATGACAAAACGACTAAAAATCAACATATAAAACACATACATAGAGTGTTACATGAAAGGTTACCTGATTAATGATGATTTCGTGATGTTGTTTGATCAGACTGCTAAAGAAACGACAAAAATTAGGGTTTCAGAGAGGGATTCAGGAGTTGAGCGTGGTTTGAGAGAAAATGTTTGAAAACCTTACGTGATCAATAACAAAACCTTTCATGGATCAACAGTTGAAGATCGATCTACAGATGTGTGAACGATGACTTGGAAGATTTGGATGAAGAATACAAACGACAGAGACCACAGAGCGTTTTAGGGTTTGATTGTGAAAAATGTGAAAAAATACGGGTTTCTAAGTATTAATTGGATCCGACTGGGGTTATCGGGTTAACTCATGGGGATCCGCGTGTGTGATAGCTGAGAGTGAAGGAGAACGCGACACGTGGCAAATCTGATGTGGAGGCAGTGAGAGATGGACATGTGGCAGTGAGTTAGTCTTTTATTAGTATAGGTAGATATGTATAAATGTTTGTACATGTCCTCTTAAATTATAAAGGGAGTTTAAATACTTCCTAGTCCATTCCTATAACAACAGTGACACGTTATGAGGCTAAGCATACCATATGGTTAATGATTTGCGAAATCATAGTAACCTTGATGCTTTTAATGATTTTTTTTAGATAAATCACCTATGTGAAAGAGAAGTGGGGTTGCTTCGAATGAAATTGTGGGGTGCGCAGTTCCTAGAGCTTTCGCAGAACCAGGCTAGTGTTCCATGACCATAACGGACACGACAATGAGGGTTTGACCGAACCAGGGAGAGTGTTGTGTGAAGTGTATTGTCGTCTCCATAAATGGTGGTTGGTTCAAGGACATCACGTCTACCGAACCACTAGGAGACTAAGTATGCATCACAACGGAAGGTTCAAAGGTAACACCTACCTATCCGGCAATACTCAACCGCTAAATTATATCTAAGAAACTTGTATGTAACGATCAATTTGGATTGTTGGAATAATATGTGAAAATGAGTTTTTCACGTGAGAAAATGGGTTTTTCATTTAAGAAAATGAGATTTTGTCTTTTTCCAATGTGGGGGATTGTTGGAATATTTTGTAAAACACAAATTATATTTTGTGAAAAATACAAAATAATAAATTAGTTGGTGTTATAAGTTTGAATATTTTGTGGGTTTCAACTAATTATTTATGTTGAATAGAAGTTTCAACTCATAATTATGTTGAATAGGTGTTTCAACTCATGTTTATGGACAATGAATGATGAGTTTCAACTCATTCTTGTCCTATAAATACCAAGGTGAACCTTGGTTGAAAACACACTAATCTACACCAAATAACTTCACTCTCTAAATCTCTCTCTTTTTCTCTCTAAAGAACTTTCAACATATTTCGATTATGTTCATGTTTTTTTTGGTATAATTTGGGTTGTGTGTCAATCCCGGCAGTACATACTGCTTCGGCTGTTGTACCCTGGCCAACAAACGAGTTCTCTTGGGAGACTCGGAATTTGTTTTAAGGGACCCGTGTTGAACACGAATCCTCAGCCATAATTATGCTTCCGCTTCTACTCATTTCTTGTATTTCTAATTTTTTAGTTGTAATCATATTGTAATTTACTTCTAAGAAAATGTCTAGCAGACGAGACATTGAAAATGCCATTAGAAGACATAGAGGTTGATGAAAACTTGAAGTTTAAAGAACAACCCTTGCAGATAGAAGACCGACAAGTTAAAAAGTTAAAGAAGAAAAGATTAACTCTTGTTAAAGTAAGATGGAACTCCCGACGTGGTCCAGAATATACTTGGGAGTTAGAATCAGAAATGAAAAAGAAGTATCCTCACCTGTTCCAGTAAATCTCGAGGACGAGATTTAAATAAAGGTAGGGAGGATGTAACACCTACAAATATTTCGTATCTGAATTATTAGTTAAGATACTCGACCTGGTGGTCATAAAAAAAAAAGTAGTTGGTATATATATAACAATAATATTTCAAATATAGTTAAACGAGTAAGAAACGGATAAAATGGTTCTTAGAAATATCAAATGTGAAATGTTTAGACGATCAATTATTATTTTAGGAGACCGTCGTTATAATAAAGAAAATTATATTAGATTTGAACTTTCTCTGTTTTTAACAAAACTTAGATCGATACGTACAATATAATGAATCCGTCTTAGCGATATATTTATAAATGTATAAAACTCAATATTTTAAAACTGTAAAAGAAAAACAAGATATAAGTTAAAATTTAATAACATATAAACAATTTAATAAAATATGTTGAAACAAATCATGTATATACGTATGAGATGAGATTCATTAAATAAGTTATTATAATAATATATGTATATCAAGATTAAATCCACATAGGCGTGTGAGAGAAGTCAAGCATGTATGTGTCACACATACAGTAAATAACCAATATTAAATGAGAAGATATGTAATTTTAACATGCCACGTTTACCTATTTTAACGTGAGTCATATGCCCTACAATATCAACTTATAATTTTAATTATATAATAATCAAATGAGTCGGTTTACACATCAATATAAGTAGCTAGCCTATTTGCTCACAATTTCACACTCTCTATTTAAAGGAACTTTTTTAATAGAAACAAAACTCCATTAGTTGGCTTAGTAAAACTCTATAAGACCTACTTTCAAACATCCTTAAGCCGTTGGTATGGTTTTAAGTGTACGGGAATCCTACTCAGAAATTCTTAAAGATTAGAGACAAAGAAGAAGTGTTGTCCAAACAAGCCCCTTTCACATCCTAAGAATTAAAGGCAGTAATTTTATCCAATTTAAGGTGAATATCTTTGTTTTACAAGTGAGTACATTTGTCTTTTTAAAGTTTTACATTTTAAATGTTTTTGTTAAATCTTTATTATTTCGAAACCAGCATGAAAAGTAGTTAATTTATTAATGCATGCTGGTAAAATACGAGACGGACACTTGGCACGTACGGTCTGATCAGAAATGGTATACACGTGTTTAGGCAGAACTCATACAGTGAGTTCTGTAACTAAGCGTGGCTGGTACAGTTTGTGTGCCCAAAGGAGTGAGATTCCCTAGGCACCAGAGTTATAATGAAATAACTCACAGCCAACAAACTGATATTAGTGTGTAATATGGTGTGTATTTTATCCATGTTCCTAGTATGGTTAATCTAAATTAATGCTTTCATGCTTATAAATTATTTGGGTCTACAAATGATATTCACCAGCATTATTGCTGATGTTTTATTTTTAAAAACCTTTTACAGGTAATGAATAGAAAAGGATGGAATTGCTAAGTGCCATGTTGTACATATAATGTTTTACATGTGCACGTTGGCTAATTAAGCACAAGATACATCAAAGAAGAATGGACGCATTCGACGAAGAAATCTTGTGGCTTTAAATATTATAGTAATATGAAATTACTATGTTTTGTAAAATAACGGGTAATTAAGCCCAGTTATATGAAAACGATGTTTCCTTGTAACATTATGAAATTATGAAATGGGACCAAAGTTTTGAGAAAAATATTCCGCTGCATTGAACTCTGTGTTTTCAGAATAAAATAATCAAAGCAGGTACCAATCGGGTCACACGTCCGGGCATGCCAAACCTGGGGTGTGACAAACTCATTCTATTTTTGAATGCAAACCATTCAGCTTCCTGTTAAAACATTATTTACCCTAACATTAAAAAAACACCATTTACCCTAAATTCTAATTTCTAAAAACAAACCCTAAAGTCCTAAATGAATCTCGATAGTTTCTCAAATGCCGTTCAATCTCATCGTCTCATTCCCTAATCTCTGTTCAATTGCTCATCGCCTCATATCCTAGACTTTTATGGATTTATTTCTTAAATTAATTAATGATTATGTATTTATACTTAATTTAAAACCTTTGTGAACTATCGACGGCTTCTATTTCACTAAACATGTTCGTGAATATGTGTTTTCAAACCGATCTTATCGTCTATACCTGTTATAAACATGTATAGATATGAGAAACAAACATACGATAAGTTATTATGTCGTGTACATGTATGCATGTTTTATGTTAATGTCTTAATAGGTAAATGTATACACGATGACAGGCCTAAACGTAAACTACTAGGATGAGATTACAAAAGTGAGACCTAAAACGTTAAGGTAGTGTTTGGTATGTGGGAATGAGAGGTGGAATAGAATGAACCATTACATGTGAATGACAATAAGAGTCTGTTTGGTATGTGGTAATGAAATGGATGAGGGAATAGAATGAATGAATGAAAGAAATGGACAAAGGAATGAAATATATCATTCCATTCCATTCTCCTGTTTGGTTACCGTATAGAAATAAAATGAATCAATACTTCTTGTTGTTTGATAGGCAGGAAAAAACACATGAAAGAAATACAAATCTCTAAAAACGACAAAAATAACTAGTCATGGTTATGGGTCGGGTCTTGGCTCAGACCATGGATCGGCTCCTGGTTCGATACATGGGTGAATACATGAGTCAGGTCATGGATCGACACACGGGTTGGGTCATGGTTCGAGCCGCATTTTAAGGAATGGGTTAAGACATTGGTCGGTTCATGGGTCGGGTCATGAGTCAGTTCACGGATATGGTCATAAGTCGGTTAGGACATTGGTCGGTTCATCGGTCGGGTCATGATATGAGACATGGGTCAAGTCATGATCCGAATAATTGTTTGGGTCATGGTTCAGGGCATGGATCAACATGGGTCGATTCACGAGTCGGTAGATGGCTCGGGTCGTGAGTCGGTTCATGGGTTGGTTCATGGTTCGAACCATGAGTCAGGACATGATCGGCTCATGGGGTCTTGGGTCGGGTCAAGGTTTAGGGCATGAGTCGATTTGAGGTTCTTATCATGACTTAAAAAAAATATTTCATTCCTTGAAGGAATGAAATAAAAACATAGGTAATGGATGGAATGAAAATGAGGCATTTTTCATTCTTTGGTAATGGTCCATTCCATTCCATTGACTAACCAAACATACTTATTGTCATTCACCTGTAATGATTATGTATTTATACGGGTTGGGTCATGGTTCGAGCCGCGGTTTAAGGAATGGATTAAGAGATTATGAGCATCATATAAGATTTTTGGACTCTAAAGCTCCAAAATCGGTAAAATAAGTAAATAACAATATAACAATATAAGATTTTTGGACTAGGAGCATCATATAACGGTGACGATTATCAAAGCTAGGGGTGTGCATGGGTCGGTTTGGGTCGGTTTTTGATTCAAACCGAACCCAAACCCAATACTTCGGTTTTTTGTTTTTAAAACCCATGGGTTTTGGGTTTTTCGGTTTTGGGTTTTGGGTTTCTGGACTGGGTTTGGGTTTGGGTTCGGTTTTTTCGGGTTTTTCAACTTGGACTTTAAACTTATTGTTTTACTAGTAAGTACGAGCCGAAAACACAAACTCTTAATGATTTAAAAAACATGTTATAATACTAAAGTTTAAATTTATGTTTCCTTAAGTTTTAAACATTAAAAATCAACTACATTTCTAGAGAAATTTGTTAAGAAAAACAGTAATCATAAACTAAATTTTAAATGTTCTCTTGCTTCAACAAAAAATAACCAATAAATCATAGATAAATTGCAATATGGGTCATATAATAATTTGCAATATGGGTCATACAATATGGGCTTTTGCATAACATAAGTCATGTGCTTTACATATATGATATTTAGCAAACACATAAACATTATTGGGTCGGTTCGGTTTTTACGGATCGGTTTTTTAACAAAACCCAAACCCAACCCGAAAGTTCGGTTTTTTTAAAAATTAAACCCAAACCCACGGTTTCTGTTTGGGTTCGGTTTTTTTGGGTTCGGTTTGTCGGTTTTTTGGGTTTCGGATCGGTTTTTTCGGTTTCATGCTCACCCCTAATCAAAGCTACCAGTTGCCATCGCCCACCGTACAAACACTTTCGCTTAACAAATTTACACACACACACTCTCTCTCCGCCACATTGATCCTCAATTCGGTAATTTTCTGCTTCAATTATCATCTCTTATGATTTATATCGGTGTGATGTACGTTAGTAAGCTTGATGTTGATTATAGAAACTTGATTTAGCCAATTCCGAACTTCAATTTGATCATTCTCATGTCTGTAATGTTAGAGTGACGAATTTGTTTGTTAATGTAGAACATATGTGAAACTCTAGAAGAAATTACTTCAATCCTTCTTGTTTTACACACAATTTTGTGGTTATGTAGTTCATGTTGTGAAAATTCGCAATGTTAGGGCACGAAATTGATTCATTTAGTTCTCGTAGTAGTGAAGTGCTTAATATTTGAATTTTAGTTGAAATTGATTGTGTTTAAGCTGCTGTAGATTTTCATCTCTTGTCGTATGATGCATGTTAGTAAGCTTGATGTTGATTTCCGAGCTTCAATTTGTTCATTCTCATGTCTCTAATGAGGAGTTACTAATTTGTTTGTTAATGTTGAACAAATGTGAAATTATAGTATGCTAAGAAATTAGTTCAATCCTACAAGTTTTATGAACAATTTTGTGGTTTCGGAGTTTGTTTCGTGAAGAATCGCAATGTTAGGGCACAACATTGATTCATATCATTCTCATTGTGAAGTGCTAAATATTTGACTTTTGATTTCAGATTGAGTGCACTTGAGCTTCTGTAGATTTTCATAATTGGTACAGATTTTTTATTTGCTACAAAGTTCAATGAAACTGTCGAAATTAACTCAATTTGTTGGTAACTGTCGAAATTAACTCAGATTGAGTGCACTTGAGCTTCTGTAGATTTTCATAATTGGTGCAGATTTTTTATTTGCTACAAAGTTCAATGAAACTGTCGAAATTAAATCAATTTGTTGGTAACCGGTTTGAATTTGAGTCTGAAAGGGTTTGTGCATTGATTCTGTGCGACCAGCTCACCTGATAGAGGCTCTTTCTTGGTAGATTGGAGGTCTTGGGTTTAAATCAAGGCACGATATGTTTTTTAGGAGTAGGATAGATTGTTCTTTAAAAAGATACCTAATGCTTTTTTATTGCTAATGTATATAAGTATTCAAAACTTTATTACAATCATATCCGATTCATGATTGAATATTGATGCTTTGTTTTATACATCCCTAGATTAGGCTAAGAAATTTTTTAAACAGGGCAAGATTCGACGTATTGATTATGAATTTTTTATTTTTCATGGTCAGATAGCTGGTGATGTATGTGCATCCATGAACAATATGAAAAAGTTTAACAATCAGAAGCATCAAGCTGGTAAGGATGTCAATGTTGATTGTGCCATGTGGACTGATGGACTGATTTGTGCTTTTGAAGCTAAACGTGGCCGGAAAAAGTGTAGGCCACAAGATATAATCAAGTGGAAAAAACAAGGATCTAAAAGTGGGATTGATAGTTTAGATGATAATGTTAATGATAATACATATACTGCAATTTATTGGGTACCGATCGGGTGGTCTAGAATTTATCAACTTGTGGAGACAATACAAGTGGATGGCTGTTGGGAAACTCAACAAACAGAGTTTGAAAATAGTGATAGTGAAGTTACAGTTGCTGATATTGCTGTGCCTTACTGGGAACGGCCTGTGGGCCCTACCTGGTGGTGTCATGTTGATGCAGGGCATCCTTCTGTTAGCACTTGGTTAAGTAACTCAAAATGGTTGCATCCTGCAATCAGTATTGCTTTAAGAGATGAAAGCAAGCTTATAAGTGAGCGTATGAAACACCTACTTTATGAGGTAATCTTTTATTATATTATTCTTAAATATACAGATTTACTAGATGTGGCAATGGCCAATGGGTTGGCCGGTTGGGTAACCGTATCTACGGGTAACTTTTTGATATAGGTTGGGTTTACCTAAAACACTTATTGTCCAACACTTTTGATTTTCGAGACCTAATTAGTAATTAGTGTATCAAATAGATAATAATAATTTGATCTACTAAACATGGTGATTTAGGAGGTTTTATGCGTACAACTTACAAGTACACTCTGAAAAAGTTGGTAGACTATTAAATGATCATGTAACCCGTATCCGTAAAAAATGAATAATTTTTGGTATGGCTTGGATTGACCTGAAGCATTTTGTCCAATCATTTAAAAAATACTCTTTAAAAGACTTCTAATCCATTTGGCCCGTTTCTTATGAGCTAATTAATTGTTTCACCCGTTTGAAGTACTAGGAAAAGACATAACCCGAATCGACCCATTCATTCATGAAAATATCAGTTTAGTTTCGTTAGCTAGGCATGATGTTTGCAGTTGATGAACCATGTTTATTTTTTCATATATTGGGTTTGCCTTAAATTATTTTAGAAGTGTAATTTTCAAACATAATGAACAGGAATCTACAACAAAAATAATACATTGTGCTCTTAAGTTTTCATGATATACTCTCATTGTTTATAGGGCTCTTTACCACACAGGTTCCTGTTAGGGTTGCTGGTGGACTGTTATTTGAACTTTTAGGGCAGTCAGCAGGAGATCCAAATGTTGAAGAAGATGACATTCCAGTTGTCCTAAGATCATGGCAAGCACAAAACTTTTTAGTTACTGCATTGCACGTCAAAGGGTATGCAGCGAACATCAATGTCCTAGCAGTTTCAGAAGTCCAGGTTTTTCTGCGAAACTATCACTTCATATGGTTTGTTGGAGGTGGTATTTTGACTCATTTAGTTATAAATGGGTCGCTTTCGGTTGTGTTTTTCTCAAATAAGTCAAAACGAAAACATTTAGCTAAAAGGGTAAGGGTCAATTGACCTGGACAAGTTGAAAGTCCCCTAAATCTAGTTTTAATGCATTCCCGTAACATGTATTATTCAGAGTTTGAGATCATTATTTGTAAGAATATTGTTTTTGTAATTATAGTTAATGCACTTATTATCTCTAATTGCTTGCCTATCGAGCCAAGCCAGATCTGCAGCCAGTGACGATTTCTAAAATTGAGTAGAAAGTCTTTGGGGTTCAACCTGACCTGACCATGCCTGTGTCAAGCCCTTCTTTGAAATGATCTGTTTCACCTGAACACATTTGACCTGTTTCCCATCCTTCTTGCCACCTTCAAGTTTTATATTTTGTTTTTTAATTTTTCTTTTCATGCCTGAAGGTGATGTTCAATTTGATTATTATATAAAAAATTATGGACTGCTTCAACAGGAGCTGCTTGCTGCAGGAGGAAGCAGTCTACCACAAACTATTCATGAAGTTATAGCACTCTTAGCATGTCGCCTTGCCCGGTGGGATGATAGGTAAAATTTCTCCTTTTTTGCAAATCTTCAATATTATTATATCTTAAATAAATCAAGTTGCAATAAATAACAACATACTTTAACTTATACTTTGGTCATTCGACTTAAAAAATCATTAATGAACCTTTCAAAATTGCTTATTTTGACCATAAAATACCGTTACAAGATGATGAAGTTGGATGGTATTATAATGATTTCCAAGGGTTTTTTTGGGGAGATGTTTTAGTAGTTGAGTGACCAAATTAGAGAAGTGAATGCACGTTCTTATATATTGAATTTGCCTTGATAAATTAGGCAATGGTGCTCATGATTTATTAGGGATATGATTTCTACATCATTATACAACATATATAGCACACAGTGAATCACCTCCCATTTTTCAGTCCGTTTTAATAATTCATATATGTGTAAGTTTCTTGATTTGAACTATTTTTAACATGTGGTTTTTAACCTTGATAGACTATTTCGGAAATACATCTTTGGAGCAGCAGATGAAGTTGAGCTGAAGTTTATGAATAGGTTCTTAAAAGTTCATGCTAATCATTTCTAGTTTTCTACAACTGAAATTAAAAAAATATATAGAAAATTGGTTCACCGCATCATTGTGTGCTCCTTAGTTTTCACAACTTCAGCTTCTTATGTTTTATTAGGAGAAACCACGAGGACTTACATCTATTCAGCATAATACTAAACCAAGAAATCAGAAGATTATCTGCGCAGGTATCTTAATTTAGCCCAACGTTATGTATTATGAAGGGAGTTGGCAATTCTGACCAATTTACTTATGAATAGTCCAATCCGAATTGTGTATTATCACCTGATCAAATCTAAACATTTAATTAAGAGGGAACATGCCGAACAGGTTGAAAGATGTCCATAATCTATTTGCATATAACCTCCTATGTGGCTATGTTAGATTATAATTGTGAAAGTATTGTTTCTATAATCATAATTAATGCACAAGTATTTATATAAAAATAATAAAAATGGACAAAATGTTTGCTGTTTGTGTCAGCACAACCCATTTTCACCCACATTCAAATGATATATTCAACTTTATTATTTTTACTTTTTTATTCTTCACTTGAAGGTCATAAGGGTGAAATGGTCTCTACATGCTAGAGAAGAGATTGTTTTTGAGCTCCTTCAGCATTTGAGAGGCAATGCAGCAAAGTATTTGCTTGAAGGAATAACAAAGAGCACTAGACAAATGATTGAGGAACAAGAAGCAGTACGTGGACGTTTGTTTACAGTTCAAGATGTCATGCAGAGTACGGTCCGGGCCTGGTTACAGGTATTATTCTTTTCATATCCATTAAATGGTACAAATTTGACCCAATTGTTCGGGTTATCTCTTATCTCTGACAGGTTTATTGGGTTCTGCTAAAGGATTTAACTGAAAAAGAAAATGGGTCCAAAAGATGTCATTGGAAGTGTATTAAAACTCTTTAAAATCTCATAAATTGTTTTGTTAGGGAATTTTGGATTTTTTGGTGTAGTTTTTGCAATCGTGTGTAGCACATTAGTTTTGTAGAGATTTTTCTCAAAAGATAAATTAAAAATTTGTTCATGGGTTGGCCCTAACATGGCCCATTACCCATTGAGAACTAAATAATCTAACCTTTCTTAAAAGAGCAATCTAGAAAGTTTCTATGTATGTCGATACGTTTCAGATGACTTCGACCCATATGACCCATTTTCTTTTTTAATTAAATCTTCAAGCCTTACTCATTTGAGTCATTATGTTTTTAGTTATATCCTATAGTTTGGCCAATTTGACCTCTTACAGATAAATAGAGACCAAAGTTGGTACATTATAAATCACCATCTCTAATCAGATTAATATTTTTGTGATAACATATATATGGAGGCCATCCAAGTATTCATCTTTTTCATTAAGGCAGTAGGCCACTCATATTATCAAAACTACATAACAGGCCACCCGTATATAAAACCACATTAAAAAATGGCAAACATGTTATAAATTACAAATTGTTATGTCTTAAAAAAACAAGGTCTTTTTTTCATTCAACAAGGTTTTGGTTGAAATTAGTATAAATGTAACTAGATACCTACTTGTACGCGTACATACATACCCTGTAAAAGTCCCACTTGATAGTAGGGGCCCACTTTGATAAAGAGGTTGCTCCCCAAGAGGCACTGGTTCTACTTGTGTGGCATTTAATATTCGAATTAGTTATTGTTTGTGTTATTTTGTAACAACTTTTCAGGACAAAAGCCTGCGTGTGACACATAACCTAGGAGTCTTTGGTGGTTGTGGTCTCGTTCTTTCGATAATCACCGGTCTCTTTGGTATAAACGTGGATGGAATCCCCGGATCAGAAAATTCACCATTTGCATTCCTTTTGTTTACTTGTATTCTCGCCCTTTTAGGCATCATACTTATTTTCATAGGATTACTTTACCTTGGACTAAAAAATCCCGCCCTTGAAGAGGAAGTCGAGGTCAGAAAACTTGAGCTTCAAGAAATCGTGAAAATGTTCCAACAAGAAGCTGAATCTCATGCACAACTTAGAAAATCTGTTTCAAAAAACCAAATGTCTTCGGTTCCTGCTTCTGCTGCCACACTTCCTGCCGTTCATGACAGTTATGTTCTTATGCACTCGGAACATGATTAGTGGAGGCTCTTCGAATAAAAAATGCAGCATCCGAGGTAATAATAATGTGACTATGTTAATGGATGGTCGGGTTGGCCAACAACAAAATGTACAAAATTGTTACTTTCCACTCGTTTAAATAGTGTGGCTAAAGATTATGAGCATGATGATTTAGGGTTCTTTATATATAAAAATACACTATTGAGTGAATATTGATTTATATTACATTAATTTTAAACTATTATGTTATTTTACCCGTTTGATCTATACTCTATAGCGGGAAAAAAAACCTACCCTGAATCAACCAAATAAGTATTTTGTGTGGTTTTAAATGGCTGGGTCAGTTTAATATGAAATACTTTCAGTACAATTTTTTTTTCTTTTATTCTTATTAACACTTAGTGTTCTTAAGCCCTAAAGATTACGAATACATTGATTTATTATTTTGCCAGAATGAACGTTCGTGTTTTGTAATCTTTTTCTTTTACTTATTTGAAATTAAATTTCCATGAAATATGAATTTGTTTGTTTCAGGAAAGTTTTTAGTAAAGGATGATTGGAGGGCTGCTTTTGACAATCTAGTATAGACTAATGTAGAGGTGCATTTTTCTCTTTACTGCTTACTTGTCTTAGACACACATACTCTTCATGTTGTCTTAACAGTTTATGTTAGTAGCTAACTAACCATCTAGCTATGATGCCAATTGTCGACTTATGCTTGTCTTAACAGTTCCTTTTTGTTACTTGATTTATCGCAAATGCGTGCCTGTAGTTGAATGTGCACAACGTAAAAGTTTAGGTGAGTTCATTGGATCAAATCAAACGCACCTGTGAGTTCGTTGGTGATTAAGAAAACCAACTGAAACCAAAAGCCAGTAGAAAATACTTTGGAAGATTGATGATTATGTTATTTCTAGCTTTTCATATGCACCAAATAGAGACAAGAAAATAGCTTGGATTAGACACTTGAAACTCAGTTGCAAGGCCACTAGAACCTCCAAATGTTGCCAGCCATGAAATAGTTAATAAGGATATGGTTTAAATTCTCATCTTGATAGCCATCTAAAGAACAAACCGGATCCGAGATGATATTTCTTCTACCCGACGTTGATTTAGAAGGTATATAATTCATCGAAGCTCTCCACGCAAACACGTTTACTTTAGCCGGCACCAGTTTTAACCAACAAAAACTTGATGCTTCCTTTAGCGAAAGATCTTCAGTGTCCAACCCCAAAGCAACAAAGTAAACAATATGCATTTTGCTATGTTCTTCCATGGCCATATAATTGATTTTTAACAGCGGGTTAAGATTGTTGTATGACTTGTATTGCTTAGAGCATCACCAATAGGAGCTTATAAAAAAAAAACATACCTAATCAGCTGCCACGTCATAAAAACATTCATTTTTCAAAATCTTAAAAAACCTCTCCAATAAGGAAACCCAAAAACTTTTCCCCATCTTCATCATTTTAACATTTATTTTAATTACCAACTTTTTATATAAAATATTTACATTTTTCATTTTAAATCTTAAAACATCACATAGATTAAACAATTCCAAAACATTACGTAACGTTACATAGATTAAATAAAACCTAAACGTTCAGATTAAACGTTACATAGATTTTGTGTGTATATGTACATATAGTTTTATACCAACATAAACCTAATAGTTATACTAATAAGTTGTTTTAGCTTTAAAAAGTTTATATACATATATAAAAACGAAAATATATAATTTAAGCTTCAAATGAAAGTCCAAAACCATGGCCCACCTACCGGTAATTTGTGACAAATATTCATTTTTTCACGTTCTTATAAAAGGATGATTGACTCAAAAATGAAACACCACAATAGAAAGAAAAAGAAAAAATAGCCACATGGGCAGAAAAAATGCCTAAGAATATGCTATTGGAGATGCTCTTATGATGGATAGCCGAAATACATTTTACCTAAAGCATATATTGCTCGTTCTGAAACCTTCAAAACCATCTACATAATCAAGCTTTGTTGCAATGATGCTAACACTTTATCCCAAGACAGCCAACAAATCTTTTTCTTATTGTCGACGCTCCAACAAAACAAATTAGTAGTTAATAGTTAGCATCGTCAAATTAGTATATCAAACAACTTTACTTAGATTTAAACTCGACCGAAACCTAAAACAACAAAATATCGCACGCTACTCTATAACAAGATTAAATTTTAATTTACTAAACCCGACCCGACCCGTTTTGTTACCAAAGTAAAAAGCCTTTAAAACCCTAATTCACATAACTCATATATCTTTGCGCCGGCTGCTGTTGTCTCATTTGTGCTTCGAAACCCTAGAACAACAACGAACACAATCGTTAACAGCTTTCATGGTAACATAACTCAATTATCAGATCTAATCTCTCATATTTGATCTTCTATATTCGATTTCACTACTCGTTTCAGTTTCAGTTGATTTTAATTTTGTTTCTCTGTTAAACAGGCGCCGAAGAAGGAAAAAGCTCCACCACCGTCTTCTAAACCGGCCAAATCCGGCGGCGGAAAACAGAAGAAGAAGGTCAAATCATTCATTCATCTGTTTAATTGTTTTGTATTGTTTATTGATTTGATTTGGTGTGTTTTTGCTTAAATTCTGTTGGTCAGGCATTTGATTTTCAAACAGTTGCGGTTTAATGCAATTTGTTATGGATTTAGCTGTTAATTTAGTATAAAAGTTATGGATTTTGCTTAAGTTTAGTACAGTTAACTGATGATTTTAGCAGTTTTGAAATTAGGATATAGGAGAGTAAACATGTTTGTGACATTGAAGATGATATTTTTTTTGATTTGGAATTGGTGTTTTTAGTCATATTGATAGAAGTTGAAACTTAAAAAAACTGTTTGATAGGATGTGATTAGCGTAAATTTGGAGAGTTTCACGTCTAGGAGCGTTGTTTTATGTAAAACAAAGTAAGGTTTAAGTACAACTAAAAGCTTCATTTTGTTTGGTCATTTCTAATAAGTAACCGTTTTAGCTAGAAATTTTGAGTGTCGGGTTGATTATATAGGATCTTGTATGCTTGTTTGCAAAAAGCATGGGGGAGAACTTCACGTACGTGAGGGCGTTAGGTTTTGCTTTATCTACAACGTGATAAACTTTATGTAATTAAAAGCTTCATTTTTTTGTTTTGTTTTTCTTTAAAGAGTTTACCAGACCTTAATTTGATCAATGACACACTGCTTTAAAGCTTCTTGGCGTTTTCTTGTTTTTGCACCCGACGTGCTTTTTTAAAGCTAAGATTGTTTATTGAGAGATTGTTAGCATTGCGGATCTTTTGGTGCGACCATAAGTAGATTTACAGCAGACTGAACCAGTCTGTCTATAATCTGCTGACTTGTTTTGCATGTTGTAACACATACTGATGGTGTTTTTCTTCTTTTTAAGTAAATAGAGATTAACATGTTATTGAAATGTTGTGCAGAAGTGGAGCAAAGGAAAGCAAAAGGAGAAGGTTAACAACATGGTTTTGTTTGACAAGGCGACGTATGACAAGCTTCTTTCTGAAGCTCCAAAGTTCAAGCTCATCACTCCTTCCATCTTGTCAGACAGATTAAGGGTATTATTGCAGTTTATTATATCAATCTCTTTTGCTGCTTGTTTTTAAGGCACGGCACAGTTTTATGAAGTAAAACTGTTGCTTTGAATATAATAAAAAACAAGGATAGAATTCGAAAGACACCCACAAACTGACCACCATTTTAGGTGGTGGGTTGATTATAGATTGAAACAGGTCGTTTGTATAAAGTCAATTAACTTGGTATGTCTGTAATGCATAGTCTTGTGAAGAAAACCGTTCATGTGAATATGATTAAACACAAGGGTAGAAATCTAAGTGGATCTAAATTGTTCTTTGTATAATGGCTAGAAGAGGTGGGTATGGTAACATATTAAAAAGGAACTTCTATTTTACGGGTCTAAATGGGTTGTTGACATACATTTCATTTTTATCAACTTAAATAGTTACAAGACAAATGTGAACTTAACCCTGGTCATAATTCTGTGTATTTGTTTTGATTTTCATTTCATGATGGTTATGCTATACTTATTGTAATACTTTGTTTCAGATTAACGGCTCATTGGCACGCAAGGCAATCAAAGATTTGATGGCAAGAGGTGCGATTAGGTTGGTATCTGCTCATGCTAGCCAACAGATCTACACCAGGGCCACCAATACTTGATTATTGTTTTCTCCTTGTCTTTTGGTTAAGTTTTTGTGTCCTCCTAACAATTAATGGCAGACTTTTGATTCTCTTTAATGTGTAATGTCACTTTCAGTTTTTATTTTTTCCTTGTGTTGGTTTAGTTTTGGACTAAAAAGGTTTCAGAATATTTCAGTTGCTTGTTCTTGACATGCATGTATGTGTCAAAGTATTTATACCTTATGCATATTTTAAGACATTTGCAAATGTCATAAAACTTGCACATTATCGTATATTTCTGTTACTAAAACTAGTCAAGGACACAATCACCTTCTATCATTGTTGAATGATCGTATCAAAACATTCGGAACGCCTATGTGTTTGTAAGATTGCTATCCTGACGTTAAAGTTGTAGACTTAAAAGGTTTAGTAAAAAAGATTCAATTCGCCTGCGTAAGTGTTTTTTTTGTTGGTACTAGAACCTCGAATTCAGTCTAAGTGATCCTCATAGGGTTATTTCTAATCGAATCTTTGTAATTATTGAGTAGCATACATTGTGAGATAGCTTCTCTATACTAAAAGAGAAATCATGTATGTACGTGTTATGGACCCTATTTAGCAGCCACACAAGCCGACTCAATCGATTGAACATGGCACAAGGATACCCCTTCTGCTCGAATAGTTCTCAAGTCGTTGACAAGTCAAACGCCACCATCATGTTCCCTGCTATTACACACATGTTCATCACTAGACTATATAATGAAACAAAACAAACCTAATAAAAACTCCGATTCAATGAGTTTGAGTTTGATGAAGGGGATGCTCTTACGTTGATATGTGTAAGTTCGATTATAGATCAGATTACAAGATATTTCGGTTATTTCCCAAAATAGTAACCATTCTTTGAATAAACTTTACTGGTCTAGGCAACAAATTTAAGACAGCGTGTGTCGTTGTGAATAGTCTGGCACCTGACAGCGCAAAAGCGCATTCCACACCTTACGCATGTATATTTTGCTGAGAAACCACAAACAGTGCAAAAATGGCGACGACACGTGGAGCTGGGAGGCCCGACTGCTGCTCTTAGATAGGTCGGCACATGAGGAGGCAAAGATTCCAGGTTTGCCTGTTTGATATGTAACAATATCAGATTTTGAAATTACAACAGTAAATAATTACATTACTTATAAAAGATTTGATAATCTCACATCATGCAAGAGCTCGAGGAACGTTCGTGGGGCTTTCTTTGCTGTCTCGAGTGCTTTGGCCTGACGAGTTTTACGCTTGGTACCTTTGGGATGCTTCTTATGAAACACTGCATATACAACACAACCTATGAACACTTTAATTGCAATGAATATGATAAACGACAAGAAATCTGTTAAGCATGAGTCTGTATTGTTAATGTTTAACTTACTGGTATAACAAGAATGCATATATATTCACACACGTTTCGGAAATTCAGTACTTGTTTAATAGAGTGCACGCGCATGGACCAAACGCATTGGAGCGCATCACGCGATTTAAAAACCAAGTCATGCATATACACACTACTACACATCATATATTCATAGATTTATCACTAGAATAAATACAACACCATCTGCAGAAGTATTTCAGTTATTAAAGTTTCAGGTTTCATTATCCAAAACCAAACAAATATTCGTATTGTATCTAACTCAACGAGTGGGATGACGACAAACCTTACCTCTATCATGCGGGACAAAGAAGGTTGCTTCTTCTAGAGAAATTACGGCTAAATAAAATCTCTATTTTTTTGGTAGTATAAAACCGAACCAAAAACAGTAACATACCTAATATCACCACTTCCTCTATCCTATGGGATAGAAAAGATCGCTCCGAGAGAAACCCCGGCTCTCTTTTTCCAGCAGCATAAAACCAGAGATAGTAACATTACATCACAACGAGAACATTATAACCCGCATAACAACAACATTTAGCAGTAGCAGCAGGCAAAAACAAAGCAAGACATATAAATTTCTAAGGCTATAGATAGCTTATGTGCTAAAGAAACAAATCCATACAACATAAAGGTATTCAGAGCCGTCTCAACGTTTTCAGGAGCCTCAATCGAACTATAAAAACGTGATCCTTTTCTGAAAACCCCAAGGCAAAAACTAAAGAGTAAACTGCAGTTTTGGTCCCTGTGTTTTGATACCTTTAACATGTTCAGTTTCACCTTAATAGTTTAAGTCCTTGTAATATTTATTTCTAACAGAAATGGTCCCGAACACCAACTCAATCTAATTTTCCGTTAACTCTCCCTCATGCGTCCCCCACACGAGGGGTAAAAATGTCAATTTTCCTACTCTTTTATCTAGGTCAACATGTATGTTAACACTTTTATTCGATCGCATCACGCATGTCAAAAAGAGTGGGATAAATGACATGTTTACCCCTCACATGCAGAGCACGTGAGGATGACTCAACAGAAAATCTGACGTAGTTACCGTTCAACATCATTTCTGTTAGAAATAAAAATCACAATGACTTAAACTATTAAACTAAAACTTAAAACTAAACCCTAACAAAACATATGTTTTCATAATGTAGATAAAAGCATAGAATAGATATAATGAATGAACTAGACCTAGATCATCATCTTCATCAAGGGAAGCAGCAGCAGCATCATCATCATCATCATTAGGTTCAACAATTTCAGCTCCAGGATTATCATTCTCAAGCGCTTCAAGACGAGCAAGAATAGCCTAATGTAAACACAATCAAAGTAAGCAACTTTCGATTAAACAAATTCACATACATTTGAATTGAATTGAATTGAATTGAAGTGACCTGTGTTCGATTATCAGTGCTTGCAAGTGCAGCCGCCATTTTAGGCGCAACTTTACGAGCTCGAGTAGACATTCGACGGAGTGAATTTGATACATCATCATCCATTGCACAGATCGATTACAATTACAATTACAATTACAATTACAATTACAATAATCAAATCAAATGAAACAGATACAAATAGTGATGATTTTGTTTCTGATTATGAGCTTGTTTGTTGTGGTATGAGCGAACCCTAAAAGCTATAGATCCATGAAATTTACTCGATAGAGTGAGATTATTAATAAGATATTTTTTTCTTAAGGATACGGGGAAATGACTATATTGTCCTTATGTGCGAGGCGTGCGGCTAGATTAACAAAAAATAATATGCTCATTAGTAAAAAGGACGTAATGTGTTATAAAATGTGAATATATAAAACGCTATAGCTATGTTATCTTATAAAGTGTAAAAAATAGTAGAGTGTGAGAAATAAATAATGAAAGGTTAAGAAATTTATACTTCATAATGTAAATCGAATTTTGAAAAAGTGTTTTGTAGACTTTATTCCGAAAAAAAAAATTAAAGCTTGTTATTAATATGTTTTATCATGAACGTGCATTTGAATTGAAGCTTGTTAAAGATTTGCAAGACTGAGACAATAACATGATTTCTTTATTAGGATTGTTTGAATTAAAGTTACTAAATCCAAGCTATATATATTTCATGAGAAATAAAGCTGGAAAAGGTAAAATCAGATGTTGGAAACGTTGACAGAAAACACTTTCCGGCAATCATTGAAGTTATGACTACAACAATGGAGTGAATTTCTTTGAGGAAAGCTCTTGCATATGCTCACATTGCCAAGTATAAAGAACATTCATTACATGAGAATCTCAAACAAATGTGTTCTTGAAGTGCATTTAAAAGAATTGGAAAAGCCTATTGAATTTTATGCTAATGTTGATATTGCTAGCTTATCCAAAGAAACATTGGAGAGTATGCTCACACTTCTAATCTTGACAAATGAATCAAAGCTTGTTCAAGAAAAGATAGCAAAGAAATTTGAATAAGCAATCAGAAAAGCTCTCAAAGAACAAGAAATGTATTAAGAAAAGCCCATTTTCGATATTAAAGAAGAACCTTAAGAGTTCATGGACTGAAAACTATGTCAATCTTAATCTTAGGAGGGTATTGTTAGGCTCTAGAAATATTAACATATTGTCTTTTGCTTTTTGTCATAGTATAGGTACTACTTTGCAACATGTTTTCTAGTTTGTTTGTTAGTTAGTATAAATAGAGATGGTAGCTCATTATGTATGTAACAATCGGAGAAGAACTCAGACGACCTTGAACACAGCTTGAATCTCTTATTGCTATCAATACAAACTCCTCTTAATTTGAAGTATATTGTATTACTGTGTTGATTCAATTGATTGCTTGTGTTTAGATTGTTCAATTGCTATGCAGATTTGTTGAACCTGTCAGCGATGTTATATTATGACATATAATTATGTAAACAATGAAAACAAGTTATAAGATTTGACATATTGTGTTATTATGTATGTTTTAGTTTGTACTCGAAAACAAGTTATAATATAGCACAATGACATAATATAGCATAATGATATGACGAAATAACACAATGAGTTGAAATGTGAAAAAAGTTTGCTTTTATACTTCAACACAATACTCGTTTTGAAGATAAAAAAACACTCGTTGGTTTGTGTAACTTTTGTTCAAAAATAATGTCTTATGTATAAGTTATGGACGTTTAAAAAAGATGGTGGAACTTGAAAATGAGGCAAAGACTAAAATGCCATTGGCCTACCATTTAAAGTTGTAACCATTACCATTATGCCATTGTATGTTTATAGCCATTTGATATTCATTTAATCTTAGAGCTAACGGTCCTGATGTCTTCTTATGCTTTCTACAAAATTTTGATTTTCTAATTGAACCTCTTTTGTGTAAATTATCCTATAAAATGACTAAAGAAGTGAATTATATACTAGAAATAAGATATTACCCATTTTTATTTTATTTACTCCTAAAAAGTAAGGTCGGTGAGATATCACATGTAGGTTAATCGGGTCAACCCGATCGGGTTTCGGGTTAATCGGGTCGGGTTAGTCGGGTTTTTAAAAAATAAAATCTAACCCGCAACCCGACCCTATTAAGGTTCGGGTTTTTCGGGTTCGGGTTAATCGGGTTTCGGGTTAGTCGGGTCGGGTTAGCCGGGTTAATTGGGTTACTTGGTAACTAGAACACTTTCTAACCTAATTAAAGATCTCAGGTTCGAATCCACATCAAAATGTCATTGTACTATCAATTTAAAATACAACAATTTGGAAAATGTTTGATCATCTCCTTTGTTGGTTTTATTGTTAATTTACAATTGTATAGTAATTTTAATTATTTTAAAACGCGAGCAACTAAAGTTATAAAGCGTTAGTCTTTATATTTATGTGAATAAGTTATAATTATGTCTCATTTTTCCCGTTCAAATTATTATAAATGATTAAATATTAAGTTTGTGAAAATTAGTGAGAACAAAGGACCGAGAACTAGAGGTTGTTTGTGAACGATCCAACCATATGCAAATATATGTAAATTGAAATGATAGGCATGGAACACTAATCGGGTTATTCGGGTTAACCCGAACCCAATATTTTTTCAAAAAAACAAACCCGCAACCCGACCCTATTAACAATTCGGGTTATTCGGGTTAACCCCGAATAACCCGATTAATACTTTTGACCCTATTTAACCCGACCCTAATTAGCTTATTCGGGTTTGGGTCGGGTCGGGTTAATCGGGTTCGGGTATTTTGAACACCCCTAATCACATGTGATTTTCCACTATCTTGCCCTCCTATATTTTAACCGATGGTATAAGTGCTCTTAGTATTGCATGATCGAACATAATCGCTGGCATGTTTTTCATAACAATCACTTCAGCTTATACATGGTTGTCGATTTGGGCTGTTTGATGCAAACGAAAATCATATGTTATTAGATAAATGATGATGCCCTCTAGCTGTTTGATAAAATGCCTCCTGTCAAAGTTCTACAATCTGTCAATTTGCCATTATAGTTGCAACCTAGATCATGATATGTGATAGGTAACTTTGTTATTTGGTTTGATTGTGGTGTTAGTTTTGTGAATGAAGTACTATATATGACAGTAAACATAAGCATTAACAACCCAAATCAACAATATACAACCGAGTAGGACAATTACTCAAATTTAGACGATAGTATAGCAAAGTTTAACAAGTTTAACAATTACTCAATTACTCAAATATTGAAGGTGAGTTCCTGCATTCTGTTGTTCTTAGGTTTTTTTCCTGTTGTACTCGTATCGCTGTTAGGCTTTGATATGGAGGCATTGATATAATATCTCTCTATGTTTAAATATGAAAAAATTATGTAGAAAGAAAGTGTGCACATAACAAAAAAGCATAGAGGAAGCATTATTAATATATGGCATTGATATAATATATTTAATATATTAAATAAGTTTATGGAGGCATTGATATAATCTCTCTATGTTTAGTTTATCCGTCTAGACTCTATTTTGTTGTGCTACTACTTGTGTGCTACTACGGCTGTCTTTTTTTAGTCATGTCTGCTGTTAATCATGGTTATTGTTGTTGTCTTTGTCGTTATTGTGGTGCGATGTTTTGGTTTGCGAAGAGTATTATTAGTCAAAGTACTAGAAATTCTTATGTGTATAATCAGTGTTGTAAACGTAGGAGTGTTAGTCTTAATATGTTATTGTTTCTTTGTATGATGACTTTCGTTTTCTTGTCAACATACATGTGTTCAATTCTATGTTTTCAATGACTTCTTTTGGTGGACAAGTGGATCGTTCTATTAATTGAGGGACTGGTCCTTATGTGTCCCAGCTGAAGTTATGCAATGTAGCTTATACTATTAATGAAGTTATACAGATTACTTACTAATAGTTGTATAACTACTACTAATACAGTCAAAGCCAATGTCCTAGCTGCCGCAACGCGCAACCCCGACAATATTTCTAGTTTTATTTATCATTTAATATTAAATATATATCCGGTCATGAGCATTCAATAATCCCTACATTTTAGTTAACATGACTCCCAAACCATATAGCATACACACTCATTCCACTTATTACATACTCCCTCGTCATATCTCAAACCATCTTTACATTTTTTCTCACATGGGATGTTGTCTTTCTTACAATCCACCTCTTTACCCATGAACTTGGTGCACTTTGGTGGCGCTTTCGGTGGTGGTCCTTTCCCTGGTGGTGTTTTCGGAGCCGGTGCTTTCGATGGTGGTGCTGGTGCTGCTTCTGTCACCTTCACCATCCTCTTTTCTACAATTATTTTCTATATTAATTAATAGCAACACAACAATAATATATATAGTTTTTTTAACATGTTAATTCGATATTTTACGTACCAAGAAGTTAAATTTAGAACTTGAAAATTTCTGTCGTTTTTCTCTACACGTCTATAAATTTTTAATACATTATTATTTTATTTTAAATTGCACCAACACTTGTATATTTTTAATACCTTTAATTTGAGTATAATATTTGTATACTAAAAAAGTTTAAAATAAATTACATTGTGATTTTTTATACTACGTAGTTGATGTAGTTTTGAAAGCGATTGAATGACTCAAAAGTCTAATGACAATTCAAAGTCTTCACACAAACTCAAGATCCAATAACAAAGTTCTTTATATTTCATATTTAATAATAAACTTATTACACATGAAAATAAAACCAATATTTATACTAGATAATAACTTAATGATAGTAATAAACTAATAAACATAGGATAAATAACATAACAAAATAAAATAAACCTGAAATTCAAAGTAGAAGATCTATGTATCAGGTTTGCATATAACGCATCAATATTGCGTATATGTAGTAGTAAGATACTACATATATGTAGCATACGATACTGCATATATGTAGTACTATACAATATATTAAAATGTAGTAGTGTAATACTACATATATGTAATAGTGAAAATAAAAAAACATATATATTTTATATAATATAATTAATACTCAAATAAAATATAAGGAAATTATTATATACTGATGCATTTTTCATTAAAAAAATTATACAAATTTGAGACCACTTGAGGAAATTTAATAAGTTGTGATTATTTTCGATCAATAGATGTTAGTTGAGATTATTTTAAGCCAACTTACCTTGTTTAATTAAACATCATATAACCGTTTCATTTTTAAAGTTAATACAAGTATCCAATCATCCTCAGTCCTCACTTTGATCGTACACTCTCTCGCTTCCTTCGATAAAAAAATTTGTTCCAAAATACTTTTCCTTTTAAAGAACCTTAGTAAACATCTTTGTTAAATTCTCATTCGAATAAATATCACATAGTAATGGAATATTTATCACACATGCATGGAATTATCACACACGAAACGTGGAAATAATCATGTAAATTATTTAAGCCACACGTTGAAATAATCAACGACCCAGTACGCTTCGTATGATTATCAAGCTTTGTACTATAACATTGCCCTATACGTAAACAAATACCCTTATTCATATACTCTACACAAAGAAAAAAAAAATACTTAATAGATTTAAATGGTTTTGAATATACCTAAAATTAAGGTTTGTGTTTGCATTTGGTTTTTTGAGTTACAAAGATAAACGTACCGTATGCAAAGAGAACAAGCAGCAATATGATCAACAAACCTTTTCCCATCTTTAACATTTATTTCACAAGTAATAAATTGCACAAGTATATATATACCAATTTTGGTGATAGTTGATGGCTTCTTTACGTCTCTATTATCATACATAAAATATATATTAAAAAGATTATAACAATAAGTGTCTTCCTTGTTACATAATTTTTTTATTTTTTATAAACAACAAACTATTATACTCATAAATTACACTCTGTATATACTCAGGTTTAAATTTGAGATCTTCCTAAAATGATATTCATAGAGGCAAAACTTCTCTCACAGAAACATCAACCTCAATGGTCATAATTTTTTTTATATAGTGTTAGTTAGAAAAAATATTTTATAAAACTTTATTTCAAATTAGTTACATTAATATATAGATTTGTGTTATTTTTCTTTAACATCCAACGAATACCATAAGCATGACCACTCGGGTAAATTCATTGACGAGAAAGCTAGGTTGCCTACGCCTTGCTAACACAGATATAGCTGGTTACCGACCCAACGGGACTATGACTGGGCCAAGCTTAATTATAATATATATAATTCGTACATGCAACAAGTTTATGTCGCCATGTTTATGGTTAAATGTCATCTTCCCCAAGTAGAACTTAAGACGTTGAATAAATTCTTAGTTTAAAATTTTACCCCTATTGTAAAAAGTATTTTATACGAAAAGAAAGTTATTGTCTAGTGTTCTAATTAATGTGCTAAAGTTCACTATAAGCCTCTCACTGGTATGATGTACTGAGGGACAACATTAATTAACGAGTGATCGGTTAATTTTAGAACACTTTTATTTCATATTAATAATTTGTTAATTGCGTTGATTTAACTACAAATAATATTACATTGGGTCATTTTTATATTTTGTAGGTGACGGAAAAAAGGCACTGAAAGATGCAAATATATCAAGTTGAATCGAGCCAAGTCGAAAAAGTTACAAAATATGTTTTGAAGTGGAGCAATTAATTTAGTTCCAAGGTGAAAGTTAAAAGAAAGTAACAACATACATCCATTTTGTTTGGAGACCAAGCTACGCAGATCATGGAAAAAATTTATTATTATATGAACTAAATTTGAATGGTCTTGGACTTACGAGAGAACATGGATGCAATATGCTTTTGGGCTAATATTAGAAGATGGGTTACACACTTATTTTTAAATGGACTTTAGGCTAGTTCAATGGAGATATACATACATACATCGGATTGTTTTTGGGGGCAGGACACACAACGCAGACAACAAAAAAAAGGAAAGAAAAGAGGGTTTTGGGCAGTGACGAGAGGCAGCCGCCTCGGCTGCTACGAGGCTGAAATCAAGACAACGAGTGACGATCTTTGTTTCTCTATAACAATGTTCAGCTAGTTTGTGTCCCGCGATCACAACCGGGGGCTAGGGTTTGGTTTCTCTTGTTTAACTAAACTGTTTAGTATTTGTATTCAACATTTGAGTTTTATATTGAATTGTGATAATTGAGTTCATATGAATTCTTGTGATTTGTTGTGATTGTATTAATGGAATTTAGTCAATCAAGCAATATGGTTATGTCTATGTAACCATTCGAATGTTTGTATGAAGCATCTAGTTAACAAGTAGCAAACATAACTTAGTTGAATGATAATTATGTTTAAGCATTTGAGCGAGTGTTAATCATAGGCATGTGATTTATATTCGTTTTGGTGTGTTTGGTTTCACGTTAATACAACAGACAGTTTATCATACGCCACCCGATCGTACCCAGTACACCCTAGTTAGTTTAGTTAAGGAACGGACGTTTGGTGTGTAAGTATATGGATTGTGCTCTAGTTTAGTGGTGAAATCAAACTAAGCTATGTCTATGTGCTTTTACTATGTTTCTAAGTAACCAATACCCAAAACCGGAAGTGATTGCTTGTTCTCATTTGCTTGTGTCTTTTGTGCTTTTACTATGTTTCTAGCTTAATGATTTTATTAGCTTAACTTTAGTTTAATCAAATCATCAATCAAGCTTTTTACACTTTATTTTATAATCAAACAAGTTATATAATACTAACCACATGCTCCTTATGGATACGATACCCTACTTACCCTAGCTATCTAGGTATTTAGGTTTTTGCATGACTTGACGACGGTCATCAACGAGGTACGTAACAAAGCTCATATATTATGGCATCTTTTACGTTGCTAATAAAACATGGCACTCGAGTATATGGATGTTAATTAAAAGACTATGTGAGTATCCGTATGCACAGTGGCAGATCCTGAACTCTTATAGCATGGGGGCGGAAAATCACGGGAGCGAGCTAAATATATATATAATAGATGTAATTTTTTTTACACGTAGGCGAAATCAATATATATATATATATATATATATATATATATATATATATATATATATATATATATATAGATTGAGGATTTTCTAAAAAGGTTCAAAACTCTAAGAAGTGTAGGAAGCATTCACAAACAAACACGTGTCCATGAGGGGGAAAAACACAGAGGGGCGTTATCGTCATTTTACGCGTTGACGCTGCGATATGAGATCTGTTCTCATGGTGTTTCTTAGCACTTCCTGGTTATCACTCTCGATGTTCAGTTATGGTGTTTTTTTATGTTTATTAATTTTGAATCCATAATCATTCATCTATGGCGAATACTGAAAGCGATGATGTTTTTGACGTTTTCGTTTACTAATTACGAACCTCCAATCAATGTTCTGTTCTTCTGAATCATTGTGTTTTTAACATTATGAGTCATGGTGTTTTTAGTGATCAGTTCGAATGTTAAAAACACCATGATTCAGAAGACATAGATCCCATTTGAGTGTTAAGAAACATCGTGAGAAAAGTTAGAAACGCCATGAAAAGATGTGTGAAAATAAAACACCAAAAATGTCAATTATTTTTACTGTCATCAGTTCAAGCGTAAAAAACACCAAGATTCAGAAGACACGGATCTAAGAAACACCATGGCGTTTGAATTGTGGTGTTAAAAACGCACAATGACCAATCTACCCTCAAATCCATCTCGTGCGTAACCAAAACATCAAAATAATTACAAAAATGCCACCACGTCCATCTGGGCCGTAAAACACCATAATCTGACGTCCCAAATTACTTCTTAGGCTTTTTAGAGTTTTTTGCCTTTTTAGATATATATATATATATATATATATATATATATATATATATATATATATATATATATATATATATATATATATATATATATATATATATATATATATATATATATATATATATATATATATATATATATATATATATATATATATATATATATATATATATATATATATAGAGGAAGGATTTTCTACAAAGGGCCAAAACTCTAAAAAGGCTAAGAAGGAATCTGGGACGTCGGATTATGGTGTTTTACGACCCAGATGGACGCGGTGGCAGTTTTGTAAATATTATGATGTTTTTAATGACACGATTTTTGGTTCCGGGGTATATTAGTCATTGTACGTTTTCACCGTCGTGCATATAAAAAACACCATGCATAAACTGGCTCTAAAAAATAACACCACTTTGATGAAAAAATTAACTAATAAAAAACATCATAACTTACCTGCAATAGAGTAAACACTGAAATCGAATGAAAACGTCATAACAATGATTAATACGTCAAAAACACGCCATACATGATCAGATGTTCGTAATTAAATAAACCAAAACGTCAAAAAACATTGATCGGGACGTTCGTAAATAGTAAACGAAAATGTCAAAAACAAACAAAAACATCATCGCTAAGAAACACCATGATTCAGTGACGAGAAAAGTTAGAAACGCCAAGAAAAGATATGTGAAAAATAAAACACCAAAAACGTCAACTGTTGTTTTCTATGATCAGTTCAAATGTAAAAAACACCATGATCCAGAAGACCCAGATCTCATTTGATAGTGCTAAAAACACCATGATTCAGTGCAGAAAAAAGTTAGAAACGCCAAAAAAATAGTGTGACAAATAAAACACCATGTTGTTTTCTGTGACTAGTCAAATGTTAAAAACACCATGATTCAGAAGATAACGCCGGTCTTTCAAATGTAATTGATAACGTCAACTGTTGGACACGTGTTTGATTATTATTGCTTCCTACACTTCTTAGATTTTTAAGCCTTTTTAGAAAATCTCTAATCTATATATATATATACCTATATATATATACCTATATAGGGGAGGGATCAAGAGAGAACTCCATATTAAGTTGAGAACTTGAGAACTCCAAAATGGCAAGGGATGGAATTTTAAAAGGAGGGGCAAAATTGGAACTTTAAATATATAAATCTTTAAACATTTCTATCTTTTGCATACGTTAAGTTTTTAAATTTTTTTTCGCACCATTATATCAAGAATTTCAGTATCTTTCATTTGAGTATAAATAACGTTATAAAAAAATAATTTTTTCTCGTTTTTTTAATTTCAAAACTACATATATGTAGTATACGATACAATATGTTTTTAAATTAGGGAAAACAAATATGGTGTTGTTATACAGCTAAATTACATGAGAAACAATCAAAACTACGTACTTTGATAAAATAACAAAAGTTCCCAGATATTAGTTTCGATAATACCATAAAAAAAAACAACACCTTCATGCCTTAATTCCAAATTTTAATTTTCTCATATGATCGTATTGACATTGTTAGCAATTACTTGGTCCACGTTATGTGATGTGGTATGAATATGAACAGCAGAGGCATATCACAATACCAATTATATGAGTCATGTTATATTAATCTGTTAGTTGGAATTGAAAATCCAAATTGGCGTATGACCGATTTTTAAAGGACGGGTAATCTTTCTAAAATGAATGACGATTATCGAGTAAATGGGAAAGAGAAGAATTAAGATCTAAGAGGAGAAAACTAAGTCGCCCATTAAAATTAAATAAAGATCAATAAGTTAAGTTTTCTAATAAAAATAATCTAAGTTAATTTATCAAAGCTGCATAGTTTTAATGGTTTTACGTATAACTTAGGTGCATAACATCACTGTATTCCTTTTAAATTTTATCGTACTGCATATATGCAGTATCCTATACTACATATATGTAGTATCATGCTACTACATATATGCAATATTTGTGCATTGTTATCTTATAGTTTGAATTTCAACTTTATTTTACTTTGTTATGATATTTATCATTGATTTATTAGTTTATTATTATCTTTATGTTTAGACATAGTATAAGTATTGGTTTTGTTTTCATTTGCCATAAGTTTTTTTAATATGAAATATTATGAACTTTGTTATTGGATATTTGAGATCGTATGTAGTATCAAGTACATTGATACTACATATATGTATCAAGTACTTTAAATAATGATTAGACTCTTGAGTTATTTGACCAATTAAAAAATGCATCAAGTACATTGATACTACATATATGTAGTATCAAAAAAACCAAAATGTGATTTTTAAAATTATTTAATGTAAATAACGTATGAAAAAGTTAGTAACGTTTAAAGAAAAATATAATCAAATACAATATCGCAATACTACATATATGTAGTATGAAATTTAAAAAAACGAGAAAAAAAATATTTTTTATGACGTTATTTATACTCGAATGAAAGATAATGAAATTTTTGATCTAATGGTGCAATTTTTTTAAAATAATATTAACCTATGCAAAAGATAGAAATGTTTAAAGATTTATATATTTAAAGTTCCAATTTTACCCTTCCTCATTAAAATTCCATCCCTTGTATTTTTTGTAGTTCTCTAGTTCTCAACTTAAAATGAGTTCTCAATTGAACCCTACCCTACCTATATATATATATATATATATATATATATATATATATATATATATATATATATATAGGGTAGGGTTCAAGAGAGAACTTATTTTAAGTTGAGAACTAGAGAACTACCAAAATGACAAGGGATGGAATTTTAAAGGAAGAGGGTAAAATTGGAACTTTAAATATAAAAATCTTTAAATATTTCTATCTTTTGCATACGTTAATATTATTGTAAAAAAATTGCACCACTAGATCAAGAATTTCAATATCTTTCATTTGAGTATAAATAACGTTATAAAATTTTTTTTTCTCGTTTTTTAAATTTTCATACTACATATATGTAGTATTGCGATATTGTATTTGATTATATATTTTTTTAAACGTTAATAACTTCTTCATACGTTATTTATATAAAAAAATTTTAAAAATCACGTTTTGTTTTTTTTTTATACAACATATATGTAGTATAATTGCACTTGATGTATTTTTTGAAGCGACCAAATGGCTCAAGAGTCTAATAAATATTTAAAGTATAACTAGGTGTATTCATCGCTCGCGCGTTGCGCGAACTTTTTGTTTTATAATTGCAGTTCATTTGTCGACAAATCCAATTACTGGATACATATCTAGTTCCAAATAACATATACTCTTTTTAACACAACGATTCATTTTTAAAAAACAAAACAAATGATGATGACTTTGTGGTTTTATTAAAACAACTAACAATCGAAAACCATCAAATGTTTTACAGTAAAACCAGTACCATCGCCACCATCACCGTCGTCACATACGACTACCAGAGGTGGTGGGGTTGCAGATTTGCACCGGTTAAAATAAGAAACCAAAGAGAGTAATTTCAACTTATAACATATAATCAAATGGACAGAAATACCCTTCCACCACAACTAAAATTACAAAACTGCTATTGCTACTATTCATGAAGTTTTACTTTCAATATAGTATTATACGATCTCAAATGACCAATAACAAGTTCATAATATTCCATATTAAAAAAATTTATTACAAATGAAAACAAAATCAATACTTATACTATATCTAAACATAAAGATAATAATAAACTAATAAATAAAGGATAAATATCATAACAAAATAAAATAAACCTGAAATTCAAACTATAAGATAATAATGCATCAGTATTGCATATACTGCATATATGTAGTAGCATGATACTACATATATGTAGTATACGATACTGCATATATGCAACACTATAAAATTTAAAAGGGAATAGTGAATACCGTGATGTTATACACTTAAGTTACACGTAAACCATTAAAATTACGTAGTTTTATAAAATAACTTACATTATTTTTTATTAGAAAACTTAACTCATTGGTCTTTATTCAATTTTAATGGACGACTCACTCTTTTTCTCTTAGATCATAATTCTTCTCTTTTCCATTACTCAATAATCGCCATTCATTTTAAGAAAATGATTACTCGCCCTTTAAAAATCGATTGTACGTCAATTTGGCTTCTCAATTCCAACTAACAGATTAATATAACATGACTCGTATAATTGGTATTGTGATACGCCCCTGCTGCACATATTCATACCACATCACATAACGTGAACCAAGTAATTGCTACCAATATCAGTACGATTATATGAGAAAAATCCAAATTTAGAATCAAGGCATGATGGTGTTGTTTTTTATGATGGTATCATCAACATCAATATCAGGGAACTTTTGTTTTATCAAAGTAGTAGTTTTGATGGTTTGTCTTGTAATTTAGGTGCATAACAACACCATATTCACTTTCCTCAATTTAAAAACATATAATATCGTATACTACATATATGAAGTATTGAAATTAAAAAAAACGAGAAAATTTTATTTTTTTATAACGTTATTTATACTCAAATGAAAGATACTAAAATTCTTGATCTAATGGTGTGAAAAAAATTTTAAAAACTTAACGTATGCAAAAGATAGAAATGTTTAAAGATTTATATATTTAAAGTTCCGAATTTGCCCATCCACTTTAAAATTTCATCCCTTGTCTTTTGGGAGTTCTCTAGTTCTCAACTTAATATGGAGTTCTCTCTTGATCCCTCCCCTATATATATATATATATATATATATATATATATATATATATATATATAGGTATTGGGGTAAAAATCAGTACTTCTGGCAACAAAACGGACAGGGGCCGTCGCCCATCCCGACCCTTTAAAGGATGCACCCTTGCGCAAGTGTGGCTCACAAATGTAATATTTAACTCTTTCACATTTTACCCTTATGTTTCATGATGTAATATTTGACTCTTTAAATATTAGTGAGTTGTTTGTTATCTAAAATGTAAATCTTTGATCGTACCTCGATATTAACGTTCTAGTTTCCGTTCATCGGACATATCTATGTCCAACAATCACATCACCAAAAAATCTACCAATTTTTAAGAAGTGTACTCATATATATTACTCCTATAAATAAAATTGCAACAAATTTAGGTCGACAAAATTATAGTTAAATGTCATCTTCCCCGACTAGAAGTTAGGCCGTCGAACTTTTGTTGATCTTGTGCCTAATGTTAAAAATATTCTATATCAAAAATGAGTTGATTAGCTACTTTTTCTATATCAAAATGTGGGCATTTATGACTCAGGCATCAGTGTTGAAGCACATCAATGGATGAGGCGTGTGGTGGATCTCATTTGAGAACTTTTTTTGTTATTATATAACCGGAAAATGTCAAAGAATAGTAATCAAGTTTAAAGAGTGATTCAGTTAGGTTATTCGTAATCATGGTCGAATGAGAAAAAAAACCCACAACCAAAGGAGGCTTGAACAAATGGTAAAAATAAAAAAATTGACTCAAGAAGTGTGACCCATGAGACGATAGACTTGGTATTATTAGATCATATTGTTAGTATTGGTTTAAGTATAATATAGTTATAGTTAAGTATAGTTTGTGTAAATATGAGATTACTATATAATCTCTCCCTTGTTCATGTTTACTCAACACAATTACAATACAACTACAATTACAATTACACACACTTAAAGGTGTTTGTCTTGGTATCAGAGATAGACCACCTTCCTCCTCCGCGTCACCACCGCGTACCTCGCCGGAAAAGTCGCCAGAGCTTCTTTACTACGATCAAAACACATACACATCTTCCTTACAATTAACATTCTAAACAATCCTATCTGATTAGTTTCTTCTACTTCCAACTCTACAAGGCTGAAAACTGAGTTTTTGCTGCTTTTGCCCTAATTTTTTTCCAGATCCGTCGTTTTGCGAAACTAGCATCGCATACTGCGAAACTAATTTGCGAAACTATCATTGAACGAAAGTTCTATCTTGTCTTCCGACACTAAGCGTGCGACACTATCTTGAACGAAAGTTCTATTTTGCTTGTGCTACTATCTTGCGAACCTACACTTTCGCGAAACTACTTTGCGAAACTACTTTACTTTTGCGAAACTACCCTTTTTTACGAAACTAATTTGCGAAACTGCATTTTTGCATTTCATCATGTCAACCATTGAACTTTTTACTACTCAACAAAAGGCATCTCACAACTTTCACAAATTTGCTTTTACCCTTTCCCCTACCAACCATGGCTACTGGAAACGTATGTTTGAACCGTTTCTCATTACCAACAACCTTTTTGGTTACATTGATGGCTCCATTACTTGCTCAACTCCAACAATCACTATTACTTCTCCAGCAACTACTGCACAACCATCTATCACTACTGTTACACCAATCCTAATTACACCACATGGAAACATAATGATGCACATGTTCAATTTGTCATCATTTCTACTGTTTCTGAAGCTGCCTTCTCTCATGTTCAGGGCGATACTGCTCGTGATCTCTGGCTCAGCCTTGAACGTGCTTTTGCATCCAACACTGCTTCTAGGGAATACATCCTAAAACTTCAACTTCTAAAGCTTCAAATGAAAGGGGATGAAACCTCTCTCAACTACCTTGGACGTGTTCAAGATTATGCCACTGCTTTAGCTAACATTGGTCAACCTGTCGCTGACAAAGACCTTGTTCTTTACTCCATTGCTAGTCTTCATGAGGAATACAACAATCTGAAAACCATCATCCTGGGACGCTCCTCACCACTCACCTTCAGTGAACTCCATGGTCTTCTATGTGACCATGATTACATGATCAACAAACCTTTAGAATCTGCCTCTCCTGCAGCTTTTACCGCCACTCTTAACCAATCCCTTCCACCAATTCAAGCCTTACAACAACTTGCTTCTCAACTTGGGTTTCAAATGACCCCGACCAACCAACCTGCTCAATTGCCACAAGCTTTCTACAGTGCTAGACCTAACCACTTTCATCCCAATTACAATCGTGGTCACCGTGGTACATCTCGTGGAAATCCAAACTTCTCCACCAGAGGACGTGGTCGCTCAGACTATCGTCCAAACTTCAACTGGGTCTCCACTTAAAACACTGTGCACGATTTCTGCAACCGATGTGGCATAGGCCACCTCCTAAATGACTATCCTCATCGTGACTCACCTGGTTTTCGAAAAATGCTTCAGCCAACTATGCAGCTGCCAGACCAAATCAAAGTGATCAACGATCTACATCAAGCAGCACCTGGTACCCTGACATTGGTGCAAAAAGTCACGTGACACCAGATCTCTCCAATCTTGATTACAGTGAACCCTACTATGGTAATGACTCACTCCATGTTGGTGATGGTAAGGGACTTCCTATTTTTCATATTGGTTCTACAAAATTTTATTCACCAAACAAAACTCTATCTATTTCTAACACTCTTCATGTCCCATCTATTCGTAAAAATCTTCTTTCAGTTCAACAATTTTGTTTTGATAATAATGTTTATTTTGAATTTCACTCTTCTTATTTTGTTGTTAAGGACGAGTCTACACATACCACCCTTCTAACAGGACCCAGTGATCAAGGACTCTACACAATTCGTCTTCTGCATCTCTAACCCACCTATAAGACTTCCTTCTCTGCCACTCGGACATCCTCAGATGTTTGGCACCAGAGATTGGGTCATCCACATGCTCGTCTTTTTAATTATATGATGTCTAGCTTTAATCTTCCTGTTTCTACGTCTTTATCATTTGATCCTTGCACTGCTTGTCATTTAGGCAAATCATCTAAGTTAACGTTAGCTAATTCTACTTTTACTAGTACTTCAATTCTTGATTTAATTTACTGTGATGTTTGGGGTCCTACCCCTGTCTTATCTTATGATGGCCATCGATACTTCATGTTGCGTGTTGATCATTACACTCGATATATGTGGATTTTTCCATTAACTCACAAATCTGATGTTTTTTCAAAATCTAAATCTTTTGTCACCATGGTTGAACGTCAATTCAACACAAAAATCAAACATGTTCAAACTGACTGGGGTGGAGAATTCCGACCTTTATCATCTTTCTTTGCATCTCTTGGCATCATTCATCAACTATCATGTCCTCATACCAGTGAACAAAACGGTATAGTCGAACGTCGTCATCGCCACGTTGTTGAAACCGGTCTCACTCTTATGGCACAATCTGCCATTCCCAAACGTTTTTGGCATTTTGCATTTGATACTGCTGTCTACCTAATCAACCGAATGCCCTCCCGCACCACATCTCGCATCTCACCATTCGAACACATATTCCACCGCACTCCCAACTTCACCTTCTTATACAGGTATTTGGCTGTCAATGCTTTCCCCATCTCCGTCCATACTATCACACCCTTAATTTTCCACAAACGAAGTATCCGTTAGGCGTGTGACATACCAAGATCTCAAGCCATTAGTTACAGCAAACACTGACTCAACATTGTAAACGAAAGTCCTTATTAAAGTATTAAACCAAAACCCAAGGTTTAAAATGAAAAGTTTCAAAGTTTAGCGGAAGCATTTGTAAAACATCCTCGTACTAAAAATCAAAGTACGTAACAATAAAGGGTTAAACCAACCGAAGTTATGAAAACCCGTGCATAAAGTTAGCACGTCCCAAACAGCCGTTTCAATAACCAATAATACTATAAATAACAAAATGTAATAGTTTTTAAGACCAATGCATGCAAGTGTCCTACTCGTGCGTCTTCCTAGTTCCCTGAGAAAAACATACTAAAACGAGTCAACAAATAATGTTGGTGAGTTCAATGAGTTTATTTAAATAACATAAACAAAAAGTAAGTTTCCTTGATAAATCAATATATATTGCTGGTTTGCAAGACCACCTTGCTTACTACACGAGCACGTCGAGATTAAACTGAACGTTACTTGACTTGCCTTGTCGCCATCACTACGGATGACCAAATGTTTAAAGGACAATTTGCACCAACTAGCTCCCTGCTAGTGGTGGGGTCTGCCGAACCCGTAGTACTACTCAAATTTCCCCGTTATGCCGAAGTTGACATATAAATAATCTCGACTAAAGAAAAGGACTTTATAAGTATGCTAATGCTCGGTAAAATAAGCCCTTAACAATAATATTATTTATCAAAATGCATTGCCCCAGTTGGCAACGTAAGAGTTATGCCCGAAGGCCCCACCCGAAGGTGTAAAACGTAGCCGTAGTTGGCACCGCCCGAAGGCAATAAGTTTTGCCCGAAGGCCCCACCCGAAGGTGTAAAGCGTAGCCTTAGTTGGCTCTGCCCGAAGGCCTAAAAATGTAGTCCGCCCGAAGGCGCTGAAAAATAGTTGCCCGAAGACGTTGTAAAAACATTTGTATGTTTTCTCCCCGAAAAAGTATTTAAAAGCGGGCAAAGAACTCACCTTTGAAGCGTACAACAAAAGATAAGACATGCAACACAGATTCCCTAGATCGCTCTACGACCTGTTTAATAATTAATAACTAAGTATTAAGTAAACACTTGTACTTATATATATATATAAATAAAAATATACATCGCGTTCGCTAGGGTTTCGCGTATTCGGTTCGGTTTCCATACCGTACTAACGCATCGCATATGGTTTCACGTATAAACATGTCATAATCACATTTAATTTCATGTGGGTATTTTCATTTACAGCCTAACATCAACATGATCCATAATGTAACATATAATACACACATCCGGTACACAAGCACATTTTGATCTACACCTACAATATACAATACACGCATATCTACTTTTCATATATGGTTCACTTTCATACAATTACACAAAATACTATCATATTGTTACATGCTATTACGGCTGCGCACATACACGATAATGATACATACATTATCATACACCTACACACTTTCATGGTTCTTGCTATTTCTCTAATATATGCATACAATCACATCTACATATATATGTCCACATGAAGATACCGGTACTGTTATATATTAAACAAATACATTCATACTATTAATTTCCTCTACACATACATGCTATATACTACCATACATGCACTACACATACAATCGATATATATAAACTATTTACACAGTTCATGATCGGCATCTTCTACATTATACATATATACACCTAATATAGATATACATATATACAAGACTTACATACACATAAGCTCAAAGCAGCACATACATATCTAAACACACATACATACCAATACATGCGGCTGCTGTTTAATATACAAACCTACCTTCAATTTGGTTCAATTTCATAATCTATACAAACATACACTATCGATACATACATACATACATACATACATATTATACAAACTCACACACACAAATATATTATATATATCACGCATGTTGCTGCTCTTCATATATCCATTGTACACATATACATATTTATACTACACATGTTGTTCTTACACATACATCACATACATACATACACGACAGGACACATACATACATACATATAGCCATTTAGATGTACCGAACAAGGATCGAACAGTAAAAGGAAACCGAAATCGAAACCCGTAACGTGATAATTGACGAAAGTATACGATAAACACGTACCGATAATCAAACGGGTAAACGGAGGTTGCGGGTACGAAGATGGGTGGTCGGAGTTGGTAGTTCGTCGGAGTTGGTAGTTCGCCGGAGTTGTAGGTTTTTCCGGTTCCGTTTGATGTTCCGAACAACGGCGATGATGCGTACGGTGAGGCGAAACAGGTCTGCTGTGATGCGGGGATGAAACCGACACAGCGTAACGATGGCGATGGTTCACGGTGAGGATGCGGCAACTTTAGGGTTTGATGTGTGTGTTGTGTGTGCGCAAGGTGGGAGACGAGAGAGAGATCGACGGTTTAAGGGGGTGGGGGTTGGGGGTTGGGTTTATAGTTTTTTTGTATTTTCACAAAAGACCCTTGAACTTTAGTAATTTGTTTAATTGGTTTAATGAGTTATAAACTAGTTTAATTGTTTACCAAAAGAACCCTAAACTTACATAATTCTTAACGGAATTGTTACAAGTAGTTAACGACGTTAACCTGAATTTGCGGGTTGTCACACATACAATCCTCATAAAATGGATCTCCGCTCTACCCTATGTGTCTTCCTAGGGTACAGTCCTTCTCATCATGGCTATCGTTGTCTAGACCCTACCTCTGATCGAATCTACATTGCTCGTCATGTTCGTTTTAATGAGCACTACTTTCCCTTTTCCCAATCTCCATTGCCATCTACACCACATCCCTTCACTAACTCATATACCTCTTTCTCCGAATACACCAACATTCCGTTTGATAATCCAACACCTATTCCTACACATATCACTCCTCCACCACCTTCTACTTAACAACCTCCATCTCCTCCCATCATGTCTTCTTCCTCCTCAAACTCTTCTACACCTCATCCTCCTCTTAGGACTCGTCCTCCTAATCTTCGTCAAAATCCAAAACCTCGTGTTCCTTACAGTCCCACCAACAACCATGTTTCTACCTCCCCCACCACTATTCCCACGTCCTTTACCATCGCAAACCAACACCCGGAGTGTCATCAAGCCATGGCCGAGGAATTTACTGCTTTAATAAAGAATGGAACGTGGTCACTTGTACCACCGCCCCCTAATACTAATGTTATTGATTGCAAGTGGTTATACAGGTTAAAGACGGACCAGCATAATGCTCTTACCAGATACAAAGCACGTCTTGTCGCTCGGGGATTTCGGCAGCAACAAGGTCTTGACTTTCAGGAGACCTTTAGTCCTATTGTCAAACATACAACTATAAGAGTTGTTTTTTCTCTTGCTGTAACTCAACAATGGCCACTACGATAGTTAAATGTCCAGAATGCATTCCTCACGACTCACTCAAAGAAATTGTTTACATTAAACAACCATAAGGATTCACTGATCCTCAACACCCCAATCATGTCTGCCTTCTTCATAAATCCCTCTACGGGCTCAAACAGGCTCCTCGAGTATGGTTCGAAAAGTTTTCCCAATCCCTGTACCAGCTGGGCTTTCATAGCTCTCTAAAGCTGATCCATCTTTATTCATTTATAAATCTGGGAAGACTATCGTTTACATTTTGGTATACGTTGATGATATCATTGTCATTGGAAATAACTCGAAGGTTCTTAATACTCTTATCAATCAACTGGGTGATGCCTTTGCCATTAAAGATCTGGGTAACCTAGAATACTTTCTAGGAATCAAACTCGTTCCCCGAAATAATGACATTTTACTCTCTAAGCGGAAGTATGTAACTGAGATCTTACAACGTGCGGGATTATCTGATGCCAAACCTGTGACCACTCCCATGAGTACCACTCAAGTACAATCTCTTGAAGACAGCCCCCTGTTTCCTGAGCCAGCTTGCTTTAGAGAAATTGTTGGATCTCTACAATACGTTACTCTCTCTCGCCCGGACATTGCTCTTGTTGTCAACAAAGTCTACCAATACATGCACGCCCCCTCTGAGAATCACTGGTCTGCTGTAAAAAGGATTCTCCGATATCTGAAAGGTACGCTCGAATTTGGTCTAATCATTCGTCACAAATCCGGTAATGCATTACAAGCATTCACTGATGTACATTGGCAAGACGGTACTCCAATTACTGCATACTCGGATGCTGACTGGGCTACCGTCGGTCCACAGGGTGTTATGCCATCCATTTTGGATCAAACCTAATATCCTAGACCACCAGAAAGCAAAAGACTGTGTCTAGATCCTCTACGGAATCTGAATACAAAGCCCTGGCTGATACGGTTGCTGAATTGATCTGGATTGAAGCACTTCTGGATGAACTTGGAATACATACAAAAATCTCTCCCACTCTTTGGAGTGATAACTTGGGGCCACATACTTAGCAGCTAATCCGATCTTTCGTGCCAGAACAAAACATGTTGAAATAGACTTTCATTTTGTTCGTGAAAGAGTTGCTCAAGGAAAAATCAAGGTTCAATTCATTTCAACTAATGATCAAATAGCAGATATCTTCACAAAGCCTTTATCAAACCAAAGATTCATGTTCTTACGATCCAAGCTTCAGGTCGCTCTCCGCCCTTAGCTTGCAGGGGAATATTAGATCATATTGTTAGTATTGGTTTAAGTATAATATAGTTATAGTTAAGGATAATTTGTATAAATATGAGATTACTATATAATCTCTCTCCCTTGTACATGTTTACTCAACACAATTACAATACAATTACAATTACACACACTTAAAGGTGTTTGTCTTTTTGGTGTATTTTGATGCGTTCGGGTTGCTTTGATGTATTTTGACCCGTTTGCGAATAGTTCCATGTGTTTTGACCTGTTTGGGCGTATTTTGGTGTTATTTGTCCCATTTGGGAGGTTTTTGTGTAACTTGACCCACTTGGACGTAATTTAGTGCATTTATCCTATTTAGGGGTATATTGGTGTACTTTAACATGTTTACTCGTTTAGGCATTCATCTTATAACAGACCAATGACTAAAGTTGAAAATTAATTTAAATTATGTGGTCCAATGATTAAAAAACATGTTTTTAATCGTTAATAAGTTTTACACACAACGTTTTTACAAGTCTAGGTGAGCACACCGAACAACTGCTGAATTTGTGTGATCGTGTTCCATCTGCTAAAATAACTATATTTGCTGAAACACGGTTATTTTAGCAGACGGTTCCACCAGCTAAAGATCTTTAACACAAACAACCGTGTCAATGCTGAAAGATAGTGGAAACACCACAACTTTTAGCACCTGCTGAATATCTACAAAATCTGTTTTCCCTTTTGTATTATCCAACATGATTCCATATTCATGGTATGCCATGTTATAAATAAATTAATGACTGTAGTTTGCCATTGATACCTTTGTCTAGAATAGAGGATTATGATATATTCATGATTATTATATATACCATACTTTGTATAGTTTTATGGTGAAGCCTTTTATTGTAAACTTGTGCATACTTTACAATAACAAAGAAGAGTATACATTGAAAATAATATCGTGTGTATAATGTTTCTTTCATATCTTTCATTGTATTGTTACGTGTTTGATCAAACAATATAACAAGGATTCCGTACTTGTGATCATTGTGATTAAGCAAAACCTCTTTTGCATGATCCAACAAGTGGTATTAAAGCTTTGGCTCTTTGTTTTCTTGATTCTTCAACAAATCATGTTGTTTTCTTTGAATTAAAGATCTCACACTTTGTTCATACAGGAATCTTATAAATGGCTAGTTCACCTGCTACTATAGATGCAACCTTTGTTTTTTTTTTCCAAATATGATTTAGAAAATGACACTCAAACTAAGCCTCCTATGTTTTCAGCAGTTGATTATGATACAAGGAATATTAGGATGGGTGATTTCTTAAGAAATCAAGACATAAGGCATGTGGTGAACAAGGTATATTTGTGCCTATGGTTGTTCGTGTTGGTGAAGTAGGCAAAATGGTACTTAAAAAATCCTCAAAGTATTCTGAAGAAGACAACAAGAAACCATATACTGATTTCAAAGCTCTATTGTTTCTTAGAATGAGTATCCCAAATAACACTATCCATGGCTTCTAGAACTACATGTCAACCAACAGTTTTTCAGATGCTTTAAGGTCTAGATCTGAAGGAAATAAAGATCTTAAAGAGAACAATGATGTGATCAGAAAGTTCACGTGGTCTCTTTAAAAAACATGGACCATATACACTTTGGCTATAAAAGAACTGAAAATCTGAGAAGCATGAATCTTGAAGATCTCTATTGTGTGTTGAGTGCGGACCATATGTAAATTGATGCATATAAGGTATATTAGTCAGCATATCCAGTCTAGCAAGATCCCTTGCATTTATTGCTAATGAACGAAGCTAAAGTAAACATTTTCAGAAACCAAAACTACGAACTTTTGCAAGAAGTTGAAACAATCAAAAGTCTCAAAATGATTTCAAAGATTGACCAATCTTAAAAAGAAAAGATAAAAGAAATTAGAAACTTGTTTGATCCTCAAAACATAAGCGAAAAAATATTGAAACACGAATAGATGATCTCTTGAAAAGTACATTATTCAGGAGGAAAGTTTGGGTTACAAAGCTAAAAAGTCATAAGTGTATAATGTGGCTGATAGACCTGTCGGGAGGTCAGTAATAAACCTAATTAAACTAGCTACCTAGGATAAGTCAGGTTTTGTATCCACGAAGAGCAAGTGGTTAGTTTCACATGTTTGTTTTGATTATTTAACTAAATTATAAACCAACAAATTAACATATTGTCTCTTAAATGTTGATTTGAATTGGATAAAATTAACTAAACAAAATTATTGCTTTAATAATAAAATTAAAAGATGATCACACCCGAGTTTCAAATATTAGAAAAAATATGCATCTAGGGTTTAACATATTAGAAACCACATATACATAGCTAGTTCATGATCTCCTGTTAAAGCATGTTAGTCGTTAGACTCACGGGTAGTTAAATTAGATGATTCACCAACCAACTTTCATTGTGATGGTCGGGACCAAACCAATGCCGAACCTGGTGGTTTCGTTTAAAAGCACAAGTTAAAATAATGTATGAAATAACCTAAGTATTGATTACTAATTGTACGAGCTAGTGAATGACAGAACAGGTTTCTCAAACAAACAAGAAGAATCACTAGTTAACAATAAAACCATAAACTCATAGATTGGACAAACACAAAAAATCATTTAAACATTCAATTCATAGACAAATTAAACATCCAAGATTATTAAAATGTTAAACCCCTGTCTAATGCATAAAAAATCCTAGTACAAATTATTAATACTAACCTTACACCCGAAAATGATTTTGAAGAACTAGCCTAACATCTTAGATTCACTTGTTGCTTCTTGAGTTGCGCTCTTCATCCCTTGCTAACAATCGTAGAATGAATTTCTCGTTTAAAGAAAACCTCCTCTTCATTTAATTCTACATGATGCATTTGTTTCTCATGGGCTATAACTTGTGGATTATGGCCCCAAATAATTTAATCTATTTTTTATTTGTTTTGCCCATGACTTAAAATAAGAATGATAGTTTTCATTCACTTCACACAAGGGCATAAGTTCATTACAATAAAGAAACAATATGTGAGTATGGAAGTTATCTTGACTACTAATACAAATAGCAAATCATATTTTATGACATATTATATTTTTTGTGCTTGTTTATTACTTCCTCCGTCTCATTTTAAATGCCAATATTTTCTTTTGTGGTTTTTCCAATTTAAATGTTCATTCCAGAAATAAAAGTATAATTACCAATTTTACCTCTAATTATTAAACACAAATACTACTTTATAAGTAAACACAAAATACTTTAATGACATTATTGTTATTTTATAAGTTAAAAATATATAATAATCTATTTTTTCTTAAACTTTGTGTTGTGGGTCCCATGACACTTAAAATGAGACGGAATGAGTATTTCTTTTATAAGGAAAATGTCACATAAACATGGCCAACTTATGATTTTTTTTCAATTAAGATACTAAAAGTTTGTTTTGTACCAATTGAGTAACTTAAGTTTAGTTTATGGAACATTCCTAAATAACTTGTTGGAAAAATATATGAATGAAAGGTGTTGGTTTGGTTGAAGTTTGAGTTTGTCCCACATAGGAGGGGAGACCAAACTTAAGCTTGGTTATAAGCAACAACCTCCTAGACATGTTTGAATTGTCATGTTGTGTTTTACTCAAGGGCCTACCCGCGCGCAGGGGGGGTGCAGAAAACTGGATTCGAGGTTGGAAATCGCATTAGACTTGCGACGCCCGCACGACCTGCGGACACGAATGCAGCTCCGAAAACCCAGAATCGGACCGGGTCGTTTTTGTTTTTAACAACAAAAGTTTATGACAATTGAATTGTCATAAATCAAGACCTTTGTCATCCCTTCTTGGTTACATATACTACCAACCTGAGTCAGATACACAACAGCATCAAGCGAATACCAGTTTCACAGCAGCATTTCGACTTTGTTTCAGGCAAGTGTTTAAGTCCGGCAGCACCGCTGTTACCGTCCGGTGTACCCTGGGAACAGACCGAGAATCTGTTTAAGGGAACTGTGTCAAACACAGGCCCGGTTATTGTTTACTGTTATTACGTTTTCTGTTTTGCAGGACTCAACCGTCACCATGTTTCTTCTCGTTTTCTTGTCCTTATACGTATTATATGCAACAAACTTAAACAGATTTTTTAACTGTTCTTGCTTTCGTTTCAGGATGGAATCTCAGCCTACAATCACCCAGCCCATTCAAGTTTCTGCAGCTTCTGCTGTTTCTGTAGTTTTTGCAGTCATGACTTCTGCTGTTGCTGTTACCACCACACCGGTCGTTGCACCGGTGCATAACCTTAGTTATGCTGAGAAACCAGAGAAGTTCACTGGTGTGAACTTCAAACGTTGGCAACAAAAGATGCTCTTTTATTTGACAACGTTGAACCTAGCAAGGTTCTTGACTGAATCCGCTCCCTTGTTAACTGAAGGGGAGATGGATGCTCAAACTGTGAGCGTGGTTCAAGCTTGGAATCATTCTGATTTCCTGTGTCGTAACTATGTCCTTAATGGCATGGTTGATGCACTATATAACGTGTACTGCAAGGCCAAGACTGCCAAAGAATTATGGGATTCTTTGGAACGTAAGTATAAAACAGAAGATGCAGGCACAAAGAAATTTGTGGTGGCTAAATTCTTGGAATTTAAAATGATTGATTCTAAAACTGTTATGAGTCAACTTCAAGAATTGCAGGTTGTTCTTCATGATATTCATGCAGAAGGAATGGTGCTTAGCGAGACATTCCAAGTTGCTGCTATCATTGAAAAGTTGCCACCAAGTTGGGTTGATTTCAAGAACTATCTCAAGCATAAGCGAAAGGAAATGACAATTGAAGATCTCGTGGTTCGTCTTCGTATTGAAGAAGACAATAAAGTTGCTCAAAAGAAGAGTGATGGTCCCGAATCTGCAAAGGCCAATGTTGTTGAACATGGTCGGTTTGGTAAGGGTAACAAAACAAAAGGTCATGTTGGGAAAAAGAATAGTGGGAAAGGTTTCCACCTTGGACCTAAAGGTGGTGTGGGTAAAAAGAAATTTTCAGGAAATTGTTACAACTGTGACAAACCGGGTCACCGGGCTAGTGAGTGTAGGCAGCCGAAGAAAGAGACTCCTCGGCAAGCCAACATGGTTAATGATGTTGAAAATCTTGTGGCTATGATTTCTGATCTCGCTATTATGATAAGTGAGATTAACTTGGTTGGGTCGAATACCAAAGAATGGTGGGTTGATACCGGGGCTACCCGCCATGTTTGTGCTGATAAGAATCTCTTCAACACCTTCAAGGAGGTTACTAATGAAGAAAAATTGTTTATGGGAAATTCTGCAACCGCCGATGTCAAAGGCGAGGGAACTGTGATTCTAAAGATGACTTCGGGAAAAGAACTCACTTTGACCAATGTTTTGTATGTTCCCGAGATTCGTAAGAATCTAGTTTCGGGTTGGTTGTTGAACAAGTTTGGTTTTAAACTTGTGTTTGAGTCTGATAAGGTCGTGTTGACCAAAAGTGGTGTTTATGTTGGTAAGGGATATGCCCTTAATGGTATGTTTAAATTGAATGTAATGGTTGTCAATGAAATGAATAAAACGGGTACTAGTTCTGCTTATATGCTTGAATCTTCAAATATGTGGCATGGTAGACTAGGTCATGTTAATTTTAATTCAATTCGTCGTTTGATCAATTTAAATTACATACCAACGTTTCATATAGACTCAAACCATAAATGTGAAACTTGTGTAGAGGCAAAACAAACGAGAACGTCGTTCAAAACCGTGGAACGAACCTCTGAACCTCTCGACATGATTCACACCGACGTGTGTGACTTAAAAGCGATTCCCACTCGTGGAGGGAATAAGTACTTCATAACGTTCATTGATGATAGTACTAGATATTGTTATGTATACTTGCTTAAAAGCAAGGACGAGGCTATTGAAAAGTTTATCTTATTCAAAGCCGAAGTTGAGAACCAACTCAATAGAAAAATTAAAATTGTGAGGAGCGATCGAGGCGGTGAGTATGTCTCACCTTTTGCTGATGTTTGTGCAAAGAATGGGATCATACATGAACTCACGGCTCCTTACTCCCCACAATCTAATGGCATAGCGGAACGGAAAAACCGCACTTTGAAAGAAATGATGAATGCCATGATGATAAGTTCTGGTATAAGTCAGGACATGTGGGGGGAAGCACTGCTGTCAGCAAATTATGTCCTGAACATGATACCAACTAAGGACAAGGATAAAGCTCCTTATGAACTATGGACAGGACACAAACCATCGTATAAACACTTGCGAGTGTGGGGGTGTCTAGCCAAAGTAGTTGTGACACCACCAAAGCGCCTAGTAATAGGACCAAAAACCGTGGATTGTGTATTTATAGGATACACTCGTCCTGGTGGTGCACTTCTTTTCCTTGTGCATGATTCTAAAAATCCTAGAATAAACAAAGGCACCATAATTGAATCAAAGGATGCTTCATGGTTTGAACATATATTTCCATGTTTGGGAAATGAAGAACCGAGTCCATCAAGAACGGTTGAAACTGAGGAAATTGCACCAAACAACGAGGTTGCAAATGATACACCTCAAAGACAACCCGAGGTTGAGGAAGAAAATGTTCGAAGAAGCAAGAGACAAAGGGTTGAAAAATCCTTTGGCCCTGATTTTCTTACCTATATGGTTGAAGAAATACCTCAAACCTATAGAGAAGCTGTGAACTCCACAGAAGGACCTCAATGGAGGGAGGCCATCAAAAGTGAAATAGACTCCATTTTGCAAAACCATACATGGGAGCTAGTGGATCTTCCTCCTGGATGTAAACCACTAGGCTACAAATGGGTCTTCAAGAAGAAACCAAAGCCAGATGGTATTAATAAGGAGTACAAGGCAAGGTTGGTGATTAAAGGATATAACCAACGTGAAGGTCTAGATCATTTTGATACATATTCGCCGGTGACGCGAATAACCTCCATCAGGTTGGTACTTGCTATTGCCGCCATCCGAAATTTGGAAGTTCACCAAATGGATGTGAAAACCGCCTTTTTAAATGGAAATCTAGAGGAAGAGATTTACATGGAACAACCTGAGGGTTTTAAGGTCACGGGACAAGAAAATAAAGTATGCAAACTTGTCAAATCCTTGTACGGATTAATACAAGCCCCAAAACAATGGCATCAAAAGTTTGATCATGTCATGCTTGATTCTGGTTTTAAGATCAATGAATGTGACAAATGTGTGTACGTGAAAGATACACCAGATGGATATGTCATCTTGTGCTTATATGTAGACGATATGCTCATTGCTGGAAGTAATGAAAAGATGGTAAAGTCTACGAAAGACACCTTGAAAGCAAGATTCGACATGAAAGACATGGGTTTGGCAAACGTGATTTTGGGTGTTCAAATCACTCGAATTCCAGGTGGGTTTTCCTTAAGCCAATCCCAATATGTGAAGCAAATTCTTGAGAAATTTAATGCAAATGATTCTAATGTAGCTAGAACTCCAATTGACACAAGTCAACATCTAGCTAAGAACAGGGGAGAGCCTGTCAACCAATTAGAATACTCAAGAATTATTGGAAGCTTAATGTATCTTATGAGCTGTACGAGACCAGACTTAGCATATGCCGTGAGCAAGCTAAGTAGATACACGAGCAATCCGAGTTCAGCTCATTGGAGCTGTATGATCAGGCTGCTCCGGTACTTAAGATACACTCAGGACTACGCGCTGCACTATACTGGATATCCAGCAGTTATTGAAGGGCACTGTGATGCAAACTGGATATCAGATACAAATGACTCAAGGGCAACGAGTGGATATGTTTTCACACTTGGAGGTGCAGCCATATCGTGGAAATCATCTAAGTAAACAGTCATTGCTAGATCCACGATGGAATCGGAATTCATCGCTTTAGATAAAGCGGGTGAAGAAGCAGAATGGCTACGTCAATTTGTGGAGGATATTCCAATATGGCCTAAGCCGGCAACGGCCATATGTATTCATTGTGATAGTCAATCGGCAATTGGCAGAGCTCATAGCACAATGTATAACGGGAAAAACCGACACATAAGACGTAGACATAATACGATACGACAACTAATCTCTACGGGAGTTATCACTGTTGACTATGTGAAGTCAAAGGATAACATTGCGGATCCGCTAACAAAAGGCCTAAGTAGAGAGTTAGTTCAGAAGTCGTCAATGGGAATGGGACTAAAGCCCATGAAAGGATAAGTTTATATGAAGGAAACCTAACTCGGCTGACTGGAGATCCCAAGATCCGAGTTCAATAGGACAACCTATTTGTATGAACTTGTAAGGTCACTGTGGGGGTGAATTAACTAATAAAAAGGTTAACAAAACCCTGCGTTTTAAGGGAGCTTACTACTAGTATTTTAGTAACCTTCCTAGTCCATTCCTAAAAGTGACAAGGTATGAGGATAAGCATGTGGCTTTTAATGATTCAGACTAATACAATCACACGTAAAGAATCACCTATGTGAGAGAGTAGTGGGGTCGCTTCGAAGGGTATTGACGGGGCACAATACCTAATGGCTCTCGCAGAACCAGGCAAATGTTCATGACCATAACGAACATAACTATGAGGACTTGACTTTGTCAGGGAGAGTCTTGTGTGAAATGTACTGTCGCCTACATAAACGGCAGACGAGTTCAAGGACATCACCGTCTACTCAGAGCCAGTAGACTAAGTGCGTTTCATAAGCGAAGGTTCAAAGGGTAACACCTACCTATCGTATGCAAGACTCAACTGCTGAAACTTAATCGGAATGGTGTTTGTTTCTAAGATCGACCTTCATTCATGTGGGGGATTGTTGGAAAAATATATGAATGAAAGGTGTTGGTTTGGTTGAAGTTTGAGTTTGTCCCACATAGGAGGGGAGACCAAAGTTAAGCTTGGTTATAAGCAACAACCTCCTAGACATGTTTGAATTGTCATGTTGTGTTTTACTCAAGGGCCTACCCGCGCGCAGGGGGGTGCAGAAAACTGGATTCGAGGTTGGAAATCGCATTAGACTTGCGACGCCCGCGCGACCTGCGGACACGAATGCAGCTCCGAAAACCCAGAATCGGACCGGGTCGTTTTTGTTTTTAACAACAAAACCGGACCAACCTTTGGAATTCCTTTACCAGTTTTATGACATTGATTAGTACAATTACTTGAGTTTATGACAATTGAATTGTCATAAATCAAGACCTTTGTCATCCCTTCTTGGTTACATATACTACCAACCTGAGTCAGATACACAACATCAAGCGAATACCAGTTTCACAGCAGCATTTCGACTTTGTTTCAGGCAAGTGTTTAAGTCCGGCAGCACCGCTGTTACCGTCCGGTGTACCCTGGGAACAGACCGAGAATCCGTTTAAGGGAACTGTGTCAAACACAGGCCCGGTTATTGTTTACTGTTATTACGTTTTCTGTTTTGCAGGACTCAACCGTCACCATGTTTCTTCTCGTTTTCTTGTCCTTATACGTATTATATGCAACATAACTAACCTACTTAGCAGGTAAACTAAGATTTTTTATATAAAAAAAACCATACGTGATGACGTATTACTTCTGAACATTCTTCCCAAATCCATGGACGTATTACTTCTAAACGTTTTCAACATGATTGTGAACCAAGTTCATTGACGATCTTCATGATTCATCTTCCTAAACTCTAATCATTTTTAACCAAGTTCCCAGTTTAACTTCCTGATCGATTATTACAAACCCAATTTAATTCCCTAACCCCTAAGAGCAAATAAGAATGATATGGTAACTTGATTTTGTTGTTGTTGCTGGAACCTTCGTTTGTAATTTTTTTGTTGGTAATAATAAGTTAATAACCATATCAAGATCTATAAAATGCACACTTTTATGGACTTGTATTTGCAAGGAGCTTGGTTTTTGCAAATTAAAAAGATATACATGCTTACAAGCTATAAATAGGTTAAATATATAGGACTGAAACATAAAACCAAACTTAAGTTATCTAATTGAAATAAAATAAAATTTAAGTGACTTAAATAAAAAAAATTTAAACTTAATTATATTTTTACATATTTACCCTTATTTTATATGGAACTTAGACAAATAATCTTAACTATACACCGAACTCAAATGTAGCCAAACCACGTCAATTTAGGTCACATGCTATTATTTAGTCAAAAACTTATTTTTTAAATGGAAAATTCCGAAAATGTCCTCTTTGATCACCGACTTCCGAAAATGTACCATTTGACTTTGTTTTGAGTGATCGCCACGACCATATCCAATATAGTCGCCGACTACATATTCTAGCAAATAAGAAGCTCCTACGTGTCCTTACTAGTCGGCGATTATAAATGTTTTCCTAACAACGACTATTCTCCAAGAGTTCGTCGACGCCCGTCTGACATCGCTGTCGGAGGCGCCGGCAACTATTATTATTATTTTTTATTTCTTGGTCGTGTCGCCCATGTTCTTCAACACCCATAATTTATAGTCGCCCGACTACATTTACAATTTAAATTTAATACCCGTACTTAATGTCTTCTAATTAATTTGAGCGTGGATTAAATACTCTTGTCGGTCAACTATACCTTGAAATAAGATATTTTATATATTAAGTAATATATATTACTAACAAGCTAGGGAATTATATGCTAGAAATAAGAGAATTTATTTATTAAGTTATATATATATGGGAGGGATCAAGAGAGAACTCTATATTAAGTTGAGAACCAGAGAACTACAAAAAAGACAAGAGATGGAATTTTTTAGTGGAAGGGTAAAATTGGAACTTTACATATATAAATCTTTAAACATTTCTATCTTTTGCATACTTTAATTTTTTTAAATTTTTTTTGCACCATTAGATCAAGAATTTCATTATCTTTCATTTGAGTATAAACAACGTTATAAAAAAATAAAATTTTCTCGTATTTTTTACTTTCAATACTGCATATATGTAGTATTGCGATATTTTATGTTTTTAAATTGAGGAAAGTCATGAATACGGTGTTATATGCACCTAAATTAACCGAAAACCATTAAAACTACGTACTTTGATAAAATAACAAAAGTTACCCAGCATTGATTTTGGTGATGTCATCACAAAGAAACAACATTGTCATGCCTTAATTCCAATTATATAAGCCATGTTAACAATTACTAGGTCCACTTTATGTGATGTGGTTGAATATGTGCAGCATGAGCATATCACAATATCAATTATATAAGTCATGTGATATCAATCTATTAGTTAAAATTGATAAGCCAAATTGAGGTACAATCGATTTTTAAAGGGTTGATAATCTTTTATTAAAATGAATGACGATTATTGAGAAAATGAGAAAAAGAAAACTACGATCTAAGAGGAGAAGACAGAGTCGTCCATTAAAATTGAATAAAGATCAATGAGTTAAGTTTTCTAATAAAAAATAATTTAAGTTACTTTATCAAAGCTACGTAGTTTTATTGGTTTTATAACGTGTAACTTAGGTGCATAACATCACCGTATTCACTATCCCCTTTTAAATTTTATAGTATTGCATATATGCAGTATCGTATACTACATATATGTAGTATCATACTACTACATATATGCAATATATGCAATATTGATGCATTGTTATCTTATAGTTTGAATTTCAAGTTTATTTTACTTTGTTATGATACTTATCGTTGGTTTATTAGTTTATTATTATCTTTATGTTTAGACATAATATAAATATTGTTTCAATTTTCATTTTCAATAAGATTTTTTAATATGAAATATTATGAACTTTGTTATTTGAGATCGTATGTACACTATAAATAATTATTAGACTCTTAACTCATTTGGCCGCTTAAAAAATGCATTAAGTACATTGATACTGCATATATGTAGTATCAAAAAAATCAAAACGTGATTTTTAAAATTTGTTAATATAAATAACGTAAGAATAAGTTAGTAATGCTTAAAAAAATATAATCAAATAAAATATCGCAATACTACATATATGCGGTATGAAAATTAGAAAAACGAGAAAAAAAATATTTTTTATAACGTTATTTATATTCAAATGACAGATAAAGAAATTCTTGATCTAATGGTGCAATTTTTTTAAAATAATATTAACTTATGCAAAAGATAGAAATATTTAAAGATTTATATATATTTAAAGTTTCAATTTTACCCTTACTTTTTAAAATTCCATCCTTTGACTTTTTGATAGTTCTCTATTTCTCAACTTAAAATGAGTTCTCTCTTGAACCCTACCCTATATATAAAGGGTAAAAACTCTAAGAAGTGTAGGAAACAATCACCATCATACACAGTAAAAACAGATGGAGAGGCATCTTTGTCCTTTTAACGTATGGTGTTGATTTGGAAAGCGATGATGTTTTTGTTGGGTTTTGACGTTTTTGTTTGAAAGTTGGATGTTTTACGAATATCCGATCGACAATCTCGATCTGTTATTCATAATCATTCATCAATGGCGAATATTGAAAGCAATGATGTTTTTGTTTGTTTTCGATGTTTCCGTTTTAAAGTTTGAAGTTTTACGAATTCCTGAACGATGTTTTCATATCGACTCCCGTGTTACTTTGTTGTAGGTAATTTATGACGTCTCTTCATTCTTCAGTGATGATAGTGTATGGTGATTGCATGTAATTTAGTATATACTCATTGTGTATGGCGTGTTAATCATTGTTATGACGTTTTCAATTCGATTCCGGTGTTACTTTGTAGCAGGTAAGTTGTAGCGTTTTTTTATTAATTAATATTTTCATATGCGTGGTGTTATTTTACAGAGTCAGTCTTAAGCATGATGCTTTTTATATACATGGTGTTAGATACGCGCAATGACAAATCTACCCCTGGTTCCATCGCGTGCGTCAGCAAAACATCAAAATATTTACAAAAATGTCACCGCGTCCGTCTGGGCCGTAAACACCATAATCCGACGCCCCAGTTTTCCTTTTTAGAATTTTTTGCCTTACATTTCACATCTTTACCTAGGAACCTTTGACACATTTGTGCTTCTATCACCTTCACCATCTTCTCTTCTGCAATTAATTTCAATATTATTAACAAACCCACAATGATGAATTATAATTGGTATCTAAATAGGAAAACTCGATTTTAATAATATCAACTTTGACATATATATTACCGGTATTAAGCGCATCTTAAGAAATGTCTATAGACAGCCAAATAGGTCTAACTTTAGACGTATTTTCCTCCAACGATCTTATACTAACTGAATGTTAATCATGTTAGATTTTTTAAGACGTTGACTATGTATATGGCAAAAACAGTAACGTACTTCAAACTTAAAAGCATCGTTTAGATGGTCACAGAAGACTTCATGGAAAATGACGATGCTTTGGAGCTTGGTTTATGGTCACGTTGCATCATAATCTCTGGACCTCTAAATGACTTTCGGAGTTACCTTATCTTGCCTTAAGCATTCCTTTACCATATGAACGATGATTTAATGTTGGGAATTAATGTTTTTGCTACATAAGCAATTCACGTCATCAAAAACACTAACATGCTTAACTTTCTATTACGTACTATAAAATCACTAAAGAAAAATACATTCAAAGCTATGATTGTTTGTAGATATTCCCGAGTTAGGTTTAATCCTAGCCAATATGCCAAAGTTATACAATATTTTATGTACCCATGATGGTTATGTATATTAAGAATAACTAGTATTATGATCGGCCACACAATGCGCGCGGTCTTCGGGTCTAAGATGAAGCGTGTTTGAGTTCGACATGTGTTGTGATTTCATTACACATGTTATAATGATTACATTAACATTTTGACATGTGACGCACATTGTGACGGCAGTGTCACGTCGTTACACACGTAAAAAATACCTTGTCTTGCATGTTAAACGTGACATTAAAGTAGTTTTTCATGTATAATTTTTTTCATATCTCACATATTACGTTGTAAAGTCATAAAAGTAATTTAAAAACATAAGTTTATTAAAAGATGAAGATTAAAACCGTATATAACCAAAGTAAAAGGTTTGTATATGTCAAGTGACATATGCTTACATACGTAGGATGACACTATATTCGACAAGATAAGAGTGGGTTACTATAAATAAATTATAGAATATATACGTAAACAATTACCGTCGTTGATCATATACTTTAGACAAAGAAACGATCAAGTCATAAAATTAATTGATCTTTATTCCACTAAAAAATATGTTTGTTTGCGCTTAGTTTTTGAGTAATAAGAACTAAAAAGCATACCGTATGCAAAGAAAACTAGCACTAATATGAACACGAAACTTTTTCCCATCTTTAATTTTGATTTCACAAGTAATCAATTCAAGTGTAAAGAGGTAGTATATATATACTAATGTTGGTGGTAGTTGACGGCTTCTTTACGTCTCTATATCATATACTAGGTTTAACACCCGTGTTACACACGGGTTAAGTAGTAATATTTATAAAAAATTATAACCATTATGTTTAACGATTTATAAATATTTAATATTTAAGAATTTATCTCTATCAACTTATGCATGGTGAAATCTCTACTTAGTTTTCCCTCCGAAGTTTCCTTTTATAAAAAAAAATTCCCCCATAATATAACCCCCTAAAACTCTAATTTATTAGATAGACTAGGTTTAATACCCGTGTGTTACACACGGGTTAAATAGTAATATTTATAAAGAAATTATAACCATTATATTTAACAATTTGTAAATATATAACATTTAAGAGTTGGCTCCATCAACTTGCATGGTGAAAAATTTAGCTAAATTTTACCTCCCAAACTTCTTATTATAGAAAAAAAATCCCTCCAAAAATTGCCCCCTAAAAGTTTGATTTATTAGATAGATTGAGAATTTTTTACCAACTAGTGTTGGTGAAAATATTATTTACCAACATAGTGCTTCTTAATAACTATTTACCCAAATGATGTTCCTTAATTATTTTAAGTTTATATTTCATTTTCTAACAAACTAAGGCTTATTTTAAATTTTCAATTAAAACAAGTTTTTTCTATAACGTTTCTCTTCAATCAATACATATCTTTTTATAAACTAATCAAATATTTTCTTATTTTTTATGACCTAGATCACACATTCTAGTAGTTTAATGAAAACAAAAAGATAATAATTTGTGTAAACTAAAAAGGGTAAAAAAGGAAACAAAATATATTAGTTAAAAGCTAAGATAAACTCAAAATAAATACATAACACCATTCTAAGGGTGGTGGGAGTGGGTTGTGACAAACCCTCACTACCCTCACAACCCACCAATCACAACACTACATATCACAACTACCCTTACACTACCCTCACTTTTTATATTTGGTGGGTGTCAAATACCCTTACACTACCCTCACAACCCACCAATCACAACACTCCACCTCACACCTCATTTATAAAAAAACAAAAATGTTTAAAATTTGTGAGATGTGGCACAAAAAAAAGGCAAACTTGCAGCAAACTTGCAACGGGTATGGGTACCCGTGGTCCTCATACCCGCACCCTACCCGCATGGGTGGCGGCGGTGTTACCGCACGGGTAGACCCCTACCCGCACCCTTACCCGTGTCCACACCCACCACCCTAATAAATAGTTATTAAGGAACACTAGTTTGGTAAATAACTTTTTCACAAACACTAGTTTGGTAAAAAAACTCCATATATTAATGCATGAACATTCAAGATTTATTTAAAATTTAAACTTCCTTAACTTATTTATGAGTTTTATTTAGAGTGTTTATCTTTTAATATTATTTAGTTAATATGTGATTTTAATTATAAATAGAAGATTGTAAGTTTATCTTTTAGTTAGTTGATGATTATTATTGCATGTTAGAACATTTGTTCTTGAACATTTGAGTGGGAGCAATAACTCATTAACATATAGTTCCCATGGATATGTGAGAATCTTTTTGTTATCTATCTAATAATTCAGACTTTTTGGGGGGCCACAAGACCCTAATTGGGCGGCAAGTTTGGGCGGCACATTTGAGTGGGAAAGTTTTGAGCGCCTCTTTCAATCCTTTGCACTTCATCTTTGAGCGGGCACTTTTTCTTTCCAAAATATGAAGTCAATCAATTGATTTGGATTTTGGAATGGAAATTGATTGTAACTTTACTATTCTTACGTTTCTAAATCATGAACATATTCGTATCAATCAATTTTACATTATTGAGTTTTGGTTTCCATAAAACTTTCTCATCCTTCTCTCTAAACCCTAATCTTTCTTATTCGCGATGTTGTTTCTTGATTCCTTCGCGACTTTATCTTTCTCGGGTAATTCACTGTTTTCTTTCTCTACTGATTAATAAAAGGATTGAGTGCGATTCTAAAGTTCATGTGTCATTTTTTTTTCAAAGTCGGTTAGTGCTTGATTTCTATAATTCATTTGATTCATATGCATATTAATGTATCTGTTGGTAGTTGATTTCTATAATTCGTTAGAGTTTTTGGCTTTCAAGTTTTATCCAGTATAATCTTGCAGGCAGGGAGTTTCGAAATTGGTATTGCTTCAGGTATGTCACTATGTATTGATAACCAACATTTGTTCAAATATTTACATGCACCAAATACCTATAGTATTCGATTCTTGATTGAGCAGACACCGAAATTTTAGTATACCCAGAATGCTAAGAAGATGGTGCAGGAGGGGGCTGTGATTGCTTTGGCATCTCCTTATTTCTATGGTGTGTTTTTCTAGCATTAGTGTGTTGTTTGTTGATGGATCGAACATTATCAATATGCTTTTAGTTTATGTAAATATGGTTCAGTTTGGTTGTTCTAAACATTTGAGGACACTAGAAGGCATTGTTGATTCTAAATATTAGAGTTTGTAATAAACTCATTTGTTTTTGCAAAAAATGAGCAACGCATCCCTTTGCATTTTTCTAATGGTTATGGCTTTTAGCATGTAGGCATATAGCTGATGAACCATTATGGAAGTTTTAGGCGACGGACATCATGATAAAATGAAGTAGAAATCCTCCATACTCCATACTTTCCAACACAACATAGACTCAGATATGAGGTATTGTTATTGATTTTACGGTATACGACTTCATTTAAACTTATATATGACTCAGAATATGGTATTGATTAAGACATATCCTCTCATTAAGTTTTGGGAGTTGAAAGATTATGATTGAGCTTCTTGAGTTGAATTTTTTCAGTTTTCATGCATTTGGTATAGTTTTCTTTGACTGAAAGTGCCTATTACCGTTGCTCTTATGTTTATGTTTATGCAGATGAAAAATCAAGTAATATGGCTAAATTGTTTGAAAGAGTTTCACAAAGTATAAAAGTTAAATGCTATAGTAAATCAACAATCTTAATGCTACAATAAAGGGGAATATGTCATTTTAAAAGCATATGGCCATCAAGCATTGTAAGTTGTTCAGTTTTTTTCTATCTTTCAGTGATATTGATATAGTATATTTCTCAGAGCTATTAGAATTTCATTGTTTACATGTTTCAATGTTTGCAATCACTTAAAAATGAAAGTCAAATTGAATGTTTGCTTATGAATCAGATTGGAACAATATCAAAATGCCCTTTAATTTATGTAATATGGTTCAGTTGGTTGTAAACATTTAGAGATACAAGAAGGTATTATTGAAGTTTAAATTTTATATATTATAGTTTTGTGGGGAATGAATGTGTATATAATTTATGTTTAGATGGATGTCTTTGATTTGGGTATTCTATTAATTTGTTTCTCTTCCAGTATTCTATTAGTGTTTTTTTAAAATATATACTAATACTCTTATAAATCAGTTTAAGTTCAAGGTAAATGTTTTTGTTTTTTGGGTGCATGTTTTGACAACATATTTTGGTGAAGTTAGACAACATTTTTACTATATTTTTACAATATGCGTACTTATTTTCACTTTATGGTGTAAGCATTCATTTTGGTCATATAAAGTCAAACATTTTTTTTGCATATTGGTCATATAACAATACCTTTGGGCCTCTATTTTTTAAGCCCCAAATTTCTAAATAATTTAGTATTCGCCCTTGATAATGACATTTATTATTCATTTTTCAAAAATATTTGTTGATTATATCTAATATTATTAATATATTATTAAATTTTACGTCCTTAATAGAGGTGTTTTATAAAATTTCTCAAGTAATTGTTGCATTATCTTTTCACGCCCAATTTAATCTTGTTTAAATATCTCAAAATAAACTTGAAACTTTAGTTTTGACATCATATATTGTGTTTTGTTATTTTTTGGATTTGGCAAGTATAAGAAATTACATATTTGTGTATTTCTTCCATTTTAAATACTACTTAGTGTTATATATGAATTTATTAAAAGAGATTAATTTATTAAAAACAGATGGCATTTATCTAATCTAATACTAATATAAAATAAACTTTAAGGTTATTACTAATTGTTTAAATATTTTAACTCAACCCGTGTGTACTAGGGGTGTGCATTATTCGAATACCATTCGAATTATTCGAAATTCGATTCGAATCGAATTCGATTAAGGCCATTCGAAATCGACTTTCAGTCATTCGAATTCGATTCGCATTCGATTCGAATAATTTTGTCGAATGTGGATCGAATACGAATATGATTTTCTGTATTCGCATTCGATTCGCCCAATTCGAATAAGAAATTTATATATTTTTTAATATATATTTTTAATGTATCTAATTAATTATCTATATATGAGTATGATTTAGTGGGCTTGAAGTAAAGTTAAAATACCCAAATCCAACCCATTACCCAATCTTAATTGTTGTTTTGCATATGAACATGATTTTGTGTTATGACAACTGCTTAATTGTTGTTTCTACAGGTTTTAAACTTGTTTATAATCTTTTTTTGTGTTTGATTATGCAGTTTTAGACCTTTTGTTAACATGTTTTAGACTTGTTGATGTGCTAGTATTTTGCATATTATTTGGGTGATGTTTTGCACATTGTTTGGGTAATATTGTACACTTATGTTATGTTGGTGCTACATTTGTATTGTTACTTGATGTGTTTGTTTATTTATATTTTTTTAAAGCGAATACATTCGAATCTATTCGAATTCGATTCGAATTCGAATAACTTAATCGAATCGAATACATAGATTTTTATTCGAATGTGGATCGAATACGAATACAGTTTTTAAAAGTCCCAATTCGACCAATTCGATTCGCCTAATTCGCCCAATTCGCATTCGATTCGAATGAACACCCCTAGTGTGTACACACGGGAATTAAACCTAGTATCTAATATTTCAAGGTTTTAGAGGGCAAATTTTTGGGGGGAAATTCTTTTTGTTCTATAATAGGAAGTTTTTGAGGTAAAAATTAAATGGAATTTTACACCATGCATAAGTTGATGGAGCAAAATCTTTAAATTTTAAATACTTACAAATTTTTAAACATAAAAATTATGATTTCTTTATAAATATTATTATTTAACCCGTGTGTAATACACGGGTATTAAACCTAGTCTATCTAATAAATTAGAGTTTTTAGGAGGTAATTTTTTGGGGGGAAAACATAATTTATTTTATAAAAGAAAGGTTGAGAGGGATTTTTAAAATTAAGTGGGAGAGTTAATAAAGACAAAATTTTGTAATTAATAATAAATTATAAAATTATTTATAAATTTTTAAATATAATAGTTATAATTTTTTTAAATTTTTTTTATTCAATCTGTGTGTAATATACGGGTGTTAAACCTAGTTGTTAATAATCTCCCAACTCAAATCCTTGGTCAAATTTATGGTCTTGGGGAACAAGATTTGGCAACTCCAATAACCAAGCCTCGATGTACGTAAAGTTTGGATATCATGGAGAAAAAAAACGGATAATTCAATGTTGTGCAATATTCAAAATAAAGGTGTTAAGGATAGGGCTTTACATGCTCAACATAAGGAGACTAGTGGAGATCACATGTTATTACAAATCAAGCCAAAACAATTAGATGGTGGATTTAATTTGCAATTTTCATATGATGAGGTTGATTTTAAAGCGTTGATGGGAGATTTGGATTTTATTTTGATATACATGGAATCTCCTAATCAACCGGCAATTCAAAATGAGAAGATAATGGGTATTTTGGTTCAAGCTTTCAACTTTTTTATCAGAAAAAAAATAAAGAAGGCAATCATTTATCTCACATTCTCAATAATTTTTTTGACATTCTCAAGTCTTAAGGACGAATATTTTTCAAAGAGAGGGAGAAGGAGGCAAGGATAGAGGGCCCCAACAAGCCAATGGACCCGGCTCGAGGATGAGTTTTTTCTAAGACGAGGAGTATGATGCAGGAGCATCTAAGACTTATTTAAAATTTGAACTTCTTTATTTATGAGTTTTATTAGAGTGTTTATCTTTTAATATTATTGAGTTAATATGTGATTTTAATTATAAAAAGAGGATTTTAGGTTTATTGTTTAGTTAATTGATGATTATTATTGAATGTTGAACATTTGTTCCTGAACTGTGAATTCTATTGGAGACTTTAAACTATCAAGTGTCATAATGCCATTTGAATGCATACGAAACTGCATCATATACTACTTCCCTCGAATATTTTATGACTCCACGAAAGAATCGGATCAATGAAAACTCTCTAGAGCTTTCCCGTAACCCGTTCGAAATTTTGCTATTAGGGCCCTAGGGGTAGGTACACAGCGTGCTCGAAAAACTGAGTATGAGTCTGTTCACCGAATCTGACCATAATTTTGGTCCTAGAGACTTCACTCGAATATTTTATGACTCCACGAAAGAATCGGATCAATGAACACTCTCCAGAGCTTTCCCGTGACCCGTTGGAAATTTTGCTAAACGGGACCTAGGGGTAGGTACACAGTGATAGACCTGTCGTGAGGGTCTAGTCAAAAACCTAACAAACCTAGATAGCTAGGGTAAGTCGGGTATCATTTCCACGAAGAGCATGTGGTTAGTGTTACAAGTTCTGTCTGATTATTTAACTAGATTATAAACTAACAAATTAAACTATATTACTCTATTGTCTCTTGACTGTAAATTTGGTTGGATTAAAAATAAATAAAGTAAATGATGGCTTTTAAAATAAAACTAAAAGAAGATCACACCCGGGTTTGGGATTTTTAAAAAGATATGCATCTAAGGTTCAACACATTAGAAACTACATAGACATAGATAGTTCATGACCTCTTGTTAAAGCGTGTTAGTAACTAGACTCACGGGTAGTTAAATTAGATGATTCCACGACCAACTTTCATTGTGTTGGTCGGGTCCAAACCAATGCCGGACCTGGTGGTTTCGTTTAAAAACACAAGTTACAAATAATGTAGTGGATAACCTAGTTATTGATTACTAGTTAGCTTGGCTAGTGAATGACAAAAAGATTTCCAAAACAAATATAAGAACCACTAATTAACAAATAAATCATGAACTCATAGATCGAACAAACACTCAAAATCATTCAAACATTCAATTCATAGACAAATACAAATGTTCAAATACCAATCAAATGTTAAACCCATGTCTAATGTATTAAAAAACCTTAGTACAAAACATCAATAATAACTAACCCTACACCCGGGGATGATCATGAAGAAACTAACCTGACATCTTAAAACCCTTTCGCATTGATCGGTCGGTAACAACAGCCTCAAAGGCTGCTGTCTTTTTCACCTCTGCAGCTGCTGCCGTCCGAATAATATGATCGATCCCTCTTAACAAACTTTTATAACCCTTTTAATTCACCTCCTTTCCTTTTTTCATCTCGTGGGCTTCAATTCATAACACATTTAGTAGGCCCTTACACAAACTCATCATAGGAATTAAATAAAATTAAATCATTTTGCAAACTTCCTCCACTTGCCTCTCACGTTCTCTTTCCATGCCTACATTTGGAATATAGTAATGATTTGAAACATGATTTAATCACAAATTTGAAGCTTACAAATAATACTAGACAGCTTAGTATATGAATTCACATTAACGTCACAATTTAAGAAACCGATATTAAGTTACTTAATTGATTCATATTCTATATCACAAATCTTTATATTACTTACCGATCAACGCAAATTAAAACTAAAACAACACCATTTTAGCTCACACATTCTCATTTAATCAAAGTTAATCCTTTTAGCCCATTGTCTTTTAAAATATTAAAACTCTAAATATGAACTAATTAATGTTACTTTGGGCTTAAAACACATTAAATTCAATACTTTTAGTGCCCGTCAATCACCCACTCATCACATTCCCCAACTTAACATTTGCTTGCCCCCAAGCAAACTCGTTCATAACACTACACTTTAGTTAACAATTACATTCATATTTATTTTCACAAATGCTGGCGAAGGTCCAAAGTCATACCCCATTTCAGATAACAATAATCGTGTTTAAATAGCAAGTAAAGGGTGTTACATTAAATTCAAAACAGAACCTGCCTAACTAAACCTAACAAGCTTCCGGTTTTTATTTTTATGCCACACACCCCTCACAATTTTCACTCCACTCGGTTTATTTTCTGGATTGGTGAAAGATGCACCAATATATCACTCAAAAGAACCAAAAATGAAACTTTGTTATCATAGGCTTGAGTGACAATCAAACCTCCACAGTAACACATAGATAATGCACACATCTAAAGGGCTTACGGGTTTTGGGCTTAGGCTAGGGTAGGAATGTTAGGTTGTGAAAGTGGCTAAAAATAAAAAAAATGAAAACCAAACTGTTGACATCTTTATTCACATAAATATAACTCAAACAAAACAAAAGTTGGGTACACAAATAACCCATATCTCACAACTTATATCTTTTTTTTCTTTTTTCGGATTTTCTTTTTCCACTTTTTTCTCTCCTTTTTTTTTCTTTTCTATTTTTTCGTTTTTTTTCTTTTTATACTTCATAACTAGATATAACAATAAATACACTACTTTGGATGCCATCAACAGTTGGTAAAGGTTAATGAATTGATTTGGGTAAAAATATGGGTTTAAACAAAGAAAAGGTTTCAGGCTCAGCAGGGGCTACTAGGGGAAAATTTAGGTAACTGCTAAACACAAAAATGGTGTTAAAAGAAAAAGGGATCCTAGGTTGCCTTTATCATCTATGTGCATTTATCAAGTCCACCGTCTCAGCATGTATCAAACCACACAAGTTCTAAAACAAAGTAACATATGGCCTACTCTCAACAAATGAAACAATATTTGTGTGTAACTAACATTCTAGTAGGCTTCAAAATCTCACCAAGTTAGGATATTGGGTTGTTGATGTGCGCATGCTTTTATTACACCAAGAGCTTGTTACCTATAGTTAGGCAATTCTCACATATTTTCTAAAAGAGCTTGCTAAACACAATTTCTTTTGTTATAATGGAATTAGACCATGACTAAGGACCTCAACATGCACTAGCTAAACAAACACAAATGATTTACATTGCAACTAAGTTTTCATGCACAATTGAGAGCTTTAGGGACATTAGCCATTTCCTACTTAATCAAACCCCGTTTTATTTAAATGAATGCAAAATATACAAATGCCTAACTAACATGCAAAGACAAATTAATTATTTTTAGAAGAATTTAGAAAAGGAACGAGTTCACCTGGTGGTATTGTGGCAAGATCTTCAATGGAAGTGATGATCTGCAACGTCTCAATCACGAATCTACAAAACTTTGTAAAAACCGTGTAGAAGCGAACCTCTCACGTCGTGATAAACACAAAAAATTTGAAAATTTTGCAACTTTTTTTTACTTTATTTTGAAACCACAATCTTAAACCAATAGTAACCCCCTTCCCCAACTTAAAACATTGCATTGTCCCCAATGCAACAATCAAGTTCAAATTCGATTAAAAATAATTAATTAAAAAAAACTACTAAAAAAAATAATAATGTACAAAAAACTAAAACTCACTTTCGTAGGAATCACGGTTGCATTTAGCGTATGCAACAAGCCTTTTAAACCCCTCAGTAGGCCCGAGTGGACGAGTGAAGTCTCGTGAGGGTTTCTAGGGAACACACCCACAAAGTTCTCAAAACTAACTAAAAAAATAAAATAAAATAAAACAAATAAAAGTAACAAAAAAAAATTTAAAACTACAAAATACAACAAACATTGGGTTGCCTCCCAAATAGCGCTAAGTTTTAGGTCTTCAGCCAGACCGTACCTGCTATTCGCTATGGTGGTCGAAGTGAACACTTACCTGCCACGTTGCCAACAAATGCTCGATAGTTGACTTGCCAATTCCAAAACCGATTCACGGAGATCGTCATGTAAATTGAGACACTGTTGCGTACCCACTTCATGATGATTTGCCTAAGATCTTGCAGTGTTACCTTTTTCTTGGTCCTCAAACCCTCTTCCCCAACTTTAGTGGCTTGCGTAATTGATGCGAGAGGAAGGTTGGGATGAACTTGTACTTCACCTATCACTAGACTTTCAAGAGGTTTGTCTTCAATTGAGTTTGTACTCTCATTTTCTTGACCTGGAAGATCTCTAACCTCTTCATCCACTGTTTCCTCAGAGATAAGCGGTGTGGTATTAGTCTCCACAACGTCATCCTGAATTTGTGAAGAAATCCACCTCTCTTTTGCATAATATTCTTCCATAACAGAAAGGTTTGAATTTCTTTCCTGCACCTCATCTTGTATAAGATTATACTTCCAACTCAACCAAAACAGTTGTTTCTTTTTTGAAAGATGAGGTTCTGCCAAAGCTCGGTTGATTTTAGTCAATTTCACTTCTCTCAAAATCTCGTCAAGATTATCGCGGTTGTAGTATGGATAAAATGAAGGTGTATCTCCATAGTAAACATCCAACCTGTATAATTTCCTTCTCGCATCCTCACACTTTTGCAAGTACTCATGGCAATTATCACGCTTGTGACCGGGAATCCCACAAGACTCACATACATAATAATCCATATCCATTATGAAGTTAACAACTTTGAGGTTCTATTATGCCTGTAATGAAATAACCTGCACAAACAAACTACAATACCCGAGGTAAAAAAGAACAAATGAAAAGAAAAAAAAACAAAAATTAACTAAAAATAAAAACAAAAATTTTTTTGGTTTTTTTTATTTAAGCAACTAATAAAACAAAGAGACAAAATATTTGTGGATTTTTTTTTAAATTAAAAAAAAACTAATAACAAAAATACCAAACAAAACAAATAACACAAAGCGCACTAGCTCCCCGGCAACGGCGCCATTTTGATAGACCTGTCGTGAGGGTCTAGTCAAAAACCTAACAAACCTAGATAGCTAGGGTAAGTCGGGTATCATTTCCACGAAGAGCATGTGGTTAGTGTTACAAGTTCTGTCTGATTATTTAACTAGATTATAAACTAACAAATTAAACTATATTACTCTATTGTCTCTTGACTGTAAATTTGGTTGGATTAAAAATAAATAAAGTAAATGATGGCTTTTAAAATAAAACTAAAAGAAGATCACACCCGGGTTTGGGATTTTTAAAAAGATATGCATCTAAGGTTCAACACATTAGAAACTACATAGACATAGATAGTTCATGACCTCTTGTTAAAGCGTGTTAGTAACTAGACTCACGGGTAGTTAAATTAGATGATTCCACGACCAACTTTCATTGTGTTGGTCGGGTCCAAACCAATGCCGGACCTGGTGGTTTCGTTTAAAAACACAAGTTACAAATAATGTAGTGGATAACCTAGTTATTGATTACTAGTTAGCTTGGCTAGTGAATGACAAAAAGATTTCCAAAACAAATATAAGAACCACTAATTAACAAATAAATCATGAACTCATAGATCGAACAAACACTCAAAATCATTCAAACATTCAATTCATAGACAAATACAAATGTTCAAATACCAATCAAATGTTAAACCCATGTCTAATGTATTAAAAAACCTTAGTACAAAACATCAATAATAACTAACCCTACACCCGGGGATGATCATGAAGAAACTAACCTGACATCTTAAAACCCTTTCGCATTGATCGGTCGGTAACAACAGCCTCAAAGGCTGCTGTCTTTTTCACCTCTGCAGCTGCTGCCGTCCGAATAATATGATCGATCCCTCTTAACAAACTTTTATAACCCTTTTAATTCACCTCCTTTCCTTTTTTCATCTCGTGGGCTTCAATTCATAACACATTTAGTAGGCCCTTACACAAACTCATCATAGGAATTAAATAAAATTAAATCATTTTGCAAACTTCCTCCACTTGCCTCTCACGTTCTCTTTCCATGCCTACATTTGGAATATAGTAATGATTTGAAACATGATTTAATCACAAATTTGAAGCTTACAAATAATACTAGACAGCTTAGTATATGAATTCACATTAACGTCACAATTTAAGAAACCGATATTAAGTTACTTAATTGATTCATATTCTATATCACAAATCTTTATATTACTTACCGATCAACGCAAATTAAAACTAAAACAACACCATTTTAGCTCACACATTCTCATTTAATCAAAGTTAATCCTTTTAGCCCATTGTCTTTTAAAATATTAAAACTCTAAATATGAACTAATTAATGTTACTTTGGGCTTAAAACACATTAAATTCAATACTTTTAGTGCCCGTCAATCACCCACTCATCACACAGCGTGCCCGAAAAACTGAGTATGGGTCTGTTCACCGAATCTTGCCATAATTTTGGTCCTGGAGACTTCCCTCGAATATTTTATGACTCCACGAAAGAATCGGATCAATGAAAACTCTCTAAAGCTTTCCCGTGACCCGTTCGAAATTTTGCTAATAGGGCCCTAGGGGTAGGTACACAACGTGCTCGAAAAACTGAGTATGGGTCTGTTCACCGAATCTGACCATAATTTTGGTCTTAGAGACTTCCCTCGAATATTTTATGACTCCACGAAAGAATCGGATCAATTAACACTCTCCAGAGCTTTCCCGTGACCCGTTGGAAAGTTTGCTAAACGGGCCCTAGGGGTAGGTACACAGCGTGCCCGAAAAACTGAGTATGGGTCTGTTCACAGAATCTGACCATAATTTTGGTCCTGGAGACTTCCCTCGAATATTTTATGACTCCACGAAAGTATCGGATCAATGAAAACTCTCTAGAGCTTTCCTGTGACCCGATCGAAATTTTGCTATAAGGGCCCTAGGGGTAGCTACACAGCGTGCCCGAAAAACTGAGTATAGGTCTGTTCACAGAATCTGACCATAATTTTGGTCCAGGAGACTTCTCTCGAATATTCTATGACTCCACAAAAGAATCGGATCAATGAAAACTCTCTAGAGCTTTTCCGTGACCCGTTCGAAATTTTGGTATTGGGGCCCTAGAGGTAGGTACACAGCGTGCCCGAAAAACTGAGTATGGGTCTGTTCACAGAATCTGACCATAATTTTGGTCCTGGAGACTTCCCTCGAATATTTTATGACTCCACGAAATAGTCGGATCAATGAAAACTCTCTAAAGTTTTCCCGTGACCCGTTCGAAATTTTGCTATTAGGGCCCTAGGGGTAGGTACACAGCGTGCCCGAAAAACTGAGTATGTGTCTGTTCACTGAATCTAACCATAATTTTGGTTCTGGAGACTTCCCTTGAATATTTTATGACTCCACGAAATAATCGGATAATGAAATCTCTCTAGAGCTTTCCCGTGACCCGTTCGAAATTTTCCTATTAGGGCCCTAGGGGTAGATACACAGCGTGTTCGAAAAACTGAGTATGGGTCTGTTCACCGAATCTGACCTTAATTTTGGTCCTGGATACTTCCCTCGAATATTTTATGACTCCACGAAAGAATCGGATCAATGAAAACTCTCTAAAGCTTCTCCGTGACCCGTTCGAAATTTTGCTATTAGGGCCCTAGAGGTGGGTACACAGCGTGCCCGAAAAACTGAGTATGGGTCTGTTTACAGAATCTGACCATAATTTTGGTCCAGGAGACTTCTCTCGAATATTTTATGACTCCACAAAAGAATCGGATCAATGAAAACTCTCTAGAGCTTTTCCGTGACCCGTTCGAAATTTTGGTATTGGGGCCCTAGAGGTAGGTACACAGCGTGCCCGAAAAACTGAGTATGGGTCTGTTCACAGAATCTGACCATAATTTTGGTCCTGGAGACTTCCCTCGAATATTTTATGACTCCACGAAATAGTCGGATCAATGAAAACTCTCTAAAGTTTTCCCGTGACCCGTTCGAAATTTTGCTATTAGGACCCTAGGGGTAGGTACACAGCGTGCCCGAAAAACTGAGTATGTGTCTGTTCACTGAATCTAACCATAATTTTGGTTCTGGAGACTTCCCTTGAATATTTTATGACTCCACGAAATAATCGGATAATGAAATCTCTCTAGAGCTTTCCCGTGACCCGTTCGAAATTTTCCTATTAGGGCCCTAGGGGTAGATACACAGCGTGTTCGAAAAACTGAGTATGGGTCTGTTCACCGAATCTGACCTTAATTTTGGTCCTGGATACTTCCCTCGAATATTTTATGACTCCACGAAAGAATCGGATCAATGAAAACTCTCTAGAGCTTCTCCGTGACCCGTTCGAAATTTTGCTATTAGGGCCCTAGAGGTGGGTACACAGCGTGCCCGAAAAACTGAGTATGGGTCTGTTTACAGAATCTGACCATAATTTTCGTCCAGGAGACTTCCCTCGAATATTTTATGACTCCACGAAAGTATCGGATCAATGAAAACTCTCTAGAGCTTTCCGGTGACTCGATCGAAATTTTGCTATAAGGGCCCTAGGGGTAGCTACACAGCGTTCCCGAAAAACTTAGTATGGGTCTGTTCACAGAATCTAACAATAATTTTGGTCCTGGAGACTTCCCTCGAATATTCTATGACTCCACGAAAGAATCGGATCAATGAAAACTCTTTAAAGCTTTCCCGTAACCCGTTCGAAATATTGCTAGAAGGGCCCTAGGGGTAGCTATACAGCGTGCCCGAAAAACTGAGTATAGGTCTGTTCACAGAATCTGACCATAATTTTGGTCCAGGAGACTTCTCTCGAATATTCTATGACTCCACAAAAGAATCGGATCAATGAAAACTCTCTAGAGCTTTTCCGTGACCCGTTCGAAATTTTGCTATTGGGGCCCTAGAGGTAGGTACACAGCGTGCCCGAAAAACTGAGTATGGGTCTGTTCACAGAATCTGACCATAATTTTGGTCCTGGAGACTTCCCTCGAATATTTTATGACTCCACGAAATAGTCGGATCAATGAAAACTCTCTAAAGCTTTCCCGTGACCCGTTCGAAATTTTGCTATTAGGGCCCTAGGGGTAGGTACACAGCGTGCCCGAAAAACTGAGTATGGGTCTGTTCACCGAATCTGACCTTAATTTTGGTCCTGGATACTTCCCTCGAATATTTTATGACTCCACGAAAGAATCGGATCAATGAAAACTCTCTAGAGCTTCTCCGTGACCCGTTCGAAATTTTGCTATTAGGGCCCTAGGGGTAGGTACACAGCGTGCCCAAAAAACTGAGTATGGGTCTGTTCAAAGAATAAGACCATAATTTTCGTCCAGGAGACTTCACTCGAATATTTTATGTCTCAACGAAAAAATCGGAACAATGAAAAATCTCTAGAGCTTTTCCGTGACCTGTTCGAAATTTTGCTAGAAGGGCCCTAGGGGTAGGTACACAACGTGCCTGAAAAACTGAGTATGGGTCTGTTAACAGAATCTAACCATAATTTTGGTCCTAGAGACTTCCCTCGAATTTTTTATGACTCCACGAAATAATCAGATCATTGAAAACTCTCTAAAGCTTTCCCGTGACCCGTTCGAAACTTTGCTATTAGGGCCCTAGGGGTAGGTACACAGCGTGCCCGAAAAACAGAGTATGGGTCTGTTCACCGAATCTGACCTTAATTTTGGTCCTGGATACTACCCTCGAATATTTTATGACTCCACGAAAGAATCGGATCAATGAAAACTCTCTAGAGCTTCTCCGTGACCCGTTCGAAATTTTGCTAGTAAGGCCTTAGGGGTAGGTACACAGCGTGCCTGAAAAACTGAGTATGGGTCTGTTCACTGAATCTGACCATAATTTTGGTCCGGGAGACTTCCCTCGAATATTTTATGACTCCACGAAAGAATCGGATCAATGAATATTCTCTACAGCTTTCCCGTGACCCGTTCGAAATTTTGCTATTAAGGCCCTAGAGGTAGGTACACAGCGTGCCCGAAGAACTGAGTATGGGTCTGTTCACCGAATATGACCATAATTTTGGTCCTGGAGACTTCGCTCGAATATTCTATGACTCCACGAAATAATCGGATCAATGAAAACTATATAGAGCTTTCCCGTGACCCGTTCGAAATTTTTCTATTAGGGCCCTAGGGCTAGGTACACAGCGTTCCCGAAAAACTGAGTATGGGCCTGTTCACAGAATCTGACCATAATTTTGGTACTGGAGACTTCCCTTGAATAATTTATGACTCTACGAAATAATCGGATCAACGAAAACTCTCTACAGCTTTCCCGTGACCCGATCGAAATTTTGCTATAAGGGCCCTAGGGGTAGCTACACAACGTGCCCGAAAAACTGAGTATGGGTCTGTTCACAGAATCTGACCATAATTTTGGTCCTGGAGACTTCCCTCGAATATTCTATGACTCCACAAAAGATTCGGATTAATGAAAACTATCTAAAGCTTTTCCCTGACACGTTCGAAATTTTGCTATTAGGGCCCTAGAGGTGGGTACACAGCGTGCTCGAAAAACTGAGTATGGGTCTGTTTACAGAATTTGACCATAATTTTCGTCCAGGAGACTTCCCTCGAATATTTTATGACTCCACGAAAGTATCGGATCAATGAAAACTCTCTAGAGCTTTCCGGTGACCCGATCGAAATTCTGCTATAAGGGCCTAGGGGTAGCTACACAGCGTTCCCGAAAAACTTACTATGGGTCTGTTCACAGAATCTGACCATATATTTGGTCCTGGAGACTTCCCTCGAATATTCTATGACTCCACGAAAGAATCGGATCAATGAAAACTCTTTAGAACTTTCCCGTAACCCGTTCGAAATTTTGCTAGAAGGGCCCTAGGGGTAGCTATATAGCGTGCACGAAAAACTGAGTATAGGTCTGTTCACAGAATCTGACCATAATTTTGGTCCAGGAGACTTCTCTCGAATATTCTATGACTCCACAAAAGAATCGGATCAATGAAAACTCTCTAGAGTTTTTCCGTGACCCGTTCGAAATTTTGCTATTAGGGCCCTAGAGGTAGGTACACAGCGTGCCCGAAAAACTGAGTATGGATCTGTTCACCGAATCTGACCATAATTTTGGTCCTGGACACTTCCCTCGAATATTTTATGACTCCACGAACGAGTCGGTATGAAAACTATATAGAGCTTTCCCGTGACCCGATCGAAATTTTGCTATTAGGGCCCTAAGGGTAGGTACACAGTGTGCCCGAAAAACTGAGTATGAGTCTGTTCACAGAATCTGACCATAGTTTTCATCTAGGAGACTTCTCTCGAATATTTTATAACTCCATGAAAGAATCGGATCAATGAAATCTCTCTACAGCTTTCCCGTGACCCGTTCGAAATTTTTCTATTAAGGCCCTAGGGGTAGGTACACAGCGTGCCCGAAAAACTGAGTATGGGTCTGTTCACTGAATCTGACCTTAATTTTGGTCCGGGATACTTCCCTCGAATATTTTATGACTCCACGAAAGAATCTGATCAACGAAAACTCTCTAGAGCTTCTCCGTGACCCGTTCGAAATTTTGCTATTAGGGCCCTAGGGGTAGGTACACAGGGTGCCTGAAAAACTAAGTATGGGTCTGTTCACGAAATCTGACCACAATTTTGGTCCTGGAGACTTCCCTCGATTATTTTATGACTCCACGAAAGAATCGGATCAATGAAAACTCTCAAGAGCATTCCCGTGACCCGTTCGAAATTTTGCTAGAGGGGCCCTAGGGGTAGGTACACAGCGTGCCCGAAAAACTGAGTATGGGTCTGTTCACCGAATCTGACCATAATTTTGGTCCTGGAGAATTCCCTCGAATATTCTATGACTCCACGAAAGAATCGGATCAATGAAAACTCTCCAGAGCTTTCCCGTGACCCGTTCGAAATTTTGCTAGACGGGCCCTAGGGTTAGCTACACAGCGTGCCCGAAAAACTGAGTATGGGTCTGTTCACCGAATCTGACCATAATTTTGGTCGTGGAGACTTCTCTCGAATATTTTATGACTACACGAAAGAATCGGATCAATGAAAACTCTCAAGAGCATTCCCGTGACCCGTTCGAAATTTTGCTAGAGGGGCCCTAGGGGTAGGTACACAGCGTGCCCGAAAAACTGAGCATGGGTCTGTTCACCGAATCTGACCATAATTTTGGTCCTGGAGACTACCCTCAAATATTTTATGACTCCACGAAAGAATCGGATCAATGAAAACTATATAGAGCTTTCCCATGACCCGTTCGAAAATTTTCAATTAGGGCCCAAGGGCTAGGTACACAGCGTTCCCGAAAAACTGAGTATGGGTCTGTTGACAGAATCTGACCATAATTTTGGTACTGGAGACGTCTCTCGAATATTTATGACTCTACGAAATAATCGGATAAATGAAAACTCTCTACAGCTTTCCCGTGACCCGATCGAAATTTTGCTATAAGGGCCCTAGGGGTAGCTACACAGCGTGCCCGAAAAACTGAGTATGGGTCAGTTCACAGAATCTGACCATAATTTTGGTCCTGGAGACTTCCCTCGAATATTCTATAACTCCACAAAACAATCGGATCAATGAAAACTATCTAAAGCTTTTCCGTGACCCGTTCGAAATTTTGCTATTAGGGCCCTAGAGGTAGGTACACAGCGTGCCCGAAAAACTGAGTATGGGTCTGTTCACACAATCTGACCATAATTTTCGTCCAGGAGACTTCCCTCGAATATTTTACGACTCCACGAAACAATCGGATCAATGAAAACTCTCCAGAGCTTTCCCGTGAGCCGTTCGAAATTTTGCTAGACGGGCCCTAGGGGTAGGTACACAGCGTGTCTGTTCACCGAATCTGACCATAATTTTGGTCCTGGAGAATTCCCTCGAATATTTTATGACTCCACGAAAGAATCGGATCAATGAAAACTCTCCAGAGCTTTCCCGTGACCCGTTCGAAATTTTGCTAGACGGGCCCTAGGGGTAGCTACACAGCGTGCCCGAAAAACTGAGTATGGGTCTGTTCACCGAATCTGACCATAATTTTGGTCCTGGAGACTTCCCTCGAATATTTTACGACTCCACGAAAGAATCGGATCAATGAAAACTCTCCAGAGCTTTCCCGTGAGCCGTTCAAAATTTTGCTAGACGGGCCCTAGAGGTAGGTACACAGCGTGCCCGAAAAACTGAGTATGGGTCTGTTCACCGAATCTGACCATAATTTTGGTCCTGGAGACTTCCCTCGAATATTTTATGACTCCACGAAAGAATCGGATCAATGAAAACTCTCCAGAGCTTTCCCGTGAGCCGTTCGAAATTTTGCTAGACGAGCCCTAGGGGTAGGTACACAGCGTGCCCGAAAAACTGAGTATGGGTCTGTTCACCGAATCTGACCATAATTTTGGTCGTGGAGACTTCCCTCGAATATTTTATGACTCCACGAAAGAATCGGATCAATGAAAACTCTCAAGAGCATTCCCGTGACCCGTTCGAAATTTTGCTAGAGGGGCCCTAGGGGTAGGTACACAGCGTGCCCGAAAAACTGAGCATGGGTCTGTTCACCGAATCTGACCATAATTTTGGTCCTGGAGACTACCCTCGAATATTTTATGACTCCACGAAAGAATCGGATCAATGAAAACTATATAGAGCTTTCCCATGACCCGTTCGAAAATTTTCAATTAGGGGCCTAGGGCTAGGTACACAGCGTTCCCGAAAAACTGAGTATGGGTCTGTTGACAGAATCTGACCATAATTTTGGTACTGGAGACGTCTCTCGAATATTTATGACTCTACGAAATAATCGGATAAATGAAAACTCTCTACAGCTTTCCCGTGACCCGATCGAAATTTTGCTATAAGGGCCCTAGGGGTAGCTACACAGCGTGCCCGAAAAACTGAGTATGGGTCAGTTCACAGAATCTGACCATAATTTTGGTCCTGGAGACTTCCCTCGAATATTCTATAACTCCACAAAACAATCGGATCAATGAAAACTATCTAAAGCTTTTCCGTGACCCGTTCGAAATTTTGCTATTAGGGCCCTAGAGGTAGGAACACAGCGTGCCCGAAAAACTGAGTATGGGTCTGTTCACACAATCTGACCATAATTTTCGTCCAGGAGACTTCCCTCGAATATTTTACGACTCCACGAAACAATCGGATCAATGAAAACTCTCCAGAGCTTTCCCGTGAGCCGTTCGAAATTTTGCTAGACGGGCCCTAGGGGTAGGTACACAGCGTGCCCGAAAAACTGAGTATGGGTCTGTTCACCGAATCTGACCATAATTTTGGTCCTGGAGAATTCCCTCGAATATTCTATGACTCCACGAAAGAATCGGATCAATGAAAACTCTCCAGAGCTTTCTCGTGACCCGTTCGAAATTTTGCTAGACGGGCCCTAGGGTTAGCTACACAGCGTGCCCGAAAAACTGAGTATGGGTCTGTTCACCGAATCTGACCATAATTTTGGTCGTGGAGACTTCTCTCGAATATTTTATGACTACACGAAAGAATCGGATCAATGAAAACTCTCAAGAGCATTCCCGTGACCCGTTCGAAATTTTGCTAGAGGGGCCCTAGGGGTAGGTACACAGCGTGCCCGAAAAACTGAGCATGGGTCTGTTCACCGAATCTGACCATAATTTTGGTCCTGGAGACTACCCTCAAATATTTTATGACTCCACGAAAGAATCGGATCAATGAAAACTATATAGAGCTTTCCCATGACCCGTTCGAAAATTTTCAATTAGGGCCCTAGGGCTAGGTACACAGCGTTCCCGAAAAACTGAGTATGGGTCTGTTGACAGAATCTGACCATAATTTTGGTACTGGAGACGTCTCTCGAATATTTATGACTCTACGAAATAATCGGATAAATGAAAACTCTCTACAGCTTTCCCGTGACCCGATCGAAATTTTGCTATAAGGGCCCTAGGGGTAGCTACACAGCGTGCCCGAAAAACTGAGTATGGGTCAGTTCACAGAATCTGACCATAATTTTGGTCCTGGAGACTTCCCTCGAATATTCTATAACTCCACAAAACAATCGGATCAATGAAAACTATCTAAAGCTTTTCCGTGACCCGTTCGAAATTTTGCTATTAGGGCCCTAGAGGTAGGTACACAGCGTGCCCGAAAAACTGAGTATGGGTCTGTTCACACAATCTGACCATAATTTTCGTCCAGGAGACTTCCCTCGAATATTTTACGACTCCACGAAACAATCGGATCAATGAAAACTCTCCAGAGCTTTCCCGTGAGCCGTTCGAAATTTTGCTAGACGGGCCCTAGGGGTAGGTACACAGCGTGCCCGAAAAACTGAGTATGGGTCTGTTCACCGAATCTGACCATAATTTTGGTCCTGGAGAATTCCCTCGAATATTCTATGACTCCACGAAAGAATCGGATCAATGAAAACTCTCCAGAGCTTTCCCGTGACCCGTTCGAAATTTTGCTAGACGGGCCCTAGGGGTAGCTACACAGCGTGCCCGAAAAACTGAGTATGGGTCTGTTCACCGAATCTGACCATAATTTTGGTCCTGGAGACTTCCCTCGAATATTTTATGACTACACGAAAGAATCGGATCAATGAAAACTCTCAAGAGCATTCCCGTGACCCGTTCGAAATTTTGCTAGAGGGGCCCTAGGGGTAGGTACACAGCGTGCCCGAAAAACTGAGCATGGGTCTGTTCACCGAATCTGACCATAATTTTGGTCCTGGAGACTACCCTCAAATATTTTATGACTCCACGAAAGAATCGGATCAATGAAAACTATATAGAGCTTTCCCATGACCCGTTCGAAAATTTTCAATTAGGGCCCTAGGGCTAGGTACACAGCGTTCCCGAAAAACTGAGTATGGGTCTGTTGACAGAATCTGACCATAATTTTGGTACTGGAGACGTCTCTCGAATATTTATGACTCTACGAAATAATCGGATAAATGAAAACTCTCTACAGCTTTCCCGTGACCCGATCGAAATTTTGCTATAAGGGCCCTAGGGGTAGCTACACAGCGTGCCCGAAAAACTGAGTATGGGTCAGTTCACAGAATCTGACCATAATTTTGGTCCTGGAGACTTCCCTCGAATATTCTATAACTCCACAAAACAATCGGATCAATGAAAACTATCTAAAGCTTTTCCGTGACCCGTTCGAAATTTTGCTATTAGGGCCCTAGAGGTAGGTACACAGCGTGCCCGAAAAACTGAGTATGGGTCTGTTCACACAATCTGACCATAATTTTCGTCCAGGAGACTTCCCTCGAATATTTTACGACTCCACGAAACAATCGGATCAATGAAAACTCTCCAGAGCTTTCCCGTGAGCCGTTCGAAATTTTGCTAGACGGGCCCTAGGGGTAGGTACACAGCGTGCCCGAAAAACTGAGTATGGGTCTGTTCACCGAATCTGACCATAATTTTGGTCCTGGAGAATTCCCTCGAATATTCTATGACTCCACGAAAGAATCGGATCAATGAAAACTCTCCAGAGCTTTCCCGTGACCCGTTCGAAATTTTGCTAGACGGGCCCTAGGGGTAGCTACACAGCGTGCCCGAAAAACTGAGTATGGGTCTGTTCACCGAATCTGACCATAATTTTGGTCCTGGAGACTTCCCTCGAATATTTTATGACTACACGAAAGAATCGGATCAATGAAAACTCTCAAGAGCATTCCCGTGACCCGTTCGAAATTTTGCTAGAGGGGCCCTAGGGGTAGGTACACAGCGTGCCCGAAAAACTGAGCATGGGTCTGTTCACCGAATCTGACCATAATTTTGGTCCTGGAGACTACCCTCGAATATTTTATGACTCCACGAAAGAATCGGATCAATGAAAACTATATAGAGCTTTCCCATGACCCGTTCGAAAATTTTCAATTAGGGCCCTAGGGCTAGGTACACAGCGTTCCCGAAAAACTGAGTATGGGTCTGTTGACAGAATCTGACCATAATTTTGGTACTGGAGACGTCTCTCGAATATTTATGACTCTACGAAATAATCGGATAAATGAAAACTCTCTACAGCTTTCCCGTGACCCGATCGAAATTTTGCTATAAGGGCCCTAGGGGTAGCTACACAGCGTGCCCGAAAAACTGAGTATGGGTCAGTTCACAGAATTTGATCATAATTTTGGTCCTGGAGACTTCCCTCGAATATTCTATAACTCCACAAAACAATCGGATCAATGAAAACTATCTAAAGCTTTTCCGTGACCCGTTCGAAATTTTGCTATTAGGGCCCTAGAGGTAGGTACACAGCGTGCCCGAAAAACTGAGTATGGGTCTGTTCACACAATCTGACCATAATTTTCGTCCAGGAGACTTCCCTCGAATATTTTACGACTCCACGAAACAATCGGATCAATGAAAACTCTCCAGAGCTTTCCCGTGAGCCGTTCGAAATTTTGCTAGACGAGCCCTAGGGGTAGGTACACAGCGTGCCCGAAAAACTGAGTATGGGTCTGTTCACCGAATCTGACCATAATTTTGGTCCTGGAGACTTCCCTCGAATATTTTATGACTCCACGAAAGAATCGGATCAATGAATACTCTCCAGAGCTTTCCCGTGACCCGTTCGAAATTTTGCTAGAGGGGCCCTAGGGGTAGGTACACAGCGTGCCCGAAAAACTGAGTATGGGTCTGTTCACCGAATCTGACCATAGTTTTGGTCCTGGAGACTTCCCTCGAATATTTATGACTCCACGAAAGAATCGGATCAATGAAAACTCTCCAGAGCTTTCCCGTGACCCGTTCGAAATTTTGCTAGAGGGGCCCTAGGGGTAGGTACACAGCGTGCCCGAAAAACTGAGTATGGGTCTGTTCACCGAATCTGACCATAGTTTTGGTCCTGGAGACTTCCCTCGAATATTTTATGACTCCACGAAAGAATCGGATCAATGAAAACTCTCTAGAGCTTTCCCGTGACCCGTTCGAAATTTTGCTAGAGGGGCCCTAGCGGTAGGTACACAGCGTGCCCGAAAAACTGAGTATGGGTCTGTTCACCGAATCTGACCATAATTTTGGTCGTGGAGACTTCCTTCGAATATTTTATGACTCCACGAAAGAATCGGATCAATGAAAACTCTCAAGAGCTTTCCCGTGACCCGTTCGAAATTTTGCTAGAGGGGCCCTAGGGGTATGGACACAGCGTGCCCGAAAAACTGAGTATGGGTCTGTTCACAGAATCTGACCATAATTTTGGTCCTGGAGACTTCCCTCGAATATTTTATGGCTCCACGAAAGAATCGGATCAATGAAAACTCTCCAGAGCTTTCCCGTGAGCCGTTCGAAATTTTGCTAGACGAGCCCTAGGGGTAGGTACACAGCGTGCCCGAAAAACTGAGTATGGGTCTGTTCACCGAATCTGACCATAATTTTGGTCCTGGAGACTTCCCTCGAATATTTTATGACTCCACGAAAGAATCGGATCAATGAATACTCTCTAGAGCTTTCCCGTGACCCGTTCGAAATTTTGCTAGAGGGGCCCTAGGGGTAGGTACACAGCGTGCCCGAAAAACTGAGTATGGGTCTGTTGACCGAATCTGACCATAATTTTGGTCGTGGAGACTTCCCTCGAATATTTTATGACTCCACGAAAGAATCGGATCAATGAAAACTCTCAAGAGCTTTCCCGTGACCCGTTCGAAATTTTGCAAGAGGGGCCCTAGGGGTAGGTACACAGCGTGCCCGAAAAACTGAGTATGGGTCTGTTCACCGAATCTGACCATAATTTTGGTCGTGGAGACTTCCTTCGAATATTTTATGACTCCACGAAAGAATCGGATCAATGAAAACTCTCAAGAGCTTTCCCGTGACCCGTTCGAAATTTTGCTAGAGGGGCCCTAGGGGTATGGACACAGCGTGCCCGAAAAACTGAGTATGGGTCTGTTCACAGAATCTGACCATAATTTTGGTCCTGGAGACTTCCCTCGAATATTTTATGGCTCCACGAAAGAATCGGATCAATGAAAACTCTCCAGAGCTTTCCCGTGAGCCGTTCGAAATTTTGCTAGACGAGCCCTAGGGGTAGGTACACAGCGTGCCCGAAAAACTGAGTATGGGTCTGTTCACCGAATCTGACCATAATTTTGGTCCTGGAGACTTCCCTCGAATATTTTATGACTCCACGAAAGAATCGGATCAATGAATACTCTCTAGAGCTTTCCCGTGACCCGTTCGAAATTTTGCTAGAGGGGCCCTAGGGGTAGGTACACAGCGTGCCCGAAAAACTGAGTTTGGGTCTGTTGACCGAATCTGACCATAATTTTGGTCGTGGAGACTTCCCTCGAATATTTTATGACTCCACGAAAGAATCGGATCAATGAAAACTCTCAAGAGCTTTCCCGTGACCCGTTCGAAATTTTGCAAGAGGGGCCCTAGGGGTAGGTACACAGCGTGCCCGAAAAACTGAGTATGGGTCTGTTCACCGAATCTGACCATAATTTTGGTCCTGGAGACTTCCCTCGAATATTTTATGACTCCACGAAAGAATCGGATCAATGAAAACTCTCATGAGCTTTCCCGTGACCCGTTCGAAATTTGCTAGAGGGGCCCTAGGGGTAGGGACACAGCGTGCCCGAAAAACTGAGTATGGGTCTGTTCACCGAATCTGACCATAATTTTGGTCCTGGAGACTTCCCTCGAATATTTTATGACTCCACGAAAGAATCGGATCAATGAAAACTCTCCAGAGCTTTCCCGTGAGCCGTTCGAAATTTTGCTAGACGGGCCCTAGGGGTAGGTACACAGCGTGCCCGAAAAACTGAGTATGGGTCTGTTCACCGAATCTGACCATAATTTTGGTCCTGGAGAATTCCCTCGAATATTCTATGACTCCACGAAAGAATCGGATCAATGAAAACTCTCCAGAGCTTTCCCGTGACCCGTTCGAAATTTTGCTAGACGGGCCCTAGGGGTAGCTACACAGCGTGCCCGAAAAACTGAGTATGGGTCTGTTCACCGAATCTGACCATAATTTTGGTCCTGGAGACTTCCCTCGAATATTTTATGACTACACGAAAGAATCGGATCAATGAAAACTCTCAAGAGCATTCCCGTGACCCGTTCGAAATTTTGCTAGAGGGGCCCTAGGGGTAGGTACACAGCGTGCCCGAAAAACTGAGCATGGGTCTGTTCACCGAATCTGACCATAATTTTGGTCCTGGAGACTACCCTCAAATATTTTATGACTCCACGAAAGAATCGGATCAATGAAAACTATATAGAGCTTTCCCATGACCCGTTCGAAAATTTTCAATTAGGGCCCTAGGGCTAGGTACACAGCGTTCCCGAAAAACTGAGTATGGGTCTGTTGACAGAATCTGACCATAATTTTGGTACTGGAGACGTCTCTCGAATATTTATGACTCTACGAAATAATCGGATAAATGAAAACTCTCTACAGCTTTCCCGTGACCCGATCGAAATTTTGCTATAAGGGCCCTAGGGGTAGCTACACAGCGTGCCCGAAAAACTGAGTATGGGTCAGTTCACAGAATCTGACCATAATTTTGGTCCTGGAGACTTCCCTCGAATATTCTATAACTCCACAAAACAATCGGATCAATGAAAACTATCTAAAGCTTTTCCGTGACCCGTTCGAAATTTTGCTATTAGGGCCCTAGAGGTAGGTACACAGCGTGCCCGAAAAACTGAGTATGGGTCTGTTCACACAATCTGACCATAATTTTCGTCCAGGAGACTTCCCTCGAATATTTTACGACTCCACGAAACAATCGGATCAATGAAAACTCTCCAGAGCTTTCCCGTGAGCCGTTCGAAATTTTGCTAGACGGGCCCTAGGGGTAGGTACACAGCGTGCCCGAAAAACTGAGTATGGGTCTGTTCACCGAATCTGACCATAATTTTGGTCCTGGAGAATTCCCTCGAATATTCTATGACTCCACGAAAGAATCGGATCAATGAAAACTCTCCAGAGCTTTCCCGTGACCCGTTCGAAATTTTGCTAGACGGGCCCTAGGGGTAGCTACACAGCGTGCCCGAAAAACTGAGTATGGGTCTGTTGACCGAATCTGACCATAATTTTGGTCGTGGAGACTTCCCTCGAATATTTTATGACTCCACGAAAGAATCGGATCAATGAAAACTCTCAAGAGCTTTCCCGTGACCCGTTCGAAATTTTGCAAGAGGGGCCCTAGGGGTAGGTACACAGCGTGCCCGAAAAACTGAGTATGGGTCTGTTCACCGAATCTGACCATAATTTTGGTCCTGGAGACTTCCCTCGAATATTTTATGACTCCACGAAAGAATCGGATCAATGAAAACTCTCATGAGCTTTCCCGTGACCCGTTCGAAATTTGCTAGAGGGGCCCTAGGGGTAGGGACACAGCGTGCCCGAAAAACTGAGTATGGGTCTGTTCACCGAATCTGACCATAATTTTGGTCCTGGAGACTTCCCTCGAATATTTTATGACTCCACGAAAGAATCGGATCAATGAAAACTCTCCAGAGCTTTCCCGTGAGCCGTTCGAAATTTTGCTAGACGAGCCCTAGGGGTAGGTACACAGCGTGCCCGAAAAACTGAGTATGGGTCTGTTCACCGAATCTGACCATAATTTTGGTCCTGGAGACTTCCCTCGAATATTTTATGACTCCACGAAAGAATCGGATCAATGAATACTCTCCAGAGCTTTCCCGTGACCCGTTCGAAATTTTGCTAGAGGGGCCCTAGGGGTAGGTACACAGCGTGCCCGAAAAACTGAGTATGGGTCTGTTCACCGAATCTGACCATAATTTTGGTCGTGGAGACTTCCCTCGAATATTTTATGACTCCACGAAAGAATCGGATCAATGAAAACTCTCAAGAGCTTTCCCGTGACCCGTTCGAAATTTTGCAAGAGGGGCCCTTGGGGTAGGTACACAGCGTGCCCGAAAAACTGAGTATGGGTCTGTTCACCGAATCTGACCATAATTTTGGTCCTGGAGACTTCCCTCGAATATTTTATGACTCCACAAAAGAATCGGATCAATGAATACTCTCCAGAGCTTTCCCGTGACCCGTTCGAAATTTTGCTAGAGGGGCCCTAGCGGTAGGTACACAGCGTGCCCGAAAAACTGAGTATGGGTCTGTTCACAGAATCTGACCATAATTTTGGTCCTGCAGACTTCCCTCGAATATTTTATGGCTCCACGAAAGAATCGGATCAATGAAAACTCTCCAGAGCTTTCCCGTGAGCCGTTCGAAATTTTGCTAGACGAGCCCTAGTGGTAGGTACACAGCGTGCCCGAAAAACTGAGTATGGGTCTGTTCACCGAATCTGACCATAATTTTGGTCCTGGAGACTTCCCTCGAATATTTTATGACTCCACGAAAGAATCGGATCAATGAATACTCTCCAGAGCTTTCCCGTGACCCGTTCGAAATTTTGCTAGAGGGGCCCTAGGGGTAGGTACACAGCGTGCCCGAAAAACTGAGTATGGGTCTGTTTACCGAATCTGACCATAATTTTGGTCCTGGAGACTTCCCTCGAATATTTTATGACTCCACGAAAGAATCGGATCAATGAAAACTCTCCAGAGCTTTCCCGTGAGCCGTTCGAAATTTTGCTAGACGAGCCCTAGGGGTAGGTACACAGCGTGCCCGAAAAACTGAGTATGGGTCTGTTCACCGAATCTGACCATAATTTTGGTCCTGGAGACTTCCCTCGAATATTTTATGACTCCACGAAAGAATCGGATCAATGAATACTCTCCAGAGCTTTCCCGTGACCCGTTCGAAATTTTGCTAGAGGGGCCCTAAGGGTAGGTACACAGCGTGCCCGAAAAACTGAGTATGGGTCTGTTCACCGAATCTGACCATAATTTTGGTCGTGGAGACTTCCCTCGAATATTTTATGACTCCACGAAAGAATCGGATCAATGAAAACTCTCAAGAGCTTTCCCGTGACCCGTTCGAAATTTTGCAAGAGGGGCCCTAGGGGTAGGTACACAGCGTGCCCGAAAAACTGAGTATGGGTCTGTTCACCGAATCTGACCATAATTTTGGTCCTGGAGACTTCCCTCGAATATTTTATGACTCCACAAAAGAATCGGATCAATGAATACTCTCCAGAGCTTTCCCGTGACCCGTTCGAAATTTTGCTAGAGGGGCCCTAGGGGTAGGTACACAGCGTGCCCGAAAAACTGAGTAAGGGTCTGTTCACCGAATCTGACCATAGTTTTGGTCCTGGAGACTTCCCTCGAATATTTCATGACTCCACGAATGAATCGGATCAATGAAAACTCTCCAGAGCTTTCCCGTGAGCCGTTCGAAATTTTGCTAGACGGGCCCTAGGGGTAGGTACACAGCGTGCCCGAAAAACTGAGTATGGGTCTGTTCACCGAATCTGATCATAATTTTTGTCCTGGAGACTTCCCTCGAATATTTTTTGACTCCACGAAAGAATCGGATCAATGAATACTCTCCAGAGTTTTCACGTGACCCGTTCGAAATTTTGCTAGAGGGGCCCTAGGGGTAGGTACACAGCGTGCCCGAAAAACTGAGTATGGGTCTGTTCACCGAATCTGACCATAGTTTTGGTCCTGGAGACTTCCCTCGAATATTTTATGACTCCACGAATGAATCGGATCAATGAAAACTCTCCAGAGCTTTCCCGTGAGCCGTTCGAAATTTTGCTAGACGGGCCCTAGGGGTAGGTACACAGCGTGCCCGAAAAACTGAGTATGGGTCAGTTCACCGAATCTGACCATAATTTTTGTCCTGGAGACTTCCCTCGAATATTTTTTGACTCCACGAAAGAATCGGATCAATGAAAACTCTCCAGAGCTTTCCCGTGTGCCGTTCGAAATTTTGCTAGACGAGCCCTAGGGGTAGGTACACAACGTGCCCGAAAAACTGAGTATGGGTCTGTTCACCGAATCTGACCATAATTTTGGTCCTGGAGACTTCCCTCGAATATTTTACGACTCCATGAAAGAATCGGATCAATGAAAACTCTCCAGAGCTTTCCCGTGAGCCGTTCGAAATTTTGCTAGACGAGCCCTAGGGGTAGGTACACAGCGTGCCCGAAAAACTGAGTATGGGTCTGTTCACCGAATCTGACCATAATTTTGGTCCTGGAGACTTCCCTCGAATATTTTATGACTCCACGAAAGAATCGGATCAATGAATACTCTCCAGAGTTTTCCCGTGACCCGTTCGAAATTTTGCTAGAGGGGCCCTAGGGGTAGGTACACAGCGTGCCCGAAAAACTGAGTATGGGTCTGTTCACCGAATCTGACCATAATTTTGGTCGTGGAGACTTCCCTCGAATATTTTACGACTCCACGAAAGAATCGGATCAATGAAAACTCTCAAGAGCTTTCCCGTGACCCGTTCGAAATTTTGCAAGAGGGGCCCTAGGGGTAGGTACACAGCGTGCCCGAAAAACTGAGTATGGGTCTGTTCACCGAATCTGACCATAATTTTGGTCCTGGAGACTTCCCTCGAATATTTTATGACTCCACGAAAGAATCGGATCAATGAAAACTCTCATGAGCTTTCCCGTGACCCGTTCGAAATTTGCTAGAGGGGCCCTAGGGGTAGGGACACAGCGTGCCCGAAAAACTGAGTATGGGTCTGTTCACCGAATCTGACCATAATTTTGGTCCTGGAGACTTCCCTCGAATATTTTATGACTCCACGAAAGAATCGGATCAATGAAAACTCTCCAGAGCTTTCCCGTGAGCCGTTCGAAATTTTGCTAGACGAGCCCTAGGGGTAGGTACACAGCGTGCCCGAAAAACTGAGTATGGGTCTGTTCACCGAATCTGACCATAATTTTGGTCCTGGAGACTTCCCTCGAATATTTTATGACTCCACGAAAGAATCGGATCAATGAATACTCTCCAGAGCTTTCCCGTGACCCGTTCGAAATTTTGCTAGAGGGGCCCTAGGGGTAGGTACACAGCGTGCCCGAAAAACTGAGTATGGGTCTGTTCACCGAATCTGACCATAATTTTGGTCGTGGAGACTTCCCTCGAATATTTTATGACTCCACGAAAGAATCGGATCAATGAAAACTCTCAAGAGCTTTCCCGTGACCCGTTCGAAATTTTGCAAGAGGGGCCCTAGGGGTAGGTACACAGCGTGCCCGAAAAACTGAGTATGGGTCTGTTCACCGAATTTGACCATAATTTTGGTCCTGGAGACTTCCCTCGAATATTTTATGACTCCACAAAAGAATCGGATCAATGAATACTCTCCAGAGCTTTCCCGTGACCCGTTCGAAATTTTGCTAGAGGGGCCCTAGGGGTAGGTACACAGCGTGCCCGAAAAACTGAGTATGGGTCTGTTCACCGAATCTGACCATAGTTTTGGTCCTGGAGACTTCCCTCGAATATTTCATGACTCCACGAATGAATCGGATCAATGAAAACTCTCCAGAGCTTTCCCGTGAGCCGTTCGAAATTTTGCTAGACGGGCCCTAGGGGTAGGTACACAGCGTGCCCGAAAAACTGAGTATGGGTCTGTTCACCGAATCTGATCATAATTTTTGTCCTGGAGACTTCCCTCGAATATTTTTTGACTCCACGAAAGAATCGGATCAATGAATACTCTCCAGAGCTTTCACGTGACCCGTTCGAAATTTTGCTAGAGGGGCCCTAGGGGTAGGTACACAGCGTGCCCGAAAAACTGAGTATGGGTCTGTTCACCGAATCTGACCATAGTTTTGGTCCTGGAGACTTCCCTCGAATATTTTATGACTCCACGAATGAATCGGATCAATGAAAACTCTCCAGAGCTTTCCCGTGAGCCGTTCGAAATTTTGCTAGACGGGCCCTAGGGGTAGGTACACAACGTGCCCGAAAAACTGAGTATGGGTCAGTTCACCGAATCTGACCATAATTTTTGTCCTGGAGACTTCCCTCGAATATTTTTTGACTCCACGAAAGAATCGGATCAATGAAAACTCTCCAGAGCTTTCCCGTGTGCCGTTCGAAATTTTGCTAGACGAGCCCTAGGGGTAGGTACACAACGTGCCCGAAAAACTGAGTATGGGTCTGTTCACCGAATCTGACCATAATTTTGGTCCTGGAGACTTCCCTCGAATATTTTATGACTCCATGAAAGAATCGGATCAATGAAAACTCTCCAGAGCTTTCCCGTGAGCCGTTCGAAATTTTGCTAGACGAGCCCTAGGGGTAGGTACACAGCGTGCCCGAAAAACTGAGTATGGGTCTGTTCACCGAATCTGACCATAATTTTGGTCCTGGAGACTTCCCTCGAATATTTTATGACTCCACGAAAGAATCGGATCAATGAATACTCTCCAGAGCTTTCCCGTGACCCGTTCGAAATTTTGCTAGAGGGGCCCTAGGGGTAGGTACACAGCGTGCCCGAAAAACTGAGTATGGGTCTGTTCATCGAATCTGACCATAGTTTTGGTCCTGGAGACTTCCCTCGAATATTTTATGACTCCATGAATGAATCGGATCAATGAAAACTCTCCAGAGCTTTCCCGTGAGCCGTTCGAAATTTTGCTAGACGGGCCCTATGGGTAGGTACACAGCGTGCCCGAAAAACTGAGTATGGGTCTGTTCACCGAATCTGACCATTATTTTTGTCCTGGAGACTTCCCTCGAATATTTTTTGACTCCACGAAAGAATCGGATCAATGAAAACTCTCCAGAGCTTTCCCGTGAGCCGTTCGAAATTTTGCTAGACGAGCCCTAGGGGTAGGTACACAGCGTGCCCGAAAAACTGAGTATGGGTCTGTTCACCGAATCTGACCATAATTTTGGTCCTGGAGACTTCCCTCGAATATTTTATGACTCCACGAAAGAATCGGATCAATGAAAACTCTCCAGAGCTTTCACGTGACCCGTTCGAAATTTTGCTAGAGGGGCCATAGGGGTAGGTACACAACGTGCCCGAAAAACTGAGTATGGGTCTGTTCACCGAATCTGACCATAGTTTTGGTCCTGGAGACTTCCTCGAATATTTTATGACTCCACGAAAGAATCGGATCAATGAAAACTCTCCAGAGCTTTCCCGTGAGCCGTTCGAAATTTTGCTAGACGAGCCCTAGGGGTAGGTACACAGCGTGCCCGAAAAACTGAGTATGGGTCTGTTCACCGAATCTGACCATAATTTTGGTCCTGGAGACTTCCCTCGAATATTTTATGACTCCACGAAAGAATCGGATCAATGAATACTCTCCAGAGCTTTCCCGTGACCCGTTCGAAATTTTGCTAGAGGGGCCCTAGGGGTAGGTACACAGCGTGCCCGAAAAACTGAGTATGGGTCTGTTCACCGAATCTGACCATAGTTTTGGTCCTGGAGACTTCCCTCGAATATTTTATGACTCCACGAATGAATCGGATCAATGAAAACTCTCCAGAGCTTTCCCGTGAGCCGTTTGAAATTTTGCTAGACGGGCCCTAGGGGTAGGTACACAGCGTGCCCGAAAAACTGAGTATGGGTCTGTTCACCGAATCTGACCATAATTTTTGTCCTAGAGACTTCCCTCGAATATTTTTTGACTCCAAGAAAAGAATCGGATCAATGAAAACTCTCCAGAGCTTTCCCGTGAGCCGTTCGAAATTTTGCTAGACGAGCCCTAGGGGTAGGTACACAGCGTGCCCGAAAAACTGAGTATGGGTCTGTTCACCGAATCTGACCATAATTTTTGTCCTGGAGACTTCCCTCGAATATTTTATGACTCCATGAAAGAATCGGATCAATGAAAACTCTCCAGAGCTTTCCCGTGAGTCGTTCGAAATTTTGCTAGACGAGCCCTAGGGGTAGGTACACAGCGTGCCCGAAAAACTGAGTATGGGTCTGTTCACCGAATCTGACCATAATTTTGGTCCTGGAGACTTCCCTCGAATATTTTATGACTCCACGAAAGAATCGGATCAATGAATACTCTTCAGAGCTTTCCCGTGACCCGTTCGAAATTTTGCTAGAGGGGCCCTAGGGGTAAGTACACAGCGTGCCCGAAAAACTGAGTATGGGTCTGTTCATCGAATCTGACCATAGTTTTGGTCCTAGAGATTTCCCTCGAATATTTTATGACTCCACGAATGAATCGGATCAATGAAAACTCTCCAGAGCTTTCCCGTGAGCCGTTTGAAATTTTGCTAGACGGGCCCTAGGGGTAGGTACACAGCGTGCCCGAAAAACTGAGTATGGGTCTGTTCACCGAATCTGACCATAATTTTTGTCCTGGAGACTTCCCTCGAATATTTTTTGACTCCACGAAAGAATCGGATCAATGAAAACTCTCCAGAGCTTTCCAGTGAGCCGTTGAAATTTTGCTAGACGAGCCCAAGGGGTAGGTACACAGCGTGCCCGAAAAACTGAGTATGGGTCTGTTCACCGAATCTGACCATAATTTTGGTCCTGGAGACTTCCCTCGAATATTTTATGACTCCACGAAAGAATCGGATCAATGAATACTCTCCAGAGCTTTCCCGTGACCCGTTCGAAATTTTGCTAGAGGGGCCCTAGGGGTAGGTACACAGCGTGCCCGAAAAACTGAGTATGGGTCTGTTCACCGAATCTGACCATAGTTTTGGTCCTGGAGACTTCCCTCGAATATTTTATGACTCCACGAATGAATCGGATCAATGAAAACTCTCCAGAGCTTTCCCGTGAGCCGTTTGAAATTTTGCTAGACGGGCCCTAGGGGTAGGTACACAGCGTGCCCGAAAAACTGAGTATGGGTCTGTTCACCGAATCTGACCATAATTTTTGTCCTAGAGACTTCCCTCGAATATTTTTTGACTCCACGAAAGAATCGGATCAATGAAAACTCTCCAGAGCTTTCCCGTGAGCCGTTCGAAATTTTGCTAGACGAGCCCTAGGGGTAGGTACACAGCGTGCCCGAAAAACTGAGTATGGGTCTGTTCACCGAATCTAACCATAATTTTGGTCCTGGAGACTTCCCTCGAATATTTTATGACTCCATGAAAGAATCGGATCAATGAAAACTCTCCAGAGCTTTCCCGTGAGTCGTTCGAAATTTTGCTAGACGAGCCCTAGGGGTAGGTACACAGCGTGCCCGAAAAACTGAGTATGGGTCTGTTCACCGAATCTGACCATAATTTTGGTCCTGGAGACTTCCCTCGAATATTTTATGACTCCACGAAAGAATCGGATCAATGAATACTCTTCAGAGCTTTCCCGTGACCCGTTCGAAATTTTGCTAGAGGGGCCCTAGGGGTAAGTACACAGCGTGCCCGAAAAACTGAGTATGGGTCTGTTCATCGAATCTGACCATAGTTTTGGTCCTAGAGACTTCCCTCGAATATTTTATGACTCCACGAATGAATCGGATCAATGAAAACTCTCCAGAGCTTTCCCGTGAACCGTTCGAAATTTTGCTAGACGGGCCCTAGGGGTAGGTACACAGCGTGCCCGAAAAACTGAGTATGGGTCTGTTCACCGAATCTGACCATAATTTTTGTCCTGGAGACTTCCCTCGAATATTTTATGACTCCACGAAAGAATCAGATCAATGAAAACTCTCCAGAGCTTTCACGTGACCCGTTCGAAATTTTGCTAGAGGGGCCCTAGGGGTAGGTACACAACGTGCCCGAAAAACTGAGTATGGGTCTGTTCACCGAATCTGACCATAGTTTTGGTCCTGGAGACTTCCCTCGAATATTTTATGACTCCACGAAAGAATCGGATCAATGAAAACTCTCCAGAGCTTTCCCGTGAGTCGTTCGAAATTTTGCTAGACGAGCCCTAGGGGTAGGTACACAGCGTGCCCGAAAAATTGAGTATGGGTCTGTTCACCGAATCTGACCATAGTTTTGGTCCTGGAGACTTCCCTCGAATATTTTATGACTCCACGAATGAATCGGATCAATGAAAACTCTCCAGAGCTTTCCCGTGAGCCGTTTGAAATTTTGCTAGACGGGCCCTAGGGGTAGGTACACAGCGTGCCCGAAAAACTGAGTATGGGTCTGTTCACCGAATCTGACCATAATTTTTGTCCTAGAGACTTCCCTCGAATATTTTTTGACTCCACGAAAGAATCGGATCAATGAAAACTCTCCAGAGCTTTCCCGTGAGCCGTTCGAAATTTTGCTAGACGAGCCCTAGGGGTAGGTACACAGCGTGCCCGAAAAACTGAGTATGGGTCTGTTCACCGAATCTGACCATAATTTTGGTCCTGGAGACTTCCCTCGAATATTTTATGACTCCATGAAAGAATCGGATCAATGAAAACTCTCCAGAGCTTTCCCGTGAGTCGTTCGAAATTTTGCTAGACGAGCCCTAGGGGTAGGTACACAGCGTGCCCGAAAAACTGAGTATGAGTCTGTTCACCGAATCTGACCATAATTTTGGTCCTGGAGACTTCCCTCGAATATTTTATGACTCCACGAAAGAATCGGATCAATGAATACTCTTCAGAGCTTTCCCGTGACCCGTTCGAAATTTTGCTAGAGGGGCCCTAGGGGTAAGTACACATCGTGCCCGAAAAACTGAGTATGGGTCTGTTCATCGAATCTGACCATAGTTTTGGTCCTAGAGACTTCCCTCGAATATTTTATGACTCCACGAATGAATCGGATCAATGAAAACTCTCCAGAGCTTTCCCGTGAACCGTTCGAAATTTTGCTAGACGGGCCCTAGGGGTAGGTACACAGCGTGCCCGAAAAACTGAGTATGGGTCTGTTCACCGAATCTGACCATAATTTTTGTCCTGGAGACTTCCCTCGAATATTTTATGACTCCACGAAAGAATCAGATCAATGAAAACTCTCCAGAGCTTTCACGTGACCCGTTCGAAATTTTGCTAGAGGGGCCCTAGGGGTAGGTACACAACGTGCCCGAAAAACTGAGTATGGGTCTGTTCACCGAATCTGACCATAGTTTTGGTCCTGGAGACTTCCCTCGAATATTTTATGACTCCACGAAAGAATCGGATCAATGAAAACTCTCTAGAGCTTTCCCGTGAGTCGTTCGAAATATTGCTAGACGAGCCCTAGGGGTAGGTACACAACGTGCCCGAAAAACTGAGTATGGGTCTGTTCACCGAATCTGACCATAATTTTTGTCCTAGAGACTTCCCTCGAATATTTTTTGACTCCACGAAAGAATCGGATCAATGAAAACTCTCCAGAGCTTTCCCGTGAGCCGTTCGAAATTTTGCTAGACGAGCCCTAGGGGTAGGTACACAGCGTGCCCGAAAAACTGAGTATGGGTCTGTTCACCGAATCTGACCATAATTTTGGTCCTGGAGACTTCCCTCGAATATTTTATGACTCCATGAAAGAATCGGATCAATGAAAACTCTCCAGAGCTTTCCCGTGAGGCGTTCGAAATTTTGCTAGACGAGCCCTAGGGGTAGGTACACAGCGTGCCCGAAAAACTGAGTATGGGTCTGTTCACCGAATCTGACCATAATTTTGGTCCTGGAGACTTCCCTCGAATATTTTATGACTCCACGAAAGAATCGGATCAATGAATACTCTCCAGAGCTTTCCCGTGACCCGTTCGAAATTTTGCTAGAGGGGCCCTAGGGGTAAGTACACAGCGTGCCCGAAAAACTTAGTATGGGTCTGTTCATCGAATCTGACCATAGTTTTGGTCCTAGAGACTTCCCTCGAATATTTTATGACTCCACGAATGAATCGGATCAATGAAAACTCTCCAGAGCTTTCCCGTGAGCCGTTCGAAATTTTGCTAGACGGGCCCTAGGGGTAGGTACACAGCGTGCCCGAAAAACTGAGTATGGGTCTGTTCACCGAATCTGACCATAATTTTTGTCCTGGAGACTTCCCTCGAATATTTTATGACTACACGAAAGAATCGGATCAATGAATACTCTCCAGAGCTTTCCCGTGACCCGTTCGAAATTTTGCTAGAGGGGCCCTAGGGGTAGGTACACAGCGTGCCCGAAAAACTGAGTATGGGTCTGTTCACCGAATCTGACCATAGTTTTGGTCCTGGAGACTTCCCTCGAATATTTTATGACTCCATGAAAGAATCGGATCAATGAAAACTCTCCAGAGCTTTCCCGAGAGTCGTTCGAAATTTTGCTAGACGAGCCCTAGGGGGTAGGTACACAGCGTGCCCGAAAAACTGAGTATGGGTCTGTTCACCGAATCTGACCATAATTTTTGTCCTGGAGACTTCCCTCGAATATTTTTTGACTCCACGAAAGAATCGGATCAATGAAAACTCTCCAGAGCTTTCCCGTGAGCCGTTCGAAATTTTGCTAGACGAGCCCTAGGGGTAGGTACACAGCGTGCCCGAAAAACTGAGTATGGGTCTGTTCACCGAATCTGACCATAATTTTGGTCCTGGAGACTTCCCTCGAATATTTTATGACTCCATGAAAGAATCGGATCAATGAAAACTCTCCAGAGCTTTCCCGAGAGTCGTTCGAAATTTTGCTAGACGAGCCCTAGGGGTAGGTACACAGCGTGCCCGAAAAACTGAGTATGGGTCTGTTCACCGAATCTGACCATAATTTTGGTCCTGGAGACTTCCCTCGAATATTTTATGACTCCACGAAAGAATCGGATCAATGAATACTCTCCATAGCTTTCCCGTGACCCGTTCGAAATTTTGCTAGACGGGCCCTAGGGGTAAGTACACAGCGTGCCCGAAAAACTGAGTATGGATCTGTTCATCGAATCTGACCATAGTTTTGGTCCTAGAGACTTCCCTCGAATATTTTATGACTCCACGAATGAATCGGATCAATGAAAACTCTCCAGAGCTTTCCCGTGAGCCGTTCGAAATTTTGCTAGACGGGCCCTAGGGGTAGGTACACAGCGTGCCCGAAAAACTGAGTATGGGTCTGTTCACCGAATCTGACCATAATTTTTGTCCTGGAGACTTCCCTCGAATATTTTTTGACTCCACGAAAGAATCGGATCAATGAAAACTCTCCAGAGCTTTCCAGTGAGCCGTTGAAATTTTGCTAGACGAGCCCTAGGGGTAGGTACACAGCGTGCCCGAAAAACTGAGTATGGGTCTGTTCACCGAATCTGACCATAATTTTGGTCCTGGAGACTTCCCTCGAATATTTTATGACTCCACGAAAGAATCAGATCAATGAAAACTCTCCAGAGCTTTCACGTGACCCGTTCGAAATTTTGCTAGAGGGGCCCTAGGAGTAGGTACACAACGTGCCCGAAAAACTGAGTATGGGTCTGTTCACCGAATCTGACCATAGTTTTGGTCCTGGAGACTTCCCTCGAATATTTTATGACTCCACGAAAGAATCGGATCAATGAAAACTCTCCAGAGCTTTCCCGTGAGCCGTTCGAAATTTTGCTAGACGAGCCCTAGGGGTAGGTACACAGCGTGCCCGAAAAACTGAGTATGGGTCTGTTCACCGAATCTGACCATAATTTTAGTCCTGGAGACTTCCCTCGAATATTTTATGACTCCACCAAAGAATCGGATCAGTGAATACTCTCCAGAGCTTTCCCGTGACCCGTTCGAAATTTTGCTAGAGGGGCCCTAGGGGTAGGTACACAGCGTGCCCGAAAAACTGAGTATGGGTCTGTTCACCGAATCTGACCATAGTTTTGGTCCTGGAGACTTCCCTCGAATATTTTATGACTCCACGAATGAATCGGATCAATGAAAACTCTCCAGAGCTTTCCCGTGAGCCGTTCGAAATTTTGCTAGACGGGCCCTAGGGGTAGGTACACAGCGTGCTCGAAAAACTGAGTATGGGTCTGTTCACCGAATCTGACCATAATTTTTGTCCTGGAGACTTCCCTCGAATATTTTTTGACTCCACGAAAGAATCGGATCAATGAAAACTCTCCAGAGCTTTCCTGTGAGTCGTTCGAAATTTTGTTAGACGAGCCCTAGGGGTAGGTACACAGCGTGCCCGAAAAACTAAGTATGGGTCTGTTCACCGAATCTGACCATAATTTTGGTCGTGGAGACTTCTCTCGAATATTTTATGACTCCACGAAAGAATCAGATCAATGAAAACTCTCAAGAGCTTTCCCGTGACCCGTTCGAAATTTTGCTAGAGGGGCCCTAGGGGTAGGTACACAGCGTGCCCGAAAAACTGAGTATGGGTCTGTTCACCGAATCTGACCATAGTTTTGGTCCAGGAGACATCCCTCGAATATTTTATGACTCCACGAAAGAATCGGATCAATGAAAACTCTCCAGAGCTTTCCCGTGACCCGTTCGAAATTTTGCTAGAGGGGCCCTAGGGGTAGGTACACAGCGTGCCCGAAAAACTGAGTATGGGTCTGTTCACCGAATCTGACCAAAATTTTTGTCCTGGAGACTTCCCTCGAATATTTTATGACTCCACGAAAGAATCGGATCTATGAAAACTCTCCAGAGCTTTCCCGTGAGCCGTTCGAAACTTTGCTAGTGGGGCCTTAGGGGTAGGTACACAGCGTGGCCGAAAAACTGAGTATGGGTCTGTTCACCGAATCTGACCATAATTTTGGTCCTGGAGACTTCCCTCGAATATTTTATGACTCCACGAAAGAATAGGATCAATGAAAACTCTCCAGAGCTTTCCCGTGAGCCGTTCGAAATTTTGCTAGACGAACCCTAGGGGTAGGTACACAGCGTGCCCGAAAAACTGAGTATGGGTCTGTTCACCGAATCTGACCATAGTTTTGGTCCTGGAGACTTCCCTCGAATATTTTATGACTCCACGAAAGAATCGGATCAATGAAAACTCTCAAGAGCTTTCCCGTGACCCGTTCGAAACTTTGCTAGTGGGGCCTTAGGGGTAGGTACACAGCGTGGCCGAAAAACTGAGTATGGGTCTGTTCACCGAATCTGACCATAATTTTGGTCCAGGAGACTTCCCTCGAATATTTTATGACTCCACGAAAGAATCGGATTAATGAAAACTCTCCAGAGTTTTCCCGTGACCCGTTCGAAATTTTGCTAGAGGGGCCCTAGGGGTAGGTACACAGCGTGCCCGAAAAACTGAGTATGGGTCTGTTCACCGAATCTGATCATAATTTTGGTCGTGGAGACTTCCCTCGAATATTTTATGACTCCACGAAAGAATCAGATCAATGAAAACTCTCAAGAGCTTTCCCGTGACCCGTTCGAAATTTTGCTAGAGGGGCCCTAGGGGTAGGTACACAGCGTGCCCGAAAAACTGAGTATGGGTCTGTTCACCGAATCTGACCATAATTTTGGTCCTGGAGACTTCCCTCGAATATTTTATGACTCCACGAAAGAATCGGATCAATGAAAACTCTCCAGAGCTTTCCCGTGAGCCGTTCGAAATTTTGCTAGACGAGCCCTAGGGGTAGGTACACAGCGTGCCCGAAAAACTGAGTATGGGTCTGTTCACCGAATCTGACCATAATTTTAGTCCTGGAGACTTCCCTCGAATATTTTATGACTCCACCAAAGAATCGGATCAGTGAATACTCTCCAGAGCTTTCCCGTGACCCGTTCGAAATTTTGCTAGAGGGGCCCTAGGGGTAGGTACACAGCGTGCCCGAAAAACTGAGTATGGGTCTGTTCACCGAATCTGACCATAGTTTTGGTCCTGGAGACTTCCCTTGAATATTTTATGACTCCACGAATGAATCGGATCAATGAAAACTCTCCAGAGCTTTCCCGTGAGCCGTTCGAAATTTTGCTAGACGGGCCCTAGGGGTAGGTACACAGCGTGCTCGAAAAACTGAGTATGGGTCTGTTCACCGAATCTGACCATAATTTTTGTCCTGGAGACTTCCCTCGAATATTTTTTGACTCCACGAAAGAATCGGATCAATGAAAACTCTCCAGAGCTTTCCTGTGAGTCGTTCGAAATTTTGTTAGACGAGCCCTAGGGGTAGGTACACAGCGTGCCCGAAAAACTAAGTATGGGTCTGTTCACCGAATCTGACCATAATTTTGGTCGTGGAGACTTCCCTCGAATATTTTATGACTCCACGAAAGAATCAGATCAATGAAAACTCTCAAGAGCTTTCCCGTGACCCGTTCGAAATTTTGCTAGAGGGGCCCTAGGGGTAGGTACACAGCGTGCCCGAAAAACTGAGTATGGGTCTGTTCACCGAATCTGACCATAGTTTTGGTCCAGGAGACTTCCCTCGAATATTTTATGACTCCACGAAAGAATCGGATCAATGAAAACTCTCCAGAGCTTTCCCGTGACCCGTTCGAAATTTTGCTAGAGGGGCCCTAGGGGTAGGTACACAGCGTGCCCGAAAAACTGAGTATGGGTCTGTTCACCGAATCTGACCAAAATTTTTGTCCTGGAGACTTCCCTCGAATATTTTATGACTCCACGAAAGAATCGGATCTATGAAAACTCTCCAGAGCTTTCCCGTGAGCCGTTCGAAATTTTGCTAGACGAGCCCTAGGGTAGGTACACAGCGTGCCCGAAAAACTGAGTATGGGTCTGTTCACCGAATCTGACCATAGTTTTGGTCCTGGAGACTTCCCTCGAATATTTTATGACTCCACGAAAGAATCGGATCAATGAAAACTCTCAAGAGCTTTCCCGTGACCCGTTCGAAACTTTGCTAGTGGGGCCTTAGGGGTAGGTACACAGCGTGGCCGAAAAACTGAGTATGGGTCTGTTCACCGAATCTGACCATAATTTTGGTCCTGGAGACTTCCCTCGAATATTTTATGACTCCACGAAAGAATAGGATCAATGAAAACTCTCCAGAGCTTTCCCGTGAGCCGTTCGAAATTTTGCTAGACGAGCCCTAGGGGTAGGTACACAGCGTGCCCGAAAAACTGAGTATGGGTCTGTTCACCGAATCTGACCATAGTTTTGGTCCTGGAGACTTCCCTCGAATATTTTATGACTCCACGAAAGAATCGGATCAATGAAAACTCTCAAGAGCTTTCCCGTGACCCGTTCGAAACTTTGCTAGTGGGGCCTTAGGGGTAGGTACACAGCGTGGCCGAAAAACTGAGTATGGGTCTGTTCACCGAATCTGACCATAATTTTGGTCCAGGAGACTTCCCTCGAATATTTTATGACTCCACGAAAGAATCGGATTAATGAAAACTCTCCAGAGTTTTCCCGTGACCCGTTCGAAATTTTGCTAGAGGGGCCCTAGGGGTAGGTACACAGCGTGCCCGAAAAACTGAGTATGGGTCTGTTCACCGAATCTGACCATAATTTTGGTCGTGGAGACTTCCCTCGAATATTTTATGACTCCACGAATGAATCAGATCAATGAAAACTCTCAAGAGCTTTCCCGTGACCCGTTCGAAATTTTGCTAGAGGGGGCCCTAGGGGTAGGTACACAGCGTGCCCGAAAAACTGAGTATGGGTCTGTTCACCGAATCTGACCATAGTTTTGGTCCAGGAGACTTCCCTCGAATATTTTATGACTCCACGAAAGAATCGGATCAATGAAAACTCTCCAGAGCTTTCCCGTGACCCGTTCGAAATTTTGCTAGAGGGGCCCTTGGGGTAGGTACACAGCGTGCCCGAAAAACTGAGTATGGGTCTGTTCACCGAATCTGACCATAGTTTTGGTCCTGGAGACTTCCCTCGAATATTTTATGACTCCACGAAAGAATCGGATCAATGAAAACTCTCCAGAGCTTTCCCGTGACCCGTTCGAAATTTTGCTAGAGGGGCCCTAGGGGTAGGTACACAGCGTGCCCGAAAAACTGAGTATCGGTCTGTTCACCGAATCTGACCAAAATTTTTGTCCTGGAGACTTCCCTCGAATATTTTATGACTCCACGAAAGAATCGGATCAATGAAAACTCTCCAGAGCTTTCCCGTGAGCCGTTCGAAATTTTGCTAGACGAGCCCTAGGGGTAGGTACACAGCGTGCCCGAAAAACTGAGTATGGGTCTGTTCACCGAATCTGACCAAAATTTTTGTCCTGGAGACTTCCCTCGAATATTTTATGACTCCACGAAAGAATCGGATCTATGAAAACTCTCCAGAGCTTTCCCGTGAGCCGTTCGAAATTTTGCCAGACGAGCCCTAGGGGTAGGTACACAGCGTGCCCGAAAAACTGAGTATGGGTCTGTTCACCGAATCTGACCATAGTTTTGGTCCTGGAGACTTCCCTCGAATATTTTATGACTCCACGAAAGAATCGGATCAATGAAAACTCTCAAGAGCTTTCCCGTGACCCGTTCGAAACTTTGCTAGTGGGACCTTAGGGGTAGGTACACAGTGTGGCCGAAAAACTGAGTATGGGTCTGTTCACCGAATCTGACCATAATTTTGGTCCTGGAGACTTCCCTCGAATATTTTATGACTCCACGAAAGAATCAGATCAATGAAAACTCTCCAGAGCTTTCCCGTGAGCCGTTCGAAATTTTGCTAGACGAGCCCTAGGGGTAGGTACACAGCGTGCCCGAAAAACTGAGTATGGGTCTGTTCACCGAATCTGACCATAGTTTTGGTCCTGGAGACTTCCCTCGAATATTTTATGACTCCACGAAAGAATCGGATTAATGAAAACTCTCAAGAGCTTTCCCGTGACCCGTTCGAAACTTTGCTAGTGGGGCCTTAGGGGTAGGTACACAGCGTGGCCGAAAAACTGAGTATGGGTCTGTTCACCGAATCTGACCATAATTTTGGTCCTGGAGACTTCCCTCGAATATTTTATGACTCCACGAAAGAATCGGATCAATGAAAACTCTCCAGAGTTTTCCCGTGACCCGTTCGAAATTTTGCTAGAGGGGCCCTAGGGGTAGGTACACAGCGTGCCCGAAAAACTGAGTATGGGTCTGTTCACCGAATCTGACCATAGTTTTGGTCCTGGAGACTTCCCTCGAATATTTTATGACTCCACGAAAGAATCGGATCAATGAAAACTCTCCAGAGCTTTCCCGTGAGCCGTTCGAAATTTTGCTAGACCGGCCTTAGGGGTAGGTACACAGCGTGCCCGAAAAACTGAGTATGGGTCTGTTCACCGAATCTGACCATAATTTTGGTCGTGGAGACTTCCCTCGAATATTTTATGACTCCATGAAAGAATCAGATCAATGAAAACTCTCAAGAGCTTTCCCGTGACCCGTTTGAAATTTTGCTAGAGGGGCCCTAGGCGTAGGTACACAGCGTGCCCGAAAAACTGAGTATGGGTCTGTTCGCCGAATCTGACCATAGTTTTGGTCCTGGAGACTTCACTCGAATATTTTATGACTCCACGAAAGAATCGCATCAATGAAAACTCTCAAGAGCTTTCTCGTGACCCGTTCGAAACTTTGCTAGAGGGGCCCTAGGGGTAGGTACACAGCGTGGCCGAAAAACTGAGTATGAGTCTGTTCACCGAATCTGACCATAATTTTGGTCGTGGAGACTTCCCTCGAATATTTTATGACTCCACGAAAGAATCAGATCAATGAAAACTCTCAAGAGCTTTCCCGTGACCCGTTCGAAATTTTGCTAGAGGGGCCCTAGGGGTAGGTACACAGCGTGCCCGAAAAACTGAGTATGGGTCTGTTCACCGAATCTGACCATAATTTTGGTCCTGGAGACTTCCCTCAAATATTTTATGACTCCACGAAAGAATCGGATTAATGAAAACTCTCCAGAGTTTTCCCGTGACCCGTTCGAAATTTTGCTAGAGGGGCCCTAGGGGTAGGTACACAGCGTGCCCGAAAAACTGAGTATGGGTCTGTTCACCGAATCTGACCATAATTTTGGTCGTGGAGACTTCCCTCGAATATTTTATGACTCCACCAAAGAATCAGATCAATGAAAACTCTCAAGAGCTTTCCCGTGACCCGTTCGAAATTTTGCTAGAGGGGCCCTAGGGGTAGGTACACAGCGTGGCCGAAAAACTGAGTATGGGTCTGTTCACCGAATCTGACCATAATATTGGTCCTGGAGACTTCCCTCGAATATTTTATGACTCCACGAAAGAATCGGATCAATGAAAACTCTCCAGAGTTTTCCCGTGACCCGTTCGAAATTTTGCTAGAGGGGCCCTAGGTGTAGGTACACAGAGTGCCCGAAAAACTGAGTATGGGTCTGTTCACCGAATCTGACCATAATTTTGGTCGTGGAGACTTCCCTCGAATATTTTATGACTCCACGAAAGAATCAGATCAATGAAAACTCTCAAGAGCTTTCCCGTGACCCGTTCGAAATTTTGCTAGAGGGGCCCTAGGGGTAGGTACACAGCGTGCCCGAAAAACTGAGTATGGGTCTGTTCACCGAATCTGACCATAATTTTGGTCCTGGAGACTTCCCTCGAATATTTTATGACTCCACGAAAGAATCGGATCAATGAAAACTCTCCAGAGCTTTCCCGTGACCCGTTCGAAATTTTGATAGAGGGGCCCTAGGGGTAGGTACACAGCGTGCCCGAAAAACTGAGTATGGGTCTGTTCACCGAATCTGACCATAGTTTTGGTCCTGGAGACTTCTCTCGAATATTTTATTACTCCACGAAAGAATCGGATCAATGAAAACTCTCCAGAGCTTTCCCGTGAGCCGTTCGAAATTTTGCTAGACGGGCCTTATGGGTAGGTACACAGCGTGCCCGAAAAACTGAGTATGGGTCTGTTCACCGAATCTGACCATAATTTTGGTCGTGGAGACTTCCCTCGAATATTTTATGACTCCACGAAAGAATCGGATCAATGAAAACTCTCAAGAGCTTTCCCGTGACCCGTTCGAAATTTTGCTAGAGGGGCCCTAGGGGTAGGTACACAGCGTGCCCGAAAAACTGAGTATGGGTCTGTTCACCGAATTTGACCATAGTTTTGGTCCTGGAGACTTCCCTCGAATATTTTATGACTCCACGAAAGAATCGGATCAATGAAAACTCTCCAGAGCTTTCCCGTGACCCGTTCGAAATTTTGCTAGAGGTTTCCTAGGGGTAGGTACACAGCGTGCCCGAAAAACTGAGTATGGGTCTGTTCACCGAATCTGACCATAGTTTTGGTCCTGGAGACTTCCCTCGAATATTTTATGACTCCACGAAAGAATCGGATCAATGAAAACTCTCCAGAGCTTTCCCTTGAGCCGTCCGAAATTTTGCTAGACGAGCCTTAGGGGTAGGTACACAGCGTGCCCGAAAAACTGAGTATGGGTCTGTTCACCGAATCTGACCATAATTTTGGTCCTGGAGACTTCCCTCGAATATTTTATGACTCCACGAAAGAATCGGATCAATGAAAACTCTCCAGAGCTTTCCCGTGAGCCGTTCGAAATTTTGCTAGACCGGCCTTAGGGGTAGGTACACAGCGTGCCCGAAAAACTGAGTATGGGTCTGTTCACCGAATCTGACCATAATTTTGGTCGTGGAGACTTCCCTCGAATATTTTATGACTCCATGAAAGAATCAGATCAATGAAAACTCTCAAGAGCTTTCCCGTGACCCGTTTGAAATTTTGCTAGAGGGGCCCTAGGCGTAGGTACACAGCGTGCCCGAAAAACTGAGTATGGGTCTGTTCGCCGAATCTGACCATAGTTTTGGTCCTGGAGACTTCACTCGAATATTTTATGACTCCACGAAAGAATCGCATCAATGAAAACTCTCAAGAGCTTTCTCGTGACCCGTTCGAAACTTTGCTAGAGGGGCCCTAGGGGTAGGTACACAGCGTGGCCGAAAAACTGAGTATGAGTCTGTTCACCGAATCTGACCATAATTTTGGTCGTGGAGACTTCCCTCGAATATTTTATGACTCCACGAAAGAATCAGATCAATGAAAACTCTCAAGAGCTTTCCCGTGACCCGTTCGAAATTTTGCTAGAGGGGCCCTAGGGGTAGGTACACAGCGTGCCCGAAAAACTGAGTATGGGTCTGTTCACCGAATCTGACCATAATTTTGGTCCTGGAGACTTCCCTCAAATATTTTATGACTCCACGAAAGAATCGGATTAATGAAAACTCTCCAGAGTTTTCCCGTGACCCGTTCGAAATTTTGCTAGAGGGGCCCTAGGGGTAGGTACACAGCGTGCCCGAAAAACTGAGTATGGGTCTGTTCACCGAATCTGACCATAATTTTGGTCGTGGAGACTTCCCTCGAATATTTTATGACTCCACCAAAGAATCAGATCAATGAAAACTCTCAAGAGCTTTCCCGTGACCCGTTCGAAATTTTGCTAGAGGGGCCCTAGGGGTAGGTACACAGCGTGGCCGAAAAACTGAGTATGGGTCTGTTCACCGAATCTGACCATAATATTGGTCCTGGAGACTTCCCTCGAATATTTTATGACTCCACGAAAGAATCGGATCAATGAAAACTCTCCAGAGTTTTCCCGTGACCCGTTCGAAATTTTGCTAGAGGGGCCCTAGGTGTAGGTACACAGAGTGCCCGAAAAACTGAGTATGGGTCTGTTCACCGAATCTGACCATAATTTTGGTCGTGGAGACTTCCCTCGAATATTTTATGACTCCACGAAAGAATCAGATCAATGAAAACTCTCAAGAGCTTTCCCGTGACCCGTTCGAAATTTTGCTAGAGGGGCCCTAGGGGTAGGTACACAGCGTGCCCGAAAAACTGAGTATGGGTCTGTTCACCGAATCTGACCATAATTTTGGTCCTGGAGACTTCCCTCGAATATTTTATGACTCCACGAAAGAATCGGATCAATGAAAACTCTCCAGAGCTTTCCCGTGACCCGTTCGAAATTTTGATAGAGGGGCCCTAGGGGTAGGTACACAGCGTGCCCGAAAAACTGAGTATGGGTCTGTTCACCGAATCTGACCATAGTTTTGGTCCTGGAGACTTCTCTCGAATATTTTATTACTCCACGAAAGAATCGGATCAATGAAAACTCTCCAGAGCTTTCCCGTGAGCCGTTCGAAATTTTGCTAGACGGGCCTTATGGGTAGGTACACAGCGTGCCCGAAAAACTGAGTATGGGTCTGTTCACCGAATCTGACCATAATTTTGGTCGTGGAGACTTCCCTCGAATATTTTATGACTCCACGAAAGAATCGGATCAATGAAAACTCTCAAGAGCTTTCCCGTGACCCGTTCGAAATTTTGCTAGAGGGGCCCTAGGGGTAGGTACACAGCGTGCCCGAAAAACTGAGTATGGGTCTGTTCACCGAATTTGACCATAGTTTTGGTCCTGGAGACTTCCCTCGAATATTTTATGACTCCACGAAAGAATCGGATCAATGAAAACTCTCCAGAGCTTTCCCGTGACCCGTTCGAAATTTTGCTAGAGGTTTCCTAGGGGTAGGTACACAGCGTGCCCGAAAAACTGAGTATGGGTCTGTTCACCGAATCTGACCATAGTTTTGGTCCTGGAGACTTCCCTCGAATATTTTATGACTCCACGAAAGAATCGGATCAATGAAAACTCTCCAGAGCTTTCCCTTGAGCCGTCCGAAATTTTGCTAGACGAGCCTTAGGGGTAGGTACACAGCGTGCCCGAAAAACTGAGTATGGGTCTGTTCACCGAATCTGACCATAATTTTGGTCCTGGAGACTTCTCTTGAATATTTTATGACTCCACGAAAGAATCGGATCAATGAAAAGTCTCCAGAGCTTTCCCGTGACCCGTTCGAAATTTTGCTATAGGGGCCCTAGGGGTAGGTTCACAGCGTGCCCGAAAAACGGAGTATGGGTCTGTTCACCGAATCTGACCATAGTTTTGGTCCTGGAGACTTCACTCGAATATTTTATGACTCCACGAAAGAATCGGATCAATGAAAACTCTCAAGAGCTTTCCCGTGACCCGTTCGAAACTTTGCTAGAGGGGCCATATGGGTAGGTACACAGCGTGGCCGAAAAACTGAGTATGGGTCTGTTCACCGAATCTGACCATAATTTTGGTCCTGGAGACTTCCCTCGAGTATTTTATGACTCCACGAAAGAATCGGATCAATGAAAACTCTCCAGAGCTTTCCAGTGAGCCGTTGAAATTTTGCTAGACGAGCCCTAGGGGTAGGTACACAGCGTGCCCGAAAAACTGAGTATGGGTCTGTTCACCGAATCTGACCATAATTTTGATCCTGGAGACTTCCCTCGAATATTTTATGACTCCACGAAAGAATCGGATCAATGAAAACTCTCCAGAGTTTTCCCGTGACCCGTTCGAAATTTTGCTAGAGGGGCCCTAGGTGTAGGTACACAGAGTGCCCGAAAAACTGAGTATGGGTCTGTTCACCGAATCTGACCATAATTTTGGTCGTGGAGACTTCCCTCGAATATTTTATGACTCCACGAAAGAATCAGATCAATGAAAACTCTCAAGAGCTTTCCCGTGACCCGTTCGAAATTTTGCTAGAGGGGCCCTAGGGGTAGGTACACAGCGTGCCCGAAAAACTGAGTATGGGTCTGTTCACCGAATCTGACCATAATTTTGGTCGTGGAGACTTCCCTCGAATATTTTATGACTCCACGAAAGAATCAGATCAATGAAAACTCTCAAGAGCTTTCCCGTGACCCGTTCGAAATTTTGCTAGAGGGGCCCTAGGGGTAGGTACACAGCGTGCCCGAAAAACTGAGTATGGGTCTGTTCACCGAATCTTACCATAATTTTGGTCCTAGAGACTTCCCTCGAATATTTTATGACTCCACGAAAGAATCGGATCAATGAAAACTCTCCAGAGCTTTCCCGTGACCCGTTCGAAATTTTGATAGAGGGGCCCTAGGGGTAGGTACACAGCGTGCCCGAAAAACTGAATATGGGTCTGTTCACCGAATCTGACCATAGTTTTGGTCCTGGAGACTTCCCTCGAATATTTTATGACTCCACAAAAGAATCGGATCAATGAAAACTCTCAAGAGCTTTCCCGTGACCCGTTCGAAACTTTGCTAGAGGGGCCCTAGGGGTAGGTACACAGCGTGGCCGAAAAACTGAGTATGGGTCTGTTCACCGAATCTGACCATAATTTTGGTCCTGGAGACTTCCCTCGAATATTTTATGACTCCACGAAAGAATCGGATCAATGAAAACTCTCCAGAGTTTTCCCGTGACCCGTTCGAAATTTTGCTAGAGGGGCCCTAGGTGTAGGTACACAGAGTGCCCGAAAAACTGAGTATGGGTCTGTTCACCGAATCTGACCATAATTTTGGTCGTGGAGACTTCCCTCGAATATTTTATGACTCCACGAAAGAATCAGATCAATGAAAACTCTCAAGAGCTTTCCCGTGACCCGTTCGAAATTTTGCTAGAGGGGCCCTAGGGGTAGGTACACAGCGTGCCCGAAAAACTGAGTATGGGTCTGTTCACCGAATCTGACCATAATTTTGGTCGTGGAGACTTCCCTCGAATATTTTATGACTCCACGAAAGAATCAGATCAATGAAAACTCTCAAGAGCTTTCCCGTGACCCGTTCGAAATTTTGCTAGAGGGGCCCTAGGGGTAGGTACACAGCGTGCCCGAAAAACTGAGTATGGGTCTGTTCACCGAATCTGACCATAATTTTGGTCCTGGAGACTTCCCTCGAATATTTTATGACTCCACGAAAGAATCGGATCAATGAAAACTCTCCAGAGCTTTCCCGTGACCCGTTCGAAATTTTGATAGAGGGGCCCTAGGGGTAGGTACACAGCGTGCCCGAAAAACTGAGTATGGGTCTGTTCACCGAATCTGACCATAGTTTTGGTCCTGGAGACTTCCCTCGAATATTTTATGACTCCACAAAAGAATCGGATCAATGAAAACTCTCAAGAGCTTTCCCGTGACCCGTTCGAAACTTTGCTAGAGGGGCCCTAGGGGTAGGTACACAGCGTGGCCGAAAAACTGAGTATGGGTCTGTTCACCGAATCTGACCATAATTTTGGTCCTGGAGACTTCCCTCGAATATTTTATGACTCCACGAAAGAATCGGATCAATGAAAACTCTCCAGAGTTTTCCCGTGACCCGTTCGAAATTTTGCTAGAGGGGCCCTAGGTGTAGGTACACAGAGTGCCCGAAAAACTGAGTATGGGTCTGTTCACCGAATCTGACCATAATTTTGGTCGTGGAGACTTCCCTCGAATATTTTATGACTCCACGAAAGAATCAGATCAATGAAAACTCTCAAGAGCTTTCCCGTGACCCGTTCGAAATTTTGCTAGAGGGGCCCTAGGGGTAGGTACACAGCGTGCCCGAAAAACTGAGTATGGGTCTGTTCACCGAATCTGACCATAATTTTGGTCGTGGAGACTTCCCTCGAATATTTTATGACTCCACGAAAGAATCGGATCAATGAAAACTCTCCAGAGCTTTCCCGTGACCCGTTCGAAATTTTGATAGAGGGGCCCTAGGGGTAGGTACACAGCGTGCCCGAAAAACTGAGTATGGGTCTGTTCACCGAATCTGACCATAGTTTTGGTCCTGGAGACTTCTCTCGAATATTTTATTACTCCACGAAAGAATCGGATCAATGAAAACTCTCCAGAGCTTTCCCGTGAGCCGTTCGAAATTTTGCTAGACGGGCCTTATGGGTAGGTACACAGCGTGCCCGAAAAACTGAGTATGGGTCTGTTCACCGAATCTGACCATAATTTTGGTCGTGGAGACTTCCCTCGAATATTTTATGACTCCACGAAAGAATCGGATCAATGAAAACTCTCAAGAGCTTTCCCGTGACCCGTTCGAAATTTTGCTAGAGGGGCCCTAGGGGTAGGTACACAGCGTGCCCGAAAAAATGAGTATGGGTCTGTTCACCGAATCTGACCATAGTTTTGGTCCTGGAGACTTCCCTCGAATATTTTATGACTCCACGAAAGAATCGGATCAATGAAAACTCTCCAGAGCTTTCCCGTGACCCGTTCGAAATTTTGCTAGAGGTTTCCTAGGGGTAGGTACACAGCGTGCCCGAAAAACTGAGTATGGGTCTGTTCACCGAATCTGACCATAGTTTTGGTCCTGGAGACTTCCCTCGAATATTTTATGACTCCACGAAAGAATCGGATCAATGAAAACTCTCCAGAGCTTTCCCGTGAGCCGTCCGAAATTTTGCTAGACGAGCCCTAGGGGTAGGTACACAGCGTGCCCGAAAAACTGAGTATGGGTCTGTTCACCGAATCTGACCATAGTTTTGGTCCTGGAGATTTCCCTCGAATATTTTATGACTCCACGAAAGAATCGGATCAATGAAAACTCTCCAGAGCTTTCCCGTGACCCGTTCGAAATTTTGCTAGAGGTTTCCTAGGGGTAGGTACACAGCGTGCCCGAAAAACTGAGTATGGGTCTGTTCACCGAATCTGACCATAGTTTTGGTCCTGGAGACTTCCCTCGAATATTTTATGACTCCACGAAAGAATCGGATCAATGAAAACTCTCCAGAGCTTTCCCGTGAGCCGTCCGAAATTTTGCTAGACGAGCCCTAGGGGTAGGTACACAGCGTGCCCGAAAAACTGAGTATGGGTCTGTTCACCGAATCTGACCATAATTTTGGTCCTGGAGACTTCTCTTGAATATTTTATGACTCCACGAAAGAATCGGATCAATGAAAAGTCTCCAGAGCTTTCCCGTGACCCGTTCGAAATTTTGCTATAGGGGCCCTAGGGGTAGGTTCACAGCGTGCCCGAAAAACGGAGTATGGGTCTGTTCACCGAATCTGACCATAGTTTTGGTCCTGGAGACTTCACTCGAATATTTTATAACTCCACGAAAGAATCGGATCAATGAAAACTCTCAAGAGCTTTCCCGTGACCCGTTCGAAACTTTGCTAGAGGGGCCCTATGGGTAGGTACACAGCGTGGCCGAAAAACTGAGTATGGGTCTGTTCACCGAATCTGACCATAATTTTGGTCCTGGAGACTTCCCTCGAATATTTTATGACTCCACGAAAGAATCGGATCAATGAAAACTCTCCAGAGCTTTCCCGTGACCCGTTCGAAATTTTGCTAGAGGGGCCCTAGGGGTAGGTACACAGCGTGGCCGAAAAACTGAGTATGGGTCTGTTCACCGAATCTGACCATAATTTTGGTCCTGGAGACTTCCCTCGAGTATTTTATGACTCCACGAAAGAATCGGATCAATGAAAACTCTCCAGAGCTTTCCAGTGAGCCGTTGAAATTTTGCTAGACGAGCCCTAGGGGTAGGGACACAGCGTGCCCGAAAAACTGAGTATGGGTCTGTTCACCGAATCTGACCATAATTTTGGTCGTGGAGACTTCCCTCGAATATTTTATGACTCCATGAAAGAATCGGATCAATGAAAACTCTCCAGAGCTTTCCCGTGACCCGTTCGAAATTTTGCTATTAGGGCCCTAGGGGTAGGTACACAGCGTGCCGAAAAACTGAGTATGGGTCTGTTCACCGAATCTGACCATAATTTTGGTCGTGGAGACTTCCCTCGAATATTTTATGACTCCACGAAAGAATCAGATCAATGAAAACTCTCAAGAGCTTTCCCGTGACCCGTTCGAAATTTTGCTAGAGGGGCCCTAGGGGTAGGTACACAGCGTGCCCGAAAAACTGAGTATGGGTCTGTTCACCGAATCTGACCATAATTTTGGTCCTGGAGACTTCCCTCGAATATTTTATGACTCCACGAAAGAATCGGATCAATGAAAACTCTCCAGAGCTTTCCAGTGAGCCGTTGAAATTTTGCTAGACGAGCCCTAGGGGTAGGTACACAGCGTGCCCGAAAAACTGAGTATGGGTCTGTTCACCGAATCTGACCATAATTTTGGTCCTGGAGACTTCCCTCGAATATTTTATGACTCCACGAAAGAATCGGATCAATGAAAACTCTCCAGAGCTTTCACGTGACCCGTTCGAAATTTTGCTAGAGGGGCCCTAGGGGTAGGTACACAACGTGCCCGAAAAACTGAGTATGGGTCTGTTCACCGAATCTGACCATAGTTTTGGTCCTGGAGACTTCCCTCGAATATTTTATGACTCCACGAAAGAATCGGATCAATGAAAACTCTCCAGAGCTTTCCCGTGAGCCGTTCGAAATTTTGCTAGACGAGCCCTAGGGGTAGGTACACAGCGTGCCCGAAAAACTGAGTATGGGTCTGTTCACCGAATCTGACCATAGTTTTGGTCCTGGAGACTTCCCTCGAATATTTTATGACTCCACGAAAGAATCGGATCAATGAAAACTCTCCAGAGCTTTCAAGTGACCCGTTCGAAATTTTGCTAGAGGGGCCCTAGGGGTAGGTACACAGCGTGCCCGAAAAACTGAGTATGGGTCTGTTCACCGAATCTGACCATAATTTTGGTCCTGGAGACTTCCCTCGAATATTTTATGACTCCACGAAAGAATCGGATCAATGAAAACTCTCCAGAGCTTTCCCGTGACCCGTTCGAAATTTTGCTAGAGGGGCCCTAGGGGTAGGTACACAGCGTGCCCGAAAAACTGAGTATGTGTCTGTTCATCGAATCTGACCATAATTTTGGTCCTGGAGACTTCCCTCGAATATTTTATGACTCCACGAAAGAATCGGATCAATGAAAAGTCTCCAGAGCTTTCCCGTGACCCGTTCGAAATTTTGCTAGACGGGCCCTAGGGGTAGGTACACTGCGTGCCCGAAATACTGAGTATGTGTCTGTTCACCGAATCTGACCATAATTTTGGTCGTGGAGACTTCCCTCGAATATTTTATGACTCCATGAAAGAATCGGATCAATGAAAACTCTCCAGAGCTTTCCCGTGACCCGTTCGAAATTTTGCTATTAGGGCCCTAGGGGTAGGTACACAGCGTGCCGAAAAACTGAGTATGGGTCTGTTCACCGAATCTGACCATAATTTTGGTCCTGGAGACTTCCCTCGAATATTTTATGACTCCACGAAAGAATCGGATCAATGAAAACTCTCCAGAGCTTTCCCGTGACCCGTTCGAAATTTTGCTAGAGGGGCCCTAGGGGTAGGTACACAGCGTGCCCGAAAAACTGAGTATGGGTCTGTTCACCGAATCTGACCATAATTTTGGTCCTGGAGACTTCCCTCGAATATTTTATGTCTCCACGAAAGAATCGGATCAATGAAAACTCTCTAGAGCTTTCCCGTGACCCGTTCGAAATTTTGCTAGAGGGGCCCTAGGGGTAGGTACACAGCGTGCCCGAAAAACTGAGTATGGGTCTGTTCACCGAATCTGACCATAATTTTGGTCGTGGAGACTTCCCTCGAATATTTTATGACTCCACGAAAGAATCGGATCAATGAAAACTCTCTAGAGCTTTCCCGTGACCCGTTCGAAATTTTGCTAGACGGGCCCTAGGGGTAGGTACACAGCGTGCCCGAAAAACTGAGTATGTGTCTGTTCACCGAATCTGACCATAATTTTGGTCGTGGAGACTTCCCTCGAATATTTTATGACTCCACGAAAGAATCGGATCAATGAAAATTCTCCAGAGCTTTCTCGTGACCCGTTCGAAATTTTGCTATTAGGGCCCTAGGGGTAGGTACACAGCGTGCCCGAAAAACTGAGTATGGGTCTGTTCACCGAATCTGACCATAATTTTGGTCGTGGAGACTTCCCTCGAATATTTTATGACTCCACGAAAGAATCGGATCAATGAAAAGTCTCCAGAGCTTTCCCGTGACCCGTTCGAAATTTTGCTAGACGGGCCCTAGGGGTAGGTACACAGCGTGCCCGAAATACTGAGTATGTGTCTGTTCACCGAATCTGACCATAATTTTGGTCGTGGAGACTTCCCTCGAATATTTTATGACTCCACGAAAGAATCGGATCAATGAAAACTCTCCAGAGCTTTCCCGTGACCCGTTCGAAATTTTGCTAGACGGGCCCTAGGGGTAGGTACACTGCGTGCCCGAAATACTGAGTATGTGTCTGTTCACCGAATCTGACCATAATTTTGGTCGTGGAGACTTCCCTCGAATATTTTATGACTCCATGAAAGAATCGGATCAATGAAAACTCTCCAGAGCTTTCCCGTGACCCGTTCGAAATTTTGCTATTAGGGCCCTAGGGGTAGGTACACAGCGTGCCGAAAAACTGAGTATGGGTCTGTTCACCGAATCTGACCATAATTTTGGTCCTGGAGACTTCCCTCGAATATTTTATGACTCCACGAAAGAATCGGATCAATGAAAACTCTCCAGAGCTTTCCCGTGACCCGTTCGAAATTTTGCTAGAGGGGCCCTAGGGGTAGGTACACAGCGTGCCCGAAAAACTGAGTATGGGTCTGTTCACCGAATCTGACCATAATTTTGGTCCTGGAGACTTCCCTCGAATATTTTATGTCTCCACGAAAGAATCGGATCAATGAAAACTCTCTAGAGCTTTCCCGTGACCCGTTCGAAATTTTGCTAGAGGGGCCCTAGGGGTAGGTACACAGCGTGCCCGAAAAACTGAGTATGGGTCTGTTCACCGAATCTGACCATAATTTTGGTCGTGGAGACTTCCCTCGAATATTTTATGACTCCACGAAAGAATCGGATCAATGAAAACTCTCTAGAGCTTTCCCGTGACCCGTTCGAAATTTTGCTAGACGGGCCCTAGGGGTAGGTACACAGCGTGCCCGAAAAACTGAGTATGTGTCTGTTCACCGAATCTGACCATAATTTTGGTCGTGGAGACTTCCCTCGAATATTTTATGACTCCACGAAAGAATCGGATCAATGAAAATTCTCCAGAGCTTTCTCGTGACCCGTTCGAAATTTTGCTATTAGGGCCCTAGGGGTAGGTACACAGCGTGCCCGAAAAACTGAGTATGGGTCTGTTCACCGAATCTGACCATAATTTTGGTCGTGGAGACTTCCCTCGAATATTTTATGACTCCACGAAAGAATCGGATCAATGAAAAGTCTCTAGAGCTTTCCCGTGACCCGTTCGAAATTTTGCTAGACGGGCCCTAGGGGTAGGTACACAGCGTGCCCGAAATACTGAGTATGTGTCTGTTCACCGAATCTGACCATAATTTTGGTCGTGGAGACTTCCCTCGAATATTTTATGACTCCACGAAAGAATCGGATCAATGAAAACTCTCCAGAGCTTTCCCGTGACCCGTTCGAAATTTTGCTATTAGGGCCCTAGGGGTAGGTACACAGCGTGCCGAAAAACTGAGTATGGGTCTGTTCACCGAATCTGACCATAATTTTGGTCCTGGAGACTTCCCTTGAATATTTTATGACTCCACGAAAGAATCGGATCAATGAAAACTCTCCAGAGCTTTCCCGTGACCCGTTCGAAATTTTGCTAGAGGGGCCCTAGGGGTAGGTACACAGCGTGCCCGAAAAACTGAGTATGGGTCTGTTCACCGAATCTGACCATAATTTTGGTCCTGGAGACTTTCCTCGAATATTTTATGTCTCCACGAAAGAATCGGATCAATGAAAACTCTCCAGAGCTTTCCCGTGACCCGTTCGAAATTTTGCTAGAGGGGCCCTAGGGGTAGGTACACAGCGTGCCCGAAAAACTGAGTATGGGTCTGTTCACCGAATCTGACCATAATTTTGGTCGTGGAGACTTCCCTCGAATATTTTATGACTCCACGAAAGAATCGGATCAATGAAAACTCTCAAGAGCTTTCCCGTGACCCGTTCGAAATTTTGCTAGACGGGCCCTAGGGGTAGGTACACAGCGTGCCCGAAAAACTGAGTATGTGTCTGTTCACCGAATCTGACCATAATTTTGGTCGTGGAGACTTCCCTCGAATATTTTATGACTCCACGAAAGAATCGGATCAATGAAAACTCTCCAGAGCTTTCCCGTGACCCGTTCGAAATTTTGCTATTAGGGCCCTAGGGGTAGGTACACAGCGTGCCCGAAAAACTGAGTATGGGTCTGTTCACCGAATCTGACCATAATTTTGGTCGTGGAGACTTCCCTCGAATATTTTATGACTCCACGAAAGAATCGGATCAATGAAAACTCTCCAGAGCTTTCCCGTGACCCGTTCGAAATTTTGCTAGAGGGGCCCTAGGGGTAGGTACACAGCGTGCCCGAAAAACTGAGTATGGGTCTGTTCACCGAATCTGACCATAATTTTGGTCCTGGAGACTTCCCTCGAATATTTTATGTCTCCACGAAAGAATCGGATCAATGAAAACTCTCCAGAGCTTTCCCGTGACCCGTTCGAAATTTTGCTAGAGGGGCCCTAGGGGTAGGTACACAGCGTGCCCGAAAAACTGAGTATGGGTCTGTTCACCGAATCTGACCATAATTTTGGTCGTGGAGACTTCCCTCGAATATTTTATGACTCCACGAAAGAATCGGATCAATGAAAACTCTCTAGAGCTTTCCCGTGACCCGTTCGAAATTTTGCTAGACGGGCCCTAGGGGTAGGTACACAGCGTGCCCGAAAAACTGAGTATGTGTCTGTTCACCGAATCTGACCATAATTTTGGTCGTGGAGACTTCCCTCGAATATTTTATGACTCCACGAAAGAATCGGATCAATGAAAATTCTCCAGAGCTTTCTCGTGACCCGTTCGAAATTTTGCTATTAGGGCCCTAGGGGTAGGTACACAGCGTGCCCGAAAAACTGAGTATGGGTCTGTTCACCGAATCTGACCATAATTTTGGTCGTGGAGACTTCCCTCGAATATTTTATGACTCCACGAAAGAATCGGATCAATGAAAAGTCTCCAGAGCTTTCCCGTGACCCGTTCGAAATTTTGCTAGACGGGCCCTAGGGGTAGGTACACAGCGTGCCCGAAATACTGAGTATGTGTCTGTTCACCGAATCTGACCATAATTTTGGTCGTGGAGACTTCCCTCGAATATTTTATGACTCCACGAAAGAATCGGATCAATGAAAACTCTCCAGAGCTTTCCCGTGACCCGTTCGAAATTTTGCTATTAGGGCCCTAGGGGTAGGTACACAGCGTGCCGAAAAACTGAGTATGGGTCTGTTCACCGAATCTGACCATAATTTTGGTCCTGGAGACTTCCCTTGAATATTTTATGACTCCACGAAAGAATCGGATCAATGAAAACTCTCAAGAGCTTTCCCGTGACCCGTTCGAAATTTTGCTAGAGGGGCCCTAGGGGTAGGTACACAGCGTGCCCGAAAAACTGAGTATGGGTCTGTTCACCGAATCTGACCATAATTTTGGTCCTGGAGACTTTCCTCGAATATTTTATGTCTCCACGAAAGAATCGGATCAATGAAAACTCTCCAGAGCTTTCCCGTGACCCGTTCGAAATTTTGCTAGAGGGGCCCTAGGGGTAGGTACACAGCGTACCCGAAAAACTGAGTATGGGTCTGTTCACCGAATCTGACCATAATTTTGGTCGTGGAGACTTCCCTCGAATATTTTATGACTCCACGAAAGAATCGGATCAATGAAAACTCTCAAGAGCTTTCCCGTGACCCGTTCGAAATTTTGCTAGAGGGGCCCTAGGGGTAGGTACACAGCGTGCCCGAAAAACTGAGTATGGGTCTGTTCACCGAATCTGACCATAATTTTGGTCGTGGAGACTTCCCTCGAATATTTTATGACTCCACGAAAGAATCGGATCAATGAAAACTCTCTAGAGCTTTCCCGTGACCCGTTCGAAATTTTACTAGACGGGCCCTAGGGGTAGGTACACAGCGTGCCCGAAAAACTGAGTATGTGTCTGTTCACCGAATCTGACCATAATTTTGGTCGTGGAGACTTCCCTCGAATATTTTATGACTCCACGAAAGAATCGGATCAATGAAAATTCTCCAGAGCTTTCTCGTGACCCGTTCGAAATTTTGCTATTAGGGCCCTAGGGGTAGGTACACAGCGTGCCCGAAAAACTGAGTATGGGTCTGTTCACCGAATCTGACCATAATTTTGGTCGTGGAGACTTCCCTCGAATATTTTATGACTCCACGAAAGAATCGGATCAATGAAAAGTCTCCAGAGCTTTCCCGTGACCCGTTCGAAATTTTGCTAGACGGGCCCTAGGGGTAGGTACACAGCGTGCCCGAAATACTGAGTATGTGTCTGTTCACCGAATCTGACCATAATTTTGGTCGTGGAGACTTCCCTCGAATATTTTATGACTCCACGAAAGAATCGGATCAATGAAAACTCTCCAGAGCTTTCCCGTGACCCGTTCGAAATTTTGCTATTAGGGCCCTAGGGGTAGGTACACAGCGTGCCGAAAAACTGAGTATGGGTCTGTTCACCGAATCTGACCATAATTTTGGTCCTGGAGACTTCCCTTGAATATTTTATGACTCCACGAAAGAATCGGATCAATGAAAACTCTCCAGAGCTTTCCCGTGACCCGTTCGAAATTTTGCTAGAGGGGCCCTAGGGGTAGGTACACAGCGTGCCCGAAAAACTGAGTATGGGTCTGTTCACCGAATCTGACCATAATTTTGGTCCTGGAGACTTCCCTTGAATATTTTATGACTCCACGAAAGAATCGGATCAATGAAAAGTCTCCAGAGCTTTCCCGTGACCCGTTCGAAATTTTGCTAGACGGGGGGCCCTAGGGGTAGGTACACAGCGTGCCGAAAAACTGAGTATGGGTCTGTTCACCGAATCTGACCATAATTTTGGTCCTGGAGACTTCCCTCGAATATTTTATGACTCCACGAAAGAATCGGATCAATGAAAACTCTCTAGAGCTTTCCCGTGACCCGTTCGAAATTTTGCTCGACGGGCCCTAGGGGTAGGTACACAGTGTGCCCGAAAAACTTAGTATGGGTCTGTTCACCGAATCTGACCATAATTTTAGTCTTGGAGACTTCCCTCGAACATTTTATGACTCCACGAAAGAATCGGATCAATGAAAACTCTCTAGAGCTTTCCCGTGACCCGTTCGAAATTTTGCTCGACGGGCCCTAGGGGTAGGTACACAGCGTGCCCGAAAAACTGAGTATGGGTCTGTTCACCGACTCTGACCATAATTTTGGACCAGGAGACTTCCCTCGAATATTTTATGACTCCACGAAAGAATGGGATCAATGAAAACTCTCTAGGGCTTTTCCGTGACCCGTTCGAAATTTTGCTAGACGGGCCCTAGGGGTAGGTACACAGCGTGCCCGAAAAACTGAGTATGGGTCTGTTCACCGACTCTGACCATAATTTTGGTCCAGGAGACTTCCCTCGAACGTTTTATGACTCCACGAAAGAATCGGATCAATGAAAACTCTCTAGAGCTTTCCCGTGACCCGTTCGAAATTTTGCTCGACGGGCCCTAGGGGTAGGTACACAGCGTGCCCGAAAAACTGAGTATGGGTCTGTTCACCGACTCTGACCATAATTTTGGTCTTGGAGACTTCCCTCGAATATTTTATGACTCCACGAAAGAATGGGATCAATGAAAACTCTCTAGGGCTTTTCCGTGACCCGTTCGAAATTTTGCTAGACGGGCCCTAGGGGTAGGTACACAGCGTGCCCGAAAAACTGAGTATGTGTCTGTTCACCGAATCTGACCATAATTTTGGTCGTGGAGACTTCCCTCGAATATTTTATGACTCCACGAAAGAAACGGATCAATGAAAACTCTCCAGAGCTATCCCGTGACCCGTTCGAAATTTTGCTATTAGGGCCCTAGGGGTAGGTACACAGCGTGCCCGAAAAACTGAGTATGGGTCTGTTCACCGAATCTGACCATAATTTTGGTCCTGGAGACTTCCCTCGAATATTTTATGACTCCATGAAAGAATCGGATCAATGAAAACTCTCTAGAGCTTTCCCGTGACCCGTTCGAAATTTTGCTAGACGGGCCCTAGGGGTAGGTACACAGCGTGCCCGAAAAACTGAGTATGTGTCTGTTCACCGAATCTGACCATAATTTTGGTCCTGGAGACTTCCCTCGAATATTTTATGTCTCCACGAAAGAATCGGATCAATGAAAACTCTCCAGAGCTTTCCCGTGACCCGTTCGAAATTTTGCTAGAGGGGCCCTAGGGGTAGGTACACAGCGTGCCCGAAAAACTGAGTATGGGTCTGTTCACCGAATCTGACCATAATTTTGGTCGTGGAGACTTCCCTCGAATATTTTACGACTCCACGAAAGAATCGGATCAATGAAAACTCTCTAGAGCTTTCCCGTGACCCGTTCGAAATTTTGCTAGACGGGCCCTAAGGGTAGGTACACAGCGTGCCCGAAAAATTGAGTATGTGTCTGTTCACCGAATCTGACCATAATTTTGGTCGTGGAGACTTCCCTCGAATATTTTATGACTCCACGAAAGAATCGGATCAAAGAAAACTCTCGAGAGCTTTCCCGTGACCCGTTCGAAATTTTGCTATTAGGGCCCTAGGGGTAGGTACACAGCGTGCCGAAAAACTGAGTATGGGTCTGTTCACCGAATCTGACCATAATTTTGGTCCTGGAGACTTCCCTCGAATATTTTATGACTCCACGAAAGAATCGGATCAATGAAAACTCTCTAGAGCTTTCCCGTGACCCGTTCGAAATTTTGCTCGACGGGCCCTAGGGGTAGGTACACAGCGTGCCCGAAAAACTTAGTATGGGTCTGTTCACCGAATCTGACCATAATTTTAGTCTTGGAGACTTCCCTCGAACATTTTATGACTCCACGAAAGAATCGGATCAATGAAAACTCTCTAGAGCTTTCCCGTGACCCGTTCGAAATTTTGCTCGACGGGCCCTAGGGGTAGGTACACAGCGTGCCCGAAAAACTGAGTATGGGTCTGTTCACCGACTCTGACCATAATTTTGGTCTTGGAGACTTCCCTCGAATATTTTATGACTCCACGAAAGAATGGGATCAATGAAAACTCTCTAGGGCTTTTCCGTGACCCGTTCGAAATTTTGCTAGACGGGCCCTAGGGGTAGGTACACAGCGTGCCCGAAAAACTGAGTATGGGTCTGTTCACCGACTCTGACCATAATTTTGGTCCAGGAGACTTCCCTCGAATATTTTATGACTCCACGAAAGAATGGGATCAATGAAAACTCTCTAGGGCTTTTCCGTGACCCGTTCGAAATTTTGCTAGACGGGCCCTAGGGGTAGGTACACAGCGTGCCCGAAAAACTGAGTATGGGTCTGTTCACCGACTCTGACCATAATTTTGGTCCAGGAGACTTCCCTCGAACGTTTTATGACTCCACGAAAGAATCGGATCAATGAAAACTCTCTAGAGCTTTCCCGTGACCCGTTCGAAATTTTGCTCGACGGGCCCTAGGGGTAGGTACACAGCGTGCCCGAAAAACTGAGTATGGGTCTGTTCACCGACTCTGACCATAATTTTGGTCTTGGAGACTTCCCTCGAATATTTTATGACTCCACGAAAGAATGGGATCAATGAAAACTCTCTAGGGCTTTTCCGTGACCCGTTCGAAATTTTGCTAGACGGGCCCTAGGGGTAGGTACACAGCGTGCCCGAAAAACTGAGTATGGGTCTGTTCACCGACTCTGACCATAATTTTGGTCCAGGAGACTTCCCTCGAATATTTTATGACTCCACGAAAGAATCGGATCAATGAAAACTCTCCAGAGCTTTCCCGTGACCCGTTCGAAATTTTGCTAGACGGGCCCTAGGGGTAGGTACACAGCGTGCCCGAAAAACTGAGTATGGGTCTGTTCACCGACTCTGACCATAATTTTGGTCCAGGAGACTTCCCTCGAACGTTTTATGACTCCACGAAAGAATCGGATCAATGAAAACTCTCTAGAGCTTTCCCGTGACCCGTTCGAAATTTTGCTCGACGGGCCCTAGGGGTAGGTACACAGCGTGCCCGAAAAACTGAGTATGGGTCTGTTCACCGACTCTGACCATAATTTTGGTCTTGGAGACTTCCCTCGAATATTTTATGACTCCACGAAAGAATGGGATCAATGAAAACTCTCTAGGGCTTTTCCGTGACCCGTTCGAAATTTTGCTAGACGGGCCCTAGGGGTAGGTACACAGCGTGCCCGAAAAACTGAGTATGGGTCTGTTCACCGACTCTGACCATAATTTTGGTCCAGGAGACTTCCCTCGAATATTTTATGACTCCACGAAAGAATCGGATCAATGAAAACTCTCCAGAGCTTTCCCGTGACCCGTTCGAAATTTTGCTAGACGGGCCCTAGGGGTAGGTACACAGCGTGCCCGAAAAACTGAGTATGGGTCTGTTCACCGACTCTGACCATAATTTTGGTCCAGGAGACTTCCCTCGAATATTTTATGACTCCACGAAAGAATCGGATCAATGAAAAATCTCCAGAGCTTTCCCGTGACCCGTTCGAAATTTTGCTAGACGGGCCCTAGGGGTAGGTACACAGCGTGCCCGAAAAACTGAGTATGGGTCTGTTCCCCGACTCTGACCATAATTTTGGTCCTGGAGACTTACCTCGAATATTTTATGACTCCACGAAAGAATCGGATCAATGAAAACTCTCTAGAGCTTTCCCGTGACCCGTTCGAAATTTTGCTCGACGGGCCCTAGGGGTAGGTACACAGTGTGCCCGAAAAAATGAGTATGGGTCTGTTCACCGAATCTGACCATAATTTTGGTCCTGGAGACTTCCATCGAATATTTTATGACTTCACCAAAAAATCAGATCAATGAAAACTCTCCAGAGCTTTCCCGTGACCCGTTCGAAATTTTGCTAGACGGGCCCTAGGGGTAGGTACACAGCGTGCCCGAAAAACTGAGTATGGGTCTGTTCCCCGACTCTGACCATAATTTTGGTCCTGGAGACTTACCTCGAATATTTTATGACTCCACGAAAGAATCGGATCAATGAAAACTCTCTAGAGCTTTCCCGTGACCCGTTCGAAATTTTGCTCGACGGGCCCTAGGGGTAGGTACACAGCGTGCCCGAAAAACTGAGTATGGGTCTGTTCACCGAATCTGACCATAATTTTGGTCGTGGAGACTTCCCTCGAATATTTTATGACTCCACGAAAGAATCGGATCAATGAAAACTCTCTAGAGCTTTCCCGTGACCCGTTCGAAATTTTGCTAGACGGGCCCTAGGGGTAGGTACACAGCGTGCCCGAAAAACTGAGTATGTGTCTGTTCACCGAATCTGACCATAATTTTGGTCGTGGAGACTTCCCTCGAATATTTTATGACTCCACGAAAGAAACGGATCAATGAAAACTCTCCAGAGCTATCCCGTGACCCGTTCGAAATTTTGCTATTAGGGCCCTAGGGGTAGGTACACAGCGTGCCCGAAAAACTGAGTATGGGTCTGTTCACCGAATCTGACCATAATTTTGGTCCTGGAGACTTCCCTCGAATATTTTATGACTCCATGAAAGAATCGGATCAATGAAAACTCTCTAGAGCTTTCCCGTGACCCGTTCGAAATTTTGCTAGACGGGCCCTAGGGGTAGGTACACAGCGTGCCCGAAAAACTGAGTATGTGTCTGTTCACCGAATCTGACCATAATTTTGGTCCTGGAGACTTCCCTCGAATATTTTATGTCTCCACGAAAGAATCGGATCAATGAAAACTCTCCAGAGCTTTCCCGTGACCCGTTCGAAATTTTGCTAGAGGGGCCCTAGGGGTAGGTACACAGCGTGCCCGAAAAACTGAGTATGGGTCTGTTCACCGAATCTGACCATAATTTTGGTCGTGGAGACTTCCCTCGAATATTTTACGACTCCACGAAAGAATCGGATCAATGAAAACTCTCTAGAGCTTTCCCGTGACCCGTTCGAAATTTTGCTAGACGGGCCCTAGGGGTAGGTACACAGCGTGCCCGAAAAATTGAGTATGTGTCTGTTCACCGAATCTGACCATAATTTTGGTCGTGGAGACTTCCCTCGAATATTTTATGACTCCACGAAAGAATCGGATCAAAGAAAACTCTCGAGAGCTTTCCCGTGACCCGTTCGAAATTTTGCTATTAGGGCCCTAGGGGTAGGTACACAGCGTGCCGAAAAACTGAGTATGGGTCTGTTCACCGAATCTGACCATAATTTTGGTCCTGGAGACTTCCCTCGAATATTTTATGACTCCACGAAAGAATCGGATCAATGAAAACTCTCTAGAGCTTTCCCGTGACCCGTTCGAAATTTTGCTCGACGGGCCCTAGGGGTAGGTACACAGCGTGCCCGAAAAACTTAGTATGGGTCTGTTCACCGAATCTGACCATAATTTTAGTCTTGGAGACTTCCCTCGAACATTTTATGACTCCACGAAAGAATCGGATCAATGAAAACTCTCTAGAGCTTTCCCGTGACCCGTTCGAAATTTTGCTCGACGGGCCCTAGGGGTAGGTACACAGCGTGCCCGAAAAACTGAGTATGGGTCTGTTCACCGACTCTGACCATAATTTTGGTCTTGGAGACTTCCCTCGAATATTTTATGACTCCACGAAAGAATGGGATCAATGAAAACTCTCTAGGGCTTTTCCGTGACCCGTTCGAAATTTTGCTAGACGGGCCCTAGGGGTAGGTACACAGCGTGCCCGAAAAACTGAGTATGGGTCTGTTCACCGACTCTGACCATAATTTTGGTCCAGGAGACTTCCCTCGAACGTTTTATGACTCCACGAAAGAATCGGATCAATGAAAACTCTCTAGAGCTTTCCCGTGACCCGTTCGAAATTTTGCTCGACGGGCCCTAGGGGTAGGTACACAGCGTGCCCGAAAAACTGAGTATGGGTCTGTTCACCGACTCTGACCATAATTTTGGTCTTGGAGACTTCCCTCGAATATTTTATGACTCCACGAAAGAATGGGATCAATGAAAACTCTCTAGGGCTTTTCCGTGACCCGTTCGAAATTTTGCTAGACGGGCCCTAGGGGTAGGTACACAGCGTGCCCGAAAAACTGAGTATGGGTCTGTTCACCGACTCTGACCATAATTTTGGTCCAGGAGACTTCCCTCGAATATTTTATGACTCCACGAAAGAATCGGATCAATGAAAACTCTCCAGAGCTTTCCCGTGACCCGTTCGAAATTTTGCTAGACGGGCCCTAGGGGTAGGTACACAGCGTGCCCGAAAAACTGAGTATGGGTCTGTTCACCGACTCTGACCATAATTTTGGTCCAGGAGACTTCCCTCGAATATTTTATGACTCCACGAAAGAATCGGATCAATGAAAAATCTCCAGAGCTTTCCCGTGAGCCGTTGAAATTTTGCTAGACGAGCCCTAGGGGTAGGGACACAGCGTGCCCGAAAAACTGAGTATGGGTCTGTTCACCGAATCTGACCATAATTTTGATCCTGGAGACTTCCCTCGAATATTTTATGACTCCACGAAAAAATCGGATCAATGAAAACTCTCCAGAGCTTTCCCGTGACCCGTTCGAAATTTTGCTAGACGGGCCCTAGGGGTAGGTACACAGCGTGCCCGAAAAACTAAGTAAGGGCTTGTTCACCGAATCTGACCATAATTTTGGTCCTGGAGACTTCCCTCGAATATTTTATGACTCCACGAAAAAATCGGATCAATGAAAACTCTCCAGAGTTTTCAGGTGACCCGTTCGAAATTTTGCTAGACGGGCCCTAGGGGTAGGTACACAGCGTGCCCGAAAAACTTAGTATGGGTCTGTTCACCGAATCTGACCATAATTTTGGTCCTGGAGACTTCCCTCGAATATTTTATGACTCCACGAAAGAATCGGATCAATGAAAACTCTATAGAGCTTTCCCGTGACCCGTTCGAAATTTTGCTAGACGGGCCCTAGGGGTAGGTACACAGCGTGCCCGAAAAACTGAGTATGGGTCTGTTCACCGAATCTGACCATAATTTTGGTCCTGGAGACTTCCCTCGAATATTTTATGACTCCACGAAAAAATCGGATCAATGAAAACTCTCCAGAGTTTTCAGGTGACCCGTTCGAAATTTTGCTAGACGGGCCCTAGGGGTAGGTACACAGCGTGCCCGAAAAACTTAGTATGGGTCTGTTCACCGAATCTGACCATAATTTTGGTCCTGGAGACTTCCCTCGAATATTTTATGACTCCACGAAAGAATCGGATCAATGAAAACTCTATAGAGCTTTCCCGTGACCCATTCGAAATTTTGCTAGACGGGCCCTAGGGGTAGGTACACAGCGTGCCCGAAAAACTGAGTATGGGTCTGTTCACCGAATCTGACCATAATTTTGGTCCTAGAGACTTCCCTCGAATATTTTATGACTCCACGAAAAAATCGGATCAATGAAAACTCTCTAGAGCTTTCCCGTGACCCGTTCGAAATTTTGCTAGACGGGCCCTAGGGTAGGTACACAGCGTGCCCGAAAAACTGAGTACGGGTATGTTCACCGAATCTGACCATAATTTTGGTCATGGAGACTTCCCTCTAATATTTTATGACTCCACGAAAAAATCGGATCAATGAAAACTCTCCAGAGCTTTCCCGTGACCCGTTCGAAATTTTGCTAGACGGGCCCTAGGGGTAGGTACACAGCGTGCCCGAAAAACTAAGTAAGGGCCTGTTCACCGAATCTGACCATAATTTTGGTCCTGGAGACTTCCCTCGAATATTTTATGACTCCACGAAAAAATCGGATCAATGATAACTCTCCAGAGTTTTCAGGTGACCCGTTCGAAATTTTGCTAGACGGGCCCTAGGGGTAGGTACACAGCGTGCCCGAAAAACTTAGTATGGGTCTGTTCACCGAATTTGACCATAATTTTGGTCCTGGAGACTTCCCTCGAATATTTTATGACTCCACGAAAGAATCGGATCAATGAAAACTCTATAGAGCTTTCCCGTGACCCATTCGAAATTTTGCTAGACGGGCCCTAGGGGTAGGTACACAGCGTGACCGAAAAACTGAGTATGGGTCTGTTCACCGAATCTGACCATAATTTTGGTCCTAGAGACTTCCCTCGAATATTTTATGACTCCACGAAAGAATCGGATCAATGAAAACTCTATAGAGCTTTCCCGTGACCCATTCGAAATTTTGCTAGACGGGCCCAAGGGGTAGGTACACAGCGTGCCCGAAAAACTGAGTATGGGTCTGTTCACCGAATCTGACCATAATTTTGGTCCTAGAGACTTCCCTCGAATATTTTATGACTCCACGAAAAAATCGGATCAATGAAAACTCTCCAGAGCTTTCCCGTGACCCGTTCGAAATTTTGCTAGACGGGCCCTAGGGGTATGTACACAGCGTGCCCGAAAAACTGAGTATGGGTCTGTTCACCGAATCTGACCATAATTTTGGTCCTGGAGACTTCACTCGAATATTTTATGACTCCACGAAAGAATCGGATCAATGAAAACTCTCTAGAGCTTTCCCGTGACCCGTTCGAAATTTTGCTAGAGGGGCCCTAGGGGGTACACGTACACAGCGTGCCCGAAAAACTGAGTATGGGTCTGTTCACCGAATCTGACCATAATTTTGGTCCTGGAGACTTCCCTCGAATATTTTATGACTCCACGAAAGAATCGGATCAATGAAAACTCTCTAGAGCTTTCCCGTGACCCGTTCGAAATTTTGCTAGAGGGGCCCTAGGGGGTACACGCACACAGCGTGCCCGAAAAACTGAGTATGGGTCTGTTCACCGAATCTGACCATAATTTTGGTCCTGGAGACTTCCCTCGAATATTTTTTGACTCCACGAAAGAATCGGATCAATGAAAACTCTCCAGAGCTTTCCCGTGACCCGTTCGAAATTTTGCTAGACGGCCCTAGGGGTAGGTACACAGCGTGCCCGAAAAACTGAGTATGGGTCTGTTCATCGAATCTGACCATAATTTTGGTCCTGGAGACTTCCCTCGAATATTTTATAACTCCACGAAAAAATCGGATCAACGAAAACTCTCCAAAGCTTTCCCGTGACCCGTTCGAAATTTTGCTAGACGGGCCCTAGGGGTAGGTACACAGCGTGCCCGAAAAACTGAGTATGGGTCCGTTCACCGAATCTGACCATAATTTTGGTCCTGGAGACTTCCCTCGAATATTTTATGACTCCACGAAAAAATCGGATCAATGAAAACTCTCCAGAGCTTTCCCCTGACCCGTTCGAAATTTTGCTAGACGGGCCTTAGGGGTAGGTACACAGCGTGCCCGAAAAACTGAGTAAGGGTCTGTTCACCGAATCTGACCATAATTTTGGTCCCGGAGACTTCCCTCAAATATTTTATGACACCACGAAAAAATCGGATCAATGAAAACTCTCCAGAGCTTTCCAGTGACCCGTTCGAAATTTTGCTAGACGGGCCCTAGTGGTAGGTACACAGCGTGCCCGAAAAACTGAGTATGGGTCTGTTCACCGAATCTGACCATAATTTTGGTCCTGGAGACTTCCCTCGAATATTTTTTGACTCCACGAAAGAATCGGATCAATGAAAACTCTCCAGAGCTTTCCCGTGACCCGTCCGAAATTTTGCTAGACGGCCCTAGGGGTAGGTACACAGCGTGCCCGAAAAACTGAGTATGGGTCTGTTCACCGAATCTGACCATAATTTTGGTCCTGGAGACTTCCCTCGAATATTTTATAACTCCACGAAAAAATCGGATCAACGAAAACTCTCCAAAGCTTTCCCGTGACCCGTTCGAAATTTTGCTAGACGGGCCCTAGGGGTAGGTACACAGCGTGCCCGAAAAACTGAGTATGGGTCCGTTCACCGAATCTGACCATAATTTTGGTCCTGGAGACTTCCCTCGAATATTTTATGACTCCACGAAAAAATCGGATCAATGAAAACTCTCCAGAGCTTTCCCCTGACCCGTTCGAAATTTTGCTAGACGGGCCTTAGGGGTAGGTACACAGCGTGCCCGAAAAACTGAGTAAGGGTCTGTTCACCGAATCTGACCATAATTTTGGTCCCGGAGACTTCCCTCAAATATTTTATGACACCACGAAAAAATCGGATCAATGAAAACTCTCCAGAGCTTTCCAGTGACCCGTTCGAAATTTTGCTAGACGGGCCCTAGTGGTAGGTACACAGCGTGCCCGAAAAACTTAGTATGGGTCTGTTCACCGAATCTGACCATAATTTTGGTCCTGGAGACTTCCCTCGAATATTTTATGACTCCACGAAAGAATCGGATCAATGAAAACTCTATAGAGCTTTCCCGTGACCCATTCGAAATTTTGCTAGACGGGCCCTAGGGGTAGGTACACAGCGTGCCCGAAAAACTGAGTATGGGTCTGTTCACCGAATCTGACCATAATTTTGGTCCTGGAGACTTCCCTCGAATATTTTATAACTCCACGAAAAAATCGGATCAACGAAAACTCTCCAAAGCTTTCCCGTGACCCGTTCGAAATTTTGCTAGACGGGCCCTAGGGGTAGGTACACAGCGTGCCCGAAAAACTGAGTATGGGTCCGTTCACCGAATCTGACCATAATTTTGGTCCTGGAGACTTCCCTCGAATATTTTATGACTCCACGAAAAAATCGGATCAATGAAAACTCTCCAGAGCTTTCCCGTGACCCGTTCGAAATTTTGCTAGACGGGCCTTAGGGGTAGGTACACAGCGTGCCCGAAAAACTGAGTAAGGGTCTGTTCACCGAATCTGACCATAATTTTGGTCCCGGAGACTTCCCTCAAATATTTTATGACACCACGAAAAAATCGGATCAATGAAAACTCTCCAGAGCTTTCCAGTGACCCGTTCGAAATTTTGCTAGACGGGCCCTAGTGGTAGGTACACAGCGTGCCCGAAAAACTTAGTATGGGTCTGTTCACCGAATCTGACCATAATTTTGGTCCTGGAGACTTCCCTCGAATATTTTATGACTCCACGAAAGAATCGGATCAATGAAAACTCTATAGAGCTTTCCCGTGACCCATTCGAAATTTTGCTAGACGGGCCCTAGGGGTAGGTACACAGCGTGCCCGAAAAACTGAGTATGGGTCTGTTCACCGAATCTGACCATAATTTTGGTCCTAGAGACTTCCCTCGAATATTTTATGACTCCACGAAAAAATCGGATCAATGAAAACTCTCTAGAGCTTTACCGTGACCCGTTCGAAATTTTGCTAGACGGGCCCTAAGGGTAGGTACACAGCGTGCCCGAAAAACTGAGGAAGGGTCTGTTCACCGAATCTGACCATAATTTTGGTCCTGGAGACTTCCCTCGAATATTGTATGACTCCACGAAAAAATCGAATCAATGAAAACTCTCCAGAGTTTTCAGGTGACCCGTTCGAAATTTTGCTAGACGGGCCCTAGGGGTAGGTACACAGCGTGCCCGAAAAACTTAGTATGGGTCTGTTCACCGAATCTGACCATAATTTTGGTCCTGGAGACTTCCCTCGAATATTTTATGACTCTACGAAAGAATCGGATCACTGAAAACTCTATAGAGCTTTCCCGTGACCCGTTCGAAATTTTGCTAGACGGGCCCTACGGGTAGGTACACAGCGTGCCCGAAAAACTGAGTATGGGTCTGTTCACCGATCTGACCATAATTTTGGTCCTGGAGACTTCTCTCGAATATTTTATGACTCCATGAAAGAATCGGATCAATGAAAACTCTCTAAATCTTTCCCGTGACCCGTTCGAAATTTTGCTAGACGGGCCCTAGGGGTAGGTACACAGCGTGCCCGAAAAAATGAGTATGGGTCTGTTCACCGAATCTGACCATAATTTTGGTCCTGGAGACTTCCCTCGAATATTTTATGACTCCACGAAAGAATCGGATCAATGAAAACTCTCCAGAGCTTTCCGGTGACCCGTTCGAAATTTTGCTAGACGGGCCCTAGGGGTAGGTACACTGCGTGCCCGAAAAAATGAGTATGGGTCTGTTCTTCGAATCTGACCATAATTTTGGTCCTGGAGTCTTCCCTCGAATATTTTATGACTCCTCGAAAGAATCGGATCAATGAAAACTCTCCAGAGCTTTCCCGTGACCCGTTCAAAATATTGCTAGACGGGCCCTAGGGGTAGGTACACAGCGTGCCCGAAAAAATGAGTATGGGTCTGTTCACCGAATCTGACCATAATTTTGGTCCTGGAGACTTCCCTCGAATATTGTATGACTCCACGAAAAAATCTGATCAATGAAAACTCTCCAGAGTTTTCAGGTGACCCGTTCGAAATTTTGCTAGACGGGCCCTAGGGGTAGGTACACAGCGTGCCCGAAAAACTTAGTATGGGTCTGTTCACCGAATCTGACCATAATTTTGGTCCTGGAGACTTCCCTCGAATATTTTATGACTCCACGAAAGAATCGGATCAATGAAAACTCTATAGAGCTTTCCCGTGACCCATTCGAAATTTTGCTAGACGGGCCCTAGGGGTAGGTACATAGCGTGCCCGAAAAACTAAGTATGGGTCTGTTCACCGAATCTGACCATAATTTTGGTCCTAGAGACTTCCCTCGAATATTTTATGACTCCACGAAAAAATCGGATCAATGAAAACTCTCCAGAGCTTTCAGGTGACCCGTTCGAAATTTTGCTAGACGGGCCCTAGGGGTAGGTACACAGCGTGCCCGAAAAACTGAGTATGGGTCTGTTCACCGATCTGACCATAATTTTAGTCCTGGAGACTTCTCTCGAATATTTTATGACTCCATTAAAAGAATCGGATCAATGAAAACTCTCTAAAGCTTTCCCGTGACCCGTTCGAAATTTTGCTAGACGGGCCCTAGGGGTAGGTACACAGCGTGCCCGAAAAAATGAGTATGGGTCTGTTCACCGATCTGACCATAATTTTAGTCCTGGAGACTTCTCTCGAATATTTTATGACTCAATTAAAAGAATCGGATCAATGAAAACTCTCTAAAGCTTTCCCGTGACCCGTTCGAAATTTTGCTAGACGGGCCCTAGGGGTAGGTACACAGCGTGCCCGAAAAAATGAGTATGGGTCTGTTCTCCGAATCTGACCATAATTATGGTCCTGGAGACTTCCCTCGAATATTTTATGACTCCACGAAAAAATCGGATCAATGAAAACTCTCCAGAGCTTTCCGGTGACCCGTTCGAAATTTTGCTAGACGGGCCCTAGTGGTAGGTACACAGCGTGCCCGAAAAACTTAGTATGGGTCTGTTCACCGAATCTGACCATAATTTTGGTCCTGGAGACTTCCCTCGAATATTTTATGACTCCACGAAAGAATCGGATCAATGAAAACTCTATAGAGCTTTCCCGTGACCCATTCGAAATTTTGCTAGACGGGCCCTAGGGGTAGGTACACAGCGTGCCCGAAAAACTGAGTATGGGTCTGTTCACCGAATCTGACCATAATTTTGGTCCTAGAGACTTCCCTCGAATATTTTATGACTCCACGAAAGAATCGGATCAATGAAAACTCTCTAGAGCTTTCTCGTGAGCCGTTCGAAATTTTGCAAAACGGGCCCTAGGGGTAGGTACACAGCGTGCCCGAAAAACTGAGTATGTGTCTGTTCACCGAATCTAACCATAATTTTGGTCCTGGAGACTTCCCTCGAATATTTTATGACTCCACGAAAGAATCGGATCAATGAAAACTCTCTAGAGCTTTCCAATGACCCGTTCGAAATTTTGCTAGACGGGCCCTAGGGGTAGGTACACAGCGTGCTCGAAAAACTGAGTATGGGTCTGTTCACCGAATCTGACCATAATTTTGGTCCTGGAGACTTCACTCGAATATTGTATGACTCCACGAAAAAATCGAATCAATGAAAACTCTCCAGAGTTTTCAGGTGACCCGTTCGAAATTTTGCTAGACGGGCCCTAGGGGTAGGTACACAGCGTGCCCGAAAAACTTAGTATGGGTCTGTTCAGCGAATCTGACCATAATTTTGGTCCTGGAGACTTCCCTCGAATATTTTATGACTCTACGAAAGAATCGGATCAATGAAAACTCTATAGAGCTTTCCCGTGACCCGTTCGAAATTTTGCTAGACGGGCCCTACGGGTAGGTACACAGCGTGCCCGAAAAACTGAGTATGGGTCTGTTCACCGATCTGACCATAATTTTGGTCCTGGAGACTTCTCTCGAATATTTTATGACTTCATGAAAGAATCGGATCAATGAAAACTCTCTAAATCTTTCCCGTGACCCGTTCGAAATTTTGCTAGACGGGCCCTAGGGGTAGGTACACAGCGTGCCCGAAAAAATGAGTATGGGTCTGTTCACCGAATCTGACCATAATTTTGGTCCTGGAGACTTCCCTCGAATATTTTATGACTCCACGAAAGAATCGGATCAATGAAAACTCTCCAGAGCTTTCCGGTGACCCGTTCGAAATTTTGCTAGACGGGCCCTAGGGGTAGGTACACTGCGTGCCCGAAAAAATGAGTATGGATCTGTTCTTCGAATCTGACCATAATTTTGGTCCTGGAGTCTTCCCTCGAATATTTTATGACTCCTCGAAAGAATCGGATCAATGAAAACTCTCCAGAGCTTTCCCGTGACCCGTTCAAAATATTGCTAGACGGGCCCTAGGGGTAGGTACACAGCGTGCCCGAAAAAATGAGTATGGGTCTGTTCACCGAATCTGACCATAATTTTGGTCCTGGAGACTTCCCTCGAATATTGTATGACTCCACGAAAAAATCTGATCAATGAAAACTCTCCAGAGTTTTCAGGTGACCCGTTCGAAATTTTGCTAGACGGGCCCTAGGGGTAGGTACACAGCGTGCCCGAAAAACTTAGTATGGGTCTGTTCACCGAATCTGACCATAATTTTGGTCCTGGAGACTTCCCTCGAATATTTTATGACTCCACGAAAGAATCGGATCAATGAAAACTCTATAGAGCTTTCCCGTGACCCATTCGAAATTTTGCTAGACGGGCCCTAGGGGTAGGTACATAGCGTGCCCGAAAAACTAAGTATGGGTCTGTTCACCGAATCTGACCATAATTTTGGTCCTAGAGACTTCCCTCGAATATTTTATGACTCCACGAAAAAATCGGATCAATGAAAACTCTCCAGAGCTTTCAGGTGACCTGTTCGAAATTTTGCTAGACGGGCCCTAGGGGTAGGTACACAGCGTGCCCGAAAAACTTAGTATGGGTCTGTTCACCGAATCTGACCATAATTTTGGTCCTGGAGACTTCCCTCGAATATTTTATGACTCTACGAAAGAATCGGATCAATGAAAACTCTATAGAACTTTCCGGTGACCCGTTCGAAATTTTGCTAGACGGGCCCTAGGGGTAGGTACACAGCGTGCCCGAAAAACTGAGTATGGGTCTGTTCACCGATCTGACCATAATTTTAGTCCTGGAGACTTCTCTCGAATATTTTATGACTCAATTAAAAGAATCGGATCAATGAAAACTCTCTAAAGCTTTCCCGTGACCCGTTCGAAATTTTGCTAGACGGGCCCTAAGGGTAGGTACACAGCGTGCCCGAAAAAATGAGTATGGGTCTGTTCTCCGAATCTGACCATAATTATGGTCCTGGAGACTTCCCTCAAATATTTTATGACTCCACGAAAGAATCGGATCAATGAAAACTCTTCAGAGCTTTCCCGTGACCCGTTCGAAATTTTGCTAGACGGGCCCTAGGGGTAGGTACACTGCGTGCCCGAAAAAATGAGTATGGGTCTGTTCACCGAATCTGACCATAATTTTGGTCCTGGAGTCTTCCCTCGAATATTTTATGACTCCACGAAAGAATCGGATCAATGAAAACTCTCCAGAGCTTTCCCGTGACCCGTTCAAAATATTGCTAGACGGGCCCTAGGGGTAGGTACACTGCGTGCCCGAAAAAATGAGTATGGGTCTGTTCACCGAATCTGACCATAATTTTGGTCCTGGAGTCTTCCCTCGAATATTTTATGACTCCACGAAAGAATCGGATCAATGAAAACTCTCCAGAGCTTTCCCGTGACCCGTTCAAAATGTTGCTAGACGGGCCCTAGGGGTAGGTACACTGCGTGCCCGAAAAAATGAGTATGGGTCTGTTCACCGAATCTGACCATAATTTTGGTCCTGGAGTCTTCCCTCGAATATTTTATGACTCCACGAAAGAATCGGATCAATGAAAACTCTCCAGAGCTTTCCCGTGACCCGTTCAAAATATTGCTAGACGGGCCCTAGGGGTAGGTACACAGCGTGCCCGAAAAAATGAGTATGAGTCTGTTCACCGAATCTGACCATAATTTTGGTCCTGGAGACTTCCCTCGAATATTGTATGACTCCACGAAAAAATCGGATCAATGAAAACTCTCCAGAGTTTTCAGGTGACCCGTTCGAAATTTTGCTAGACGGGCCCTAGGGGTAGGTACACAGCGTGCCCGAAAAACTAAGTATGGGTCTGTTCACCGATCTGACCATAATTTTAGTCCTGGAGACTTCTCTCGAATATTTTATGACTCCATTAAAAGAATCGGATCAATGAAAACTCTCTAAAGCTTTCCCGTGACCCGTTCGAAATTTTGCTAGACGGGCCCTAGGGGTAGGTACACAGCGTGCCCGAAAAAATGAGTATGGGTCTGTTCTCCGAATCTGACCATAATTTTGGTCCTGGAGACTTCTCTCGAATATTTTATGACTCCACGAAAGAATCGGATCAATGAAAACTCTTTAGAGCTTTCCCGTGACCCGTTCGAAATTTTGCTAGACGGGCCTTAGGGGTAGGTACACAGCGTGCCCGAAAAACTGATTAAGGGTCTGTTCACCGAATCTGACCATAATTTTGGTCCTGGAGACTTCCCTCGAATATTTTATGACTCCACGAAAAAATCGGATCAATGAAAACTCTCCAGAGCTTTCCGGTGACCCGTTCGAAATTTTGCTAGACGGGCCCTAGTGGTAGGTACACAGCGTGCCCGAAAAACTTAGTATGGGTCTGTTCACCGAATCTGACCATAATTTTGGTCCTGGAGACTTCCCTCGAATATTTTATGACTCCACGAAAGAATCGGATCAATGAAAACTCTATAGAGCTTTCCCGTGACCCATTCGAAATTTTGCTAGACGGGCCCTAGGGGTAGGTACACAGCGTGCCCGAAAAACTGAGTATGGGTCTGTTCACCGAATCTGACCATAATTTTGGTCCTAGAGACTTCCCTCGAATATTTTATGACTCCACGAAAGAATCGGATCAATGAAAACTCTCTAGAGCTTTCTCGTGAGCCGTTCGAAATTTTGCAAAACGGGCCCTAGGGGTAGGTACACAGCGTGCCCGAAAAACTGAGTATGTGTCTGTTCACCGAATCTAACCATAATTTTGGTCCTGGAGACTTCCCTCGAATATTTTATGACTCCACGAAAGAATCGGATCAATGAAAACTCTCTAGAGCTTTCCAATGACCCGTTCGAAATTTTGCTAGACGGGCCCTATGGGTAGGTACACAGCGTGCTCGAAAAACTGAGTATGGGTCTGTTCACCGAATCTGACCATAATTTTGGTCCTGGAGACTTCACTCGAATATTTTATGACTCCACGAAAGAATCGGATCAATGAAAACTCTCTATAGCTTTCTCGTGAGCCGTTCGAAATTTTGCTAGACGGGCCCTAGGGGTAGGTACACAGCGTGCCCGAAAAACTGAGTATGGGTCTGTTCACCGAATCTGACCATAATTTTGGTCCTGGAGACTTCCCTTGAATATTTTATGACTCCATGAAAGAATCGGATCAATGAAAACTCTATAGAGCTTTCCCGGACCCATTCGAAATTTTGCTAGACGGGCCCTAGGGGTAGGTACACAGCGTGCCCGAAAAACTGAGTATGGGTCTGTTCACCGAATCTGACCATAATTTTGGTCCTAGAGACTTCCCTCGAATATTTTATGACTCCACGAAAGAATCGGATCAATGAAAACTCTCTAGAGCTTTCTCGTGAGCCGTTCGAAATTTTGCAAGACGGGCCGTAGGGGTAGGTACACAGCGTGCCCGAAAAACTGAGTATGTGTCTGTTCACCGAATCTAACCATAATTTTGGTCCTGGAGACTTCCCTCGAATATTTTATGACTCCACGAAAGAATCGGATCAATGAAAACTCTCTAGAGCTTTCCAATGACCCGTTCGAAATTTTGCTAGACGGGCCCTAGGGGTAGGTACACAGCGTGCTCGAAAAACTGAGTATGGGTCTGTTCACCGAATCTGACCATAATTTTGGTCCTGGAGACTTCCCTCGAATATTTTATGACTCCACGAAAGAATCGGATCAATGAAAACTCTCTAGAGCTTTCTCGTGAGCCGTTCCAAATTTTGCTAGAAAAAATCGGATCAATGAAAACTCTCCAGAGTTTTCAGGTGACCCGTTCGAAATTTTGCTAGACGGGCTGATGTGGTCTAAATTTAACATAATTTTATATAAATATTCCTTTCACTTTTGGGTCATTATTGGTCGATTTATACTTCTAACCGGGTCATATTTATATGTTAACTATTTGAGGAGACAATGAGCTTAAATGATTTATTTATCTAATTTTGAAATAATAACTTGGGTGGTCATTTTTTTTAAGAGATAATTTTAAAATAAATATTCATTGTTTGCTTCATCCATTGTGGCAGGTTATAAAAAAAAAACTCAAGTGAATGGATGATGATTGTGACATGAAAGCCCACGTGAGATATTATAAGGCCACTTAAATGTTTGTTAAATAACTCAATATACAAGGCCCATAAGGAAGGTGGAGGAAAAAGAAAAATCGTGAGTTAGGAAGAAAAAAGAAAAAAGACCTAATTGGAAAAAAAAGAAAAGAAGGAGGTAGACGGCAGAGTTGGATATATATATTTTGAACGTCAATCATTGAAGGGAGGAATTTTTTTTACAACAATTATTTGAGGGGGAGATCATTGTTTTGGTTTTGACGGCACAAAAGCAGACGCACAAACATATATTTTGGGAGTTTGGTTTTGAAGCAAGAGTTCGCGTTTGAAGTTTGTTCGGGTGTGGAACCGCTTAATCATTCGGTTTTTCTTCTCTTTTTACTTTTCATGAACATGTTTGAATTGAGTTTTATATTTAATTTTAATATGTTTTTAAGCATTATGAGTAGCTAAACTTGTTATGGTTGCTTAGGTTTGATGAACTAGACTTTTTATTTGAATGAATAATTATTGGTTTTGAATGAATGTGTTGATTTATATGTTTAGACTTTGAATCCGATTCCTATTATTTGTGTGTTGGTATTGATTGGTTTGATAATATATTTGTTGATTTCATTGATCTAGATACTTAGAAATATACTCTAGATTCGGGAATTAGTCTAGGTTGTCAACTTCTAGTTTTCGGTTTAGACCTTGAAAGTGAGAAATCTAATTCAAGTGTAATAATTATTAAAATCAACCAATTAAGGCGTGCAATCAATTCTTGAAAGTGAGAAATCTAATTTAGAATTGCTAGGTAATTAAATAGACGTTGTTTGACAGTTTGGGTAGCCGATAACTCGGGTTCACCTGTTTTCTCGCGTCTAGAGTTTCTTGGGTTTCGGTTTTCTAAGTTTATTCAGCTTCGTAACTTGAGGGTTTTAGTATTTAAATTATCTTTTACCTGATAGTTGTGGGATTTGGTGGTCGATAACTCGAGTCAATCCATTTTAGCACTTCTTCGCTTGTCTTACTGTCAGATTTGGTTTATTCTTCCGGGGATTTATCGAGTCGGATAGGGTCTTCACTTAATTCCAAAAATTAGGATTTCATTAATGAGTCTAGGGATTCTTGCCTAGGTAACCTACTTTAATCTTCACTTGATTCTCAGTTTATTCTCTAGTTTTCGAGTTTGCCAGTCTGTCTACTTATTTATTTATTTAGTTGCAATTTAAGAACCATTTTCTCATTAAATCAATTTAGTAGGCTAGGAGTCGATAAAGATTTATTTTCAAGAGTCGTTAGATCTGTGTCCAAGGTTCGATAATCCGGACTTATTTACTTAGCTACACCGCGACCGGTGCACTTGCCGTTAGTGTGTGGTTTTGTAGGTTTTTCCATTTTTAAAACTTGTTTGAATTTAATAGATACACTTTCACACATCACGGGCCCTAGGGGTAGGTACACAGCGTGCCCGAAAAACTTAGTATGGGTCTGTTCACCGAATCTGACCATAAATTTGGTCCTGGAGACTTCCCTCGAATATTTTATGACTCTACGAAAGAATCGGATCAATGAAAACTCTATAGAGCTTTCCCGTGACCCGTTCGAAATTTTGCTAGACGGGCCCTAGGGGTAGGTACACAGCGTGCCCGAAAAACTGAGTATGGGTCTGTTCACCGATCTGACCATAATTTTGGTCCTGGAGACTTCTCTCGAATATTTTATGACTCCATGAAAGAATCAGATCAATGAAAACTCTCTAAAGCTTTCCCGTGACCCGTTCGAAATTTTGCTAGACGGGCCCTAGGGGTAGGTACACAGCGTGCCCGAAAAATGAGTATGGGTCTGTTCACCGAATCTGACCATAATTTTGGTCCTGGAGACTTCCCTCGAATATTTTATGACTCCACGAAAGAATCGGATCAATGAAAACTCTCCAGAGCTTTCCCGTGACCCGTTCGAAATTTTGCTAGACGGGCCCTAGGGGTAGGTACACTGCGTGCCCGAAAAAATGAGTATGGGTCTGTTCACCGAATCTGACCATAATTTTGGTCCTGGAGTCTTCCCTCGAATATTTTATGACTCCACGAAAGAATCGGATCAATGAAAACTCTCCAGAGCTTTCCCGTGACCCGTTCAAAATATTGCTAGACGGGCCCTAGGGGTAGGTACACAGCGTGCCCGAAAAAATGAGTATGGGTCTGTTCACCGAATCTGACCATAATTTTGGTCCTGGAGACTTCTCTCGAATATTGTATGACTCCACGAAAAAATCGGATCAATGAAAACTCTCAAGAGTTTTCAGGTGACCGGTTCGAAATTTTGCTAGACGGGCCCTAGGGGTAGGTACACAGCGTGCCCGAAAAACTTAGTATGGGTCTGTTCACCGAATCTGACCATAATTTTGGTCCTGGAGACTTCCCTCGAATATTTTATGACTCCACGAAAGAATCGGATCAATGAAAACTCTATAGAGCTTTCCCTTGACCCGTTCGAAATTTTGCTAGACGGGCCCTAGGGGTAGGTACACAGCGTGCCCGAAAAAATGAGTATGGGTCTGTTCACCGAATCTGACCATAATTTTGGTCCTGGAGACTTCCCTCGAATATTTTTTGACTCCATGAAAAAATCGGATCAATTAAAACTCTCCAGAGCTTTCCCGTGACCCGTTCGAAATTTTGCTAGACGGGCCTTAGGGGTTGGTACACAGCGTGCCCGAAAAACTGAGTAAGGGTCTGTTCACCGAATCTGACCATAATTTTGGTCATGGAGACTTCCCTCGAATATTTTAAGACTCCACGAAAAAATCGGATCAATGAAAACTCTCCAGAGCTTTCCGGTGACCCGTTCGAAATTTTGCTAGACGGGCCCTAGTGGTAGGTACACAGCGTGCCCGAAAAACTTAGTATGGGTCTGTTCACCGAATCTGACCATAATTTTGGTCCTGTAGACTTCCCTCGAATATTTTATGACTCCACGAAAGAATCGGATCAATGAAAACTCTATAGAGCTTTCCCGTGACCCATTCGAAATTTTGCTAGACGGGCCCTAGGGGTAGGTACACAGCGTGCCCGAAAAACTGAGTATGTGTCTGTTCACCGAATCTAACCATAATTTTGGTCCTGGAGACTTCCCTCGAATATTTTATGACTCCACGAAAGAATCGGATCAATGAAAACTCTCTAGAGCTTTCCAGTGACCCGTTCGAAATTTTGCTAGACAGCCCTAGGGGTAGGTACACAGCGTGCCCGAAAAACTGAGTATGTGTCTGTTCACCGAATCTGACCATAATTTTGGTCCTGGAGACTTCCCTCGAATATTTTATGACTCCACGAAAGAATCGGATCAATGAAAACTCTATAGAGATTTCCCGTGACCCGTTCGAAATTTTGCTAGACGGGCCCTAGGGGTATGTACACAGCGTGCCCGAAAAACTGAGTATGGGTCTGTTCACCGAATCTGACCATAATTTTGGTCCTTGAGACCTCTCTCGAATATTTTATGACTCCATGAAAGAATCTGATCAATGAAAACTCTCTAGAGCTTTCCCGTGACCCGTTCGAAATTTTGCTAGACGGGCCCTAGGGGTAGGTACACAGGGTGCCCGAAAAAATGAGTATGGGTCTGTTCACCGAATCTGACCATAATTTTGGTCCTGGAGACTTCCCTCGAATATTTTATGACTCCACGAAAGAATCGGATCAATGAAAACTCTCCAGAGCTTTCCCGTGACCCGTTCTAAATTTTGCTAGACGGCCCTAGGGGTAGGTACACAGCGTGCCCGAAAAACTGAGTATGTGTCTGTTCACCGAATCTAACCATAATTTTGGTCCTGGAGACTTCCCTCGAATATTTTATGACTCCACGAAAGAATCGGATCAATGAAAACTCTCCAGAGCTTTCCGGTGACCCGTTCGAAATTTTGCTAGACGGGCCCTAGTGGTAGGTACACAGCGTGCCCGAAAAACTTAGTATGGGTCTGTTCACCGAATCTGACCATAATTTTGGTCCTGTAGACTTCCCTCGAATATTTTATGACTCCACGAAAGAATCGGATCAATGAAAACTCTATAGAGCTTTCCCGTGACCCATTCGAAATTTTGCTAGACGGGCCCTAGGGGTAGGTACACAGCGTGCCCGAAAAACTGAGTATGTGTCTGTTCACCGAATCTAACCATAATTTTGGTCCTGGAGACTTCCCTCGAATATTTTATGACTCCACGAAAGAATCGGATCAATGAAAACTCTCTAGAGCTTTCCAGTGACCCGTTCGAAATTTTGCTAGACAGCCCTAGGGGTAGGTACACAGCGTGCCCGAAAAACTGAGTATGTGTCTGTTCACCGAATCTGACCATAATTTTGGTCCTGGAGACTTCCCTCGAATATTTTATGACTCCACGAAAGAATCGGATCAATGAAAACTCTATAGAGATTTCCCGTGACCCGTTCGAAATTTTGCTAGACGGGCCCTAGGGGTATGTACACAGCGTGCCCGAAAAACTGAGTATGGGTCTGTTCACCGAATCTGACCATAATTTTGGTCCTTGAGACCTCTCTCGAATATTTTATGACTCCATGAAAGAATCTGATCAATGAAAACTCTCTAGAGCTTTCCCGTGACCCGTTCGAAATTTTGCTAGACGGGCCCTAGGGGTAGGTACACAGGGTGCCCGAAAAAATGAGTATGGGTCTGTTCACCGAATCTGACCATAATTTTGGTCCTGGAGACTTCCCTCGAATATTTTATGACTCCACGAAAGAATCGGATCAATGAAAACTCTCCAGAGCTTTCCCGTGACCCGTTCGAAATTTTGCTAGACGGCCCTAGGGGTAGGTACACTGCGTGCCCGAAAAAATGAGTATGGGTCTGTTCACCGAATCTGACCATAATTTTGGTCCTGGAGTCTTCCCTCGAATATTTTATGACTCCACGAAAGAATCGGATCAATGAAAACTCTCCAGAGCTTTCCCGTGACCCGTTCAAAATATTGCTAGACGGGCCCTAGGGGTAGGTACACAGCGTGCCCGAAAAAATGAGTATGGGTCTGTTCACCGAATCTGACCATAATTTTGGTCCTGGAGACTTCTCTCGAATATTGTATGACTCCACGAAAAAATCGGATCAATGAAAACTCTCAAGAGTTTTCAGGTGACCGGTTCGAAATTTTGCTAGACGGGCCCTAGGGGTAGGTACACAGCGTGCCCGAAAAACTTAGTATGGGTCTGTTCACCGAATCTGACCATAATTTTGGTCCTGGAGACTTCCCTCGAATATTTTATGACTCCACGAAAGAATCGGATCAATGAAAACTCTATAGAGCTTTCCCTTGACCCGTTCGAAATTTTGCTAGACGGGCCCTAGGGGTAGGTACACAGCGTGCCCGAAAAAATGAGTATGGGTCTGTTCACCGAATCTGACCATAATTTTGGTCCTGGAGACTTCCCTCGAATATTTTTTGACTCCATGAAAAAATCGGATCAATTAAAACTCTCCAGAGCTTTCCCGTGACCCGTTCGAAATTTTGCTAGACGGGCCTTAGGGGTTGGTACACAGCGTGCCCGAAAAACTGAGTAAGGGTCTGTTCACCGAATCTGACCATAATTTTGGTCATGGAGACTTCCCTCGAATATTTTAAGACTCCACGAAAAAATCGGATCAATGAAAACTCTCCAGAGCTTTCCGGTGACCCGTTCGAAATTTTGCTAGACGGGCCCTAGTGGTAGGTACACAGCGTGCCCGAAAAACTTAGTATGGGTCTGTTCACCGAATCTGACCATAATTTTGGTCCTGTAGACTTCCCTCGAATATTTTATGACTCCACGAAAGAATCGGATCAATGAAAACTCTATAGAGCTTTCCCGTGACCCATTCGAAATTTTGCTAGACGGGCCCTAGGGGTAGGTACACAGCGTGCCCGAAAAACTGAGTATGTGTCTGTTCACCGAATCTAACCATAATTTTGGTCCTGGAGACTTCCCTCGAATATTTTATGACTCCACGAAAGAATCGGATCAATGAAAACTCTCTAGAGCTTTCCAGTGACCCGTTCGAAATTTTGCTAGACAGCCCTAGGGGTAGGTACACAGCGTGCCCGAAAAACTGAGTATGTGTCTGTTCACCGAATCTGACCATAATTTTGGTCCTGGAGACTTCCCTCGAATATTTTATGACTCCACGAAAGAATCGGATCAATGAAAACTCTATAGAGATTTCCCGTGACCCGTTCGAAATTTTGCTAGACGGGCCCTAGGGGTATGTACACAGCGTGCCCGAAAAACTGAGTATGGGTCTGTTCACCGAATCTGACCATAATTTTGGTCCTTGAGACCTCTCTCGAATATTTTATGACTCCATGAAAGAATCTGATCAATGAAAACTCTCTAGAGCTTTCCCGTGACCCGTTCGAAATTTTGCTAGACGGGCCCTAGGGGTAGGTACACAGGGTGCCCGAAAAAATGAGTATGGGTCTGTTCACCGAATCTGACCATAATTTTGGTCCTGGAGACTTCCCTCGAATATTTTATGACTCCACGAAAGAATCGGATCAATGAAAACTCTCCAGAGCTTTCCCGTGACCCGTTCTAAATTTTGCTAGACGGCCCTAGGGGTAGGTACACAGCGTGCCCGAAAAACTGAGTATGTGTCTGTTCACCGAATCTAACCATAATTTTGGTCCTGGAGACTTCCCTCGAATATTTTATGACTCCACGAAAGAATCGGATCAATGAAAACTCTCCAGAGCTTTCCGGTGACCCGTTCGAAATTTTGCTAGACGGGCCCTAGTGGTAGGTACACAGCGTGCCCGAAAAACTTAGTATGGGTCTGTTCACCGAATCTGACCATAATTTTGGTCCTGTAGACTTCCCTCGAATATTTTATGACTCCACGAAAGAATCGGATCAATGAAAACTCTATAGAGCTTTCCCGTGACCCATTCGAAATTTTGCTAGACGGGCCCTAGGGGTAGGTACACAGCGTGCCCGAAAAACTGAGTATGTGTCTGTTCACCGAATCTAACCATAATTTTGGTCCTGGAGACTTCCCTCGAATATTTTATGACTCCACGAAAGAATCGGATCAATGAAAACTCTCTAGAGCTTTCCAGTGACCCGTTCGAAATTTTGCTAGACAGCCCTAGGGGTAGGTACACAGCGTGCCCGAAAAACTGAGTATGTGTCTGTTCACCGAATCTGACCATAATTTTGGTCCTGGAGACTTCCCTCGAATATTTTATGACTCCACGAAAGAATCGGATCAATGAAAACTCTATAGAGATTTCCCGTGACCCGTTCGAAATTTTGCTAGACGGGCCCTAGGGGTATGTACACAGCGTGCCCGAAAAACTGAGTATGGGTCTGTTCACCGAATCTGACCATAATTTTGGTCCTTGAGACCTCTCTCGAATATTTTATGACTCCATGAAAGAATCTGATCAATGAAAACTCTCTAGAGCTTTCCCGTGACCCGTTCGAAATTTTGCTAGACGGGCCCTAGGGGTAGGTACACAGGGTGCCCGAAAAAATGAGTATGGGTCTGTTCACCGAATCTGACCATAATTTTGGTCCTGGAGACTTCCCTCGAATATTTTATGACTCCACGAAAGAATCGGATCAATGAAAACTCTCCAGAGCTTTCCCGTGACCCGTTCTAAATTTTGCTAGACGGCCCTAGGGGTAGGTACACAGCGTGCCCGAAAAACTGAGTATGTGTCTGTTCACCGAATCTAACCATAATTTTGGTCCTGGAGACTTCCCTCGAATATTTTATGACTCCACGAAAGAATCGGATCAATGAAAACTCTCCAGAGCTTTCCGGTGACCCTTTCGAAATTTTGCTAGACGGGCCCTAGTGGTAGGTACACAGCGTGCCCGAAAAACTTAGTATGGGTCTGTTCACCGAATCTGACCATAATTTTGGTCCTGTAGACTTCCCTCGAATATTTTATGACTCCACGAAAGAATCGGATCAATGAAAACTCTATAGAGCTTTCCCGTGACCCATTCGAAATTTTGCTAGACGGGCCCTAGGGGTAGGTACACAGCGTGCCCGAAAAACTGAGTATGTGTCTGTTCACCGAATCTAACCATAATTTTGGTCCTGGAGACTTCCCTCGAATATTTTATGACTCCACGAAAGAATCGGATCAATGAAAACTCTCTAGAGCTTTCCAGTGACCCGTTCGAAATTTTGCTAGACAGCCCTAGGGGTAGGTACACAGCGTGCCCGAAAAACTGAGTATGTGTCTGTTCACCGAATCTGACCATAATTTTGGTCCTGGAGACTTCCCTCGAATATTTTATGACTCCACGAAAGAATCGGATCAATGAAAACTCTATAGAGATTTCCCGTGACCCGTTCGAAATTTTGCTAGACGGGCCCTAGGGGTATGTACACAGCGTGCCCGAAAAACTGAGTATGGGTCTGTTCACCGAATCTGACCATAATTTTGGTCCTTGAGACCTCTCTCGAATATTTTATGACTCCATGAAAGAATCTGATCAATGAAAACTCTCTAGAGCTTTCCCGTGACCCGTTCGAAATTTTGCTAGACGGCCCTAGGGGTAGGTACACAGCGTGCCCGAAAAACTGAGTATGTGTCTGTTCACCGAATCTGACCATAATTTTGGTCCTGGAGACTTCCCTCGAATATTTTATGACTCCACGAAAGAATCGGATCAATGAAAACTCTATAGAGATTTCCCGTGACCCGTTCGAAATTTTGCTAGACGGGCCCTAGGGGTATGTACACAGCGTGCCCGAAAAACTGAGTATGGGTCTGTTCACCGAATCTGACCATAATTTTGGTCCTTGAGACCTCTCTCGAATATTTTATGACTCCATGAAAGAATCTGATCAATGAAAACTCTCTAGAGCTTTCCCGTGACCCGTTCAAAATTTTGCTAGACGGGCCCTAGGGGTAGGTACACAGGGTGCCCGAAAAAATGAGTATGGGTCTGTTCACCGAATCTGACCATAATTTTGGTCCTGGAGACTTCCCTCGAATATTTTATGACTCCACGAAAGAATCGGATCAATAAAAACTCTCCAGAGCTTTCCCGTGACCCGTTCGAAATTTTGCTAGACGGCCCTAGGGGTAGGTACACAGCGTGCCCGAAAAACTGAGTATGTGTCTGTTCACCGAATCTAACCATAATTTTGGTCCTGGAGACTTACCTCGAATATTTTATGACTCCACGAAAGAATCGGATCAATGAAAACTCTCCAGAGCTTTCCGGTGACCCGTTCGAAATTTTGCTAGACGGGCCCTAGGGGTAGGTACACAGCGTGCCCGAAAAAATGAGTATGGGTCTGTTCACCGAATCTGACCATAATTTTGGTCCTGGAGACTTCCCTCGAATATTTTATGACTCCACGAAAGAATCGGATCAATAAAAACTCTCCAGAGCTTTCCCGTGACCCGTTCGAAATTTTGCTAGACGGCCCTAGGGGTAGGGAGACAGCGTGCCCGAAAAACTGAGTATGTGTCTGTTCACAGAATCTAACCATAATTTTGGTCCTGGAGACTTCCCTCGAATATTTTATGACTCCACGAAAGAATCGGATCAATGAAAACTCTCTAGAGCTTTCTAGTGACCCGTTCGAAATTTTGCTAGACGGGCCCTAGGGGTAGGTACACAGCGTGCTCGAAAAAATGAGTATGGGTCTGTTCACCGAATCTGACCATAATTTTGGTCCTGGAGACTTCCCTCGAATATTTTATGACTCCACGAAAGAATCGGATCAATGAAAACTCTCTAGAGCTTTCTCGTGAGCCGTTCGAAATTTTGCAAGACGGGCCCTAGGGGTAGGTACACAGCGTGCCCGAAAAACTGAGTATTTGTTCACCGAATCTGACCATAATTTTGGTCCTGGAGACTTCCCTCAAATATTTTATGACTCCACGAAAGAATCGGATCAATGAAAACTCTATAGAGCTTTCCCGTGACCCGTTCGAAATTTTGCTAGACGGGCCCTAGGGGTAGGTACACAGCGTGCCCGAAAAACTTAGTATGGGTCTATTCACCGAATCTGACCATAATTTTGGTCCTGGAGACTTCTCTCGAATATTTTATGACTCCATGAAAGAATCTGATCAATGAAAACTCTCTAGAGCTTTCCCGTTACCCGTTCGAAATTTTGCTAGAAGGGCCCTAGGGGTAGGTACACAGCGTGCCCGAAAAAATGAGTATGGATCTGTTCACCGAATCTGACCATAATTTTGGTCCTGGAGACTTCCCTCGAATATTTTATGACTCCACGAAAGAATCGGATCAATGAAAACTCTCCAGAGCTTTCCGGTGACCCGTTCGAAATTTTGCTAGACGGGCCCTAGGGGTAGGTACACAGCGTGCCCGAAAAAATGAGTATGGGTCTGTTCACCGAATCTGACCATAATTTTGGTCCTGGAGACTTCCCTCGAATATTTTATGACTCCACGAAAGAATCGGATCAATAAAAACTCTCCAGAGCTTTCCCGTGACCCGTTCGAAATTTTGCTAGACGGCCCTAGGGGTAGGTACACAGCGTGCCCGAAAAACTGAGTATGTGTCTGTTCACAGAATCTAACCATAATTTTGGTCCTGAAGACTTCCCTCGAATATTTTATGACTCCACGAAAGAATCGGATCAATGAAAACTCTCTAGAGCTTTCCAGTGACCCGTTCGAAATTTTGCTAGACGGGCCCTAGGGGTAGGTACACAGCGTGCTCGAAAAACTGAGTATGGGTCTGTTCACCGAATCTGACCATAATTTTGGTCCTGGAGACTTCCCTTGAATATTTTATGACTCCACGAAAGAATCGGATCAATGAAAACTCTCTAGAGCTTTCTCGTGAGCCGTTCGAAATTTTGCAAGACGGGCCCTAGGGGTAGGTACACAGCGTGCCCGAAAAACTGAGTATGGGTCTGTTCACCGAATCTGACCATAATTTTGGTCCTGGAGACTTCCCTCGAATATTTTATGACTCCACGAAAGAATCGGATCAATGAAAACTCTATAGAGATTTCCCGTGACCCGTTCGAAATTTTGCTAGACGGGCCTAGGGGTATGTACACAGCGTGCCCGAAAAACTGAGTATGGGTCTGTTCACCGAATCTGACCATAATTTTGGTCCTTGAGACCTCTCTCGAATATTTTATGACTCCACGAAAGAATCGGATCAATGAAAACTCTATAGAGCTTTCCCGTGACCCGTTCGAAATTTTGCTAGACGGGCCCTAGGGGTAGGTACACAGCGTGCCCGAAAAACTGAGTATGGGTCTATTCACCGAATCTGACCATAATTTTGGTCCTGGAGACTTCTCTCGAATATTTTATGACTCCATGAAAGAATCAGATCAATGAAAACTCTCTAGAGCTTTCCCGTTACCCGTTCGAAATTTTGCTAGAAGGGCCCTAAGGGTAGGTACACAGCGTGCCCGAAAAAATGAGTATGGATCTGTTCACCGAATCTGACCATAATTTTGGTCCTGGAGACTTCCCTCGAATATTTTATGACTCCACGAAAGAATCGGATCAATGAAAACTCTCCAGAGCTTTCCGGTGACCCGTTCGAAATTTTGCTAGACGGGCCCTAGGGGTAGGTACACAGCGTGCCCGAAAAAATGAGTATGGGTCTGTTCACCGAATCTGACCATAATTTTGGTCCTGGAGACTTCCCTCGAATATTTTATGACTCCACGAAAGAATCGGATCAATAAAAACTCTCCAGAGCTTTCCCGTGACCCGTTCGAAATTTTGCTAGACGGCCCTAGGCTACGTACACAGCGTGCCCGAAAAACTGAGTATGTGTCTGTTCACAGAATCTAACCATAATTTTGGTCCTGGAGACTTCCCTCGAATATTTTATGACTCCACGAAAGAATCGGATCAATGAAAACTCTCTAGAGCTTTCCAGTGACCCGTTCGAAATTTTGCTAGACGGGCCCTAGGGGTAGGTACACAGCGTGCTCGAAAATCTGAGTATGGGCCTGTTCACCGAATCTGACCATAATTTTGGTCCTGGAGACTTCCCTCGAATATTTTATGACTCCATGAAAGAATCGGATCAATGAAAACTCTCTAGAGCTTTCTCGTGAGCCGTTCGAAATTTTGCAAGACGGGCCCTAGGGGTAGGTACACAGCGTGCCCGAAAAACTGAGTATAGGTCTGTTCACCGAATCTGACCATAATTTTGGTCCTGGAGACTTCCCTCGAATATTTTATTACTCCACGAAAGAATCGGATCAATGAAAACTCTATAGAGCTTTCCCGTGACCCGTTCGAAATTTTGCTAGACGGGCCCTAGGGGTAGGTACACAGCGTGCCCGAAAAACTGAGTATGGGTCTATTCACCGAATCTGACCATAATTTTGGTCCTGGAGACTTCTCTCGAATATTTTATGACTCCATGAAAGAATCTGATCAATGAAAACTCTCTAGAGCTTTCCCGTTACCCGTTCGAAATTTTGCTAGAAGGGCCCTAGGGGTAGGTACACAGCGTGCCCGAAAAAATGAGTATGGATCTGTTCACCGAATCTGACCATAATTTTGTCCTGGAGACTTCCCTCGAATATTTTATGACTCCACGAAAAAATCGGATCAATGAAAACTCTCCAGAGTTTTCAAGTGACCCATTCGAAATTTTGCTAGACGGGCCCTAGGGGTAGGTACACAGCGTGCTCGAAAAACTTAGTATGGGTCTGTTCACCGAATCTGACCATAATTTTGGTCATGGAGACTTCCCTCGAATATTTTATGACTCCACGAAAGAATCGGATCTATGAAAACTCTATAAAGCTTTCCCATGACCCGTTCGAAATTTTGCTAGACGGGCCCTAGGGGTAGGTACACAGCGTGTCCGAAAAACTGAGTATGGGTCTGTTCACCGAATCTGACCATAATTTTGGTCCTTGAGACTTCTCTCGAATATTTTATGACTCCATGAAAGAATCGAATCAATGAAAACTCTCTAGAGCTTTCCCGTGACCCGTTCGAAATTTTGCTAGACGGGCCCTAGGGGTAGGTACACAGCGTGCCCGAAAAAATGAGTATGGGTCTGTTCACCGAATCTGACCATAATTTTCGTCCTGGAGACTTCTCTCGGATATTTTATGACTCCACTAAAGAATCGGATCAATGAAAACTCTCCAGAGCTTTCACGTGACCCGTTCGAAATTTTGCTAGACGGCCCTAGGGGTAGGTACACTGCGTGCCCGAAAAACTGAGTATGGGTCTGTTCACCGAATCTGACCATAATTTTGGTCCTGTAGACTTCCCTCGAATATTTTATGACTCCACGAAAGAATCGGATCAGTGAAAACTCTATAGAGCTTTCCCGTGACCCATTCGAAATTTTGCTAGACGGGCCCCCCGAAAAACTGAGTATGGGTCTGATCACCGAATCTGACCATAATTTTGGTCCTGGAGACTTCCCTCGAATATTTTATGACTCCACGAAAGAATCGGATCAATGAAAACTCTCCAGAGCTTTCCCGTGACCCGTTCTAAATTTTGCTAGACGGCCCTAGGGGTAGGTACACAGCGTGCCCGAAAAACTGAGTATGTGTCTGTTCACCGAATCTAACCATAATTTTGGTCCTGGAGACTTCCCTCGAATATTTTATGACTCCACGAAAGAATCGGATCAATGAAAACTCTCTAGAGCTTTCCAGTGACCCGTTCGAAATTTTGCTAGACGGGCCCTAGGGGTAGGTACACAGCGTGCTCGAAAAACTGAGTATGGGTCTGTTCACCGAATCTGACCATAATTTTGGTCCTGGAGACTTCCCTCGAATATTTTATGACTCCACGAAAGAATCGGATCAATGAAAACTCTATAGAGCTTTCCCGTGACCCGTTCGAAATTTTGCTAGACGGGCCCTAGGGGTATGTACACAGCGTGCCCGAAAAACTGAGTATGGGTCTGTTCACCGAATCTGACCATAATTTTGATCCTGGAGACCTCTCTCGAATATTTTATGACTCCATGAAAGAATCTGATCAATGAAAACTCTCTAGAGCTTTCCTGTGACCCGTTCGAAATTTTGCTAGACGGGCCCTAGGGGTAGGTACACAGCGTGCCCGAAAAAATGAGTATGGGTCTGTTCACCGAATCTGACCATAATTTTGGTCCTGGAGACTTTCCTCGAATATTTTATGACTCCACGAAAGAATCGGATCAATGAAAACTCTCCAGAGCTTTCCGGTGACCCGTTCGAAATTTTGCTAGACGGGCCCCAGGGGAAGAACACAGCGTGCCCGAAAAAATGAGTATGGGTCTGTTCACCGAATCTGACCATAATTTTGGTCCTGGAGACTTCCCTCGAATATTTTATGACTCCACGAAAGAATCGGATCAATAAAAACTCTCCAGAGCTTTCCCGTGACCCGTTCGAAATTTTGCTAGACGGCACTAGGGGTAGGTACACAGCGTGCCCGAAAAACTGAGTATGTGTCTGTTCACCGAATCTAACCATAATTTTGGTCCTGGAGACTTCCCTCGAATATTTTATGACTCCACGAAAGAATCGGATCAATGAAAACTCTCTAGAGCTTTCCAGTGACCCGTTCGAAATTTTGCTAGACGGGCCCTAGGGGCAGGTACACAGCGTGCTCGAAAAACTGAGTATGGGTCTGTTCACCGAATCTGACCATAATTTTGGTCCTGGAGACTTCCCTCGAATATTTTATGACTCCATGAAAGAATCGGATAAATGAAAACTCTCTAGAGCTTTCTCGTGAGCCGTTCGAAATTTTGCAAGACGGGCCCTAGGGGTAGGTACACAGCGTGCCCGAAAAACTGAGTATGGGTCTGTTCACCGAATCTGACCATAATTTTGGTCCTGGAGACTTCCCTCGAATATTTTATGACTCCACGAAAGAATCGGATCAATGAAAACTCTATAGAGTTTTCCCGTGACCCGTTCGAAATTTTGTTAGACGGGCCCTAGGGGTAGGTACACAGCGTGCCTGAAAAACTGAGTATGGGTCTGTTCACCGAATCTGACCATAATTTTGGTCCTGGAGACTTCTCTCGAATATTTTATGATTCCGTGAAAGAATCTGATCAATGAAAACTCTCTAGAGCTTTCCCGTTACCCGTTTGAAATTTTGCTAGATGGGCCCTAGGCCCTAAGGGTAGGTACACAGCGTGCCCGAAAAAATGAGTATGGATCTGTTCACCGAATCTGACCATAATTTTGGTCCTGGAGACTTCCCTCGAATATTTTATGACTCCACGAAAAAATCGGATCAATGAAAACTCTCCAGAGTTTTTAGGTGACCCGTTCGAAATTTTGCTAGACAGGCCCTAGGGGTAGTTACACAGCGTGCTCGAAAAACTGAGTATGGGTCTGTTCACCGAATCTGACCATAATTTTGGTCCTGGAGACTTCCCTCGAATATTTTATGACTCCACGAAAGAATCGGATCAATGAAAACTCTATAAAGCTTTCCCGTGACCCGTTCGAAATTTTGCTAGACGGGCCCTAGGGGTAGGTACACAGCGTGCCCGAAAAACTGAGTATGGGTCTGTTCACCGAATCTGACCATAATTTTGGTCCTTGAGACTTCTCTCGAATATTTTATGACTCCATGAAAGAATCGGATCAATGAAAACTCTCTAGAGCTTTCCCGTGACCCGTTCGAAATTTTGCTAGACGGGCCCTAGGGGTAGGTACACAGTGTGCCCGAAAAAATGATTATGAGTCTGGTCACCGAATCTGACCATAATTTTGGTCCTGGAGACTTCCCTCGAATATTTTATGACTCCACGAAAGAATCGGATCAATGAAAACTCTCTAGAGCTTTCACGTGACCCGTTCGAAATTTTGCTAGACGGCCCTAGGGGTAGGTACACAGCGTGCCCGAAAAACTGAGTATGGGTCTGATCACCGAATCTGACCATAATTTTGGTGCTGGAGACTTCCCTCGAATATTTTATGACTCCACGAAAGAATCGGATCAATGAAAACTCTCCAGAGCTTTCCGGTGACCCGTTCGAAATTTTGCTAGACGGGCCCTAGGGGTAGGTACACAGCGTGCCCGAAAAACTGAGTATGGGTCTGTTCACCGAATCTGACCATAATTTTGGTCCTGGAGACTTCCCTCGAATATTTTATGACCCCACGAAAGAATCGGATCAATAAAAACTCTCCAGAGCTTTCCCGTGACCCGTTCGAAATTTTGCTAGACGGCACTAGGGGTAGGTACACAGCATGCCCGAAAAACTGAGTATGGGTCTGTTCACCGAATCTGACCATAATTTTGGTCCTGGAGACTTCCCTCGAATATTTTATGACTCCACGAAAGAATCGGATCAATGAAAACTCTATAGAGCTTTCCCGTGACCCGTTCGAAATTTTGCTAGACGGGCCCTAGGGGTAGGTACACAGCGTGCCCGAAAAACTGAGTATGGGTCTGTTCACCGAATCTGACCATAATTTTGGTCCTGGAGAATTCTCTCGAATATTTTATGACTCCATGAAAGAATCTGATCAATGAAAACTCTCTAGAGCTTTCCGTTACCCGTTCGAAATTTTGCTAGATGGGCCCTAGGGGTAGGTACACAGCGTGCCCGAAAAAATGAGTATGGATCTGTTCACCGAATCTGACCATAGTTTTGGTCCTGGAGACTTCCCTCGAATATTTTATGACTCCACGAAAAAATCGGATCAATGAAAACTCTCCAGAGTTTTCAGGTGACTCGTTCGAAATTTTGCTAGACGGGCCCTAGGGGTCGGTACACAGCGTGCTCGAAAAACTGAGTATGGGTCTGTTCACCGAATCTGACCATAATTTTGGTCCTGGAGACTTCCCTCGAATATTTTATGACTCCACGAAAGAATCGGATCAATGAAAACTCTATAAAGCTTTCCCGTGACCCGTTCGAAATTTTGCTAGACGGGCCCTAGGGGTAAGTACACAGCGTGCCAGAAAAACTGAGTATGGGTCTGTTCACCGAATCTGACCATAATTTTGGTCCTTGAGACTTCTCTCGAATATTTTATGACTCCATGAAAGAATCGGATCAATGAAAACTCTCTAGAGCTTTCCGTGACCCGTTCGAAATTTTGCTAGACGGGCCCTATGGGTAGGTACACAGCGTGCCCGAAAAACTGAGTATGGGTCTGATCACCGAATCTGACCATAATTTTGGTCCTGGAGACTTCCCTCGAATATTTTATGACTCCACGAAAGAATCGGATCAATGAAAACTCTCCAGAGCTTTCCCGTGACCCGTTCGAAATTTTGCTAGACGGCCCTAGGGGTAGGTACACAGCGTGCCCGAAAAACTGAGTATGGGTCTGTTCACCGAATCTGACCATAATTTTGGTCCTGGAGACTTCTCTCGAATATTTTATGACTCCATGAAAGATTCTGATCAATGAAAACTCTCTAGAGCTTTCCCGTTATCCGTTCGAAATTTTGCTAGATGGGCCCTAGGGGTAGGTACACAGCGTGCCCGAAAAAATGAGTATGGATCTGTTCACCGAATCTGACCATAATTTTGGTCCTGGAGACTTCCCTCGAATATTTTATGACTCTACGAAAGAATCGGATCAATGAAAACTCTATAGAGCTTTTCTGTGACCCGTTCGAAATTTTGCTAGACGGGCCCTAGGGGCAGGTACACAGCGTGCTCGAAAAACTGAGTATGGGTCCGTTCACCGAATCTGACCATAATTTTGGTCCTGGAGACTTCCCTCGAATATTTTATGACTCTACGAAAGAATCGGATCAATGAAAACTCTATAGAGCTTTTCTGTGACCCGTTCGAAATTTTGCTAGACGGGCCCTAGGGGCAGGTACACAGCGTGCTCGAAAAACTGAGTATGGGTCCGTTCACCGAATCTGACCATAATTTTGGTCCTGGAGACTTCCCTCGAATATTTTATGACTCCACGAAAGAATCGGATCAATGAAAACTCTATAGAGCTTTCCCGTGACCCGTTCGAAATTTTGCTAGACGGGCCCTAGGGGTAGGTACACAGCGTGCCCGAAAAACTGAGTATGGGTCTGTTCACCGAATCTGACCATAATTTTGGTCCTGGAGACTTCTCTCGAATATTTTATGACTCCATGAAAGATTCTGATCAATGAAAACTCTCTAGAGCTTTCCCGTTATCCGTTCGAAATTTTGCTAGATGGGCCCTAGGGGTAGGTACACAGCGTGCCCGAAAAAATGAGTATGGATCTGTTCACCGAATCTGACCATAATTTTGGTCCTGGAGACTTCCCTCGAATATTTTATGACTCCACGAAAGAATCGGATCAATGAAAACTCTCCAGAGTTTTCAGGTGACCCGTTCGAAATTTTGCTAGACGGGCCCTAGGGGTAGGTACACAGCGTGCTCGAAAAACTGAGTATGGGTCTGTTCACCGAATCTAACCATAATTTTGGTCCTGGAGACTTCCCTCGAATATTTTATGACTCCACGAAAGAATCGGATCAATGAAAACTCTATAAAGCTTTCCCGTGACCCGTTCGAAATTTTGCTAGACGGGCCCTAGGGGTAGGTACACAGCGTGCCCGAAAAACTGAGTATGGGTCTGTTCACCGAATCTGACCATAATTTTGCTCCTTGAGACTTCCCTCGAATATTTTATGACTCCATGAAAGAATCGGATCAATGAAAACTCTATAGAGCTTTCCCGTGACCCGTTCGAAATTTTGCTAGACGGGCCCTAGGGGTAGGTACACAGCGTGCCCGAAAAACTGAGTATGGGTCTGTTCACCGAATCTGACCATAATTTTGGTCCTGGAGACTTCTCTCGAATATTTTATGACTCCATGAAAGAATCTGAACAATGAAAACTCTCTAGAGCTTTCCCGTTACCCGTTCGAAATTTTGCTAGATGGGCCCTAGGGGTAGGTACACAGCGTGCCCGAAAAAATGAGTATGGATCTGTTCACCGAATTTGACCATAATTTTGGTCCTTGAGACTTCTCTCGAATATTTTATGACTCCATGAAAGAATCGGATCATTGAAAACTCTCTAGAGCTTTCCCGTGACCCGTTCGAAATTTTGCTAGACGGGCCCTAGGGGTAGGTACACAGCGTGCCCGAAAAACTGAGTATGGGTCTGTTCACCGAATCTGACCATAATTTTGGTCCTTGAGACTTCTCTCGAATATTTTATGACTCCACGAAAGAATCGGATCAATGAAAACTCTCTAGAGCTTTCCCGTGACCCGTTCGAAATTTTGCTAGACGGGCCCTAGGGGCAGGTACACAGCGTGCCCGAAAAAATGAGTATGGGTCTGTTCACCGAATCTGACCATAATTTTGGTCCTGGAGACTTCCCTCGAATATTTTATGACTCCACGAAAGAATCGGATCAATGAAAACTCTCCAGAGCTTTCACGTGACCCGTTCGAAATTTTGCTAGACGGGCCCTAGGGGTAGGTACACAGCGTGCCCGAAAAACTGAGTATGGGTCTGTTCACCGAATCTGACCATAATTTTGGTCCTGGAGACTTCCCTCGAATATTTTATGACTCCACGAAAGAATCGGATCAATGAAAACTCTATAGAGCTTTCCCGTGACCCGTTCGAAATTTTGCTAGACGGGCCCTAGGGGTAGGTACACAGCGTGCCCGAAAAACTGAGTATGGGTCTGATCACCGAATCTGACCATAATTTTGGTCCTGGAGACTTCCCTCGAATATTTTATGACTCCACGAAAAAATCGGATCAATGAAAACTCTCCAGAGCTTTCACGTGACCCGTTCGAAATTTTGCTAGACGGCCCTAGGGGTAGGTACACAGCGTGCCCGAAAAATTGAGTATGTGTCTGTTCACCGAATCTAACCATAATTTTGGTCCTGGAGACTTCCCTCGAATATTTTATGACTCCACGAAAGAATCGGATCAATGAAAACTCTCTAAAGCTTTCAAGTGACCCGTTCGAAATTTTGCTAGACGGGCCCTAGGGGCAGGTGCACAGCGTGCTCGAAAAACTGAGTATGGGTCTGTTCACCGAATCTGACCATAATTTTGGTCCTGGAGACTTCCCTCGAATATTTTATGACTCCACGAAAGAATCGGATCAATGAAAACTCTCTAGAGCTTTCTCGTGAGCCGTTCGAAATTTTGCAAGACGGGCCCTAGGGGTAGGTACACAGCGTGCCCGAAAAACTGAGTATGGGTCTGTTCACCGAATCTGACCATAATTTTGGTCCTGGAGACTTCCCTCGAATATTTTATGACTCCACGAAAGAATCGGATCAATGAAAACTCTATAGAGCTTTCCCGTGACCCGTTCGAAATTTTGCTAGACGGGCCCTAAGGGTAGGTACACAGCGTGCCCGAAAAACTGAGTATGGGTATGTTCACCGAATCTGACCATAATTTTGGTCCTGGAGAGTTCTCTCGAATATTTTATGACTCCATGAAAAAATCTGATCAATGAAAACTCTCTAGAGCTTTCCCGTTACCCGTTCGAAATTTTGCTAGATGTGCCCTAGGGGTAGGTACACAGCGTGCCCGAAAAAATGAGTATGGATCTGTTCACCGAATCTGACCATAATTTTGGTCCTGGAGACTTCCCTCGAATATTTTATGACTCCACGAAAGAATCGGATCAATGAAAACTCTCCAGAGTTTTCAGGTGACCCGTTCGAAATTTTGCTAGACGGGCCCTAGGGGTAGGTACACAACGTGCTCGAAAAACTGAATATGGGTCTGTTCACCGAATCTAACCATAATTTTGGTCCTGGAGACTTCCCTCGAATATTTTATGACTCCACAAAAGAATCGGATCAATGAAAACTCTATAAAGCTTTCCCGTGACCCGTTCGAAATTTTGCTAGACGGGCCCTAGGGGTAGGTACATAGCGTGTCCGAAAAACTGAGTATGGGTCTGTTCACCGAATCTGACCATAATTTTGGTCCTTGAGACGTCTCTCGAATATTTTATGACTCCACGAAAGAATCGGATCAATGAAAACTCTCTAGAGCTTTCCCGTGACCCGTTCGAAATTTTGCTAGACGGGCCCTAGGGGCAGGTACACAGCGTGCCCGAAAAAATGAGTATGGGTCTGTTCACCGAATCTGACCATAATTTTGGTCCTGGAGACTTCCCTCGAATATTTTATGACTCCACGAAAGAATCGGATCAATGAAAACTCTCCAGAGCTTTCACGTGACCCGTTCGAAATTTTGCTAGACGGGCCCTAGGGGTAGGTACACAGCGTGCCCGAAAAACTGAGTATGGGTCTGTTCACCGAATCTGACCATAATTTTGGTCCTGGAGACTTCCCTCGAATATTTTATGACTCCACGAAAGAATCGGATCAATGAAAATTCTCCAGAGCTTTCACGTGACCCGTTCGAAATTTTGCTAGACGGGCCCTAGGGGTAGGTACACAGCGTGCCCGAAAAACTGAGTATGGGTCTGTTCACCGAATCTGACCATAATTTTGGTCCTGGAGACTTCCCTCGAATATTTTATGACTCCACGAAAGAATCGGATCAATGAAAACTCTATAGAGCTTTCCCGTGACCCGTTCGAAATTTTGCTAGACGGGCCCTAGGGGTAGGTACACAGCGTGCCCGAAAAACTGAGTATGGGTCTGATCACCGAATCTGACCATAATTTTGGTCCTGGAGACTTCCCTCGAATATTTTATGACTCCACGAAAGAATCGGATCAATGAAAACTCTCCAGAGCTTTCACGTGACCCGTTCGAAATTTTGCTAGACGGCCCTAGGGGTAGGTACACAGCGTGCCCGAAAAACTGAGTATGTGTCTGTTCACCGAATCTAACCATAATTTTGGTCCTGGAGACTTCCCTCGAATATTTTATGACTCCACGAAAGAATCGGATCAATGAAAACTCTCTAAAGCTTTCCAGTGACCCGTTCGAAATTTTGCTAGACGGGCCCTAGGGGCAGGTACACAGCGTGCTCGAAAAACTGAGTATGGGTCTGTTCACCGAATCTGACCATAATTTTGGTCCTGGAGACTTCCCTTGAATATTTTATGACTCCACGAAAGAATCGGATCAATGAAAACTCTCCAGAGTTTTCAGGTGACCCGTTCGAAATTTTGCTAGACGGGCCCTAGGGGTAGGTACACAACGTGCTCGAAAAACTGAATATGGGTCTGTTCACCGAATCTAACCATAATTTTGGTCCTGGAGACTTCCCTCGAATATTTTATGACTCCACGAAAGAATCAGATCAATGAAAACTCTATAAAGCTTTCCCGTGACCCGTTCGAAATTTTGCTAGACGGGCCCTAGGGGTAGGTACATAGCGTGTCCGAAAAACTGAGTATGGGTCTGTTCACCGAATCTGACCATAATTTTGGTCCTTGAGACGTCTCTCGAATATTTTATGACTCCACGAAAGAATCGGATCAATGAAAACTCTCCAGAGTTTTCAGGTGACCCGTTCGAAATTTTGCTAGACGGGCCCTAGGGGCAGGTACACAGCGTGCCCGAAAAAATGAGTATGGGTCTGTTCACCGAATCTGACCATAATTTTGGTCCTGGAGACTTCCCTCGAATATTTTATGACTCCACGAAAGAATCGGATCAATGAAAACTCTCCAGAGCTTTCACGTGACCCGTTCGAAATTTTGCTAGACGGGCCCTAGGGGTAGGTACACAGCGTGCCCGAAAAACTGAGTATGGGTCTGTTCACCGAATCTGACCATAATTTTGGTCCTGGAGACTTCCCTCGAATATTTTATGACTCCACGAAAGAATCGGATCAATGAAAACTCTCCAGAGCTTTCACGTGACCCGTTCGAAATTTTGCTAGACGGGCCCTAGGGGTAGGTACACAGCGTGCCCGAAAAACTGAGTATGGGTCTGTTCACCGAATCTGACCATAATTTTGGTCCTGGAGACTTCCCTCGAATATTTTATGACTCCACGAAAGAATCGGATCAATGAAAACTCTATAGAGCTTTCCCGTGACCCGTTCGAAATTTTGCTCGACGGGCCCTAGGGGTAGGTACACAGCGTGCCCGAAAAACTGAGTATGGGTCTGATCACCGAATCTGACCATAATTTTGGTCCTGGAGACTTCCCTCGAATATTTTATGACTCCACGAAAGAATCGGATCAATGAAAACTTTCCAGAGCTTTCACGTGACCCGTTCGAAATTTTGCTAGACGGCCCTAGGGGTAGGTACACAGCGTGCCCGAAAAACTGAGTATGTGTCTGTTCACCGAATCTAACCATAATTTTGGTCCTGGAGACTTCCCTCGAATATTTTATGACTCCACGAAAGAATCGGATCAATCAAAACTCTCTAAAGCTTTCCAGTGACCCGTTCGAAATTTTGCTAGACGGGCCCTAGGGGCAGGTACACAGCGTGCTCGAAAAACTGAGTATGGGTCTGTTCACCGAATCTGACCATAATTTTGGTCCTGGAGACTTCCCTCGAATATTTTATGACTCCACGAAAGAATCGGATCAATGAAAACTCTATAGAGCTTTCACATGACCCGTTCGAAATTTTGCTAGACGGGCCCTAGGGGTAGGTACACAGCGTGCCCGAAAAACTGAGTATGGGTCTGTTCACCGAATCTGACCATAATTTTGGTCCTGGAGACTTCCCTCGAATATTTTATGACTCCACGAAAGAATCGGATCAATGAAAACTCTCTAGAGCTTTCTCGTGAGCCGTTCGAAATTTTGCAAGACGGGCCCTAGGGGTTGGTACACAGCGTGCCCGAAAAAATGAGTATGGATCTGTTCACCGAATCTGACATTAATTTTGGTCCTGTAGACTTCCCTCGAATATTTTATGACTCCACGAAAGAATCGGATCAATGAAAACTCTCCAGAGTTTTCAGGTGACCCGTTCGAAATTTTGCTAGACGGGCCCTAGGGGTCGGTACACAGCGTGCTCGAAAAACTGAGTATGGGTCTGTTCACCGAATCTGACCATAATTTTGGTCCTGGAGACTTCCCTCGAATATTTTATGACTCCACGAAAGAATCGGATCAATGAAAACTCTATAAAGCTTTCCCGTGACCCGTTCGAAATTTTGCTAGACGGGCCCTAGGGGTAAGTACATAGCGTGCCCGAAAAACTGAGTATGGGTCTGTTCACCGAATCTGACCATAATTTTGGTCCTGGAGACTTCCCTCGAATATTTTATGACTCCACGAAAGAATCGGATCAATGAAAACTCTCCAGAGCTTTCACGTGACCCGTTCGAAATTTTGCTAGACGGGCCCTAGGGGTAGGTACACAGCGTGCCCGAAAAACTGAGTATGGGTCTGTTCACCGAATCTGACCATAATTTTGGTCCTGGAGACTTCCCTCGAATATTTTATGACTCCACGAAAGAATCGGATCAATGAAAACTCTATAGAGCTTTCCCGTGACCCGTTCGAAATTTTGCTAGACGGGCCCTAGGGGTAGGTACACAGCGTGCCCGAAAAACTGAGTATGGGTCTGATCACCGAATCTGACCATAATTTTGGTCCTGGAGACTTCCCTCGAATATTTTATGACTCCACGAAAGAATCGGATCAATGAAAACTTTCCAGAGCTTTCACGTGACCCGTTCGAAATTTTGCTAGACGGCCCTAGGGGTAGGTACACAGCGTGCCCGAAAAACTGAGTATGTGTCTGTTCACCGAATCTAACCATAATTTTGGTCCTGGAGACTTCCCTCGAATATTTTATGACTCCACGAAAGAATCGGATCAATGAAAACTCTCTAAAGCTTTCCAGTGACCCGTTCGAAATTTTGCTAGACGGGCCCTAGGGGCAGGTACACAGCGTGCTCGAAAAACTGAGTATGGGTCTGTTCACCGAATCTGACCATAATTTTGGTCCTGGAGACTTCCCTCGAATATTTTATGACTCCACGAAAGAATCGGATCAATGAAAACTCTATAGAGCTTTCACATGACCCGTTCGAAATTTTGCTAGACGGGCCCTAGGGGTAGGTACACAGCGTGCCCGAAAAACTGAGTATGGGTCTGTTCACCGAATCTGACCATAATTTTGGTCCTGGAGACTTCCCTCGAATATTTTATGACTCCACGAAAGAATCGGATCAATGAAAACTCTCTAGAGCTTTCTCGTGAGCCGTTCGAAATTTTGCAAGACGGGCCCTAGGGGTTGGTACACAGCGTGCCCGAAAAAATGAGTATGGATCTGTTCACCGAATCTGACATTAATTTTGGTCCTGTAGACTTCCCTCGAATATTTTATGACTCCACGAAAGAATCGGATCAATGAAAACTCTCCAGAGTTTTCAGGTGACCCGTTCGAAATTTTGCTAGACGGGCCCTAGGGGTAGGTACACAACGTGCTCGAAAAACTGAATATGGGTCTGTTCACCGAATCTAACCATAATTTTGGTCCTGGAGACTTCCCTCGAATATTTTATGACTCCACGAAAGAATCGGATCAATGAAAACTCTCCAGAGCTTTCCCATGACCCGTTCGAAATTTTGCTAGATGGGCCCTAGGGGTAGGTACACAGCGTGCCCGAAAAAATGAGTATGGATCTGTTCACCGAATCTGACCATAGTTTTGGTCCTGGAGACTTCCCTCGAATATTTTATGACTCCACGAAAAAATCGGATCAATGAAAACTCTCCAGAGTTTTCAGGTGACCCGTTCGAAATTTTGCTAGACGGGCCCTAGGGGTCGGTACACAGCGTGCTCGAAAAACTGAGTATGGGTCTGTTCACCGAATCTGACCATAATTTTGGTCCTGGAGACTTCCCTCGAATATTTTATGACTCCACGAAAGAATCGGATCAATGAAAACTCTATAAAGCTTTCCCGTGACCCGTTCGAAATTTTGCTAGACGGGCCCTAGGGGTAAGTACACAGCGTGCCCGAAAAACTGAGTATGGGTCTGTTCACCGAATCTGACCATAATTTTGGTCCTTGAGACTTCTCTCGAATATTTTATGACTCCATGAAAGAATCGGATCAATGAAAACTCTCTAGAGCTTTCCCGTGACCCGTTCGAAATTTTGCTAGACGGGCCCTAAGGGTAGGTACACAGCGTGCCCGAAAAACTGAGTATGGGTCTGATCACCGAATCTGACCATAATTTTGGTCCTGGAGACTTCCCTCGAATATTTTATGACTCCACGAAAGAATCGGATCAATGAAAACTCTCCAGAGCTTTCCCGTGACCCGTTCGAAATTTTGCTAGACGGCCCTAGGGGTAGGTACTCAACGTGCCCGAAAAACTAAGTATGTGTCTGTTCACTGAATCTAACCATAATTTTGGTCCTGGAGACTTCCCTCGAATATTTTATGACTCCACGAAAGAATCGGATCAATGAAAACTCTCTAGAGCTTTCCAGTGACCCGTTCGAAATTTTGCTAGACGGGCCCTAGGGGTAGGTACACAGCGTGCTCGAAAAACTGAGTATGGGTCTGTTCACCGAATCTGACCATAATTTTGGTCCTGGAGACTTCCCTCGAATATTTTATGACTCTACGAAAGAATCGGATCAATTAAAACTCTCTAGAGCTTTCTCGTGAGCAGTTCGAAATTTTGCTAGACGGGCCCTAGGGGTAGGTACACAGCGTGCCCGAAAAACTGAGTATGGGTCTGTTCACCGAATCTGACCATAGTTTTGGTCCTGGAGACTTCCCTCGAATATTTTATGACTCCACGAAAGAATCGGATCAATGAAAACTCTATAGAGCTTTTCTGTGACCCGTTCGAAATTTTGCTAGACGGGCCCTAGGGGCAGGTACACAGCGTGCTCGAAAAACTGAGTATGGGTCCGTTCACCGAATCTGACCATAATTTTGGTCCTGGAGACTTCCCTCGAATATTTTATGACTCCACGAAAGAATCGGATCAATGAAAACTCTATAGAGCTTTCCCGTGACCCGTTCGAAATTTTGCTAGACGGGCCCTAGGGGTCGGTACACAGCGTGCTCGAAAAACTGAGTATGGGTCTGTTCACCGAATCTGACCATAATTTTGGTCCTGGAGACTTCCCTCGAATATTTTATGACTCCACGAAAGAATCGGATCAATGAAAACTCTATAGAGCTTTCACATGACCCGTTCGAAATTTTGCTAGACGGGCCCTAGGGGTAGGTACACAGCGTGCCCGAAAAACTGAGTATGGGTCTGTTCACCGAATCTGACCATAATTTTGGTCCTGGAGACTTCCCTCGAATATTTTATGACTCCACGAAAGAATCGGATCAATGAAAACTCTCTAGAGCTTTCTCGTGAGCCGTTCGAAATTTTGCAAGACGGGCCCTAGGGGTAGGTACACAGCGTGCCCGAAAAAATGAGTATGGATCTGTTCACCGAATCTGACATTAATTTTGGTCCTGTAGACTTCCCTCGAATATTTTATGACTCCACGAAAGAATCGGATCAATGAAAACTCTCCAGAGTTTTCAGGTGACCCGTTCGAAATTTTGCTAGACGGGCCCTAGGGGTAGGTACACAACGTGCTCGAAAAACTGAATATGGGTCTGTTCACCGAATCTAACCATAATTTTGGTCCTGGAGACTTCCCTCGAATATTTTATGACTCCACGAAAGAATCGGATCAATGAAAACTCTCCAGAGCTTTCCCATGACCCGTTCGAAATTTTGCTAGATGGGCCCTAGGGGTAGGTACACAGCGTGCCCGAAAAAATGAGTATGGATCTGTTCACCGAATCTGACCATAGTTTTGGTCCTGGAGACTTCCCTCGAATATTTTATGACTCCACGAAAAAATCGGATCAATGAAAACTCTCCAGAGTTTTCAGGTGACCCGTTCGAAATTTTGCTAGACGGGCCCTAGGGGTCGGTACACAGCGTGCTCGAAAAACTGAGTATGGGTCTGTTCACCGAATCTGACCATAATTTTGGTCCTGGAGACTTCCCTCGAATATTTTATGACTCCACGAAAGAATCGGATCAATGAAAACTCTATAAAGCTTTCCCGTGACCCGTTCGAAATTTTGCTAGACGGGCCCTAGGGGTAAGTACACAGCGTGCCCGAAAAACTGAGTATGGGTCTGTTCACCGAATCTGACCATAATTTTGGTCCTGGAGACTTCCCTCGAATATTTTATGACTCCACGAAAGAATCGGATCAATGAAAACTCTCCAGAGCTTTCACGTGACCCGTTCGAAATTTTGCTAGACGGGCCCTAGGGGTAGGTACACAGCGTGCCCGAAAAACTGAGTATGGGTCTGTTCACCGAATCTGACCATAATTTTGGTCCTGGAGACTTCCCTCGAATATTTTATGACTCCACGAAAGAATCGGATCAATGAAAACTCTATAGAGCTTTCCCGTGACCCGTTCGAAATTTTGCTCGACGGGCCCTAGGGGTAGGTACACAGCGTGCCCGAAAAACTGAGTATGGGTCTGATCACCGAATCTGACCATAATTTTGGTCCTGGAGACTTCCCTCGAATATTTTATGACTCCACGAAAGAATCGGATCAATGAAAACTTTCCAGAGCTTTCACGTGACCCGTTCGAAATTTTGCTAGACGGCCCTAGGGGTAGGTACACAGCGTGCCCGAAAAACTGAGTATGTGTCTGTTCACCGAATCTAACCATAATTTTGGTCCTGGAGACTTCCCTCGAATATTTTATGACTCCACGAAAGAATCGGATCAATCAAAACTCTCTAAAGCTTTCCAGTGACCCGTTCGAAATTTTGCTAGACGGGCCCTAGGGGCAGGTACACAGCGTGCTCGAAAAACTGAGTATGGGTCTGTTCACCGAATCTGACCATAATTTTGGTCCTGGAGACTTCCCTCGAATATTTTATGACTCCACGAAAGAATCGGATCAATGAAAACTCTATAGAGCTTTCACATGACCCGTTCGAAATTTTGCTAGACGGGCCCTAGGGGTAGGTACACAGCGTGCCCGAAAAACTGAGTATGGGTCTGTTCACCGAATCTGACCATAATTTTGGTCCTGGAGACTTCCCTCGAATATTTTATGACTCCACGAAAGAATCGGATCAATGAAAACTCTCTAGAGCTTTCTCGTGAGCCGTTCGAAATTTTGCAAGACGGGCCCTAGGGGTTGGTACACAGCGTGCCCGAAAAAATGAGTATGGATCTGTTCACCGAATCTGACATTAATTTTGGTCCTGTAGACTTCCCTCGAATATTTTATGACTCCACGAAAGAATCGGATCAATGAAAACTCTCCAGAGTTTTCAGGTGACCCGTTCGAAATTTTGCTAGACGGGCCCTAGGGGTCGGTACACAGCGTGCTCGAAAAACTGAGTATGGGTCTGTTCACCGAATCTGACCATAATTTTGGTCCTGGAGACTTCCCTCGAATATTTTATGACTCCACGAAAGAATCGGATCAATGAAAACTCTATAAAGCTTTCCCGTGACCCGTTCGAAATTTTGCTAGACGGGCCCTAGGGGTAAGTACATAGCGTGCCCGAAAAACTGAGTATGGGTCTGTTCACCGAATCTGACCATAATTTTGGTCCTGGAGACTTCCCTCGAATATTTTATGACTCCACGAAAGAATCGGATCAATGAAAACTCTCCAGAGCTTTCACGTGACCCGTTCGAAATTTTGCTAGACGGGCCCTAGGGGTAGGTACACAGCGTGCCCGAAAAACTGAGTATGGGTCTGTTCACCGAATCTGACCATAATTTTGGTCCTGGAGACTTCCCTCGAATATTTTATGACTCCACGAAAGAATCGGATCAATGAAAACTCTATAGAGCTTTCCCGTGACCCGTTCGAAATTTTGCTAGACGGGCCCTAGGGGTAGGTACACAGCGTGCCCGAAAAACTGAGTATGGGTCTGATCACCGAATCTGACCATAATTTTGGTCCTGGAGACTTCCCTCGAATATTTTATGACTCCACGAAAGAATCGGATCAATGAAAACTTTCCAGAGCTTTCACGTGACCCGTTCGAAATTTTGCTAGACGGCCCTAGGGGTAGGTACACAGCGTGCCCGAAAAACTGAGTATGTGTCTGTTCACCGAATCTAACCATAATTTTGGTCCTGGAGACTTCCCTCGAATATTTTATGACTCCACGAAAGAATCGGATCAATGAAAACTCTCTAAAGCTTTCCAGTGACCCGTTCGAAATTTTGCTAGACGGGCCCTAGGGGCAGGTACACAGCGTGCTCGAAAAACTGAGTATGGGTCTGTTCACCGAATCTGACCATAATTTTGGTCCTGGAGACTTCCCTCGAATATTTTATGACTCCACGAAAGAATCGGATCAATGAAAACTCTATAGAGCTTTCACATGACCCGTTCGAAATTTTGCTAGACGGGCCCTAGGGGTAGGTACACAGCGTGCCCGAAAAACTGAGTATGGGTCTGTTCACCGAATCTGACCATAATTTTGGTCCTGGAGACTTCCCTCGAATATTTTATGACTCCACGAAAGAATCGGATCAATGAAAACTCTCTAGAGCTTTCTCGTGAGCCGTTCGAAATTTTGCAAGACGGGCCCTAGGGGTTGGTACACAGCGTGCCCGAAAAAATGAGTATGGATCTGTTCACCGAATCTGACATTAATTTTGGTCCTGTAGACTTCCCTCGAATATTTTATGACTCCACGAAAGAATCGGATCAATGAAAACTCTCCAGAGTTTTCAGGTGACCCGTTCGAAATTTTGCTAGACGGGCCCTAGGGGTAGGTACACAACGTGCTCGAAAAACTGAATATGGGTCTGTTCACCGAATCTAACCATAATTTTGGTCCTGGAGACTTCCCTCGAATATTTTATGACTCCACGAAAGAATCGGATCAATGAAAACTCTCCAGAGCTTTCCCATGACCCGTTCGAAATTTTGCTAGATGGGCCCTAGGGGTAGGTACACAGCGTGCCCGAAAAAATGAGTATGGATCTGTTCACCGAATCTGACCATAGTTTTGGTCCTGGAGACTTCCCTCGAATATTTTATGACTCCACGAAAAAATCGGATCAATGAAAACTCTCCAGAGTTTTCAGGTGACCCGTTCGAAATTTTGCTAGACGGGCCCTAGGGGTCGGTACACAGCGTGCTCGAAAAACTGAGTATGGGTCTGTTCACCGAATCTGACCATAATTTTGGTCCTGGAGACTTCCCTCGAATATTTTATGACTCCACGAAAGAATCGGATCAATGAAAACTCTATAAAGCTTTCCCGTGACCCGTTCGAAATTTTGCTAGACGGGCCCTAGGGGTAAGTACACAGCGTGCCCGAAAAACTGAGTATGGGTCTGTTCACCGAATCTGACCATAATTTTGGTCCTTGAGACTTCTCTCGAATATTTTATGACTCCATGAAAGAATCGGATCAATGAAAACTCTCTAGAGCTTTCCCGTGACCCGTTCGAAATTTTGCTAGACGGGCCCTAAGGGTAGGTACACAGCGTGCCCGAAAAACTGAGTATGGGTCTGATCACCGAATCTGACCATAATTTTGGTCCTGGAGACTTCCCTCGAATATTTTATGACTCCACGAAAGAATCGGATCAATGAAAACTCTCCAGAGCTTTCCCGTGACCCGTTCGAAATTTTGCTAGACGGCCCTAGGGGTAGGTACTCAACGTGCCCGAAAAACTAAGTATGTGTCTGTTCACTGAATCTAACCATAATTTTGGTCCTGGAGACTTCCCTCGAATATTTTATGACTCCACGAAAGAATCGGATCAATGAAAACTCTCTAGAGCTTTCCAGTGACCCGTTCGAAATTTTGCTAGACGGGCCCTAGGGGTAGGTACACAGCGTGCTCGAAAAACTGAGTATGGGTCTGTTCACCGAATCTGACCATAATTTTGGTCCTGGAGACTTCCCTCGAATATTTTATGACTCTACGAAAGAATCGGATCAATTAAAACTCTCTAGAGCTTTCTCGTGAGCAGTTCGAAATTTTGCTAGACGGGCCCTAGGGGTAGGTACACAGCGTGCCCGAAAAACTGAGTATGGGTCTGTTCACCGAATCTGACCATAGTTTTGGTCCTGGAGACTTCCCTCGAATATTTTATGACTCCACGAAAGAATCGGATCAATGAAAACTCTATAGAGCTTTTCTGTGACCCGTTCGAAATTTTGCTAGACGGGCCCTAGGGGCAGGTACACAGCGTGCTCGAAAAACTGAGTATGGGTCCGTTCACCGAATCTGACCATAATTTTGGTCCTGGAGACTTCCCTCGAATATTTTATGACTCCACGAAAGAATCGGATCAATGAAAACTCTATAGAGCTTTCCCGTGACCCGTTCGAAATTTTGCTAGACGGGCCCTAGGGGTAGGTACACAGCGTGCCCGAAAAACTGAGTATGGGTCTGTTCACCGAATCTGACCATAATTTTGGTCCTGGAGACTTCTCTCGAATATTTTATGACTCCATGAAAGATTCTGATCAATGAAAACTCTCTAGAGCTTTCCCGTTATCCGTTCGAAATTTTGCTAGATGGGCCCTAGGGGTAGGTACACAGCGTGCCCGAAAAAATGAGTATGGATCTGTTCACCGAATCTGACCATAATTTTGGTCCTGGAGACTTCCCTCGAATATTTTATGACTCCACGAAAGAATCGGATCAATGAAAACTCTCCAGAGTTTTCAGGTGACCCGTTCGAAATTTTGCTAGACGGGCCCTAGGGGTAGGTACACAGCGTGCTCGAAAAACTGAGTATGGGTCTGTTCACCGAATCTAACCATAATTTTGGTCCTGGAGACTTCCCTCGAATATTTTATGACTCCACGAAAGAATCGGCTCAATGAAAACTCTCCAGAGCTTTCACGTGACCCGTTCGAAATTTTGCTAGACGGGCCCTAGGGGTAGGTACACAGCGTGCCCGAAAAACTGAGTATGGGTCTGTTCACCGAATCTGACCATAATTTTGGTCCTGGAGACTTCCCTCGAATATTTTATGACTCCACGAAAGAATCGGATCAATGAAAACTCTATAGAGCTTTCCCGTGACCCGTTCGAAATTTTGCTAGACGGGCCCTAGGGGTAGGTACACAGCGTGCCCGAAAAACTGAGTATGGGTCTGATCACCGAATCTGACCATAATTTTGGTCCTGGAGACTTCCCTCAAATATTTTATGACTCCACGAAAAAATCGGATCAATGAAAACTCTCCAGAGCTTTCACGTGACCCGTTCGAAATTTTGCTAGACGGCCCTAGGGGTAGGTACACAGCGTGCCCGAAAAACTGAGTATGTGTCTGTTCACCGAATCTAACCATAATTTTGGTCCTGGAGACTTCCCTCGAATATTTTATGACTCCACGAAAGAATCGGATCAATGAAAACTCTCTAAAGCTTTCCAGTGACCCGTTCGAAATTTTGCTAGACGGGCCCTAGGGGCAGGTGCACAGCGTGCTCGAAAAACTGAGTATGGGTCTGTTCACCGAATCTGACCATAATTTTGGTCCTGGAGACTTCCCTCGAATATTTTATGACTCCACGAAAGAATCGGATCAATGAAAACTCTCTAGAGCTTTCTCGTGAGCCGTTCGAAATTTTGCAAGACGGGCCCTAGGGGTAGGTACACAGCGTGCCCGAAAAACTGAGTATGGGTCTGTTCACCGAATCTGACCATAATTTTGGTCCTGGAGACTTCCCTCGAATATTTTATGACTCCACGAAAGAATCGGATCAATGAAAACTCTATAGAGCTTTCCCGTGACCCGTTCGAAATTTTGCTAGACGGGCCCTAAGGGTAGGTACACAGCGTGCCCGAAAAACTGAGTATGGGTATGTTCACCGAATCTGACCATAATTTTGGTCCTGGAGACTTCTCTCGAATATTTTATGACTCCATGAAAAAATCTGATCAATGAAAACTCTCTAGAGCTTTCCCGTTACCCGTTCGAAATTTTGCTAGATGTGCCCTAGGGGTAGGTACACAGCGTGCCCGAAAAAATGAGTATGGATCTGTTCACCGAATCTGACCATAATTTTGGTCCTGGAGACTTCCCTCGAATATTTTATGACTCCACGAAAGAATCGGATCAATGAAAACTCTCCAGAGTTTTCAGGTGACCCGTTCGAAATTTTGCTAGACGGGCCCTAGGGGTAGGTACACAACGTGCTCGAAAAACTGAATATGGGTCTGTTCACCGAATCTAACCATAATTTTGGTCCTGGAGACTTCCCTCGAATATTTTATGACTCCACGAAAGAATCGGATCAATGAAAACTCTATAAAGCTTTCCCGTGACCCGTTCGAAATTTTGCTAGACGGGCCCTAGGGGTAGGTACATAGCGTGTCCGAAAAACTGAGTATGGGTCTGTTCACCGAATCTGACCATAATTTTGGTCCTTGAGACGTCTCTCGAATATTTTATGACTCCACGAAAGAATCGGATCAATGAAAACTCTCTAGAGCTTTCCCGTGACCCGTTCGAAATTTTGCTAGACGGGCCCTAGGGGCAGGTACACAGCGTGCCCGAAAAAATGAGTATGGGTCTGTTCACCGAATCTGACCATAATTTTGGTCCTGGAGACTTCCCTCGAATATTTTATGACTCCACGAAAGAATCGGATCAATGAAAACTCTCCAGAGCTTTCACGTGACCCGTTCGAAATTTTGCTAGACGGGCCCTAGGGGTAGGTACACAGCGTGCCCGAAAAACTGAGTATGGGTCTGTTCACCGAATCTAACCATAATTTTGGTCCTGGAGACTTCCCTCGAATATTTTATGACTCCACGAAAGAATCGGATCAATGAAAATTCTCCAGAGCTTTCACGTGACCCGTTCGAAATTTTGCTAGACGGGCCCTAGGGGTAGGTACACAGCGTGCCCGAAAAACTGAGTATGGGTCTGTTCACCGAATCTGACCATAATTTTGGTCCTGGAGACTTCCCTCGAATATTTTATGACTCCACGAAAGAATCGGATCAATGAAAACTCTATAGAGCTTTCCCGTGACCCGTTCGAAATTTTGCTAGACGGGCCCTAGGGGTAGGTACACAGCGTGCCCGAAAAACTGAGTATGGGTCTGATCACCGAATCTGACCATAATTTTGGTCCTGGAGACTTCCCTCGAATATTTTATGACTCCACGAAAGAATCGGATCAATGAAAACTCTCCAGAGCTTTCACGTGACCCGTTCGAAATTTTGCTAGACGGCCCTAGGGGTAGGTACACAGCGTGCCCGAAAAACTGAGTATGTGTCTGTTCACCGAATCTAACCATAATTTTGGTCCTGGAGACTTCCCTCGAATATTTTATCACTCCACGAAAGAATCGGATCAATGAAAACTCTCTAAAGCTTTCCAGTGACCCGTTCGAAATTTTGCTAGACGGGCCCTAGGGGCAGGTACACAGCGTGCTCGAAAAACTGAGTATGGGTCTGTTCACCGAATCTGACCATAATTTTGGTCCTGGAGACTTCCCTCGAATATTTTATGACTCCACGAAAGAATCGGATCAATGAAAACTCTCCAGAGTTTTCAGGTGACCCGTTCGAAATTTTGCTAGACGGGCCCTAGGGGTAGGTACACAACGTGCTCGAAAAACTGAATATGGGTCTGTTCACCGAATCTAACCATAATTTTGGTCCTGGAGACTTCCCTCGAATATTTTATGACTCCACGAAAGAATCAGATCAATGAAAACTCTATAAAGCTTTCCCGTGACCCGTTCGAAATTTTGCTAGACGGGCCCTAGGGGTAGGTACATAGCGTGTCCGAAAAACTGAGTATGGGTCTGTTCACCGAATCTGACCATAATTTTGGTCCTTGAGACGTCTCTCGAATATTTTATGACTCCACGAAAGAATCGGATCAATGAAAACTCTCTAGAGCTTTCCCGTGACCCGTTCGAAATTTTGCTAGACGGGCCCTAGGGGCAGGTACACAGCGTGCCCGAAAAAATGAGTATGGGTCTGTTCACCGAATCTGACCATAATTTTGGTCCTGGAGACTTCCCTCGAATATTTTATGACTCCACGAAAGAATCGGATCAATGAAAACTCTCCAGAGCTTTCACGTGACCCGTTCGAAATTTTGCTAGACGGGCCCTAGGGGTAGGTACACAGCGTGCCCGAAAAACTGAGTATGGGTCTGTTCACCGAATCTGACCATAATTTTGGTCCTGGAGACTTCCCTCGAATATTTTATGACTCCACGAAAGAATCGGATCAATGAAAACTCTCCAGAGCTTTCACGTGACCCGTTCGAAATTTTGCTAGACGGGCCCTAGGGGTAGGTACACAGCGTGCCCGAAAAACTGAGTATGGGTCTGTTCACCGAATCTGACCATAATTTTGGTCCTGGAGACTTCCCTCGAATATTTTATGACTCCACGAAAGAATCGGATCAATGAAAACTCTATAGAGCTTTCCCGTGACCCGTTCGAAATTTTGCTAGACGGGCCCTAGGGGTAGGTACACAGCGTGCCCGAAAAGCTGAGTATGGGTCTGATCACCGAATCTGACCATAATTTTGGTCCTGGAGACTTCCCTCGAATATTTTATGACTCCACGAAAGAATCGGATCAATGAAAACTCTCCAGAGCTTTCACGTGACCCGTTCGAAATTTTGCTAGACGGCCCTAGGGGTAGGTACACAGCGTGCCCGAAAAACTGAGTATGTGTCTGTTCACCGAATCTAACCATAATTTTGGTCCTGGAGACTTCCCTCGAATATTTTATGACTCCACGAAAGAATCGGATCAATGAAAACTCTCTAAAGCTTTCCAGTGACCCGTTCGAAATTTTGCTAGACGGGCCCTAGGGGCAGGTACACAGCGTGCTCGAAAAACTGAGTATGGGTCTGTTCACCGAATCTGACCATAATTTTGGTCCTGGAGACTTCCCTCGAATATTTTATGACTCCACGAAAGAATCGGATCAATGAAAACTCTATAGAGCTTTCACATGACCCGTTCGAAATTTTGCTAGACGGGCCCTAGGGGTAGGTACACAGCGTGCCCGAAAAACTGAGTATGGGTCTGTTCACCGAATCTGACCATAATTTTGGTCCTGGAGACTTCCCTCGAATATTTTATGACTCCACGAAAGAATCGGATCAATGAAAACTCTCTAGAGCTTTCTCGTGAGCCGTTCGAAATTTTGCAAGACGGGCCCTAGGGGTAGGTACACAGCGTGCCCGAAAAAATGAGTATGGATCTGTTCACCGAATCTGACATTAATTTTGGTCCTGGAGACTTCCCTCGAATATTTTATGACTCCACGAAAGAATCGGATCAATGAAAACTCTCCAGAGTTTTCAGGTGACCCGTTCGAAATTTTGCTAGACGGGCCCTAGGGGTAGGTACACAACGTGCTCGAAAAACTGAATATGGGTCTGTTCACCGAATCTAACCATAATTTTGGTCCTGGAGACTTCCCTCGAATATTTTATGACTCCACGAAAGAATCGGATCAATGAAAACTCTATAGAGCTTTCCCGTGACCCGTTCGAAATTTTGCTAGACGGGCCCTAAGGGTAGGTACACAGCGTGCCCGAAAAACTGAGTATGGGTATGTTCACCGAATCTGACCATAATTTTGGTCCTGGAGACTTCTCTCGAATATTTTATGACTCCATGAAAAAATCTGATCAATGAAAACTCTCTAGAGCTTTCCCGTTACCCGTTCGAAATTTTGCTAGATGTGCCCTAGGGGTAGGTACACAGCGTGCCCGAAAAAATGAGTATGGATCTGTTCACCGAATCTGACCATAATTTTGGTCCTGGAGACTTCCCTCGAATATTTTATGACTCCACGAAAGAATCGGATCAATGAAAACTCTGAAAACTCTCCAGAGTTTTCAGGTGACCCGTTCGAAATTTTGCTAGACGGGCCCTAGGGGTAGGTACACAACGTGCTCGAAAAACTGAATATGGGTCTGTTCACCGAATCTAACCATAATTTTGGTCCTGGAGACTTCCCTCGAATATTTTATGACTCCACGAAAGAATCGGATCAATGAAAGCTCTATAGAGCTTTCCCGTGACCCGTTCGAAATTTTGCTAGACGGGCCCTAAGGGTAGGTACACAGCGTGCCCGAAAAACTGAGTATGGGTATGTTCACCGAATCTGACCATAATTTTGGTCCTGAAGACTTCCCTCGAATATTTTATGACTCCACGAAAGAATCGGATCAATGAAAACTCTCTAGAGCTTTCTCGTGAGCCGTTCGAAATTTTGCAAGACGGGCCCTAGGGGTAGGTACACAGCGTGCCCGAAAAACTGAGTATGGGTCTGTTCGCCGAATCTGACCATAATTTTGGTCCTGGAGACTTCCCTCGAATATTTTATGACTCCACGAAAGAATCGGATCAATGAAAACTCTATAGAGCTTTCCCGTGACCCGTTCGAAATTTTGCTAGACGGGCCCTAGGGGTAGGTACACAGCGTGCCCGAAAAACTGAGTATGGGTCTGATCACCGAATCTGACCATAATTTTGGTCCTGGAGACATCCCTCGAATATTTTATGACTCCACGAAAGAATCGGATCAATGAAAACTCTCCAGAGCTTTCACGTGACCCGTTCGAAATTTTGCTAGACGGGCCCTAGGGGTAGGTACACAACGTGCTCGAAAAACTGAGTATGGGTCTGTTCACCGAATCTAACCATAATTTTGGTCCTGGAGACTTCCCTCGAATATTTTATGACTCCACGAAAGAATCGGATCAATGAAAACTCTCCAGAGCTTTCACGTGACCCGTTCGAAATTTTGCTAGACGGCCCTAGGGGTAGGTACACAGCGTGCCCGAAAAACTGAGTATGTGTCTGTTCACCGAATCTAACCATAATTTTGGTCCTGGAGACTTCCCTCGAATATTTTATGACTCCACGAAAGAATCGGATCAATGAAAACTCTCTAGAGCTTTCTAGTGACCCGTTCGAAATTTTGCTAGACGGGCCCTAGGGGCAGGTACACAGCGTGCTCGAAAAACTGAGTATGGGTCTGTTCACCGAATCAGACCATAATTTTGGTCGTGAAGACTTCCCTCGAATATTTTATGACTCCACGAAAGAATCGGATCAATGAAAACTCTCTAGAGCTTTCTCGTGAGCCGTTCGAAATTTTGCAAGACGGGCCCTAGGGGTAGGTACACAGCGTGCCCGAAAAACTGAGTATGGGTCTGTTCACCGAATCTGACCATAATTTTGGTCCTGGAGACTTCCCTCGAATATTTTATGACTCCACGAAAGAATCGGATCAATGAAAACTCTATAGAGCTTTCCCGTGACCCGTTCGAAATTTTGCTAGACGGGCCCTAAGGGTAGGTACACAGCGTGCCCGAAAAACTGAGTATGTGTCTGTTCACCGAATCTAACCATAATTTTGGTCCTGGAGACTTCCCTCGAATATTTTATGACTCCACGAAAGAATCGGATCAATGAAAACTCTCTAAAGCTTTCCAGTGACCCGTTCGAAATTTTGCTAGACGGGCCCTAGGGGCAGGTACACAGCGTGCTCGAAAAACTGAGTATGGGTCTGTTCACCGAATCTGACCATAATTTTGGTCCTGGAGACTTCCCTCGAATATTTTATGACTCCACGAAAGAATCGGATCAATGAAAACTCTATAAAGCTTTCCCGTGACCCGTTCGAAATTTTGCTAGACGGGCCCTAGGGGTAGGTACACAGCGTGCCCGAAAAACTGAGTATGGGTCTGTTCACCGAATCTGACCATAATTTTGGTCCATGAGACTTCTCTCGAATATTTTATGACTCCATGAAAGAATCGGATCAATGAAAACTCTCTAGAGCTTTCCCGTGACCCGTTCGAAATTTTGCTAGACGGGCCCTAGGGGTAGGTACACAGCGTGCCCGAAAAACTGAGTATGGGTCTGATCACCGAATCTGACCATAATTTTGGTCCTGGAGACTTCCCTCGAATATTTTATGACTCCACGAAAGAATCGGATCAATGAAAACTCTCTAGAGCTTTCCAGTGACCCGTTCGAAATTTTGCTAGACGGGCCCTAGGGGCAGGTACACAGCGTGCTCGAAAAACTGAGTATGGGTCTTTTCACCGAATCTGACCATAATTTTGGTCCTGGAGACTTCTCTCGAATATTTTATGACTCCACGAAAGAATCGGATCAATGAAAACTCTCTAGAGCTTTCTCGTGAGCCGTTCGAAATTTTGCAAGACGGGCCCTAGGGGTAGGTACACAGCGTGCCCGAAAAACTGAGTATGGGTCTGTTCACCGAATCTGACCATAATTTTGGTCCTAGAGACTTCTCTAGAATATTTTATGACTCCACGAAAGAATCGGATCAATGAAAACTCTCAAGAGCTTTCACGTGACCCGTTCGAAATTTTGCTAGACGGGCCCTAGGGGTAGGTACACAGCGTGCCCGAAAAACTGAGTATGGGTCTGTTCACCGAATCTGACCATAATTTTGGTCCTGGAGACTTCCCTCGAATATTTTATGACTCCACGAAAGAATCGGATCAATGAAAACTCTATAGAGCTTTCGCGTGACCCGTTCGAAATTTTGCTAGACGGGCCCTAGGGGTAGGTACACAGCGTGCCCGAAAAACTGAGTATGGGTCTGATCACCGAATCTGACCATAATTTTGGTCCTAGAGACTTCCCTCGAATATTTTATGACTCCACGAAAGAATCGGATCAATGAAAACTCTCCAGAGCTTTCACGTGACCCGTTCGAAATTTTGCTAGACGGCCCAAGGGGTAGGTACACAGCGTGCCCGAAAAACTGAGTATGTCTGTTCACCGAATCTAACCATAATTTTGGTCCTGGAGACTTCCCTCGAATATTTTATGACTCCACGAAAGAATCGGATCAATGAAAACTCTCTAGAGCTTTCCAGTGACCCGTTCGAAATTTTGCTAGACGGGCCCTAGGGGTAGGTACACAGCGTGCCCGAAAAACTGAGTATGGGTCTGTTCACAGAATCTGACCATAATTTTGGTCCTGGAGACTTCCCTCGAATATTTTATGACTCCACGAAAGAATCGGATCAATGAAAACTCTATAGAGCTTTCGCGTGACCCGTTCGAAATTTTGCTAGACGGGCCCTAGGGGCAGGTACACAGCGTGCTCGAAAAACTGAGTATGGGTCTGTTCACCGAATTTGACCATAATTTTGGTCCTGGAGACTTCCCTCGAATATTTTATGACTCCACGAAAGAATCGGATCAATGAAAACTCTCTAGAGCTTTCTCGTGAGCCGTTCGAAATGTTGCAAGACGGGCCCTAGGGGTAGGTACACAGCGTGCCCGAAAAACTGAGTATGGGTCTGATCACCGAATCTGACCATAATTTTGGTCCTGGAGACTTCCCTCGAATATTTTATGACTCCACGAAAGAATCGGCTCAATGAAAACTCTCCAGAGCTTTCACGTGACCCGTTCGAAATTTTGCTAGACGGCCCTAGGGGTAGGTACACAGCGTGCCCGAAAAACTGAATATGTGTCTGTTCACCGAATCTAACCATAATTTTGGTCCTGGAGACTTCCCTCGAATATTTTATGACTCCACGAAAGAATCGGATCAATGAAAACTCTCTAGAGCTTTCCAGTGACCCGTTCGAAATTTTGCTAGACGGGCCCTAGGGGTAGGTACACAGCGTGCCCGAAAAACTGAGTATGGGTCTGATCACCGAATCTGACCATAATTTTGGTCCTGGAGCCTTCCCTCGAATATTTTATGACTCCACGAAAGAATCGGCTCAATGAAAACTCTCCAGAGCTTTCACGTGACCCGTTCGAAATTTTGCTAGACAGCCCTAGGGGTAGGTACACAGCGTGCCCGAAAAACTGAATATGTGTCTGTTCACCGAATCTAACCATAATTTTGGTCCTGGAGACTTCCCTCGAATATTTTATGACTCCACGAAAGAATCGGATCAATGAAAACTCTCTAGAGCTTTCCAGTGACCCGTTCGAAATTTTGCTAGACGGGCCCTAGGGGTAGGTACAAAGCGTGCTCGAAAAACTGAGTATGGGTCTGTTCACCGAATCTGACCATAATTTTGGTCCTGGAGACTTCCCTCGAATATTTTATGACTCCACGAAAGAATCGGATCAATAAAAACTCTCTAGAGCTTTCTCGTGAGCCGTTCGAAATTTTGCTAGACGGGCCCTAGGGGTAGGTACACAGCGTGCCCGAAAAACTGAGTATGGGTCTGTTCACCGAATGTGACCATAATTTTGGTCATGGAGACTTCCCTCGAATATTTTATGACTCCACGAAAAAATCGGATCAATGAAAACTCTATAGAGCTTTCCCGTGACCCGTTCGAAATTTTGCTAGACGGGCCCTAGGGGTATGTACACAGCGTGCCCGAAAAACTGAGTATGGGTCTGTTCACCGAATCTGACCATAATTTTGGTCCTGGAGACCTCTCTCGAATATTTTATGACTCCATGAAAGAATCTGATCAATAAAAACTCTCTAAAGCTTTCCCGTGACCCGTTCGAAATTTTGCTAGACGGGCCCTAGGGGTAGGTACACAGCGTGCCCGAAAAAATGAGTATGGGTCTGATCACCGAATCTGACCATAATTTTGGTCCTAGAGACTTCCCTCGAATATTTTATGACTCCACGAAAGAATCGGATCAATGAAAACTCTCCAGAGCTTTCACGTGACCCGTTCGAAATTTTGCTAGACGGCCCAAGGGGTAGGTACACAGCGTGCCCGAAAAACTGAGTATGTCTGTTCACCGAATCTAACCATAATTTTGGTCCTGGAGACTTCCCTCGAATATTTTATGACTCCACGAAAGAATCGGATCAATGAAAACTCTCTAGAGCTTTCCAGTGACCCGTTCGAAATTTTGCTAGACGGGCCCTAGGGGTAGGTACACAGCGTGCCCGAAAAACTGAGTATGGGTCTGTTCACAGAATCTGACCATAATTTTGGTCCTGGAGACTTCCCTCGAATATTTTATGACTCCACGAAAGAATCGGATCAATGAAAACTCTATAGAGCTTTCGCGTGACCCGTTCGAAATTTTGCTAGACGGGCCCTAGGGGCAGGTACACAGCGTGCTCGAAAAACTGAGTATGGGTCTGTTCACCGAATTTGACCATAATTTTGGTCCTGGAGACTTCCCTCGAATATTTTATGACTCCACGAAAGAATCGGATCAATGAAAACTCTCTAGAGCTTTCTCGTGAGCCGTTCGAAATGTTGCAAGACGGGCCCTAGGGGTAGGTACACAGCGTGCCCGAAAAACTGAGTATGGGTCTGATCACCGAATCTGACCATAATTTTGGTCCTGGAGACTTCCCTCGAATATTTTATGACTCCACGAAAGAATCGGCTCAATGAAAACTCTCCAGAGCTTTCACGTGACCCGTTCGAAATTTTGCTAGACGGCCCTAGGGGTAGGTACACAGCGTGCCCGAAAAACTGAATATGTGTCTGTTCACCGAATCTAACCATAATTTTGGTCCTGGAGACTTCCCTCGAATATTTTATGACTCCACGAAAGAATCGGATCAATGAAAACTCTCTAGAGCTTTCCAGTGACCCGTTCGAAATTTTGCTAGACGGGCCCTAGGGGTAGGTACACAGCGTGCCCGAAAAACTGAGTATGGGTCTGATCACCGAATCTGACCATAATTTTGGTCCTGGAGCCTTCCCTCGAATATTTTATGACTCCACGAAAGAATCGGCTCAATGAAAACTCTCCAGAGCTTTCACGTGACCCGTTCGAAATTTTGCTAGACAGCCCTAGGGGTAGGTACACAGCGTGCCCGAAAAACTGAATATGTGTCTGTTCACCGAATCTAACCATAATTTTGGTCCTGGAGACTTCCCTCGAATATTTTATGACTCCACGAAAGAATCGGATCAATGAAAACTCTCTAGAGCTTTCCAGTGACCCGTTCGAAATTTTGCTAGACGGGCCCTAGGGGTAGGTACAAAGCGTGCTCGAAAAACTGAGTATGGGTCTGTTCACCGAATCTGACCATAATTTTGGTCCTGGAGACTTCCCTCGAATATTTTATGACTCCACGAAAGAATCGGATCAATAAAAACTCTCTAGAGCTTTCTCGTGAGCCGTTCGAAATTTTGCTAGACGGGCCCTAGGGGTAGGTACACAGCGTGCCCGAAAAACTGAGTATGGGTCTGTTCACCGAATGTGACCATAATTTTGGTCATGGAGACTTCCCTCGAATATTTTATGACTCCACGAAAAAATCGGATCAATGAAAACTCTATAGAGCTTTCCCGTGACCCGTTCGAAATTTTGCTAGACGGGCCCTAGGGGTATGTACACAGCGTGCCCGAAAAACTGAGTATGGGTCTGTTCACCGAATCTGACCATAATTTTGGTCCTGGAGACCTCTCTCGAATATTTTATGACTCCATGAAAGAATCTGATCAATAAAAACTCTCTAAAGCTTTCCCGTGACCCGTTCGAAATTTTGCTAGACGGGCCCTAGGGGTAGGTACACAGCGTGCCCGAAAAAATGAGTATGGGTCTGTTCACCGAATCTGACCATAATTTTGGTCCTGGAGACTTCCCTCGAATATTTTATGACTCCACGAAAGAATCGGATCAATGAAAACTCTCTAGAGCTTTCTCGTGAGCCGTTCGAAATTTTGCAAGACGGGGCCCTAGGGGTAGGTACACAGCGTACCCGAAAAACTGAGTATGGGTCTGATCACCGAATCTGACCATAATTTTGGTCCTGGAGACTTCCCTCGAATATTTTATGACTCCAAGAAAGAATCGGATCAATGAAAACTCTCCAGAGCTTTCACGTGACCCGTTCGAAATTTTGCTAGACGGCCCTAGGGGTAGGTACACAGCGTGCCCGAAAAACTGAGTATGTGTCTGTTCACCGAATCTAACCATAATTTTGATCCTGGAGACTTCCCTCGAATATTTTATGACTCCACGAAAGAATCGGATCAATGAATACCCTCTAGAGCTTTCAGTGACCCGTTCGAAATTTTGCTAGACGGGCCCTAGGGGTAGGTACACAGCGTGCCCGAAAAACTGAGTATGGGTCTGTTCACAGAATCTGACCATAATTTTGGTCCTGGAGACTTCCCTCGAATATTTTATGACTCCACGAAAGAATCGGATCAATGAAAACTCTCTAGAGCTTTCCCGTGACCCGTTCGAAATTTTGCTAGACGGGCCCTAGGGGTAGGTACACAGCGTGCCCGAAAAACTGAGTATGGGTCTGTTCACCGAATCTGACCATAATTTTGGTCCTGGAGACTTCCCTCGAATATTTTATGACTCCACGAAAGAATCGGATCAATGAAAACTCTATAGAGCTTTCGCGTGACCCGTTCGAAATTTTGCTAGACGGGCCCTAGGGGCAGGTACACAGCGTGCTCGAAAAACTGAGTATGGGTCTGTTCACCGAATTTGACCATAATTTTGGTCCTAGAGACTTCCCTCGAATATTTTATGACTCCACGAAAGAATCGGATCAATGAAAACTCTCTAGAGCTTTCTCGTGAGCCGTTCGAAATGTTGCAAGACGGGCCCTAGGGGTAGGTACACAGCGTGCCCGAAAAACTGAGTATGGGTCTGATCACCGAATCTGACCATAATTTTGGTCCTGGAGACTTCCCTCGAATATTTTATGACTCCACGAAAGAATCGGCTCAATGAAAACTCTCTAGAGCTTTCACGTGACCCGTTCGAAATTTTGCTAGACGGCCCTAGGGGTAGGTACACAGCGTGCCCGAAAAACTGAATATGTGTCTGTTCACCGAATCTAACCATAATTTTGGTCCTGGAGACTTCCCTCGAATATTTTATGACTCCACGAAAGAATCGGATCAATGAAAACTCTCTAGAGCTTTCCAGTGACCCGTTCGAAATTTTGCTAGACGGGCCCTAGGGGTAGGTACAAAGCGTGCTCGAAAAACTGAGTATGGGTCTGTTCACCGAATCTGACCATAATTTTGGTCCTGGAGACTTCCCTCGAATATTTTATGACTCCACGAAAGAATCGGATCAATAAAAACTCTCTAGAGCTTTCTCGTGAGCCGTTCGAAATTTTGCTAGACGGGCCCTAGGGGTAGGTACACAGCGTGCCCGAAAAACTGAGTATGGGTCTGTTCACCGAATCTGACCATAATTTTGGTCCTGGAGACTTCCCTCGAATATTTTATGACTCCACGAAAAAATCGGATCAATGAAAACTCTATAGAGCTTTCCCGTGACCCGTTCGAAATTTTGCTAGACGGGCCCTAGGGGTATGTACACAGCATGCCCGAAAAACTGAGTATGGGTCTGTTCACCGAATCTGACCATAATTTTGGTCCTGGAGACCTCTCTCGAATATTTTATGACTCCATGAAAGAATCTGATCAATAAAAACTCTCTAGAGCTTTCCCGTGACCCGTTCGAAATTTTGCTAGACGGGCCCTAGGGGTAGGTACACAGCGTGCCCGAAAAAATGAGTATGGGTCTGTTCACCGAATCTGACCATAATTTTGGTCCTGGAGACTTCCCTCGAATATTTTATGACTCCACGAAAGAATCGGATCAATGAAAACTCTCCAGAGCTTTCCGGTGACCCGTTCGAAATTTTGCTAGACGGGCCCTAGGGGAAGAACACAGCGTGCCCGAAAAAATGAGTATGGGTCTGTTCACCGAATCTGACCATAATTTTGGTCCTGGAGACTTCCCTCGAATATTTTATGACTCCACGAAAGAATCGGATCAATGAAAACTCTCTAGAGCTTTCCCGTGACCCGTTCGAAATTTTGCTAGACGGCACTAGGGGTAGGTACACAGCGTGCCTGAAAAACTGTGTATGTGTCTGTTCACCGAATCTGACCATAATTTTGGTCCTGGAGACTTCCCTCGAATATTTTATGACTCCACGAAAGAATCGGATCAATGAAAACTCTCCAGAGTTTTCCAGTGACCCGTTCGAAATTTTGCTAGACGGACCCTAGGGGCAGGTACACAGCGTGCTCGAAAAACTGAGTATGGGTCTGTTCACCGAATCTGACCATAATTTTGGTCCTGGAGACTTCCCTCAAATATTTTATGACTCCACGAAAGAATCGGATCAATGAAAACTCTCTAGAGCTTTCTCGTGAGCCGTTCGAAATTTTGCTAGACGGGCCCTAGGGGTAGGTACACAGCGTGCCCGAAAAACTGAGTATGGGTCTGTTCACCGAATCTGACCATAATTTTGGTCCTTGAGACTTCCCTCGAATATTTTATGACTCCATGGAAGAATCGGATCAATGAAAACTCTCTAGAGCTTTCCCGTGACCCGTTCGAAATTTTGCTAGACGGGCCCTAGGGGTAGGTACACAGCGTGCCCGAAAAAATGAGTATGGGTCTGTTCACCGAATCTGACCATAATTTTGGTCCTGGAGACTTCCCTCGAATATTTTATGACTCCACGAAAGAATCGGATCAATGAAAACTCTCCAGAGCTTTCCGGTGACCCGTGCGAAATTTTGCTAGACGGGCCCTAGGGGAAGAACACAGCGTGCCCGAAAAAATGAGTATGGGTCTGTTCACCGAATCTGACCATAATTTTGGTCCTGGAGACTTCCCTCGAATATTTTATGACTCCACAAAAGAATCGGATCAATGAAAACTCTCTAGAGCTTTCCCGTGACCCGTTCGAAATTTTGCTAGACGGCACTAGGGGTAGGTACACAGCGTGCCTGAAAAACTGAGTATGTGTCTGTTCACCGAATCTAACCATAATTTTGGTCCTGGAGACTTCCCTCGAATATTTTATGACTCCACGAAAGAATCGGATCAATGAAAACTCTCTAGAGCTTTCACGTGACCCGTTCGAAATTTTGCTAGACGGCCCTAGGGGTAGGTACACAGCGTGCCCGAAAAACTGAGTATGGGTCTGTTCACCGAATCTGACCATAATTTTGGTCCTGGAGACCTCTCTCGAATATTTTATGACTCCACGAAAGAATCGGATCAATAAAAACTCTCCAGAGCTTTCCCGTGACCCGTTCGAAATTTTGCTAGACGGCACTAGGGGTAGGTACACAGCGTGCCCGAAAAACTGAGTATGTGTCTGTTCACCGAATCTAACCATAATTTTGGTCCTGGAGACTTCCCTCGAATATTTTATGACTCCACGAAAGAATCGGATCAATGAAAACTCTCCAGAGTTTTCCAGTGACCCGTTCGAAATTTTGCTAGACGGGCCCTAGGGGCAGGTACACAGTGTGCTCGAAAAACTGAGTATGGGTCTGTTCACCGAATCTGACCATAATTTTGGTCCTGGAGACTTCCCTCAAATATTTTATGACTCCACGAAAGAATCGGATCAATGAAAACTCTCTAGAACTTTCTCGTGAGCCGTTCGAAATTTTGCTAGACGGGCCCTAGGGGTAGGTACACAGCGTGCCCGAAAAACTGAGTATGGGTCTGTTCACCGAATCTGACCATAATTTTGGTCCTTGAGACTTCCCTCGAATATTTTATGACTCCACGAAAGAATCGGATCAATGAAAACTCTCTAGAGCTTTCCCGTGACCCGTTCGAAATTTTGCAAGACGGGCCCTAGGGGTAGGTACACAGCGTGCTCGAAAAACTGAGTATGGGTCTGTTCACCGAATCTGACCATAATTTTGGTCCTGGAGACTTCCCTCGAATATTTTATGACTCCACGAAAGAATCGGATCAATGAAAACTCTCCAGAGCTTTCACGTGACCCGTTCGAAATTTTGCTAGACGGCCCTAGGGGTAGGTACACAGCGTGCCCGAAAAACTGAGTATGGGTCTGTTCACCGAATCTGACCATAATTTTGGTCCTGGAGACTTCCCTCGAATATTTTATGACTCCACGAAAGAATCGGATCAATGAAAACTCTATAGAGCTTTCCCGTGACCCGTTCGAAATTTTGCTAGACGGACCCTAGGGGTAGGTACACAGCGTGCCCGAAAAACTGAGTATGGGTCTGATCACCGAATCTGACCATAATTTTGGTCCTGGAGACTTCCCTCGAATATTTTATGACTCCACGAAAGAATCGGATCAATGAAAACTCTCCAGAGCTTTCACGTGACCCGTTCGAAATTTTGCTAGACGGCCCTAGGGGTAGGTACACAGCGTGCCCGAAAAACTGAGTAAGGGTCTGTTCACCGAATCTGACCATAATTTTGGTCCTGGAGACTTCCCTCGAATATTTTATGACTCCACGAAAGAATCAGATCAATGAAAACTCTCTAGAGCATTCCAGTGACCCGTTCGAAATTTTGCTAGACGAGCCCTAGGGGTAGGTACACAGCGTGCCCGAAAAACTGAGTATGGGTCTCTTCACCGAATCTGACCATAATTTTGGTCCTGGAGACTTCCCTCGAATATTTTATGACTCCACGAAAGAATCGGATCAATGAAAACTCTCCAGAGCTTTCCGGTGACCCGTTCGAAATTTTGCTAGACGGGCCCTAGGGGTAGGTACACAGCGTGCCCGAAAAAATGAGTATGGGTCTGTTCACCGAATCTGACCATAATTTTGGTCCTGGAGACTTCCCTCGAATATTTTATGACTCCACGAAAGAATCGGATCTATGAAAACTCTCTAGAGCTTTCCAGTGACCCGTTCAAATTTTGCTAGACGGGCCCTAGGGGTAGGTACACAGCGTGCTCGAAAAACTGAGTATGGGTCTGTTCACCGAATCTGACCATAATTTTGGTCCTGGAGACTTCCCTCGAATATTTTATGACTCCACGAAAGAATCGGATCAATGAAAACTCTTTAGAGCTTTCTCGTGAGCCGTTCGAAATTTTGCTAGACGGGCCCTAGGGGTAGGTACACAGCGTGCCCGAAAAACTGAGTATGGGTCTGTTCACCGAATCTGACCATAATTTTGGTCCTGGAGACTTCCCTCGAATATTTTATGACTCCACGAAAGAATCGGATCAATGAAAACTCTATAGAGCTTTCCCGTGACCCGTTCGAAATTTGGCTAGACGGGCCCTAGGGGTAGGTACACAGCGTGCCTGAAAAACTTAGTATGGGTCTGTTCACCGAATCTGACCAAAATTTTGGTCCTGGAGACTTCCCTCGAATATTTTATGACTCCACGAAAGAATCGGATCAATGAAAACTCTCTAAAGCTTTCCCGTGACCCGTTCGATATTTTGTTAGACGGGCCCTAGGGGTAGGTACACAGCGTGCCCGAAAAACTGAGTATGGGTCTGTTCACCGAATCTGACCATAATTTTGGTCCTGGAGACTTCCCTCGAATATTTTATGACTCCACGAAAGAATCAGATCAATGAAAACTCTATAGAGCTTTCCTGTGACCCGTTCGAAATTTTGCTAGACGGGCCCTAGGGGTATGTACACAACGTGCTCGAAAAACTGAGTATGGGTCTGTTCACCGAATCTGACCATAATTTTGTTCCTTGAGACTTCCCTCGAATATTTTATGACTCCACGAAAGAATCGGATCAATGAAAACTCTCTAGAGCTTTCTCGTGAGCCGTTCGAAATTTTGCTAGACAGGCCCTAGGGGTAGATACACAGCGTGCCCGAAAAACTGAGTATGGGTCTGTTCACCAAATCTGACCATAATTTTGGTCCTGGAGACTTCCCTCGAATATTTTATGGCTCCACGAAAGAATCGGATCAATGAAAACTCTATATAGCTTTCCCGTGACCCGTTCAAAATTTTGCTAGACGGGCCCTAGGGGTAGGTACACAGCGTGCCCGAAAAACTTAGTATGGGTCTGTTCACCGAATCTGACCATAATTTTGGTCCTGGAGACTTCCCTCGAATATTTTATGACCCCACGAAAAAATCGGATCAATGAAAACTCTCCAGAGCTTTCCGGTGACCCGTTCGAAATTTTGCTAGACGGGCCCTAGGGGTAGGTACACAGCGTGCCCGAAAAAATGAGTATGGGTCTGTTCACCGAATCTGACCATAATTTTGGTCCTGGAGACTTCCCTCGAATATTTTATGACTCCACGAAAGAATCGGATCAATGAAAACTCTTTAGAGCTTTCTCGTGAGCCGTTCGAAATTTTGCTAGACGGGCCCTAGGGGTAGGTACACAGCGTGCCCGAAAAACTGAGTATGGGTCTGTTCACCGAATCTGACCATAATTTTGGTCCTGGATACTTCCCTCGAATATTTTATGACTCCACGAAAGAATCGGATCAATGAAAACTCTATAGAGCTTTCCCGTGACCCGTTCGAAATTTTGCTAGACGGGCCCTAGGGGTACGTACACAGCGTGCCCGAAAAACTGAGTATGGGTCTGTTCACCGAATCTGACCATAATTTTGGTCCTGCAGAGTTCCCTCGAATATTTTATGACTCCACGAAAAAATCGGATCAATGAAAACTCTCCAGAGCTTTCCCGTGACCCGTTCGAAATTTTGCTAGACGGGCCCTAGGGGTAGGACACAGCGTGCCCGAAAAACTGAGTAAGGGTCTGTTCACCGAATCTGACCATAATTTTGGTCCTGGAGACTTCCCTCGAATATTTTATGACTCCACGAAAAAATCGGATCAATGAAAAGTCTCCAGAGCTTTCCGGTGACCCGTTCGAAATTTTGCTAGACGGGCCCTAGGGGTAGGTACACAGCGTGCCCGAAAAAATGAGTATGGGTCTGTTCACCGAATCTGACCATAATTTTGATCCTGGAGACTTCCCTCGAATATTTTATGACTCCACGAAAGAATCGGATCAATGAAAACTCTCTAGAGCTTTCTCGTGAGCCGTTCGAAATTTTGCAAGACGGGCCCTAGGGGTAGGTACACAGCGTGCCCGAAAAACTGAGTATGGGTCTGTTCACCGAATCTGACCATAATTTTGGTCCTGGAGACTTCCCTCGAATATTTTATGACTCCACGAAAGAATCGGATCAATGAAAACTCTATAGAGCTTTCCCGTGACCCGTTCGAAATTTTGCTAGACGGGCCCTAGGGGTAGGTACACAGCGTGCCCGAAAAACTGAGTATGGGTCTGTTCACCGAATCTGACCAAAATTTTGGTCCTGGAGACTTCTCTCGAATATTTTATGACTCCATGAAAGAATCTGATCAATGAAAACTCTCTAGAGCTTTCCCGTTACCCGTTCGAAATTTTGCTAGATGGGCCCTAGGGGTAGGTACACAGCGTGCCCGAAAAAAGGAGTATGGATCTGTTCACCGAATCTAACCATAATTTTGGTCCTGGAGACTTCCCTCGAATATTTTATGACTCCACGAAAAAATCGGATCAATGAAAACTCTCCTGAGTTTTCAGGTGACCCGTTCGAAATTTTGCTAGATGGGCCCTAGGGGTAGGTACACAGTGTGCTCGAAAAACTGAGTATGGGTCTGTTCACCGAATCTGACCATAATTTTGGTCCTGGAGACTTCCCTCGAATATTTTATGACTCCACGAAAGAATCGGATCAATGAAAACTCTATAGAGCTTTCCAGTGACCCGTTCGAAATTTTGCTAGACGGGCCCTAGGGGCAGATACACAGCGTGCTCGAAAAACTGAGTATGGGTCTGTTCACCGAATCTGACCATAATTTTGGTCCTGGAGACTTCACTCGAATATTTTATGACTCCACGAAAGAATCGGATCAATGAAAACTCTCTAGAGCTTTCTCGTGAGCCGTTCGAAATTTTGCTAGACAGGCCCTAGGGGTAGATACACAGCGTGCCCGAAAAACTGAGTATGGGTCTGTTCACCGAATCTGACCATAATTTTGGTCCTGGAGACTTCCCTCGAATATTTTATGACTCCACGAAAGAATCGGATCAATGAAAACTCTCTAGAGCTTTCCAGTGACCCGTTCAAATTTTGCTAGACGGGCCCTAGGGGTAGGTACACAGCGTGCTCGAAAAACTGAGTATGGATCTGTTCACCGAATCTGACCATAATTTTGGTCCTGGAGACTTCCCTCGAATATTTTATGACTCCACGAAAGAATCGGATCAATGAAAACTCTCTAGAGCTTTCTCGTGAGCCGTTCGAAATTTTGCAAGACGGGCCCTAGGGGTAGGTACACAGCGTGCCCGAAAAACTGAGTATGGGTCTGTTCTCCGAATCTGACCATAATTTTGGTCCTGGAGACTTCCCTCGAATATTTTATGACTCCACGAAAGAATCGGATCAATGAAAACTCTATAGAGCTTTCCCGTGACCCGTTCGAAATTTTGCTAGACGGGCCCTAGGGGTAGGTACACAGCGTGCCCGAAAAACTGAGTATGGGTCTGTTCACCGAATCTGACCATAATTTTGGTCCTGGAGACTTCTCTCGAATATTTTATGACTCCACGAAAGAATCTGATCAATGAAAACTCTCTAGAGCTTTCTCGTGAGCCGTTCGAAATTTTGCTAGACAGGCCCTAGGGGTAGATACACAGCGTGCCCGAAAAACTGAGTATGGGTCTGTTCACCGAATCTGACCATAATTTTGGTCCTGGAGACTTCCCTCGAATATTTTATGACTCCACGAAAGAATCGGATCAATGAAAACTCTCTAGAGCTTTCCAGTGACCCGTTCAAATTTTGCTAGACGGGCCCTAGGGGTAGGTACACAGCGTGCTCGAAAAACTGAGTATGGATCTGTTCACCGAATCTGACCATAATTTTGGTCCTGGAGACTTCCCTCGAATATTTTATGACTCCACGAAAGAATCGGATCAATGAAAACTCTCTAGAGCTTTCTCGTGAGCCGTTCGAAATTTTGCAAGACGGGCCCTAGGGGTAGGTACACAGCGTGCCCGAAAAACTGAGTATGGGTCTGTTCACCGAATCTGACCATAATTTTGGTCCTGGAGACTTCCCTCGAATATTTTATGACTCCACGAAAGAATCGGATCAATGAAAACTCTATAGAGCTTTCCCGTGACCCGTTCGAAATTTTGCTAGACGGGCCCTAGGGGTAGGTACACAGCGTGCCCGAAAAACTGAGTATGGGTCTGTTCACCGAATCTGACCATAATTTTGGTCCTGGAGACTTCTCTCGAATATTTTATGACTCCACGAAAGAATCTGATCAATGAAAACTCTCTAGAGCTTTCCCGTTACCCGTTCGAAATTTTGCTAGATGGGCCCTAGGGGTAGGTACACAGCGTGCCCGAAAAAAGGAGTATGGATCTGTTCACCGAATCTAACCATAATTTTGGTCCTGGAGACTTCCCTCGAATATTTTATGACTCCACGAAAAAATCGGATCAATGAAAACTCTCCTGAGTTTTCAGGTGACCCGTTCGAAATTTTGCTAGATGGGCCCTAGGGGTAGGTACACAGTGTGCTCGAAAAACTGAGTATGGGTCTGTTCACCGAATCTGACCATAATTTTGGTCCTGCAGACTTCCCTCGAATATTTTATGACTCCACGAAAGAATCGGATCAATGAAAACTCTATAAAGCTTTCCAGTGACCCGTTCGAAATTTTGCTAGACGGGCCCTAGGGGCAGATACACAGCGTGCTCGAAAAACTGAGTATGGGTCTGTTCACCGAATCTGACCATAATTTTGGTCCTGGAGACTTCCCTCGAATATTTTATGACTCCACGAAAGAATCGGATCAATGAAAACTCTCTAGAGCTTTCTCGTGAGCCGTTCGAAATTTTGCTAGACAGGCCCTAGGGGTAGATACACAGCGTGCCCGAAAAACTGAGTATGGGTCTGTTCACCGAATCTGACCATAATTTTGGTCCTGGAGACTTCCCTCGAATATTTTATGACTCCACGAAAGAATCGGATCAATGAAAACTCTCTAGAGCTTTCCAGTGACCCGTTCAAATTTTGCTAGACGGGCCCGAGGGGTAGGTACACAACGTGCTCGAAAAACTGAGTATGGGTCTGTTCACCGAATCTGACCATAATTTTGGTCCTGGAGACTTCCCTCGAATATTTTATGACTCCACGAAAGAATCGGATCAATGAAAACTCTTTAGAGCTTTCTCGTGAGCCGTTCGAAATTTTGCTAGACGGGCCCTAGGGGTAGGTACACAGCGTGCCCGAAAAACTGAGTATGGGTCTGTTCACCGAATCTGACCATAATTTTGGTCCTGGAGACTTCCCTCGAATATTTTATGACTCCACGAAAGAATCGGATCAATGAAAACTCTATAGAGCTTTCCCGTGACCCGTTCGAAATTTTGCTAGACGGGCCCTAGGGGTAGGACACAGCGTGCCCTAAAAACTGAGTATGGGTCTGTTCACCGAATCTGACCATAATTTTGGTCCTGGAGACTTCCCTCGAATATTTTATGACTCCACGAAAAAATCGGATCAATGAAAACTCTCCAGAGCTTTCCCGTGACCCGTTCGAAATTTTGCTAGACGGGCCCTAGGGGTAGGTACACAGCGTGCCCGAAAAACTGAGTAAGGGTCTGTTCACCGAATCTGACCATAATTTTGGTCCTGGAGACTTCCCTCGAATATTTTATGACTCCACGAAAAAATCGGATCAATGAAAAGTCTCCAGAGCTTTCCGGTGACCCGTTCGAAATTTTGCTAGACGGGCCCTAAGGGTAGGTACACAGCGTGCCCGAAAAAATGAGTATGGGTCTGTTCACCGAATCTGACCATAATTTTGGTCCTGGAGACTTCCCTCGAATATTTTATGACTCCACGAAAGAATCGGATCAATGAAAACTCTCTAGAGCTTTCTCGTGAGCCGTTCGAAATTTTGCAAGACGGGCCCTAGGGGTAGGTACACAGCGTGCCCGAAAAACTGAGTATGGGTCTGTTCACCGAATCTGACCATAATTTTGGTCCTGGAGACTTCCCTCGAATATTTTATGACTCCACGAAAGAATCGGATCAATGAAAACTCTATAGAGCTTTCCCGTGACCCGTTCGAAATTTTCCTAGACGGGCCCTAGGGGTAGGTACACAGCGTGCCCGAAAAACTGAGTATGGGTCTGTTCACCGAATCTGACCATAATTTTGGTCCTGGAGACTTCTCTCGCATATTTTATGACTCCATGAAAGAATCTGATCAATGAAAACTCTCTAGAGCTTTCCCGTTACCCGTTCGAAATTTAGCTAGATGGGCCCTAGGGGTAGGTACACAGCGTGCCCGAAAAAAGGAGTATGGATCTGTTCACCGAATCTAACCATAATTTTGGTCCTGGAGACTTCCCTCGAATATTTTATGACTCCACGAAAAAATCGGATCAATGAAAACTCTCCTGAGTTTTCAGGTGACCCGTTCGAAATTTTGCTAGATGGGCCCTAGGGGTAGGTACACAGTGTGCTCGAAAAACTGAGTATGGGTCTGTTCACCGAATCTGACCATAATTTTGGTCCTGGAGACTTCCCTCGAATATTTTATGACTCCACGAAAGAATCGGATCAATGAAAACTCTATAAAGCTTTCCAGTGACCCGTTCGAAATTTTGCTAGACGGGCCCTAGGGGCAGATACACAGCGTGCTCGAAAAACTGAGTATGGGTCTGTTCACCGAATCTGACCATAATTTTGGTCCTGGAGACTTCCCTCGAATATTTTATGACTCCACGAAAGAATCGGATCAATGAAAACTCTCTAGAGCTTTCTCGTGAGCCGTTCGAAATTTTGCTAGACAGGCCCTAGGGGTAGATACACAGCGTGCCCGAAAAACTGAGTATGGGTCTGTTCACCGAATCGGACCATAATTTTGGTCCTGGAGACTTCCCTCGAATATTTTATGACTCCACGAAAGAATCGGATCAATGAAAACTCTCTAGAGCTTTCCAGTGACCCGTTCAAATTTTGCTAGACGGGCCCTAGGGGTAGGTACACAGCATGCTCGAAAAACTGAGTATGGGTCTGTTCACCGAATCTGACCATAATTTTGGTCCTGGAGACTTCCCTCGAATATTTTATGACTCCACGAAAGAATCGGATCAATGAAAACTCTTTAGAGCTTTCTCGTGCGCCGTTCGAAATTTTGCTAGACGGGCCCTAGGGGTAGGTACACAGCGTGCCCGAAAAACTGAGTATGGGTCTGTTCACCGAATCTGACCATAATTTTGGTCCTGGAGACTTCCCTCGAATATTTTATGACTCCACGAAAGAATCGGATCAATGAAAACTCTATAGAGCTTTCCCGTGACCCGTTCGAAATTTTGCTAGACGGGCCCTAGGGGTAGGTACACAGCGTGCCCGAAAAACTGAGTATGGGTCTGTTCACCGAATCTGACCATAATTTTGGTCCTGGAGACTTCCCTCGAATATTTTATGACTCCACGAAAAAATCGGATCAATGAAAACTCTCCAGAGCTTTCCCGTGACCCGTTCGAAATTTTGCTAGACGGGCCCTAGGGGTAGGTACACAGCGTGCCCGAAAAACTGAGTAAGGGTCTGTTCACCGAATCTGACCATAATTTTGGTCCTGGAGACTTCCCTCGAATATTTTATGACTCCACGAAAAAATCGGATCAATGAAAAGTCTCCAGAGCTTTCCGGTGACCCGTTCGAAATTTTGCTAGACGGGCCCTAAGGTTAGGTACACAGCGTGCCCGAAAAAATGAGTATGGGTCTGTTCACCGAATCTGACCATAATTTTGGTCCTGGAGACTTCCCTCGAATATTTTATGACTCCACGAAAGAATCGGATCAATGAAAACTCTCTAGAGCTTTCTCGTGAGCCGTTCGAAAGTTTGCAAGACGGGCCCTAGGGGTAGGTACACAGCGTGCCCGAAAAACTGAGTATGGGTCTGTTCACCGAATCTGACCATAATTTTGGTCCTGGAGACTTCCCTCGAATATTTTATGGCTCCACGAAAGAATCGGATCAATGAAAACTCTATATAGCTTTCCCGTGACCCGTTCAAAATTTTGCTAGACGGGCCCTAGGGGTAGGTACACAGCGTGCCCGAAAAACTTAGTATGGGTCTGTTCACCGAATCTGACCATAATTTTGGTCCTGGAGACTTCCCTCGAATATTTTATGACTCCACGAAAAAATCGGATCAATGAAAACTCTCCAGAGCTTTCCGGTGACCCGTTCGAAATTTTGCTAGACGGGCCCTAGGGGTAGGTACACAGCGTGCCCGAAAAACTGAGTATGGGTCTGTTCACCGAATCTGACCATAATTTTGGTCCTGGAGACTTCCCTCGAATATTTTATGACTCCACGAAAGAATCGGATCAATGAAAACTCTCTAGAGCTTTCCAGTGACCCGTTCAAATTTTGCTAGACGGGCCCTAGGGGTAGGTACACAACGTGCTCGAAAAACTGAGTATGGGTCTGTTCACCGAATCTGACCATAATTTTGGTCCTGGAGACTTCCCTCGAATATTTTATGACTCCACGAAAGAATCGGATCAATGAAAACTCTCTAGAGCTTTCTCGTGAGCCGTTCGAAAGTTTGCAAGACGGGCCCTAGGGGTAGGTACACAGCGTGCCCGAAAAACTGAGTATGGGTCTGTTCACCGAATCTGACCATAATTTTGGTCCTGGAGACTTCCCTCGAATATTTTATGGCTCCACGAAAGAATCGGATCAATGAAAACTCTATATAGCTTTCCCGTGACCCGTTCAAAATTTTGCTAGACGGGCCCTAGGGGTAGGTACACAGCGTGCCCGAAAAACTTAGTATGGGTCTGTTCACCGAATCTGACCATAATTTTGGTCCTGGAGACTTCCCTCGAATATTTTATGACTCCACGAAAAAATCGGATCAATGAAAACTCTCCAGAGCTTTCCGGTGACCCGTTCGAAATTTTGCTAGACGGGCCCTAGGGGTAGGTACACAGCGTGCCCGAAAAACTGAGTATGGGTCTGTTCACCGAATCTGACCATAATTTTGGTCCTGGAGACTTCCCTCGAATATTTTATGACTCCACGAAAGAATCGGATCAATGAAAACTCTCTAGAGCTTTCCAGTGACCCGTTCAAATTTTGCTAGACGGGCCCTAGGGGTAGGTACACAACGTGCTCGAAAAACTGAGTATGGGTCTGTTCACCGAATCTGACCATAATTTTGGTCCTGGAGACTTCCCTCGAATATTTTATGACTCCACGAAAGAATCGGATCAATGAAAACTCTTTAGAGCTTTCTCGTGCGCCGTTCGAAATTTTGCTAGACGGGCCCTAGGGGTAGGTACACAGCGTGCCCGAAAAACTGAGTATGGGTCTGTTCACCGAATCTGACCATAATTTTGGTCCTGGAGACTTCCCTCGAATATTTTATGACTCCACGAAAAAATCGGATCAATGAAAACTCTCCAGAGCTTTCCCGTGACCCGTTCGAAATTTTGCTAGACGGGCCCTAGGGGTAGGTACACAGCGTGCCCGAAAAACTGAGTAAGGGTCTGTTCACCGAATCTGACCATAATTTTGGTCCTGGAGACTTCCCTCGAATATTTTATGACTCCACGAAAAAATCGGATCAATGAAAAGTCTCCAGAGCTTTCCGGTGACCCGTTCGAAATTTTGCTAGACGGGCCCTAAGGGTAGGTACACAGCGTGCCCGAAAAAATGAGTATGGGTCTGTTCACCGAATCTGACCATAATTTTGGTCCTGGAGACTTCCCTCGAATATTTTATGACTCCACGAAAGAATCGGATCAATGAAAACTCTCTAGAGCTTTCTCGTGAGCCGTTCGAAATTTTGCAAGACGGGCCCTAGGGGTAGGTACACAGCGTGCCCGAAAAACTGAGTATGGGTCTGTTCACCGAATCTGACCATAATTTTGGTCCTGGAGACTTCCCTCGAATATTTTATGACTCCACGAAAGAATCGGATCAATGAAAACTCTATAGAGCTTTCCCGTGACCCGTTCGAAATTTTCCTAGACGGGCCCTAGGGGTAGGTACACAGCGTGCCCGAAAAACTGAGTATGGGTCTGTTCACCGAATCTGACCATAATTTTGGTCCTGGAGACTTCTCTCGCATATTTTATGACTCCATGAAAGAATCTGATCAATGAAAACTCTCTAGAGCTTTCCCGTTACCCGTTCGAAATTTAGCTAGATGGGCCCTAGGGGTAGGTACACAGCGTGCCCGAAAAAAGGAGTATGGATCTGTTCACCGAATCTAACCATAATTTTGGTCCTGGAGACTTCCCTCGAATATTTTATGACTCCACGAAAAAATCGGATCAATGAAAACTCTCCTGAGTTTTCAGGTGACCCGTTCGAAATTTTGCTAGATGGGCCCTAGGGGTAGGTACACAGTGTGCTCGAAAAACTGAGTATGGGTCTGTTCACCGAATCTGACCATAATTTTGGTCCTGGAGACTTCCCTCGAATATTTTATGACTCCACGAAAGAATCGGATCAATGAAAACTCTATAAAGCTTTCCAGTGACCCGTTCGAAATTTTGCTAGACGGGCCCTAGGGGCAGATACACAGCGTGCTCGAAAAACTGAGTATGGGTCTGTTCACCGAATCTGACCATAATTTTGGTCCTGGAGACTTCCCTCGAATATTTTATGACTCCACGAAAGAATCGGATCAATGAAAACTCTCTAGAGCTTTCTCGTGAGCCGTTCGAAATTTTGCTAGACAGGCCCTAGGGGTAGATACACAGCGTGCCCGAAAAACTGAGTATGGGTCTGTTCACCGAATCTGACCATAATTTTGGTCCTGGAGACTTCCCTCGAATATTTTATGACTCCACGAAAGAATCGGATCAATGAAAACTCTCTAGAGCTTTCCAGTGACCCGTTCAAATTTTGCTAGACGGGCCTTAGGGGTAGGTACACAACATGCTCGAAAAACTGAGTATGGGTCTGTTCACCGAATCTGACCATAATTTTGGTCCTGGAGACTTCCCTCGAATATTTTATGACTCCACGAAAGAATCGGATCAATGAAAACTCTTAAGAGCTTTCTCGTGCGCCGTTCGAAATTTTGCTAGACGGGCCCTAGGGGTAGGTACACAGCGTGCCCGAAAAACTGAGTATGGGTCTGTTCACCGAATCTGACCATAATTTTGGTCCTGGAGACTTCCCTCGAATATTTTATGACTCCACGAAAGAATCGGATCAATGAAAACTCTATAGAGCTTTCCCGTGACCCGTTCGAAATTTTGCTAGACGGGCCCTAGGGGTAGGTACACAGCGTGCCCGAAAAACTGAGTATGGGTCTGTTCACCGAATCTGACCATAATTTTGGTCCTGGAGACTTCCCTCGAATATTTTATGACTCCACGAAAAAATCGGATCAATGAAAACTCTCCAGAGCTTTCCCGTGACCCGTTCGAAATTTTGCTAGACGGGCCCTAGGGGTAGGTACACAGCGTGCCCGAAAAACTGAGTAAGGGTCTGTTCACCGAATCTGACCATAATTTTGGTCCTGGAGACTTCCCTCGAATATTTTATGACTCCACGAAAAAATCGGATCAATGAAAAGTCTCCAGAGCTTTCCGGTGACCCGTTCGAAATTTTGCTAGACGGGCCCTAAGGGTAGGTACACAGCGTGCCCGAAAAAATGAGTATGGGTCTGTTCACCGAATCTGACCATAATTTTGGTCCTGGAGACTTCCCTCGAATATTTTATGACTCCACGAAAGAATCGGATCAATGAAAACTCTCTAGAGCTTTCTCGTGAGCCGTTCGAAAGTTTGCAAGACGGGCCCTAGGGGTAGGTACACAGCGTGCCCGAAAAACTGAGTATGGGTCTGTTCACCGAATCTGACCATAATTTTGGTCGTGGAGACTTCCCTCGAATATTTTATGACTCCACGAAAGAATCGGATCAATGAAAACTCTATAGAGCTTTCCCGTGACCCGTTCGAAATTTTGCTAGACGGGCCCTAGGGGTAGGTACACAGCGTGCCCGAATAACTGAGTATGGGTCTGTTCACCGAATCTGACCATAATTTTGGTCCTGGAGACTTCCCTCGAATATTTTATGACTCCACGAAAGAATCGGATCAATGAAAACTCTCTAGAGCTTTCTCGTGAGCCGTTCGAAAGTTTGCAAGACGGGCCCTAGGGGTAGGTACACAGCGTGCCCGAAAAACTGAGTATGGGTCTGTTCACCGAATCTGACCATAATTTTGGTCCTGGAGACTTCCCTCGAATATTTTATGACTCCACGAAAAAATCGGATCAATGAAAAGTCTCCAGAGCTTTCCGGTGACCCGTTCGAAATTTTGCTAGACGGGCCCTAGGGGTAGGTACACAGCGTGCCCGAAAAAATGAGTATGGGTCTGTTCACCGAATCTGACCATAATTTTGATCCTGGAGACTTCCCTCGAATATTTTATGACTCCACGAAAGAATCGGATCAATGAAAACTCTCTAGAGCTTTCTCGTGAGCCGTTCGAAATTTTGCTAGACAGGCCCTAGGGGTAGATACACAGCGTGCCCGAAAAACTGAGTATGGGTCTGTTCACCAAATCTGACCATAATTTTGGTCCTGGAGACTTCCCTCGAATATTTTATGGCTCCACGAAAGAATCGGATCAATGAAAACTCTATATAGCTTTCCCGTGACCCGTTCAAAATTTTGCTAGACGGGCCCTAGGGGTAGGTACACAGCGTGCCTGAAAAACTGAGTATGGGTCTGTTCACCGAATCTGACCATAATTTTGGTCCTGGAGACTTCCCTCAAATATTTTATGACTCCACGAAAAAATCGGATCAATGAAAACTCTCCAGAGCTTTCCCGTGACCCGTTCGAAATTTTGCTAGACGGGCCCTAGGGGTAGGTACACAGCGTGCCCGAAAAACTGAGTAAGGGTCTGTTCACCGAATCTGACCATAATTTTGGTCCTTGAGACTTTCCTCGAATATTTTATGACTCCACGAAAAAATCGGATCAATGAAAAGTCTCCAGAGCTTTCCGGTGACCCGTTCGAAATTTTGCTAGACGGGCCCTAAGGGTAGGTACACAGCGTGCCCGAAAAAATGAGTATGGGTCTGTTCACCGAATCTGACCATAATTTTGGTCCTGGAGACTTCCCTCGAATATTTTATGACTCCACGAAAGAATCGGATCAATGAAAACTCTCTAGAGCTTTCTCGTGAGCCGTTCGAAATTTTGCAAGACGGGCCCTAGGGGTAGGTACACAGCGTGCCCGAAAAACTGAGTATGGGTCTGTTCACCGAATCTGACCATAATTTTGGTCCTGGAGACTTCCCTCGAATATTTTATGACTCCACGAAAGAATCGGATCAATGAAAACTCTATAGAGCTTTCCTGTGACCCGTTCGAAATTTTGCTAGACAGGCCCTAGGGGTATGTACACAGCGTGCCCGAAAAACTGAGTATGGGTCTGTTCACCGAATCTGACCATAATTTTGGTCCTTGAGACTTCCCTCGAATATTTTATGACTCCACGAAAGAATCGGATCAATGAAAACTCTCTAGAGCTTTCTCGTGAGCCGTTCGAAATTTTGCTAGACAGGCCCTAGGGGTAGATACACAGCGTGCCCGAAAAACTGAGTATGGGTCTGTTCACCGAATCTGACCATAATTTTGGTCCTGGAGACTTCCCTCGAATATTTTATGGCTCCACGAAAGAATCGGATCAATGAAAACTCTATATAGCTTTCCCGTGACCCGTTCAAAATTTTGCTAGACGGGCCCTTGGGGTAGGTACACAGCGTGCCCGAAAAACTTAGTATGGGTCTGTTCACCGAATCTGACCATAATTTTGGTCCTGGAGACTTCCCTCGAATATTTTATGACTCCACGAAAAAATCGGATCAATGAAAACTCTCCAGAGCTTTCCGGTGACCCGTTCGAAATTTTGCTAGACGGGCCCTAGGGGTAGGTACACAGCGTGCCCGAAAAAATGAGTATGGGTCTGTTCACCGAATCTGACCATAATTTTGGTCCTGGAGACTTCCCTTGAATATTTTATGACTCCACGAAAGAATCGGATCAATGAAAACTCTCTAGAGCTTTCCAGTGTCCCGTTCAAATTTTGCTAGACGGGCCCTAGGGGTAGGTACACAGCGTGCTCGAAAAACTGAGTATGGGTCTGTTCACCGAATCTGACCATAATTTTGGTCCTGGAGACTTCCCTCGAATATTTTATGACTCCACGAAAGAATCGGATCAATGAAAACTCTTTAGAGCTTTCTCGTGAGCCGTTCGAAATTTTGCTAGACGGGCCCTAGGGGTAGGTACACAGCGTGCCCGAAAAACTGAGTATGGGTCTGTTCACCGAATCTGACCATAATTTTGGTCCTGGAGACTTCCCTCGAATATTTTATGACTCCACGAAAGAATCGGATCAATGAAAACTCTATAGAGCTTTCCCGTGACCCGTTCGAAATTTTGCTAGACGGGCCCTAGGGGTAGGTACACAGCGTGCCCGAAAAACTGAGTATGGGTCTGTTCACCGAATCTGACCATAATTTTGGTCCTGCAGAGTTCCCTCGAATATTTTATGACTCCATGAAAAAATCGGATCAATGAAAACTCTCCAGAGCTTTCCCGTGACCCGTTCGAAATTTTGCTAGACGGGCCCTAGGGGTAGGTACACAGCGTGCCCGAAAAACTGAGTAAGGATCTGTTCACCGAATCTGACCATAATTTTGGTCCTGGAGACTTCCCTCGAATATTTTATGACTCCACGAAAAAATCGGATCAATGAAAAGTCTCCAGAGCTTTCCGGTGACCCGTTCGAAATTTTGCTAGACGGGCCCTAGGGGTAGGCACACAGCGTGCCCGAAAAAATGAGTATGGGTCTGTTCACCGAATCTGACCATAATTTTGATCCTGGAGACTTCCCTCGAATATTTTATGACTCCACGAAAGAATCGGATCAATGAAAACTCTCTAGAGCTTTCTCGTGAGCCGTTCGAAATTTTGCAAGACGGGCCCTAGGGGTAGGTACACAGCGTGCCCGAAAAACTGAGTATGGGTCTGTTCACCGAATCTGACCATAATTTTGGTCCTGGAGACTTCCCTCGAATATTTTATGACTCCACGAAAGAATCGGATCAATGAAAACTCTATAGAGCTTTCCCGTGACCCGTTCGAAATTTTGCTAGACGGGCCCTAGGGGTAGGTACACAGCGTGCCCGAAAAACTGAGTATGGGTCTGTTCACCGAATCTGACCATAATTTTGGTCCTGGAGACTTCTCTCGAATATTTTATGACTCCATGAAAGAATCTGATCAATGAAAACTCTCTAGAGCTTTCCCGTTACCCGTTCGAAATTTTGCTAGATGGGCCCTAGGGGTAGGTACACAGTGTGCCCGAAAAAAGGAGTATGGATCTGTTCACCGAATCTGACCATAATTTTGGTCCTGGAGACTTCCCTCGAATATTTTATGACTCCACGAAAAAATCGGATCAATGAAAACTCTCCAGAGCTTTCCCGTGACCCGTTCGAAATTTTGCTAGACGGGCCCTTGGGGTAGGTACACAGCGTGCCCGAAAAACTGAGTAAGGGTCTGTTCACCGAATCTGACCATAATTTTGGTCCTGGAGACTTCCCTCGAATATTTTATGACTCCACGAAAAAATCGGATCAATGAAAAGTCTCCAGAGCTTTCCGGTGACCCGTTCGAAATTTTGCTAGACGGGCCCTAAGGGTAGGTACACAGCGTGCCCGAAAAAATGAGTATGGGTCTGTTCACCGAATCTGACCATAATTTTGGTCCTGGAGACTTCCCTCGAATATTTTATGACTCCACGAAAGAATCGGATCAATGAAAACTCTTTAGAGCTTTCTCGTGAGCCGTTCGAAATTTTGCTAGACGGGCCCTAGGGGTAGGTACACAGCGTGCCCGAAAAACTGAGTATGGGTCTGTTCACCGAATCTGACCATAATTTTGGTCCTGGAGACTTCCCTCGAATATTTTATGACTCCACGAAAGAATCGGATCAATGAAAACTCTATAGAGCTTTCCCGTGACCCGTTCGAAATTTTGCTAGACGGGCCCTAGAGGTAGGTACACAGCGTGCCCGAAAAACTGAGTATGGGTCTGTTCACCGAATCTGACCATAATTTTGGTCCTGGAGACTTCCCTCGAATATTTTATGACTCCACGAAAAAATCGGATCAATGAAAACTCTCCAGAGCTTTCCCGTGACCCGTTCGAAATTTTGCTAGACGGGCCCTAGGGGTAGGTACACAGCGTGCCCGAAAAACTGAGTAAGGGTCTGTTCACCGAATCTGACCATAATTTTGGTCCTGGAGACTTCCCTCGAATATTTTATGACTCCACGAAAGAATCGGATCAATGAAAACTCTCTAGAGCTTTCTCGTGAGCCGTTCGAAATTTTGCTAGACAGGCCCTAGGGGTAGATACACAGCGTGCCCGAAAAACTGAGTATGGGTCTGTTCACCGAATCTGACCATAATTTTGGTCCTGGAGACTTCCCTCGAATATTTTATGACTCTACGAAAGAATCGGATCAATGAAAACTCTCTAGAGCTTTCTCGTGAGCCGTTCGAAATTTTGCAAGACGGGCCCTAGGGGTAGGTACACAGCGTGCCCGAAAAACTGAGTATGGGTCTGTTCACCGAATCTGACCATAATTTTGGTCCTGGAGACTTCCCTCGAATATTTTATGACTCCACGAAAGAATCGGATCAATGAAAACTCTATAGAGCTTTCCCGTGACCCGTTCGAAATTTTGCTAGACGGGCCCTAGGGGTAGGTACACAGCGTGCCCGAAAAACTGAGTATGGGTCTGTTCACCGAATCTGACCATAATTTTGGTCCTGGAGACTTCTCTCGCATATTTTATGACTCCATGAAAGAATCTGATCAATGAAAATTCTCTAGAGCTTTCCCGTTACCCGTTCGAAATTTTGCTAGATGGGCCCTAGGGGTAGGTACACAGCGTGCCCGAAAAAAGGAGTATGGATCTGTTCACCGAATCTAACCATAATTTTGGTCCTGGAGACTTCCCTCGAATATTTTATGACTCCACGAAAAAATCGGATCAATGAAAACTCTCCTGAGTTTTCAGGTGACCCGTTCGAAATTTTGCTAGATGGGCCCTAGGGGTAGGTACACAGCGTGCTCGAAAAACTGAGTATGGGTCTGTTCACCGAATCTGACCATAATTTTGGTCCTGGAGACTTCCCTCGAATATTTTATGACTCCACGAAAGAATCGGATCAATGAAAACTCTATAGAGCTTTCCAGTGACCCGTTCGAAATTTTGCTAGACGGGCCCTAGGGGCAGATACACAGCGTGCTCGAAAAACTGAGTATGGGTCTGTTCACCGAATCTGACCATAATTTTGGTCCTGGAGACTTCCCTCGAATATTTTATGACTCCACGAAAGAATCGGATCAATGAAAACTCTCCAGAGCTTTCTCGTGAGCCGTTCGAAATTTTGCTAGACGGGCCCTAGGGGTAGGTACACAGCGTGCCCGAAAAACTGAGTATGGGTCTGTTCACCGAATCTGACCATAATTTTGGTCCTGGAGACTTCCCTCGAATATTTTATGACTCCACGAAAGAATCGGATCAATGAAAACTCTATAGAGCTTTCCCGTGACCCGTTCGAAATTTTGCTAGACGGGCCCTAGGGGTAGGTACACAGCGTGCCCGAAAAACTGAGTATGGGTCTGTTCACCGAATCTGACCATAATTTTGGTCCTGGAGACTTCCCTCGAATATTTTATGACTCCACGAAAAAATCGGATCAATGAAAACTCTCCAGAGCTTTCCCGTGACCCGTTCGAAATTTTGCTAGACGGGCCCTAGGGGTAGGTACACAGCGTGCCCGAAAAACTGAGTAAGGGTCTGTTCACCGAATCTGACCATAATTTTGGTCCTGGAGACTTCCCTCGAATATTTTATGACTCCACGAAAGAATCGGATCAATGAAAACTCTCTAGAGCTTTCTCGTGAGCCGTTCGAAATTTTGCTAGACAGGCCCTAGGGGTAGATACACAGCGTGCCCGAAAAACTGAGTATGGGTCTGTTCACCGAATCTGACCATAATTTTGGTCCTGGAGACTTCCCTCGAATATTTTATGACTCCACGAAAGAATCGGATCAATGAAAACTCTCTAGAGCTTTCCAGTGACCCGTTCAAATTTTGCTAGACGGGCCCTAGGGGTAGGTACACAGCGTGCTCGAAAAACTGAGTATGGGTCTGTTCACCGAATCTGACCATAATTTTGGTCCTGGAGACTTCCCTCGAATATTTTATGACTCCACGAAAGAATCGGATCAATGAAAACTCTTTAGAGCTTTCTCGTGAGCCGTTCGAAATTTTGCTAGACGGGCCCTAGGGGTAGGTACACAGCGTGCCCGAAAAACTGAGTATGGGTCTGTTCACCGAATCTGACCATAATTTTGGTCCTGGAGACTTCCCTCGAATATTTTATGACTCCACGAAAGAATCGGATCAATGAAAACTCTATAGAGCTTTCCCGTGACCCGTTCGAAATTTTGCTAGACGGGCCCTAGGGGTAGGTACACAGCGTGCCCGAAAAACTGAGTATGGGTCTGTTCACCGAATCTGACCATAATTTTGGTCTTGGAGACTTCCCTCGAATATTTTATGACTCCACGAAAAAATCGGATCAATGAAAACTCTCCAGAGCTTTCCCGTGACCCGTTCGAAATTTTGCTAGACGGGCCCTTGGGGTAGGTACACAGCGTGCCCGAAAAACTGAGTAAGGGTCTGTTCACCGAATCTGACCATAATTTTGGTCCTGGAGACTTCCCTCGAATATTTTATGACTCCACGAAAAAATCGGATCAATGAAAAGTCTCCAGAGCTTTCCGGTGACCCGTTCGAAATTTTGCTAGACGGGCCCTAAGGGTAGGTACACAGCGTGCCCGAAAAAATGAGTATGGGTCTGTTCACCGAATCTGACCATAATTTTGGTCCTGGAGACTTCCCTCGAATATTTTATGACTCTACGAAAGAATCGGATCAATGAAAACTCTCTAGAGCTTTCTCGTGAGCCGTTCGAAATTTTGCAAGACGGGCCCTAGGGGTAGGTACACAGCGTGCCCGAAAAACTGAGTATGGGTCTGTTCACCGAATCTGACCATAATTTTGGTCCTGGAGACTTCCCTCGAATATTTTATGACTCCACGAAAGAATCGGATCAATGAAAACTCTATAGAGCTTTCCCGTGACCCGTTCGAAATTTTGCTAGACGGGCCCTAGGGGTAGGTACACAGCGTGCCCGAAAAACTGAGTATGGGTCTGTTCACCGAATCTGACCATAATTTTGGTCCTGGAGACTTCTCTCGCATATTTTATGACTCCATGAAAGAATCTGATCAATGAAAACTCTCTAGAGCTTTCCCGTTACCCGTTCGAAATTTTGCTAGATGGGCCCTAGGGGTAGGTACACAGCGTGCCCGAAAAAAGGAGTATGGATCTGTTCACCGAATCTAACCATAATTTTGGTCCTGGAGACTTCCCTCGAATATTTTATGACTCCACGAAAAAATCGGATCAATGAAAACTCTCCTGAGTTTTCAGGTGACCCGTTCGAAATTTTGCTAGATGGGCCCTAGGGGTAGGTACACAGCGTGCTCGAAAAACTGAGTATGGGTCTGTTCACCGAATCTGACCATAATTTTGGTCCTGGAGACTTCCCTCGAATATTTTATGACTCCACGAAAGAATCGGATCAATGAAAACTCTATAGAGCTTTCCAGTGACCCGTTCGAAATTTTGCTAGACGGGCCCTAGGGGCAGATACACAGCGTGCTCGAAAAACTGAGTATGGGTCTGTTCACCGAATCTGACCATAATTTTGGTCCTGGAGACTTCCCTCGAATATTTTATGACTCCACGAAAGAATCGGATCAATGAAAACTCTCTAGAGCTTTCTCGTGAGCCGTTCGAAATTTTGCAAGACGGGCCCTAGGGGTAGGTACACAGCGTGCCCGAAAAACTGAGTATGGGTCTGTTCACCGAATCTGACCATAATTTTGGTCCTGGAGACTTCCCTCGAATATTTTATGACTCCACGAAAGAATCGGATCAATGAAAACTCTATAGAGCTTTCCCGTGACCCGTTCGAAATTTTGCTAGACGGGCCCTAGGGGTAGGTACACAGCGTGCCCGAAAAACTGAGTATGGGTCTGTTCACCGAATCTGACCATAATTTTGGTCCTGGAGACTTCTCTCGAATATTTTATGACTCCATGAAAGAATCTGATCAATGAAAACTCTCTAGAGCTTTCCCGTTACCCGTTCGAAATTTTGCTAGATGGGCCCTAGGGGTAGGTACACAGCGTGCCCGAAAAAATGAGTATGGATCTGTTCACCGAATCTGACCATAATTTTTGTCCTGGAGACTTCCCTCGATTATTTTATGACTCCACGAAAGAATCGGATCAATGAAAACTCTCCAGAGTTTTCAGGTGACCCGTTCGAAATTTTGCTAGGCGGGCCCTAGGGGTAGGTACACAGCGTGCTCGAAAAACTGAGTATGGGTCTGTTCACCGAATCTGACCATAATTTTGGTCCTGGAGACTTCCCTCGAATATTTTATGACTCCACGAAAGAATCGGATCAATGAAAACTCTATAAAGCTTTCCCGCGACCCGTTCGAAATTTTGCTAGACGGGCCCTAGGGGTAGGTACACAGCGTGCCCGAAAAACTGAGTATGGGTCTGTTCACCGAATCTGACCATAATTTTGGTCCTGGAGACTTCTCTCGAATATTTTATGACTCCATGAAAGAATCTGATCAATGAAAACTCTCTAGAGCTTTCCCGTTACCCGTTCGAAATTTTGCTAGATGGGCCCTAGGGGTAGGTACACAGCGTGCCCGAAAAAATGAGTATGGATCTGTTCACCGAATCTGACCATAGTTTTTGTCCTGGAGACTTCCCTCGATTATTTTATGACTCCACGAAAGAATCGGATCAATGAAAACTCTCCAGAGTTTTCAGGTGACCCGTTCGAAATTTTGCTAGGCGGGCCCTAGGGGTAGGTACACAGCGTGCTCGAAAAACTGAGTATGGGTCTGTTCACCGAATCTGACCATAATTTTCGTCCTGGAGACTTCCCTCGAATATTTTATGACTCCACGAAAGAATCGGATCAATGAAAACTCTATAAAGCTTTCCCGCGACCCGTTCGAAATTTTGCTAGACGGGCCCTAGGGGTAGGTACACAGCGTGCCCGAAAAACTGAGTATGGGTCTGTTCACCGAATCAGACCATAATTTTGGTCCTTGAGACTTCCCTCGAATATTTTATGACTCCATGAAAGAATCGGCTCAATGAAAACTCTATAGAGCTTTCCCGTGACCCGTTCGAAATTTTGCTAGACGGGCCCTAGGGGTAGGTACACAGCGTGCCCGAAAAACTGAGTATGGGTCTGTTCACCGAATCTGACCATAATTTTGGTCCTGGAGACTTCTCTCGAATATTTTATGACTCCATGAAAGAATCTGATCAATGAAAACTCTCTAGAGCTTTCCCGTTACCCGTTCGAAATTTTGCTAGATGGGCCCTAGGGGTAGGTACACAGCGTGCCCAAAAAAATGAGTATGGATCTGTTCACCGAATCTGACCATAATTTTGGTCCTGGAGACTTCCCTCGAATATTTTATGACTCCACGAAAGAATCGGATCAATGAAAACTCTCCAGAGTTTTCAGGTGACCCGTTCGAAATTTTGCTAGACGGGCCCTAGGGGTAGGTACACAGCGTGCTCGAAAAACTGAGTATGGGTCTGTTCACCGAATCTGACCATAATTTTGGTCCTGGAGACTTCCCTCGAATATTTTATGACTCCACGAAAGAATCGGATCAATGAAAACTCTATAAAGCTTTCCCGTGACCCGTTCGAAATTTTGCTAGACGGGCCCTAGGGGTAGGTACACAACGTGCCCGAAAAAATGAGTATGGGTCTGTTCACCGAATCTGACCATAATTTTGGTCCTGGAGACTTCCCTCGAATATTTTATGACTCCACGAAAGAATCGGATCAATGAAAACTCTCCAGAGCTTTCACGTGACCCGTTCGAAATTTTGCTAGACGGGCCCTAGGGGTAGGTACACAGCGTGCCCGAAAAACTGAGTATGGGTCTGTTCACCGAATCTGACCATAATTTTGGTCCTGGAGACTTCCCTCGAATATTTTATGACTCCACAAAAGAATCGGATCAATGAAAACTCTATAGAGCTTTCCCGTGACCCGTTCGAAATTTTGCTAGACGGGCCCTAGGGGTAGGTACACAGCGTGCCCGAAAAACTGAGTATGGGTCTGATCACCGAATCTGACCATAATTTTGGTCCTGGAGACTTCCCTCGAATATTTTATGACTCCACGAAAGAATCGGATCAATGAAAACTCTCCAGAGCTTTCACGTGACCCGTTCGAAATTTTGCTAGACGGCCCTAGGGGTAGGTACACAGCGTGCCCGAAAAACTGAGTATGTGTCTGTTCACCGAATCTAACCATAATTTTGGTCCTGGAGACTTCCCTCGAATATTTTATGACTCCACGAAAGAATCGGATCAATGAAAACTCTCTAGAGCTTTCCAGTGACCCGTTCGAAATTTTGCTAGACGGGCCCTAGGGGCAGGTACACAGCGTGCTCGAAAAACTGAGTATGGGTCTGTTCACCGAATCTGACCATAATTTTGGTCCTGGAGACTTCCCTCGAATATTTTATGACTCCACGAAAGAATCGGATCAATGAAAACTCTCTAGAGCTTTCTCGTGAGCCGTTCGAAATTTTGCAAGACGGGCCCTAGGGGTAGGACACAGCGTGCCCGAAAAACTGAGTATGGGTCTGTTCACCGAATCTGACCATAATTTTGGTCCTGGAGACTTCCCTCGAATATTTTATGACTCCACGAAAGAATCGGATCAATGAAAACTCTATAGAGCTTTCCCGTGACCCGTTCGAAATTTTGCTAGACGGGCCCTAGGGGTAGGTACACAGCGTGCCCGAAAAACTGAGTATGGGTCTCTTCACCGAATCTGACCATAATTTTGGTCCTGGAGACTTCTCTCGAATATTTTATGACTCCATGAAAGGATCTGACCAATGAAAACTCTCTAGAGCTTTCCCGTTACCCGTTCGAAATTTTGCTAGATGGGCCCTAGGGGTAGGTACACAGCGTGCCCGAAAAAATGAGTATGGATCTTTTCACCGAATCTAACCATAATTTTGGTCTTGGAGACTTCCCTCGAATATTTTATGACTCCACGAAAAAATCGGATCAATGAAAACTCTCCTGAGTTTTCAGGTGACCCGTTCGAAATTTTGCTAGACGGGCCCTAGGGGTAGGTACACAGCGTGCTCGAAAAACTGAGTATGGGTCTGTTCACCGAATCTGACCATAATTTTGGTCCTGGAGACTTCCCTTGAATATTTTATGACTCCACGAAAGAATCGGATCAATGAAAACTCTATAGAGCTTTCCCGTGACCCGTTCGAAATTTTGCTAGACGGGCCCTAAGGGTAGGTACATAGCGTGCCCGAAAAACTGAGTATGGGTCTGATCACCGAATCTGACAATAATTTTGGTCCTGGAGACTTCTCTCGAATATTTTATGACTCCACGAAAGAATCAGATCAATGAAAACTCTCCAGAGCTTTCACGTGACCCGTTCGAAATTTTGCTAGACGGCCCTAGGGGTAGGTACACAGCGTGCCCGAAAAACTGAGTATGTGTCTGTTCACCGAATCTAACCATAATTTTGGTCCTGGAGACTTCCCTCGAATATTTTATGACTCCACGAAAGAATCGGATCAATGAAAACTCTCTAGAGCTTTCCAGTGACCCGTTCGAAATTTTGCTAGACGGGCCCTAGGGGCAGGTACACAGCGTGCTCGAAAAACTGAGTATGGGTCTATTCACCGAATCTGACCATAATTTTGGTCTTGGAGACTTCCCTCGAATATTTTATGACTCCACGAAAGAATCAGATCAATGAAAACTCTCTAGAGCTTTCTCGTGAGCCGTTCGAAATTTTGCAAGACGGGCCCTAGGGGTAGGACACAGCGTGCCCGAAAAACTGAGTATGGGTCTGTTCACCGAATCTGACCATAATTTTGGTCCTGGAGACTTCCCTCGAATATTTTATGACTCCACGAAAGAATCGGATCAATGAAAACTCTCCAGAGCTTTCACGTGACCCGTTCGAAATTTTGCTAGACGGCCCTAGGGGTAGGTACACAGCGTGCCCGAAAAACTGAGTATGTGTCTGTTCACCGAATCTAACCATAATTTTGGTCCTGGAGACTTCCCTCGAATATTTTATGACTCCACGAAAGAATCGGATCAATGAAAACTCTCTAGAGCTTTCCAGTGACCCGTTCGAAATTTTGCTAGACGGGCCCTAGGGGCAGGTACACAGCGTGCTCGAAAAACTGAGTATGGGTCTGTTCACCGAATCTGACCATAATTTTGGTCCTGGAGACTTCCCTCGAATATTTTATGACTCCACGAAAGAATCGGATCAATGAAAACTCTCTAGAGCTTTCTCGTGAGCCGTTCGAAATTTTGCAAGACGGGCCCTAGGGGTAGGACACAGCGTGCCCGAAAAACTGAGTATGGGTCTGTTCACCGAATCTGACCATAATTTTGGTCCTGGAGACTTCCCTCGAATATTTTATGACTCCACGAAAGAATCGGATCAATGAAAACTCTATAGAGCTTTCCCGTGACCCGTTCGAAATTTTGCTAGACGGGCCCTAGGGGTAGGTACACAGCGTGCCCGAAAAACTGAGTATGGGTCTCTTCACCGAATCTGACCATAATTTTGGTCCTGGAGACTTCTCTCGAATATTTTATGACTCCATGAAAGGATCTGACCAATGAAAACTCTCTAGAGCTTTCCCGTTACCCGTTCGAAATTTTGCTAGATGGGCCCTAGGGGTAGGTACACAGCGTGCCCGAAAAAATGAGTATGGATCTTTTCACCGAATCTAACCATAATTTTGGTCTTGGAGACTTCCCTCGAATATTTTATGACTCCACGAAAAAATCGGATCAATGAAAACTCTCCTGAGTTTTCAGGTGACCCGTTCGAAATTTTGCTAGACGGGCCCTAGGGGTAGGTACACAGCGTGCTCGAAAAACTGAGTATGGGTCTGTTCACCGAATCTGACCATAATTTTGGTCCTGGAGACTTCCCTTGAATATTTTATGACTCCACGAAAGAATCGGATCAATGAAAACTCTATAGAGCTTTCCCGTGACCCGTTCGAAATTTTGCTAGACGGGCCCTAAGGGTAGGTACATAGCGTGCCCGAAAAACTGAGTATGGGTCTGATCACCGAATCTGACAATAATTTTGGTCCTGGAGACTTCTCTCGAATATTTTATGACTCCACGAAAGAATCAGATCAATGAAAACTCTCCAGAGCTTTCACGTGACCCGTTCGAAATTTTGCTAGACGGCCCTAGGGGTAGGTACACAGCGTGCCCGAAAAACTGAGTATGTGTCTGTTCACCGAATCTAACCATAATTTTGGTCCTGGAGACTTCCCTCGAATATTTTATGACTCCACGAAAGAATCGGATCAATGAAAACTCTCTAGAGCTTTCCAGTGACCCGTTCGAAATTTTGCTAGACGGGCCCTAGGGGCAGGTACACAGCGTGCTCGAAAAACTGAGTATGGGTCTATTCACCGAATCTGACCATAATTTTGGTCTTGGAGACTTCCCTCGAATATTTTATGACTCCACGAAAGAATCAGATCAATGAAAACTCTCTAGAGCTTTCTCGTGAGCCGTTCGAAATTTTGCAAGACGGGCCCTAGGGGTAGGACACAGCGTGCCCGAAAAACTGAGTATGGGTCTGTTCACCGAATCTGACCATAATTTTGGTCCTGGAGACTTCCCTCGAATATTTTATGACTCCACGAAAGAATCGGATCAATGAAAACTCTATAGAGCTTTCCCGTGACCCGTTCGAAATTTTGCTAGACGGGCCCTAGGGGTAGGTACACAGCGTGCCCGAAAAACTGAGTATGGGTCTGTTCACCGAATCTGACCATAATTTTGGTCCTGGAGACTTCTCTCGAATATTTTATGACTCCATGAAAGAATCTGACCAATGAAAACTCTCTAGAGCTTTCCCGTTACCCGTTCGAAATTTTGCTAGATGGGCCCTAGGGGTAGGTACACAGCGTGCCCGAAAAAATGAGTATGGATCTGTTCACCGAATCTAACCATAATTTTGGTCCTGGAGACTTCCCTCGAATATTTTATGACTCCACGAAAAAATCGGATCAATGAAAACTCTCCTGAGTTTTCAGGTGACCCGTTCGAAATTTTGCTAGACGGGCCCTAGGGGTAGGTACACAGCGTGCTCGAAAAACTGAGTATGGGTCTGTTCACCGAATCTGACCATAATTTTGGTCCTGGAGACTTCCCTCGAATATTTTATGACTCCACGAAAGAATCGGATCAATGAAAACTCTATAGAGCTTTCACGTGACCCGTTCGAAATTTTGCTAGACGGGCCCTAGGGGCAGGTACACAGCGTGCTCGAAAAACTGAGTATGGGTCTGTTCACCGAATCTGACCATAATTTTGGTCCTGGAGACTTCCCTCGAATATTTTATGACTCCACGAAAGAATCGGATCAAAGAAAACTCTCTAGAGCTTTCTCGTGAGCCGTTCGAAATTTTGCAAGACGGGCCCTAGGGGTAGGACACAGCGTGCCCGAAAAACTGAGTATGGGTCTGTTCACCGAATCTGACCATAATTTTGGTCCTGGAGACTTCCCTCGAATATTTTATGACTCCACGAAAGAATCGGATCAATGAAAACTCTATAGAGCTTTCCCGTGACCCGTTCGAAATTTTGCTAGACGGGCCCTAGGGGTAGGTACACAGCGTGCCCGAAAAACTGAGTATGGGTCTGTTCACCGAATCTGACCATAATTTTGGTCCTGGAGACTTCTCTCGAATATTTTATGACTCCATGAAAGAATCTGACCAATGAAAACTCTCTAGAGCTTTCCCGTTACCCGTTCGAAATTTTGCTAGATGGGCCCTAGGGGTAGGTACACAGCGTGCCCGAAAAAATGAGTATGGATCTGTTCACCGAATCTAACCATAATTTTGGTCCTGGAGACTTCCCTCGAATATTTTATGACTCCACGAAAAAATCGGATCAATGAAAACTCTCCTGAGTTTTCAGGTGACCCGTTCGAAATTTTGCTAGACGGGCCCTAGGGGTAGGTACACAGCGTGCTCGAAAAACTGAGTATGGGTCTGTTCACCGAATCTGACCATAATTTTGGTCCTGGAGACTTCCCTCGAATATTTTATGACTCCACGAAAGAATCGGATCAATGAAAACTCTATAGAGCTTTCCCGTGACCCGTTCGAAATTTTGCTAGACGGGCCCTAGGGGCAGGTACACAGCGTGCTCGAAAAACTGAGTATGGGTCTGTTCACCGAATCTGACCATAATTTTGGTCCTGGAGACTTCCCTCGAATATTTTATGACTCCACGAAAGAATCGGATCAATGAAAACTCTCTAGAGCTTTCTCGTGAGCCGTTCGAAATTTTGCAAGACGGGCCCTAGGGGTAGGACACAGCGTGCCCGAAAAACTGAGTATGGGTCTGTTCACCGAATCTGACCATAATTTTGGTCCTGGAGACTTCCCTCGAATATTTTATGACTCCACGAAAGAATCGGATCAATGAAAACTCTATAGAGCTTTCCCGTGACCCGTTCGAAATTTTGCTAGACGGGCCCTAGGGGTAGGTACACAGCGTGCCCGAAAAACTGAGTATGGGTCTGTTCACCGAATCTGACCATAATTTTGGTCCTGGAGACTTCTCTCGAATATTTTATGACTCCATGAAAGAATCTGACCAATGAAAACTCTCTAGAGCTTTCCCGTTACCCGTTCGAAATTTTGCTAGATGGGCCCTAGGGGTAGGTACACAGCGTGCCCGAAAAAATGAGTATGGATCTGTTCACCGAATCTAACCATAATTTTGGTTCTGGAGACTTCCCTCGAATATTTTATGACTCCACGAAAAAATCGGATCAATGAAAACTCTCCTGAGTTTTCAGGTGACCCGTTCGAAATTTTGCTAGACGGGCCCTAGGGGTAGGCACACAGCGTGCTCGAAAAACTGAGTATGGGTCTGTTCACCGAATCTGACCATAATTTTGGTCCTGGAGACTTCTCTCCAATATTTTATGACTCCATGAAAGAATCTGACCAATGAAAACTCTATAGAGCTTTCCCGTGACCCGTTCGAAATTTTGCTAGACGGGCCCTAGGGGCAGGTACACAGCGTGCTCGAAAAACTGAGTATGGGTCTGTTCACCGAATCTGACCATAATTTTGGTCCTGGAGACTTCCCTCGAATATTTTATGACTCCACGAAAGAATCGGATCAATGAAAACTCTCTAGAGCTTTCTCGTGAGCCGTTCGAAATTTTGCAAGACGGGCCCTAGGGGTAGGACACAGCTTGCCCGAAAAACTGAGTATGGGTCTGTTCACCGAATCTGACCATAATTTTGGTCCTGGAGACTTCCCTCGAATATTTTATGACTCCACGAAAGAATCGGATCAATGAAAACTCTATAGAGCTTTCCCGTGACCCGTTCGAAATTTTGCTAGACGGGCCCTAGGGGTAGGTACACAGCGTGCCCGAAAAACTGAGTATGGGTCTGTTCACCGAATCTGACCATAATTTTGGTCCTGGAGACTTCTCTCGAATATTTTATGACTCCATGAAAGAATCTGACCAATGAAAACTCTCTAGAGCTTTCCCGTTACCCGTTCGAAATTTTGCTAGATGGGCCCTAGGGGTAGGTACACAGCGTGCCCGAAAAAATGAGTATGGATCTGTTCACCGAATCTAACCATAATTTTGGTTCTGGAGACTTCCCTCGAATATTTTATGACTCCACGAAAAAATCGGATCAATGAAAACTCTCCTGAGTTTTCAGGTGACCCGTTCGAAATTTTGCTAGACGGGCCCTAGGGGTAGGCACACAGCGTGCTCGAAAAACTGAGTATGGGTCTGTTCACCGAATCTGACCATAATTTTGGTCCTGGAGACTTCCCTCGAATATTTTATGACTCCACGAAAGAATCGGATCAATGAAAACTCTATAGAGCTTTCCCGTGCACGAAAATCTGAGTATGTGTCTGTTCACCGAATCTAACCATAATTTTGGTCCTGGAGACTTCCCTCGAATATTTTATGACTCCACGAAAGAATCGGATCAATGAAAACTCTCTAGAGCTTTCCAGTGACCCGTTCGAAATTTTGCTAGACGGGCCCTAGGGGCAGGTACACAGCGTGCTCGAAAAACTGAGTATGGGTCTGTTCACCGAATCTGACCATAATTTTGGTCCTGGAGACTTCCCTCGAATATTTTATGACTCCACGAAAGAATCGGATCAATGAAAACTCTCTAGAGCTTTCTCGTGAGCCGTTCGAAATTTTGCAAGACGGGCCCTAGGGGTAGGACACAGCGTGCCCGAAAAACTGAGTATGGGTCTGATCACCGAATCTGACCATAATTTTGGTCCTGGAGACTTCCCTCGAATATTTTATGAATCCACGAAAGAATCGGATCAATGAAAACTCTCCAGAGCTTTCACGTGACCCGTTCGAAATTTTGCTAGACGGCCCTAGGGGTAGGTACACAGCGTGCCCGAAAAACTGAGTATGTGTCTGTTCACCGAATCTAACCATAATTTTGGTCCTGGAGACTTCCCTCGAATATTTTATGACTCCACGAAAGAATCGGATCAATGAAAACTCTCTAGAGCTTTCCAGTGACCCGTTCGAAATTTTGCTAGACGGGCCCTAGGGGCAGGTACACAGCGTGCTCGAAAAACTGAGTATGGGTCTGTTCACCGAATCTGACCATAATTTTGGTCCTGGAGACTTCTCTCGAATATTTTATGACTCCACGAAAGAATCGGATCAATGAAAACTCTCTAGAGCTTTCTCGTGAGCCGTTCGAAATTTTGCAAGACGGGCCCTAGGGGTAGGACACAGCGTGCCCGAAAAACTGAGTATGGGTCTGTTCACCGAATCTGACCATAATTTTGGTCCTGGAGACTTCCCTCGAATATTTTATGACTCCACGAAAGAATCGGATCAATGAAAACTCTATAGAGCTTTCCCGTGACCCGTTCGAAATTTTGCTAGACGGGCCCTAGGGGTAGGTACACAGCGTGCCCGAAAAACTGAGTATGGGTCTGTTCACCGAATCTGACCATAATTTTGGTCCTGGAGACTTCTCTCGAATATTTTATGACTCCATGAAAGAATCCGACCAATGAAAACTCTCTAGAGCTTTCCCGTTACCCGTTCGAAATTTTGCTAGATGGGCCCTAGGGGTAGGTACACAGCGTGCCCGAAAAAATGAGTATGGATCTGTTCACCGAATCTAACCATAATTTTGGTTCTGGAGACTTCCCTCGAATATTTTATGACTCCACGAAAAAATCGGATCAATGAAAACTCTCCTGAGTTTTCAGGTGACCCGTTCGAAATTTTGCTAGACGGGCCCTAGGGGTAGGTACACAGCGTGCTCGAAAAACTGAGTATGGGTCTGTTCACCGAATCTGACCATAATTTTGGTCCTGGAGACTTCCCTCGAATATTTTATGACTCCACGAAAGAATCGGATCAATGAAAACTCTATAGAGCTTTCCCGTGCCCGAAAAATTGAGTATGTGTCTGTTCACCGAATCTAACCATAATTTTGGTCCTGGAGACTTCCCTCGAATATTTTATGACTCCACGAAAGAATCGGATCAATGAAAACTCTCTAGAGCTTTCCAGTGACCCGTTCGAAATTTTGCTAGACGGGCCCTAGGGGCAGGTACACAGCGTGCTCGAAAAACTGAGTATGGGTCTGTTCACCGAATCTGACCATAATTTTGGTCCTGGAGACTTCTCTCGAATATTTTATGACTCCATGAAAGAATCTGATCAATGAAAACTCTCTAGAGCTTTCCCGTTACCCGTTCGAAATTTTGCTAGATGGGCCCTAGGGGTAGGTACACAGCGTGCCCGAAAAAATGAGTATGGATCTGTTCACCGAATCTAACCATAATTTTGGTCCTGGAGACTTCCCTCGAATATTTTATGACTCCACGAAAAAATCGGATCAATGAAAACTCTCCTGAGTTTTCAGGTGACCCGTTCGAAATTTTGCTAGACGGGCCCTATGGGTAGGTACACAGCGTGCTCGAAAAACTGAGTATGGGTCTGTTCACCGAATCTGACCATAATTTTGGTCCTGGAGACTTCCCTCGAATATTTTATGACTCCACGAAAGAATCGGATCAATGAAAACTCTCCAGAGCTTTCCGGTGACCCGTTCGAAATTTTGCTAGACGGGCCCTAGGGGAAGAACACAGCGTGCCCGAAAAAATGAGTATGGATCTGTTCACCGAATCTAACCATAATTTTGGTTCTGGAGACTTCCCTCGAATATTTTATGACTCCACGAAAAAATCGGATCAATGAAAACTCTCCTGAGTTTTCAGGTGACCCGTTCGAAATTTTGCTAGACGGGCCCTAGGGGTAGGTACACAGCGTGCTCGAAAAACTGAGTATGGGTCTGTTCACCGAATCTGACCATAATTTTGGTCCTGGAGACTTCCCTCGAATATTTTATGACTCCACGAAAGAATCGGATCAATGAAAACTCTATAGAGCTTTCCCGTGCCCGAAAAACTGAGTATGTGTCTGTTCACCGAATCTAACCATAATTTTGGTCCTGGAGACTTCCCTCGAATATTTTATGACTCCACGAAAGAATCGGATCAATGAAAACTCTCTAGAGCTTTCCAGTGACCCGTTCGAAATTTTGCTAGACGGGCCCTAGGGGCAGGTACACAGCGTGCTCGAAAAACTGAGTATGGGTCTGTTCACCGAATCTGACCATAATTTTGGTCCTGGAGACTTCCCTCGAATATTTTATGACTCCACGAAAGAATCGGATCAATGAAAACTCTCTAGAGCTTTCTCGTGAGCCGTTCGAAATTTTGCAAGACGGGCCCTAGGGGTAGGACACAGCGTGCCCGAAAAACTGAGTATGGGTCTGTTCACCGAATCTGACCATAATTTTGGTCCTGGAGACTTCTCTCGAATATTTTATGACTCCATGAAAGAATCTGATCAATGAAAACTCTCTAGAGCTTTCCCGTTACCCGTTCGAAATTTTGCTAGATGGGCCCTAGGGGTAGGTACACAGCGTGCCCGAAAAAATGAGTATGGATCTGTTCACCGAATCTAACCATAATTTTGGTCCTGGAGACTTCCCTCGAATATTTTATGACTCCACGAAAAAATCGGATCAATGAAAACTCTCCTGAGTTTTCAGGTGACCCGTTCGAAATTTTGCTAGACGGGCCCTAGGGGTAGGTACACAGCGTGCTCGAAAAACTGAGTATGGGTCTGTTCACCGAATCTGACCATAATTTTGGTCCTGGAGACTTCCCTCGAATATTTTATGACTCCACGAAAGAATCGGATCAATGAAAACTCTCCAGAGCTTTCCGGTGACCCGTTCGAAATTTTGCTAGACGGGCCCTAGGGGAAGAACACAGCGTGCCCGAAAAAATGAGTATGGATCTGTTCACCGAATCTAACCATAATTTTGGATCTGGAGACTTCCCTCGAATATTTTATGACTCCACGAAAAAATCGGATCAATGAAAACTCTCCTGAGTTTTCAGGTGACCCGTTCGAAATTTTGCTAGACGGGCCCTAGGGGTAGGTACACAGCGTGCTCGAAAAACTGAGTATGGGTCTGTTCACCGAATCTGACCATAATTTTGGTCCTGGAGACTTCCCTCGAATATTTTATGACTCCACGAAAGAATCGGATCAATGAAAACTCTATAGAGCTTTCCCGTGCCCGAAAAACTGAGTATGTGTCTGTTCACCGAATCTAACCATAATTTTGGTCCTGGAGACTTCCCTCGAATATTTTATGACTCCACGAAAGAATCGGATCAATGAAAACTCTCTAGAGCTTTCCAGTGACCCGTTCGAAATTTTGCTAGACGGGCCCTAGGGGCAGGTACACAGCGTGCTCGAAAAACTGAGTATGGGTCTGTTCACCGAATCTGACCATAATTTTGGTCCTGGAGACTTCCCTCGAATATTTTATGACTCCACGAAAGAATCGGATCAATGAAAACTCTCTAGTGCTTTCTCGTGAGCCGTTCGAAATTTTGCAAGACGGGCCCTAGGGTTAGGACACAGCGTGCCCGAAAAACTGAGTATGGGTCTGTTCACCGAATCTGACCATAATTTTGGTCCTGGAGACTTCCCTCCAATATTTTATGACTCCACGAAAGAATCGGATCAATGAAAACTCTATAGAGCTTTCCCGTGACCCGTTCGAAATTTTGCTAGACGGGCCCTAGGGGTAGGTACACAGCGTGCCCGAAAAACTGAGTATGGGTCTGTTCACCGAATCTGACCATAATTTTGGTCCTGGAGACTTCTCTCGAATATTTTATGACTCCATGAAAGAATCTGACCAATGAAAACTCTCTAGAGCTTTCCCGTTACCCGTTCGAAATTTTGCTAGATGGGCCCTAGGGGTAGGTACACAGCGTGCCCGAAAAAATGAGTATGGATCTGTTCACCGAATCTAACCATAATTTTGGTTCTGGAGACTTCCCTCGAATATTTTATGACTCTACGAAAAAATCGGATCAATGAAAACTCTCCTGAGTTTTCAGGTGACCCGTTCGAAATTTTGCTAGACGGGCCCCTAGGGGTAGGTACACAGCGTGCTCGAAAAACTGAGTATGGGTCTGTTCACCTAATCTGACCATAATTTTGGTCCTGGAGACTTCCCTCGAATATTTTATGACTCCACGAAAGAATCGGATCAATGAAAACTCTATAGAGCTTTCCCGTGCCCGAAAAACTGAGTATGTGTCTGTTCACAGAATCTAACCATAATTTTGGTCCTGGAGACTTCCCTCGAATATTTTATGACTCCACGAAAGAATCGGATCAATGAAAACTCTCTAGAGCTTTCCAGTGACCCGTTCGAAATTTTGCTAGACGGGCCCTAGGGGCAGGTACACAGCGTGCTCGAAAAACTGAGTATGGGTCTGTTCACCGAATCTGACCATAATTTTGGTCCTGGAGACTTCCCTCGAATATTTTATGACTCCACGAAAGAATCGGATCAATGAAAACTCTCTAGAGCTTTCTCGTGAGCCGTTCGAAATTTTGCAAGACGGGCCCTAGGGGTAGGACACAGCGTGCCCGAAAAACTGAGTATGGGTCTGTTCACCGAATCTGACCATAATTTTGGTCCTGGAGACTTCCCTCGAATATTTTATGACTCCACGAAAGAATCGGATCAATGAAAACTCTATAGAGCTTTCCCGTGACCCGTTCGAAATTTTGCTAGACGGGCCCTAGGGGTAGGTACACAGCGTGCCCGAAAAACTGAGTATGGGTCTGTTCACCGAATCTGACCATAATTTTGGTCCTGGAGACTTCTCTCAAATATTTTATGACTCCATGAAAGAATCTGACCAATGAAAACTCTCTAGAGCTTTCCCGTTACCCGTTCGAAATTTTGCTAGATGGGCCCTAGGGGTAGGTACACAGCGTGCCCGAAAAAATGAGTATGGATCTGTTCACCGAATCTAACCATAATTTTGGTTCTGGAGACTTCCCTCGAATATTTTATGACTCCACGAAAAAATCGGATCAATGAAAACTCTCCTGAGGTTTCAGGTGACCCATTCGAAATTTTGCTAGACGAGCCCTAGGGGTAGGTACACAGCGTGCTCGAAAAACTGAGTATGGGTCTGTTCACCGAATCTGACCATAATTTTGGTCCTGGAGACTTCCCTCGAATATTTTATGACTCCACGAAAGAATCGGATCAATGAAAACTCTATAGAGCTTTCCCGTGACCCGTTCGAAATTTTGCTAGACGGGCCCTAGGGGTAGGTACACAGCGTGCCCGAAAAACTGAGTATGGGTCTGATCACCGAATCTGACCATAATTTTGGTCCTGGAGACTTCCCTCGAATATTTTATGACTCCACGAAAGAATCGGATCAATGAAAACTCTCCAGAGCTTTCACGTGACCCGTTCGAAATTTTGCTAGACGGCCCTAGGGGTAGGTACACAGCGTGCCCGAAAAACTGAGTATGTGTCTGTTCACAGAATCTAACCATAATTTTGGTCCTGGAGACTTCCCTCGAATATTTTATGACTCCACGAAAGAATCGGATCAATGAAAACTCTCTAGAGCTTTCCAGTGACCCGTTCGAAATTTTGCTAGACGGGCCCTAGGGGCAGGTACACAGCGTGCTCGAAAAACTGAGTATGGGTCTGTTCACCGAATCTGACCATAATTTTGGTCCTGGAGACTTCCCTCGAATATTTTATGACTCCACGAAAGAATCGGATCAATGAAAACTCTCTAGAGCTTTCTCGTGAGCCGTTCGAAATTTTGCAAGACGGGCCCTAGGGGTAGGACACAGCGTGCCCGAAAAACTGAGTATGGGTCTGTTCACCGAATCTGACCATAATTTTGGTCCTGGAGACTTCCCTCGAATATTTTATGACTCCACGAAAGAATCGGATCAATGAAAACTCTCTAGAGCTTTCCAGTGACCCGTTCGAAATTTTGCTAGACGGGCCCTAGGGGTAGGTACACAGCGTGCCCGAAAAACTGAGTATGGGTCTGTTCACCGAATCTGACCATAATTTTGGTCCTGGAGACTTCCCTCGAATATTTTATGACTCCACGAAAGAATCGGATCAATGAAAACTCTATAGAGCTTTCCCGTGACCCGTTCGAAATTTTGCTAGACGGGCCCTATGGGTAGGTACACAGCGTGCCCGAAAAACTGAGTATGGGTCTGTTCACCGAATCTGACCATAATTTTGGTCCTGGAGACTTCTCTCAAATATTTTATGACTCCATGAAAGAATCTGACCAATGAAAACTCTCTAGAGCTTTCCCGTTACCCGTTCGAAATTTTGCTAGATGGGCCCTAGGGGTAGGTACACAGCGTGCCCGAAAAAATGAGTATGGATCTGTTCACCGAATCTAACCATAATTTTGGTTCTGGAGACTTCCCTCGAATATTTTATGACTCCACGAAAAAATCGGATCAATGAAAACTCTCCTGAGGTTTCAGGTGACCCATTCGAAATTTTGCTAGACGGGCCCTAGGGGTAGGTACACAGCGTGCTCGAAAAACTGAGTATGGGTCTGTTCACCGAATCTGACCATAATTTTGGTCCTGGAGACTTCCCTCGAATATTTTATGACTCCACGAAAGAATCGGATCAATGAAAACTCTATAGAGCTTTCCCGTGACCCGTTCGAAATTTTGCTAGACGTGCCCTAGGGGTAGGTACACAGCGTGCCCGAAAAACTGAGTATGGGACTGATCACCGAATCTGACCATAATTTTGGTCCTGGAGACTTCCCTCGAATATTTTATGACTCCACGAAAGAATCGGATCAATGAAAACTCTCTAGAGATTTCCAGTGACCCGTTCGAAATTTTGCTAGACGGGCCCTAGGGGCAGGTACACAGCGTGCTCGAAAAACTGAGTATGGGTCTGTTCACCGAATCTGACCATAATTTTGGTCCTGGAGACTTCCCTCGAATATTTTATGACTCCACGAAAGAATCGGATCAATGAAAACTCTCTAGAGCTTTCTCGTGAGCCGTTCGAAATTTTGCAAGACGGGCCCTAGGGGTAGGACACAGCGTGCCCGAAAAACTGAGTATGGGTCTGTTCACCGAATCTGACCATAATTTTGGTCCTGGAGACTTCCCTCGAATATTTTATGACTCCACGAAAGAATCGGATCAATGAAAACTCTATAGAGCTTTCCCGTGACCCGTTCGAAAGTTTGCTAGACGGGCCCTAGGGGTAGGTACACAGCGTGCCCGAAAAACTGAGTATGGGTCTGTTCACCGAATCTGACCATAATTTTGGTCCTGGAGACTTCTCTCGAATATTTTATGACTCCATGAAAGAATCTGACCAATGAAAACTCTCTAGAGCTTTCCCGTTACCCGTTCGAAATTTTGCTAGATGGGCCCTAGGGGTAGGTACACAGCATGCCCGAAAAAATGAGTATGGATCTGTTCACCGAATCTAACCATAATTTTGGTCCTGGAGACTTCCCTCGAATATTTTATGACTCCACGAAAAAATCGGATCAATGAAAACTCTCCTGAGTTTTCAGGTGACCCGTTCGAAATTTTGCTAGACGGGCCCTAGGGGTAGGTACACAGCGTGCTCGAAAAACTGAGTATGGGTCTGTTCACAGAATCTGACCATAATTTTGGTCCTGGAGACTTCCCTTGAATATTTTATGACTCCACGAAAGAATGGGATCAATGAAAACTCTATAGAGCTTTCCCGTGACCCGTTCGAAATTTTGCTAGACGGGCCCTAGGGGTAGGTACACAGCGTGCCCGAAAAACTGAGTATGGGTCTGATCACCGAATCTGACCATAATTTTGGTCCTGGAGACTTCTCTCAAATATTTTATGACTCCATGAAAGAATCTGACCAATGAAAACTCTCTAGAGCTTTCCCGTTACCCGTTCGAAATTTTGCTAGATGGGCCCTAGGGGTAGGTACACAGCGTGCCCGAAAAAATGAGTATGGATCTGTTCACCGAATCTAACCATAATTTTGGTTCTGGAGACTTCCCTCGAATATTTTATGACTCCACGAAAAAATCGGATCAATGAAAACTCTCCTGAGGTTTCAGGTGACCCATTCGAAATTTTGCTAGACGGGCCCTAGGGGTAGGTACACAGCGTGCTCGAAAAACTGAGTATGGGTCTGTTCACCGAATCTGACCATAATTTTGGTCCTGGAGACTTCCCTCGAATATTTTATGACTCCACGAAAGAATCGGATCAATGAAAACTCTATAGAGCTTTCCCGTGACCCGTTCGAAATTTTGCTAGACGTGCCCTAGGGGTAGGTACACAGCGTGCCCGAAAAACTGAGTATGGGTTTGATCACCGAATCTGACCATAATTTTGGTCCTGGAGACTTCCCTCGAATATTTTATGACTCCACGAAAGAATCGGATCAATGAAAACTCTCCAGAGCTTTCACGTGACCCGTTCGAAATTTTGCTAGACGGCCCTAGGGGTAGGTACACAGCGTGCCCGAAAAACTGAGTATGTGTCTGTTCACTGAATCTAACCATAATTTTGGTCCTGGAGACTTCCCTCGAATATTTTATGACTCCACGAAAGAATCGGATCAATGAAAACTCTCTAGAGCTTTCCAGTGACCCGTTCGAAATTTTGCTAGACGGGCCCTAGGGGCAGGTACACAGCGTGCTCGAAAAACTGAGTATGGGTCTGTTCACCGAATCTGACCATAATTTTGGTCCTGGAGACTTCCCTCGAATATTTTATGACACCACGAAAGAATCGGATCAATGAAAACTCTCTAGAGCTTTCTCGTGAGCCGTTCGAAATTTTGCAAGACGGGCCCTAGGGGTAGGACACAGCGTGCCCGAAAAACTGAGTATGGGTCTGTTCACCGAATCTGACCATAATTTTGGTCCTGGAGACTTCCCTCGAATATTTTATGACTCCACGAAAGAATCGGATCAATGAAAACTCTATAGAGCTTTCCCGTGACCCGTTCGAAATTTTGCTAGACGGGCCCTAGGGGTAGGTACATAGCGTGCCCGAAAAACTGAGTATGGGTCTGTTCACCGAATCTGACCATAATTTTGGTCCTGGAGACTTCTCTCGAATATTTTATGACTCCATGAAAGAATCTGACCAATGAAAACTCTCTAGAGCTTTCCCGTTACCCGTTCGAAATTTTGCTAGATGGGCCCTAGGGGTAGGTACACAGCATGCCCGAAAAAATGAGTATGGATCTGTTCACCGAATCTAACCATAATTTTGGTCCTGGAGACTTCCCTCGAATATTTTATGACTCCACGAAAAAATCGGATCAATGAAAACTCTCCTGAGTTTTCAGGTGACCCGTTCGAAATTTTGCTAGACGGGCCCTAGGGGTAGGTACACAGCGTGCTCGAAAAACTGAGTATGGGTCTGTTCACCGAATCTGACCATAATTTTGGTCCTGGAGACTTCCCTTGAATATTTTATGACTCCACGAAAGAATCGGATCAATGATAACTCTATAGAGCTTTCCCGTGACCCGTTCGAAATTTTGCTAGACGGGCCCTAGGGGTAGGTACACAGCGTGCCCGAAAAACTGAGTATGGGTCTGATCACCGAATCTGACCATAATTTTGGTCCTGGAGACTTCCCTCGAATATTTTATGACTCCACGAAAGAATCAGATCAATGAAAACTCTCCAGAGCTTTCACGTGACCCGTTCGAAATTTTGCTAGACGGCCCTAGGGGTAGGTACACAGCGTGCCCGAAAAACTGAGTATGTGTCTGTTCACCGAATCTAACCATAATTTTGGTCCTGGAGACTTCCCTCGAATATTTTATGACTCCACGAAAGAATCGGATCAATGAAAACTCTCTAGAGCTTTCCAGTGACCCGTTCGAAATTTTGCTAGACGGGCCCTAGGGGCAGGTACACAGCGTGCTCGAAAAACTGAGTATGGGTCTGTTCACCGAATCTGACCATAATTTTGGTCCTGGAGACTTCCCTCGAATATTTTATGACTCCACGAAAGAATCGGATCAATGAAAACTCTCTAGAGCTTTCTCGTGAGCCGTTCGAAATTTTGCAAGACGGGCCCTAGGGGTAGGTACACAGCGTGCCCGAAAAACTGAGTATGGGTCTGTTCACCGAATCTGACCATAATTTTGGTCCTGGAGACTTCCCTCGAATATTTTATGACTCCACGAAAGAATCGGATCAATGAAAACTCTATAGAGCTTTCCCGTGACCCGTTCGAAATTTTGCTAGACGGGCCCTAGGGGTAGGTACACAGCGTGCCCGAAAAACTGAGTATGGGTCTGTTCACCGAATCTGACCATAATTTTGGTCCTGGAGACTTCTCTCGAATATTTTATGACTCCATGAAAGAATCTGATCAATGAAAACTCTCTAGAGCTTTCCCGTGAGCCGTTCGAAATTTTGCTAGACGGGCCCTAGGGGTAGGTACACAGCGTGCCCGAAAAACTGAGTATGGGTCTGATCACCGAATCTGACCATAATTTTGGTCCTGGAGACTTCCCTCGAATATTTTATGACTCCACGAAAGAATCGGATCAATGAAAACTCTCCAGAGCTTTCACGTGACCCGTTCGAAATTTTGCTAGACGGCCCTAGGGGTAGGTACACAGCGTGCCCGAAAAACTGAGTATGTGTCTGTTCACCGAATCTAACCATAATTTTGGTCCTGGAGACTTCCCTCGAATATTTTATGACTCCACGAAAGAATCGGATCAATGAAAACTCTCTAGAGCTTTCCAGTGACCCGTTCGACATTTTGCTAGACGGTTAGGGGCAGGTACACAGCGTGCTCGAAAAACTGAGTATGGGTCTGTTCACCGAATCTGACCATAATTTTGGTCCTGGAGACTTCCCTCGAATATTTTATGACTCCACGAAAGAATCGGATCAATGAAAACTCTCTAGAGCTTTCTCGTGAGCCGTTCGAAATTTTGCAAGACGGGCCCTAGGGGTAGGTACACAGCGTGCCCGAAAAACTGAGTATGGGTCTGTTCACCGAATCTGACCATAATTTTGGTCCTGGAGACTTCCCTCGAATATTTTATGACTCCACGAAAGAATCGGATCAATGAAAACTCTATAGAGCTTTCCCGTGACCCGTTCGAAATTTTGCTAGACGGGCCCTAGGGGTAGGTACACAGCGTGCCCGAAAAACTGAGTATGGGTTTGTTCACCGAATCTGACCATAATTTTGGTCCTGGAGACTTCTCTCGAATATTTTATGACTCCATGAAAGAATCTGATCAATGAAAACTCTCTAGAGCTTTCCCGTTACCCGTTCGAAATTTTGCTAGATGGGCCCTAGGGGTAGGTACACAGCGTGCCCGAAAAAATGAGTATGGATCTGTTCACCGAATCTAACCATAATTTTGGTCCTGGAGACTTCCCTCGAATATTTTATAACTCCACGAAAAAATCGGATCAATGAAAACTCTCCAGAGCTTTCCCATGACCCGTTCGAAATTTTGCTAGACGGGCCCTAGGGGTAGGTACACAGCGTGCCCGAAAAACTGAGTGTGGGTCTGTTCACCGAATCTGGCCATAATTTTGGTCCTGGAGACTTCCCTCGAATATTTTATGACTCCACGAAAGAATCGGATCAATGAAAACTCTATAGAGCTTTCCCGTGACCCGTTCGAAATTTTGCTAGACGTGCCCTAGGGGTAGGTACACAGCGTGCCCGAAAAACTGAGTATGGGTCTGATCACCGAATCTGACCATAATTTTGGTCCTGGAGACTCCCTCGAATATTTTATGACTCCACGAAAGAATCGGATCAATGAAAACTCTCCAGAGCTTTCACGTGACCCGTTCGAAATTTTGCTAGACGGCCCTAGGGGTAGGTACACAGCGTGCCCGAAAAACTGAGTATGTGTCTGTTCACTGAATCTAACCATAATTTTGGTCCTGGAGACTTCCCTCGAATATTTTATGACTCCACGAAAGAATCGGATCAATGAAAACTCTCTAGAGCTTTCCAGTGACCCGTTCGAAATTTTGCTAGACGGGCCCTAGGGGCAGGTACACAGCGTGCTCGAAAAACTGAGTATGGGTCTGTTCACCGAATCTGACCATAATTTTGGTCCTGGAGACTTCCCTCGAATATTTTATGACTCCACGAAAGAATCGGATCAATGAAAACTCTCTAGAGCTTTCTCGTGAGCCGTTCGAAATTTTGCAAGACGGGCCCTAGGGGTAGGACACAGCGTGCCCGAAAAACTGAGTATGGGTCTGTTCACCGAATCTGACCATAATTTTGGTCCTGGAGACTTCCCTCGAATATTTTATGACTCCACGAAAGAATCGGATCAATGAAAACTCTATAGAGCTTTCCCGTGACCCGTTCGAAATTTTGCTAGACGGGCCCTAGGGGTAGGTACACAGCGTGCCCGAAAAACTGAGTATGGGTCTGTTCACCGAATCTGACCATAATTTTGGTCCTGGAGACTTCTCTCGAATATTTTATGACTCCATGAAAGAATCTGACCAATGAAAACTCTCTAGAGCTTTCCCGTTACCCGTTCGAAATTTTGCTAGATGGGCCCTAGGGGTAGGTACACAGCATGCCCGAAAAAATGAGTATGGATCTGTTCACCGAATCTAACCATAATTTTGGTCCTGGAGACTTCCCTCGAATATTTTATGACTCCACGAAAAAATCGGATCAATGAAAACTCTCCTGAGTTTTCAGGTGACCCGTTCGAAATTTTGCTAGACGGGCCCTAGGGGTAGGTACACAGCGTGCTCGAAAAACTGAGTATGGGTCTGTTCACCGAATCTGACCATAATTTTGGTCCTGGAGACTTCCCTTGAATATTTTATGACTCCACGAAAGAATCGGATCAATGAAAACTCTATAGAGCTTTCCCGTGACCCGTTCGAAATTTTGCTAGACGGGCCCTAGGGGTAGGTACACAGCGTGCCCGAAAAACTGAGTATGGGTCTGATCACCGAATCTGACCATAATTTTGGTCCTGGAGACTTCCCTCGAATATTTTATGACTCCACGAAAGAATCGGATCAATGAAAACTCTCTAGAGCTTTCTCGTGAGCCGTTCGAAATTTTGCAAGACGGGCCCTAGGGGTAGGTACACAGCGTGCCCGAAAAACTGAGTATGGGTCTGTTCACCGAATCTGACCATAATTTTGGTCCTGGAGACTTCCCTCGAATATTTTATGACTCCACGAAAGAATCGGATCAATGAAAACTCTATAGAGCTTTCCCGTGACCCGTTCGAAATTTTGCTAGACGGGCCCTAGGGGTAGGTACACAGCGTGCCCGAAAAACTGAGTATGGGTCTGTTCACCGAATCTGACCATAATTTTGGTCCTGGAGACTTCTCTCGAATATTTTATGACTCCATGAAAGAATCTGATCAATGAAAACTCTCTAGAGCTTTCCCGTGAGCCGTTCGAAATTTTGCTAGACGGGCCCTAGGGGTAGGTACACAGCGTGCCCGAAAAACTGAGTATGGGTCTGATCACCGAATCTGACCATAATTTTGGTCCTGGAGACTTCCCTCGAATATTTTATGACTCCACGAAAGAATCGGATCAATGAAAACTCTCCAGAGCTTTCACGTGACCCGTTCGAAATTTTGCTAGACGGCCCTAGGGGTAGGTACACAGCGTGCCCGAAAAACTGAGTATGTGTCTGTTCACCGAATCTAACCATAATTTTGGTCCTGGAGACTTCCCTCGAATATTTTATGACTCCACGAAAGAATCGGATCAATGAAAACTCTCTAGAGCTTTCCAGTGACCCGTTCGACATTTTGCTAGACGGTTAGGGGCAGGTACACAGCGTGCTCGAAAAACTGAGTATGGGTCTGTTCACCGAATCTGACCATAATTTTGGTCCTGGAGACTTCCCTCGAATATTTTATGACTCCACGAAAGAATCGGATCAATGAAAACTCTCTAGAGCTTTCTCGTGAGCCGTTCGAAATTTTGCAAGACGGGCCCTAGGGGTAGGTACACAGCGTGCCCGAAAAACTGAGTATGGGTCTGTTCACCGAATCTGACCATAATTTTGGTCCTGGAGACTTCCCTCGAATATTTTATGACTCCACGAAAGAATCGGATCAATGAAAACTCTATAGAGCTTTCCCGTGACCCGTTCGAAATTTTGCAAGACGGGCCCTAGGGGTAGGTACACAGCGTGCCCGAAAAACTGAGTAAGGGTCTGTTCACCGAATCTGACCATAATTTTGGTCCTGGAGACTTCCCTCGAATATTTTATGACTCCACGAAAAAATTAGATCAATGAAAACTCTCCAGAGCTTTCCGGTGACCCGTTCGAAATTTTGCTAGACGGGCCCTAGGGGTAGGTACACAGCGTGCCCGAAAAAATGAGTATGGGTCTGTTCACCGAATCTGACCATAATTTTGGTCCTGGAGACTTCCCTCGAATATTTTATGACTCCACGAAAGAATCGGGTCAATGAAAACTCTTTAGAGCTTTCTCGTGAGCCGTTCGAAATTTTGCTAGACGGGCCCTAGGGGTAGGTACACAGCGTGCCCGAAAAACTGAGTATGGGTCTGTTCACCGAATCTGACCATAATTTTGGTCCTGGAGACTTCTCTCGAATATTTTATGACTCCACGAAAGAATCGGATCAATGAAAACTCTATAGAGCTTTCCCGTGACCCGTTCGAAATTTTGCTAGACGGGCCTTAGGGGTAGGTACACAGCGTGCCCGAAAAACTGAGTATGGGTCTGTTCACCGAATCTGACCATAATTTTTGTCCTGGAGACTTCCCTCGAATATTTTATGACTCCACGAAAGAATCAGATCAATGAAAACTCTATAGAGCTTTCCTGTGACCCGTTCGAAATTTTGCTAGACGGGCCCTAGGGGTATGTACACAGCGTGCCCGAAAAACTGAGTATGGGTCTGTTCACCGAATCTGACCATAATTTTGGTCCTGGAGACTTCCCTCGAATATTTTATGACTCCACGAAAAAATCGGATCAATGAAAACTCTCCAGAGCTTTCCCGTGACCCGTTCGAAATTTTGCTAGACGGGCCCTAGGGGTAGGTACACAGCGTGCCCGAAAAACTGAGTATGGGTCTGTTCACCGAATCTGACAATAATTTTGGTCCTGGAGACTTCTCTCGAATATTTTATGACTCCACGAAAGAATCGGATCAATGAAAACTCTCCAGAGCTTTCCCGTGACCCGTTCGAAATTTTGCTAGACGGGCCCTAGGGGTAGTAGGTACACAGCGCGCCCGAAAAACTGAGTATGGGTCTGTTCACCGAATCTGACCATAATTTTGGTCGTGGAGACTTCCCTCGAATATTTTATGACTCCACGAAAGAATCGGATCAATGAAAACTCTCTATAGCTTTCCCGTGACCTGTTCGAAATTTTGCTAGACGGGCCCTAGGGGTAGGTACACAGCGTGCCCGAAAAACTGAGTATGGGTCTCTTCACCGAATCTGACCATAATTTTGGTCCTGGAGACTTCTCTCGAATATTTTATGACTCCACGAAAGAATCGGATCAATGAAAACTGAGTATGAGTCTCTTCACCGAATCTGACCATAATTTTGGTCCTGGAGACTTCCCTCGAATATTTTATGACTCCACGAAAGAATCGGATCGATGAAAACTCTCCAGCGCTTTCCCGTGACCCGTTCGAAATTTTGCTATTAGGGCCCTAGGGGTAGGTACACAGCGTGCCCGAAAAACTGAGTATGGGTCTGTTCACCGAATCTGACAATAATTTTGGTCCTGGAGACTTCTCTCGAATATTTTATGACTCCACGAAAAAATCGGATCAATGAAAACTCTTCAGAGCTTTCCTGTGACCCGTTCGAAATTTTGCTATTAGGGCCCTAGGGGTAGGTACACAGCGTGCCCGAAAAACTGAGTATGGGTCTGTTCACCGAATCTGACCATAATTTTGGTCCTGGAGACTTCCTCGAATATTTTATGACTCCACGAAAAAATCGGATCAATGAAAACTCTCCAGAGCTTTCCCGTGACCCGTTCGAAATTTTGCTAGACGGGCCCTAGGGGTAGGTACACAACGTGCCCGAAAAACTGAGTATGGGTCTGTTCACCGAATCTGACCATAATTTTGGTCCTGGAGACTTCCCTCGAATATTTTATGACTCCACGAAAGAATCGGATCAATGAAAACTCTCTAGAGCTTTCCCGTGACCCGTTCGAAATTTTGCTAGACGGGCCCTAGGGGTAGGTACACAGCGTGCCCGAAAAACTGAGTATTGGTCTGTTCACCGAATCTGACCATAATTTTGGTCCTGGAGACTTCCCTCGAATATTTTATGACTCCACGAAAGAATCGGATCAATGAAAACTCTCTATAGCTTTCCCGTGACCCGTTCGAAATTTTGCTAGACGGGCCCTAGGGGTAGGTACACAGCGTGCCCGAAAAACTAAGTATGGGTCTCTTCACCGAATCTGACCATAATTTTGGTCCTGGAGACTTCCCTCGAATATTTTATGACTCCACGAAAGAATCGGATCAATGAAAACTGAGTATGAGTCTCTTCACCGAATCTGACCATAATTTTGGTCCTGGAGACTTCCCTCGAATATTTTATGACTCCACGAAAGAATCGGATCGATGAAAACTCTCCAGCGCTTTCCCGTGACCCGTTCGAAATTTTGCTATTAGGGCCCTAGGGGTAGGTACACAGCGTGCCCGAAAAACTGAGTATGGGTCTGTTCACCGAATCTGACAATAATTTTGGTCCTGGAGACTTCTCTCGAATATTTTATGACTCCACGAAAAAATCGGATCAATGAAAACTCTTCAGAGCTTTCCTGTGACCCGTTCGAAATTTTGCTATTAGGGCCCTAGGGGTAGGTACACAGCGTGCCCGAAAAACTGAGTATGGGTCTGTTCACCGAATCTGACCATAATTTTGGTCCTGGAGACTTCCTCGAATATTTTATGACTCCACGAAAAAATCGGATCAATGAAAACTCTCCAGAGCTTTCCCGTGACCCGTTCGAAATTTTGCTAGACGGGCCCTAGGGGTAGGTACACAACGTGCCCGAAAAACTGAGTATGGGTCTGTTCACCGAATCTGACCATAATTTTGGTCCTGGAGACTTCCCTCGAATATTTTATGACTCCACGAAAGAATCGGATCAATGAAAACTCTCTAGAGCTTTCCCGTGACCCGTTCGAAATTTTGCTAGACGGGCCCTAGGGGTAGGTACACAGCGTGCCCGAAAAACTGAGTATTGGTCTGTTCACCGAATCTGACCATAATTTTGGTCCTGGAGACTTCCCTCGAATATTTTATGACTCCACGAAAGAATCGGATCAATGAAAACTCTCTATAGCTTTCCCGTGACCCGTTCGAAATTTTGCTAGACGGGCCCTAGGGGTAGGTACACAGCGTGCCCGAAAAACTAAGTATGGGTCTCTTCACCGAATCTGACCATAATTTTGGTCCTGGAGACTTCCCTCGAATATTTTATGACTCCACGAAAGAATCGGATCAATGAAAACTGAGTATGAGTCTCTTCACCGAATCTGACCATAATTTTGGTCCTGGAGACTTCCCTCGAATATTTTATGACTCCACGAAAGAATCGGATCGATGAAAACTCTCCAGCGCTTTCCCGTGACCCGTTCGAAATTTTGCTATTAGGGCCCTAGGGGTAGGTACACAGCGTGCCCGAAAAACTGAGTATGGGTCTGTTCACCGAATCTGACAATAATTTTGGTCCTGGAGACTTCTCTCGAATATTTTATGACTCCACGAAAAAATCGGATCAATGAAAACTCTTCAGAGCTTTCCTGTGACCCGTTCGAAATTTTGCTATTAGGGCCCTAGGGGTAGGTACACAGCGTGCCCGAAAAACTGAGTATGGGTCTGTTCACCGAATCTGACCATAATTTTGGTCCTGGAGACTTCCCTCGAATATTTTATGACTCCACGAAAGAATCGGATCAATGAAAACTCTATAGAGCTTTCCCGTGACCCGTTCGAAATTTTGCTAGACGGGCCCTAGGGGTAGGTACACAGCGTGCCCGAAAAACTGAGTATGGGTCTGTTCACCGAATCTGACCATAATTTTGGTCCTGGAGACTTCCTCGAATATTTTATGACTCCACGAAAAAATCGGATCAATGAAAACTCTCCAGAGCTTTCCCTTGACCCGTTCGAAATTTTGCTAGACGGGCCCTAGGGGTAGGTACACAACGTGCCCGAAAAACTGAGTATGGGTCTGTTCACCGAATCTGACCATAATTTTGGTCCTGGAGACTTCCCTCGAATATTTTATGACTCCACGAAAGAATCGGATCAATGAAAACTCTCTAGAGCTTTCCCGTGACCCGTTCGAAATTTTGCTAGACGGGCCCTAGGGGTAGGTACACAGCGTGCCCGAAAAACTGAGTATTGGTCTGTTCACCGAATCTGACCATAATTTTGGTCCTGGAGACTTCCCTCGAATATTTTATGACTCCACGAAAAAATCGGATCAATGAAAACTGTATAGAGCTTTCCCGTGACCCGTTAGAAATTTTGCTAGACGGGCCCTAGGGGTAGGTACACAGCGTGCCCGAAAAACTGAGTATGGGTCTGTTCACCGAATCTGACCATAATTTTTGTCCTGGAGACTTCCCTCGAATATTTTATGACTCCACGAAAGAATCAGATCAATGAAAACTCTATAGAGCTTTCCTGTGACCCGTTCGAAATTTTGCTAGACGGGCCCTAGGGGTATGTACACAGCGTGCCCGAAAAACAGAGTATGGGTCTGTTCACCGAATCTGACCATAATTTTGGTCCTGGAGACTTCCCTCGAATATTTTATGACTCCACGAAAAAATCGGATCAATGAAAACTCTCCAGCGCTTTCCCGTGACCCGTTCGAAATTTTGCTAGACGGGCCCTAGGGGTAGGTACACAGCGTGCCCGAAAAACTGAGTATGGGTCTGTTCACCGAATCTGACCATAATTTTGGTCCTGGAGACTTCTCTCGAATATTTTATGACTCCACGAAAGAATCGGATCAATAAAAACTCTCCAGAGCTTTCCCGTGACCCGTTCGAAATTTTGCTAGACGGGCCCTAGCGGTAGTAGGTACACAGCGTGCCCGAAAAACTGAGTATGGGTCTGTTCACCGAATCTGACCATAATTTTGGTCGTGGAGACTTCCCTCGTATATTTTATGACTCCACGAAAGAATCGGATCAATGAAAACTCTCTATAGCTTTCCCGTGACCCGTTCGAAATTTTGCTAGACGGGCCCTAGGGGTAGGTACACAGCGTGCCCGAAAAACTGAGTATGGGTCTCTTCACCGAATCTGACCATAATTTTGGTCCTGGAGCCTTCCCTCGAATATTTTATGACTCCACGAAAGAATCGGATCAATGAAAACTGAGTATGGGTCTCTTCACCGAATCTGACCATAATTTTGGTCCTGGAGACTTCCCTCGAATATTTTATGACTCCACGAAAGAATCAGATCGATGAAAACTCTCCAGCGCTTTCCCGTGACTCGTTCGAAATTTTGCTATTAGGGCCCTAGGGGTAGGTACACAGCGTGCCCGAAAAACTTAGTATGGGTCTGTTCACCGAATCTGACAATAATTTTGGTCCTGGAGACTTCTCTCGAATATTTTATGACTCCACGAAAAAATCGGATCAATGAAAACTCTTCAGAGCTTTCCCGTGACCCGTTCGAAATTTTGCTATTAGGGCCCTAGGGGTAGGTACACAGCGTGCCCGAAAAACTGAGTATGGGTTTGTTCTCCGAATCTGACCATAATTTTGGTCCTGGAGACTTCCCTCGAATATTTTATGACTCCACGAAAGAATCGGATCAATGAAAACTCTCCAGAGCTTTCCGTGACCCGTTCGAAATTTTGCTAGACGGGCCCTAGGGGTAGTAGGTACACAGCGTGCCCGAAAAACTGAGTATGGGTCTGTTCACCGAATCTGACCATAATTTTGGTCTTGGAGACTTCCCTCGAATATGTTATGACTCCACGAAAGAATCGGATCAATGAAAACTCTCTAGAGCTTTCCCGTGCCCCGTTCGAAATTTTGCTAGACGGGCCCTAGGGGTAGGTACACAGCGTGCCCGAAAAACTGAGTATGAGTCTCTTCACCGAATCTGACCATAATTTTAGTCCTGGAGACCTCCCTCGAATATTTTATGACTCCACGAAAGAATCGGATCAATGAAAACTCTCCAGAGCTTTCCCGTGACCCGTTCGAAATTTTGCTATTAGGGCCTTAGGGGTAGGTACACAGCGTGCCCGAAAAACTGAGTATGGGTCTGTTCACCGAATCTGACCATAATTTTGGTCCTGGAGACTTCCCTTGAATATTTTATGACTCCACGAAAGAATCGGATCAATGAAAACTCTCTAGAGCTTTCCAGTGACCCGTTCGAAATTTTGCTAGACGGGCCCTAGGGGTAGGTACACAGCGTGCCCGAAAAACTGAGTATGGGTCTATTCACCGAATCTGACAATAATTTTGGTCCTGGAGACTTCTCTCGAATATTTTATGACTCCACGAAAAAATCGGATCAATGAAAACTCTCCAGAGCTTTCCTGTGACCCGTTCGAAATTTTGCTATTAGTGCTCTAGGGGTAGGTACACAACGTGCCCGAAAAACTGAGTATGGGTCTGTTCACCGAATCTGACCATAATTTTGGTCCTGGAGACTTCCCTCGAATATTTTATGACTCCACGAAAGAATCGGATCAATGAAAACTCTCTATAGCTTTCCCGTGACCCGTTCAAAATTTTGCTAGACGGGCCCTAGGGGTAGGTACACAGCGTGCCCGAAAAACTGAGTATGGGTCTCTTCACCGTATTTGACCATAATTTTGGTCCTAGAGACTTCCCTCGAATATTTTATGACTCCACGAAAAAATCGGATCAATGAAAACTCTCCAGAGCTTTCCCGTTACCCGTTCGAAATTTTGCTATTTGGGCCCTAGGGGTAGGTACACAGCGTGCCCGAAAAACTAAGTATGGGTTTGTTCACCGAATCTGACCATAATTTTGGTCCTGGAGACTTCCCTCGAATATTTTATGACTCCACGAAAGAATCGGATCAATGAAAACTCTCTAGAGCTTTCCCGTGACCCGTTCGAAATTTTGCTAGACGGGCCCTAGGGGTAGTAGGTACACAGCGTGCCCGAAAAACTGAGTATGGGTCTGTTCACCGAATCTGACCATAATTTTGGTCGTGGAGACTTCCCTCGAATATTTTATGACTCCACGAAAGAATCGGATCAATGTACTAGTTTAATGTCCGTGTTACGCTCATGAATATAACATTCAGGCGGTGATATACTGATCTTATATTTACGGACACAGATGGTTCCAGTAAGTTTTAAGACAAAACCGTACGTAGTAAAACCGTAACATAAAATTTATTTGGAAATGTTCTTTTTTAGTATAACATTATTATACTCAAATTAAAAATAATCAAATGTTCGGTTTCATGGTGTAGTTTTTAAAACAATGTCATATAAAAAGTTATGTATGATTAAAAAATACTGAGCTATTTAATTGTACGTTATTAATTTTATCTCTAAGTTTTAATTTTATACCCTGTCAAATATAACATGACTCATGCACACCCCTAGTATTAGAGGTTGAAAATTTAAATACCCTTAAATTTTTTATTACTTTTCTAAATATTAGTGGATCAAATGAAAATTAATATTATTATAATAAATTATTGTAGATATATATACATTTTTTAAATATAACAATAATAATTAGACGAATCTCTCAAATGGTGCCGAGTATAAGTCTCAAATGATGTCAACTAATCAAATATGACTTTTCTATATTATATACAAGATCACGTATTAAATTTCTTTTAGCAATAGTTACTACCTTCATATACGTATGGATCAATTGCATATATTCACCTCTAAAAACTTACATCTATGCATATTCCCAAATCATGTTTTTAAAGTTGTTTGATCTCTCTGAAAAAGTTCTATTAAATTACATTAAGAACAAGTGCGAAATCCTTATAATATTTTTAAGATCAAATATACAATACAATGAAAAAATCAATGTAATAGTGAAGCATATATGGTAAGTTAACTTTAAAAGTAGTCTCACCTGTATTTAAAATATGCACAAAATTACAATATGAACGTGTAACCACAAAACTATACAAGTGTGATTTATATACTACTCTAGAACAGATCCTAGTCATCTATTCTAGACAAAATGATTAAGGGGAAACTACAGTGATTGATCTATTCATAACATGAGATACCATAAATATAAATTCCTATTGGATAGTATAGTGTAAAGGAAAACTTACAGCATGTCTTTAACAGGTGCTGAAAGTTATGGTGTCTCCATTAACATTTAGCACCGACACACGTGTCTCTCCTGAAGTCTTCAGCTGATGAACTTGTCTGTTGAAAAACTGTCTTTAGCAGCTACAATGATTCAACAAGTGGAACATGACTTACATACAATTCAATAGGTGTTATATATGTTTAATCACTTAGACTTTGTTGCAAAAGTTTGGCCTTATTCAAAAATCATAAGACTATGCGTCGTCCTTATATCCTAACAAAAGTATTGTATTTTGTGCATTAAAAGCTTGTATATAAGAAATATGAAATTATGCAAGTTTAGAGTGGTACATATGTAATTGACCCTATATCTAGCTTTAGTTATAAAAATTTAGTTTAGATAATTTAATTTTAAATTAGTTAGAGCATTCATAATAGGATCATTATTTTTTATCTTTATAATTTAACTAAATATTACATTTCTATAATTTATGTTTACATTTTGTTTAACCTTTCACATCTCATTCTACACTAGAGTTCAAAGGTAAAGATGAAGATAGAGATCCTAACAGAGATGTAAAATACAAGAAATATCCAAATAATAGAAATAGAGATAAAGACTCTTGTGAATGTTGTTACATTATTAAATTAGAGGCTATGTTAAAATTACACTATAAGAGTATTCATAGTAGCTTCTCCATCTCCATACCTAGAATTTTCAAAAAAAATTAGTATTTTTTAGATTTATCTTACACGTTTCACAAACATTCTACATCAGATTCTCAATACATATAATATTTGGAGTTTGTGAGTGATGACCCAAAATTTGGGGGAGCATTATATTTTCCTCTAAAATTTTTGGGGATGTGGATGGAGATGAGGTATATCATATATGTCGTATGAGTGAAGTTATATATATATATATATATATATATTTTATGGGGGGTTTTATAAGACTTGTTTTTCCAATGTGTACTCCAGCATAATTATCAAATCAATTAATCAAATCCGTTCTACAATCCATTTTGAATGCAAAAACAAATCAATTAACCATAAATCAGGGGGTTACAATTCATCAATCCTAAACTTACCAAAGAGCAGCCATCACGCGTTTGATATAATGATAAATATACATAAATCCCGGGTTTAATTTGTTTGCATTTTGTGTCGTTTCGGTTACGTTTTTATATCATTTTTGGCACAACTAATGTTTTTGTGTTTTGTAGGTCCCATGTTGATAACGAAACGGATAGATCGTGAAAAATCGAATCCGTAGGAAAAAACGGGGAGCGAAACGGAGTTACTAGCGAACCGGAGCGCGAAAACGAAAAACTGGATCTGAAAAAGGGGCTCAAGACGCTACGCGGCCAGAACCCTTTTTCTCACTGCGTGGCGTGGCGTGGAGGTGTTTTTTTGACGCGTTTTTGGCCTGTTTCACTATATAAACTCCTCTAACTTAAACCCTAGCCTCCTAGACTTGATTGGGGACGAATTGGGACGGTTTGGGACGAGAAAAGAGGCGTTTTTGAGGCTAGAGAGGTTGACACAAGGCTACGGAAGAGCACGGGATCAAGGATTTGCATCTATACGTTCCGGGTTTCTTCAATCCATTGTTTTTCTTATTTTCTGTCATGTCATACATTATTAAATTTGTGTTTTTTGTTATGAACATGCTTGGCTAAATACGTTAAAACCATCTAGGCGTTGATGATTTGTTAACTTGGTTTGATTTCATGTTTGGTGATTTTTGTTTATGGATTTTTATGCTTAATTAAAGTTTCAATCTTTTTACTAGTTAATGCGTATTACATATTTATATTGGTTAGATTGGTTTTGTTAATCCACGTTCCCTTGGTGATTGTCTATGTTACGAAATAGGGTTCGTTGTAGCCATTAACTTGTGTTTTGGTTTTTATGGTTAACCTGCAGTAAAACCATAGGATTAACATTATTAGTTTAATTAATAATAAACGTGTAGCCAACTTAGAAATCCGTGAGGTGATAGGTTGTTAACTGGTAAAGTGGAATAATTGGCTAGGTTTAGGTCTTTGTGAGAAGTCCGGTTTAGTCTATTTTATGAAACTTACCTGTTAAATTAATTGGTTGGGTTGAAATGACTTTAGAGTCCGTATCGTGAGATATGTTTCTAATTTAGGTCAATTAATCATAATCAGATTAGATAACCGTGAGGAAATTTAATCCCATAACCGGTGTGATAATAATTTAATCGTGATGCTCTAGGTTTCTTATCGAGAAGGGTCGAGAGTCTTAGTTAGCGTCACCTTTAAATGAATATTTTTAGATCTCGGTTCCATAATCATTAATCCAAACATGAATGATAACTAAAGTTAACGATGATTCTAGCCTATGTGGTTTGTTTTCTCTAATCTGTTTTAAATCCGTTTTTCAATTCGTCAGTTTCCATTTTTAGTAAGTTTCCTAATTTAGAAAGTTTTTATTTTTAGTAAGTTTTTATTTTTAGCAGTACAACCCCCCTTTTCAAATAATCTTTTAATTAAAGTCCGTGTCTAGTTTAGTTGAGTCTTGTCTAGTTAATTAAAAGTAGTATATAGAGTCTATGGGTCGACACCCGGACTTACTTTAGCTATATTACATTCGACCTGTCCACTGCCGGTTGTGTGTGATTTAGTAGTTCGTCTAGGTTTTTATAAATTTAAAACTATGTGTTTTTAGGTGTTTATTTTATATATATATTGCACGCATCAACGTTCAATACCTTCACACCCAAATTAATGTTAATCAATCGACTGTAGTTGGCTCTTGAAGTTTTATGTCGATAATCGAGATAACTTTTACTTCAATCGCTCGTATTCTACTTCCAATAAAAAGCCTAAAACATCAGTTGTGAATTTGAAAAAAACTTAACAGCATTAACAAAATTTTAACGACGAATTGTTGGTTGCCAAAGTGGTAAAAGTTAGGACCGTTACCTGCTAATTCAATAATTAAAAATGATAGAAACCTAAAGGTAAAAGTTAAAACCGTTAAATAACAATATACCAAAAATATAAAGCCACGTTTAAAACTATATATTCTTTTGTATGATACCAATATGGTAAGGAAAATGGTTTCACGCATGCACCCAACCAATCATACTATACACTAGCATTCTTATCGGCTCGTGCGGGTTGAATCTTAGATTGTGTGTAATGGGGTGTTTTTGTCCGTGTAAAACGTCCAAAGGCGCCCGAAAGCGCCCCACTCCCATTACATAGGGGCACTTTTTATATTTTTTTGGGTTGGGGCGTTGCCCACAAAACGCCCATTTTTTGCAAAAGTCAAGATTTGTTACCGTTGTTCAACGGAAAAAAAAGGTCACCTATTTAATAAAAAAAAGTAACATTTAGTTACTTATTCATTTTCTTTTATAAATACCAACTCAATATTTTTTAAAACCACACACACAATCTACAACACTATCTATCACACCCCGGACAATGACGGAATCATCGAGGTGGACGCAAGTGGATAGATTGCTCGTAGCTCATGGTATTAAAATAATTAAATAGTATTAAATTCAATATTCAGTTAACAAATGCATGAATCAAATTGACAACTAATTAAACATACTAAATAACTTTTTATTTAACTAGGTCCATGAATCCTACGTGAGAAGGATCTTGAGATATTCGACTATGCTGTAACACCTAAAATCATGTGAAAATAGTATTTGTCAGCTAACGAATTAGCTGGTGAGTAAACATAGGTTTACGTGTATGTATATATATAATAATTAAAATGATTGAAATGATTAAAATGAGTGAAATGATTCAATTCCATGTCATGTAAATACTATAAATTGCAAGGTGTTTCAAATAAGATAACATTGTATAAACAAACACTAAATGACTGAATAGGCTTAAAATCACACAGATCAGGCCATTAATGAATATATAACCGGTTCTCAATCACCCACTGAGCAAAAGCATGAATATATGGGGTGGGTTTGTCAGTCCAATAGATCTATCATTGATTAACGACGGTTTGATTAATGATTATCATATAATGAACACATAATGCAAGTAAGCACATAACATGTTGATTGAATTGAATATAAATGAATAAAATGAGTATAATGATTATAATAAGTAAAAGTAAAAAAATTGAATAAATATAATAAATATAAGTATGATTTATAATTCACCCCAAAGCATAAAACTGAAAAAGGGGCTATGAATACTCACTTGATAATAGATCGTTGAATAAATAAATAAAAGGCTTGAAACATGGCACCGAGAACCTCCTTAACATAAACCTAAGGAATGATGTCTTATGTTAGGATTATAACTAAAGATGACCCCGAGAGTCTAAGGTTCCAACTAGAACTTGGGTTTAGGTAACTGAGTTGATTTAAACAAAGAGAGATAATAGTCTTTGTAGGTTTTAAAATAATGATTAAATAAGTAATATACCAATTAAATTATATATATATGAAGTTGAACTCCTTATGAAATCATTAAAACTAGCAAGATTAATAAGTGACATAACTAGTATAATGAAACTGACTTATTATTTATGAAAATTGATTTATAAAAATAAATCCTTTGAATAATACAATTAGTATAGTCACATGTAACTAAAGTGATTATATCGTAAATCTCCAGACCATTTCATACAAGTACCCATAAGTAAAGTAGCTTACCCGATTTCCATACTTTTATAAAAGTATGAAATTATTAGATAGACTAATGGCGATGATGTGTTGACAGTGATAAAATAAGAAGAAAAGAGAACGATTGTGAAGAAATATTCTAATAACGATCCAGGTATACGATATGCCCAAATTGATTATCCAACATCAATTGTTGATGGTCAATGAGTAAAAACCTCAATCTTATTGAAGATCATGATCATATTTGGATACAAATTGATTTGTACACTTAAGCCCCTAGGGTTATGTCATATTATTATTATAACTTAAAGTTTAGGTAAATCTTTAATAAATTACATAATCAACCCTTTAAAGTTAGTTTGTTAATTAAAACTAACCAAGTTAAATTTTTTTTTTATATATCAACTTACCAACCATAAATTTATAATTTATAACATGTTGAAAAGTTTATAAACTTTATAAGTCACTATCTTTATAGAATTTAAATCAAGTGCGTTATAAATTTATTACTTGATGAATAAATATAAATTAAATAACGTAGGTATGACTTATCTTAATTGAATAAAATAAATGCATGATTCGTTCGCATTTTGTGATAATTTACAATTTGAAATGGACATAGGAACGACTTGGGTCGGGTTTGGATCGAATTTCATTTGGGACAAATGTTACACTATCTTCTCTACACTACAATTTCTTTTACAATTCTTCTCAACAATCATGTTTCCTGACGGCTCCGGCTTCGGCAACAACTATTTTCCCAAACAAAACAATCAACAACCGAACCCAAACCAAAGCGACCCGTTGTTTAACTATATTGTAAATTTGTCTCCGATTAACAATCCTTATGGCTTTCAACCCAACCCTTTTGCCATTCACCCTAGCCAATATGGCATTCAACAAAATTTATTTGGCATTCAACAATCCTCTGCACCACCGGAATCCGTTCCAGAGACACCACCCGAACAACAACCATGAAATGTACATGTGTCGTCGCAGAGACGTACACACCAAAAGAAGCCTAGCAATGTGCCAAGGACTAAAAAGGTCATGATACCATGGATGACGACTACAAGATTTTGGTGAGATGTTGGCTAGATACGTCCGAGGATCCGGCTCGTTGTAAGTATTTAAATAATAGTTTTATAGATGTTGTTTTTTTAAACTTCTTATAAATAATTTGGTTTTTTGCATTTAATTATCAAGATAAAAACAGTTTTTGGAGCCGTGTAAGAGCCGCGTACGGCAAGTCATCTGATAAGGAGCGTATGTCTGACTCAATATCCGGAAAATGGTCGGACATAAATGCAAAATGCAATCAATTCAATGGCCTTTACCAACGTCTTTGTTCTAATTGGGGTAGTGGTCATACCGACAACGACATACAAAACCGAGTGTTGAAAGAGTTCACACAAATAAGAGGAAACTTCCTATACATGAATTGTTGGTTGTTCCTAAACGATAGCCCGAAATGGTTAAGTAGCCTCGACATGAATGTCAAGACGACACGTTCAAAAAAGTCAAAAACATCGTCTTCTCAAGGTACCGAAAGCGAGTCTTCTAACGCTCGCACGTTTATCGACATGAACATAAACGATGACGAATTTGATGTTGAAGAGGAATGAGTCTTTGAAGAGCCATCACGTCCACCCGGTAAGAGAAGCGGGAAAAAAGAAAAGAGGACAAAGTCAACAATGAAGGGTTCAAACACCCAGTTTAGCGATGTGAACGCAAGACTAGAAAAAATTGGTGAACAATGATTAATACGTCTAGAGTTAAAATCACAACAACTCAAGGAGAAGGCGGAAGAGAGAGAGAGAAGTGCTCAAACAACGACAACTACAAAAAGATAAAAAACTAGAAATTCGTCAAGGGGAATTACAACTTCGTGAAGCCGAACAAATGCATAAAGATCTCGAACTCTTTAACAAACCTACCGACGGCATGAACGGGTTACAACTAGCACTTCACATGAAGTGCTTCGAAAAAATCAAAGAAAAATATGGGTTGACGAATATTTGATTTTATTTCGAATTCTATCTATGCATTGTTTTTTTAAAAATAAATGTATTGTTTTTTATGTTTAATGAAATTTTTGGTTTTTAATTATTAATATTTATAATTTATATTTAATGAAGCAAATGATGAGATTATGATTACATAGGGACTCTTTCCATTACACCTCATTTGAACAAAAAACCTTTTAATGACATGTATTTCACATGTCACACAAAGCCCTTAAGGGGCTCCTTCCACTATACATGTCTTAGTTTTTGTTTTTTTTAATTTAATGGGTGACGTGTGTTGTGGCGGTTGTAACTTCTTTACACGTATATATATTAAGTTTATTACAATATAATTGTTAGGTAAAGATAAAATAGTATTATGTATCACACTTTATGGTGTGTATTATGCGTCACACGTTACAGTGTATGTATCCAAAGTTTGAAGTAAAAAAATATACTTGTGTCAACTTTATGGTTAAAAATGTGTGTATTTACATACCTTCTAAAATAGAAGGTCGGTGTGCTCAGCCGCCTCTCACGTGACTCATACATTTTTATGCTTTCCTCTATTTACTTTCCATTCATCTTTGCTAGCGACACCTATCTTTCATCTCACCAGCGTTACAAACAGTGTATCAAGACTTTCACTTCATTACTTTTCTTCTTCATTGTCACCCTTCTCTGGCCTGTAGCTTCATTAGTGAAATCGTAGACATGGTTCTTCCAGCTTTCTTATGTTCTGCGTGGTGTTTACTGATCTGATTTGGCTTATTGACGGAAAATCAGTGTCGTTGCATGTGGTTGGTTGCTGCAGTTTGCTTTGGTGTCGTTGTTTCTGGTTAGTTTCTCAACATGCAATTGGTTGATTACGGTGTTTCGGGTATGCTGCTTCTTTTCTAGGGTTTTTTCTAATTGGGCGCATGGTTATCTGTTCCAAGTTAGTATTTTTGTTACTTTTATTTCCTGTTGTTTGTTTGTAGCTATTGTGGTTTTGAAGGTCAATTGTTTTGTGTGTCATTAAAAGGTAAAAAAAGGACCTGTGAGTTTATGTTTGTATCTTCGTTCTTTTACGAGAAGAAAGAGGAATATTGTGTGTCATGTATTGTTTGACCAACATGACGTCTAATACAAAGCAGGGGAGTCAAAATAAAAATGAGTCTTTAACTTTTGATTGATTGATTAATACACTGACTTCAAATTTGTGTGTGTGGTTAACATTAACAAAGTTTCAACAAGTATATAACTTGGATATCTATTTTAATCCAGGTGTATGTGATGTTCTAATTGTGTTTCTCATGTGGTTTTGATGGTTTAATTGTGTTCATTACGTGTTGTTTGTTCGTTAATCTGTGTTGATATTTTTTTTTTTTGCGGCTATTGCTACTGTTGTGTTATTACTGTTCAGTGTTATATTGCTACTGTTGCGGTAAACATTTTGGTTTTGTCATTGTTTTGGTGGCTGGCTGTTGCTACTTGGCTATTTCTACTATCGGTGTAAGGTGTTTTTGGTTTAATGGTGGCCGGTAGTTAAAAGATTTTTGTAGGAGCCATTCTACAGTCGGTTCAACTTCGTCTTCTACAAGCTCTTTTTGCATATCTTATGGTGACTGCTATTGTGTGTCACTTTTACGGTTGTTAGACTTTGATGTAGTTGTTGGATGCTTTTATGACTCTAATTGTAGACTGTTTGACTCATTGGACGAATGTTATTGTAGATTCGTATGATTTCATCTTATGTCCACTCCGACTAGCTGCGTAGGCTTCTGGTGATGTGTTACACATCGCTACCCAAGGGCCCAACTAGAAACCATAGATAAACACAAGCATTAGCCTTTTTTCTAAAAGGCAAATTGTGGTCTGCTTACGACCAGATGAGTCAAATTGGGTTGAAGTAATAAAATAGAAGGGGCACACTTTAGCATCAAATATTTGGGTTGTAGCAAATTCAGTTTAACATGTTGAAATAATAAAATGAGCCAAATGGGTCATTTTGGATTGTATAACCTGTTGAGACTTGGATTATATCCTTGCAGCGGTATGAGCACAAGAGCTACATGATGATACACCAGACAGGAAACACAAGGCCCAGTAATGGCGCTGCAAGAAGTCCTTTGCTATAGGGAACAATAATAATTCCGTAGAAGTCCTGGCCGCCGCAACGCGTGGCCCTGACATCATAATCTAGTTAAAAGTTAAAGTTAAATGTGTAAGTTCAAAAATATCTCATAAATATGGAAGTTAAAGATAAAAATTTAAAATTACTATATATTGAAAAAAAACATTATGAATAGTGTTTTTGTAAGAATCACATGTAGGTGACTTAATGTTGGAAGACAAACTTTATGAATAGTATTGTTGGGATATAAAGACGATGCTATGTAAAATCTTAAATGTAGACATAGATGCATGTATGTTTATGCTAGACATATATATGATTATTTAATTTAACTATATTGAAAGACAAACTTTATGAATAGTAGTGTGTGAGGCGTTGTGTTATTATTAGTTGATGCTTTGAGATGTTATGTTTCTATTGGTTAATGCCATGAAATATTGTTTTGTATGTGACTTGAGATGATGTATTGTTATTGGTTGATTGTTGGAGGTGTTGTGTTGCTATTGATTGATGGTTTAAGGTTTTGTATTGTTATTGGTTGATGTCATGATATAGTGTTTTGTGTTATGTTACTATTGGTTGATGGTTTGAGATGATGTGTTGTTATTGTTTGATGTCATGCGTGTATTTGTATTGGTTGTTTTTTGGTTACTTTATGTGTTTTTTGTATTAGATTTTATTTGTTGTGTTACATTTTTGTTTATGGATTGTTGGTAGGATTTACAAGAAGCAAAAAAATTACTTAACAACTGTCGCACAACATGCGATAACGTGAATATACCTAGTTATGGTTAAAAATGTGATGGCGGGTATATGGGTCAACAATATAGATATTTGAAACATAGGGGTCAACAATATAGATATTTGAAACATAGGGGTGCAAAAAATTAAATTGTAATGCTGGAATCATTGGACTTTGAAAATTAGTATTATATAAACCACTAGGTCTAATACCGGTGTGTTACACACGGGTTAATTATAATATTTTTAAAAAATTATAACTATTATGTTTATTGATTTATAAATATTAATATTTAAGTTAGCTCATCAACTCATGTATGGTTAAAATTTCATTTAATTTTCCCTCTAAAGTTTCCTATTATAAAACAAACAATTTCCCCCAAAAAATGACCCCTTAAAACCTTGATTTATTAGGTAGATTATAAACTTTGTTGATATGAATTTAACAATAGATCAAATCTGAGCACTCATTGTATCTCTAATTTTTTTATTTAATAAAAGACTCTAATATTCATATTAAAAGTTATTTACATAAAAATAGAAGGTAAACTGATAACAAGCTGTACCGTTAATTCTTTTTGGATAGCAAAATCAAGTCATATAAACACTACATTCATAGACCTTGGGGTCATAACAAAGCTATGCATAACCCGTTGGACTCGATTAAGTACCTCACGACCTCGGGTGCAAGAAACCAAAGGTATCAAATGCAAATTAAATGAATACAATAAATACATGTTGGTTGTCAATGCATGTTTTCTCGTGTTTAGCTACTTTGCAAACAACAACTTTTAAAACAGTTTGACCCACCCTGAAAACACCATTTCCCAAACGTACTAGTGGGGAAACACATGTTAAATCCACACATGCATGTTTACCTCCTATCCATCCAAATATCAAAATCTCAAATGTAATATTGGAAAACATAATTTGTTATGTGATAGTCTATAAGTTAAGTTATTTTTCTTATGTGACATCATTTGACAGTTTATTTTATAAAAATAATTTTATATTCAATAATTATATTTTAATCCTTTAATATTTAGTAAAATCTAGAAAAAATTAAACGTAATTACATTTTCAACTTTCTCCTATTATGGGTGTACGTGCATGGATGGGTTTATATTTGATAGGGTAAAAAATGAAACTTATAGATAAAGTTGATAATGACGTACAATTAAATATTTCGGTATTTTATAAGTATACATAACTTTTTATAGAAAATTATATTCTAAAAGAAATACACAATAAAATCTAGTGTTTAAATTCTATTTAATTTGAGTATTATTGTTATTCTAAAAAAACACATTTTTAAAATAAATCTTGCGTTTTAGTTTTACCATGGTTTTATCATAAAACTAATTAGCATCGTTCTTGTCATTATAAATATCCTTAAAATCACAGTTGTTTACCCGATCATAACACGGACACTAAACTAATTTGAAATATATAAAAATACAATTCACAAAACGCTAGACATGCATATACCACTCCTATAATCAAAATTGCAACAGATTTAGGTGGCCAAATTTTGTTGTTAGATGTCATATTCCTTTTCTAGATCTTAGGCCATGGAACTTTTTTATTGATTTTTCGTCTAATGCAAGAAAATTTCTATATCAAAAATGAATTTATTCTCTAGTGGTCTAATATGTTGAAGTTAAGTTGCAAGACGTATGTATGTATGTATGTTTTGAGTGAGTTGTGACTGATAGGTTTGTTGTGGATCTCATTTAGTTTTTTTTTGTTATTCTATATTTGTAGAAGTTTTCAAAGGTTCGTAATTTGTGAAACTTAGGTTTAAATTTGGGTTTAAGATTTGTTAGAATTTAAAATTAATAACCTTTTAAAATGTTTATAAAAATTTAGGGTGAGATGGCTTGCTATCAAAAGTGGATGGTTGTCTATGTGGGTTAGGCGCGCACACCCATTTGAGTGGTTTCAAGCAATGTTTTAAAAACCGGACCGGACACTGAACCGGTATTATGATTTTACTGGTCGGACCGGTCCGACCGGGGTCGAACCGGGGTTGGACCGGGTAGGGTAAAATATATACTTATCAAATTAATGTCATAAAAATTCTAATTTAAACACAACTTAAGTTCAATAATATTAAGTTTTACCAAAAACTAATAATTCAAACAAGTTTAACGCCAACAATCACCAAAAAATTATAATTTAAACAAGTTTTAATTCCAAAATAAAACGAGCTCATCATCTTTATCACTTAAAACATTAATATATTAACCATTCATTACAAGAAAACAAAAAAATAAGTAGATTTAAACTAAAATCCAATAAAATCAAACAAAAAAAAATATTTTTTTAATAAAAACCGGTTCAACCCCGGTTCAATTACGGTCCGGTTCCGGTCCGACCGGACCGGTTCGAGCGGTTCGCAGCGGTTCACAAACACCTATCAGATCGCGACATATCGAACCGTGATTCCTCAAAAACGCGGTCCGACCGCGGTTGGACCGGTCGGACCGGCCGGTTTAAAAACATTGGTTTCAAGAATAGTATGATGGTAGAAGGGAAAGCAAGTGCACCTTAAATATTCGTCAACCGTAGTTACGGTAACGCACCTGACTCCTACGACGAATATCTTGATATGTCCGCTAGAACATTTAGAGAAAGTTTAGAGTATTTTTGTAATGCTATTATTATTATATATGAAAATGACTTTTCGCAATGTAGTTTAGTTAGACTATTCAAGATGCATTAAATTTAAGAGTTGTTTGGGCTTAGATAGCCAAGATTGTTAATTTAGATGTTTAATTCGTTTGGTTTACTTGAATTATTGTCTTTACTCATTTGCATTATGTAATCTGGAATTTAATACTATTTAAATCATTTTAAGTACCATGAGATCTAAGCAATCAATTCAATATCGTCTACCCGATGACTCCGCCATTATGTTGTATGCTTTGGCTATGACGAAACCCAGATGTCTCACGGATTTAAAGCGTGTCATGGGAGGCAAGGCATCCACCCTCATATACAGAAGGTTTTGTTCCCCTTAATTGATGTGTGATGTTACAGACCACCCCTTATGGTTTCTAGCGTCTTGGCTGTCACATCAGCCCAATCACTGGCTCTGATACAATTCCGTAAACATTCGAGTGAAACAACACCATGATATTATTCGCTTTGACGGGAAGGACACCCGGTCGGTCGCCTCACTGTTTTAAAACGTGTCACGATAGGGAATGTATGCACCCCAGATATGGTAGGCTTACTATCCTTCCCAATTGATGTGGCATGTTACAATTCATCCCTTTAAGGAGCTCATTGTCTCCGCTGGCACATCAATATGATCCATGTCTCTAATACCATTCAGGAAAACAATCTGCCAGCTATTATTTATTATATTAAAATAAATTCGTTTACAAAACATAATTTTTCCTAATTCATTTATGCGTTTTGAGAAAACCGAAATTTTAGAACAAGTCAACGACCAGAAAAAAAATGTGTTCAAGGTATATTCTACCTTACATTTGGAGCATTTGAAAAATCAAATAATGAAAAAAAATCCAACAATTCGAAGTCTTCTATCAACAACGCAATCCAACAAATTAAAGTTCATAGGTTTCTTTGGATAAATATGCGGCTACATGTCGGCTAATAGGCTGTTTGGTAGCATCTGAATAACTAATAGAATCTATTTCTTAATGGTTTAAAAATCCATTATAATATAAGTTTTAAAAATATGATTAATTGGGTGAGGTTTTACCATTCAGAGCTTACCTCTTAACCATTCAGCATTTTTTTGTCACTTAATGGTTCAGAGGTTCAGAGGTTTTGAACCATTAAGAACTAAGTTTCTGAAGCCCATTAAGAGGCTACCAAACACCCCTAAGGGTGAGGGGTGGCCAATTTCATCCCCTCATCCTTAACAACCCACCAATAAAAACTTAAACAAATCACATTTTTAATCAACCAATCCATCCCCTAACTCATTTTAATTTTTAGTTAAAAAATTCTAAAAAAACGCGTTTCAATAAACATAAAAAAGCTACATTTCATTACAAAGATAAAAAAAATACACGAAAATAAAAAAAATAGATTACACGAAAATATTAGAAAAATACATGAAATTAAAAACAATACGATAAACAAAAAAAACTATTCGTCGGAGAAGGTGTTGGGAGAACATCTAGGTGTTCTAAACCTTTTAAGTTGTAAAGATACTCGGTTAGATTGGATCGGAGACTAAAATAAATATCTTCGGTTAGATCGGCAGTGGCAACAACCAACGTAAGAAATCCAAAATCTTTATCGTCGTCGATTGACGACTAGATATAATTTAAGGCCGAAGACGAGCTAGACATTGTTGGGTTTTATGAAAAGAGGTGAAGATGTAAAAATATAAATTTGTATAGTAAAGAGAATAAAAGAAATGTGAGTATTTTTTAATGGGTGTTATATAGGTATTTAAATTTAATTTTTTTATTAAATAACCCAACCCAACATGGCCCACCCCATTGATGCCGTTGCATTTTAACGGTTAAAAAATAGTAGGGCCCACGTGGTATTAAACATCATCGCATCAATGATGGGTCACCCCATCACCGTTCGCGTCATCCCCACCACGATCGGTAGCGGTGTTCCCACAAATGGACCATCACCAATCCCCTATCCCCACTCACACCCCATCACCCTAATAGAGTGTCAATTGGTTAGGTTTCTCGAATATGTAATATGTCTCTCGTTTCTTTATTTGATTTCTAACTTCTAACTAGTTTTCTAATTGTGTAAAAAAAATCTTTTAACTATAAAAAGAGAGAGTAGTTTTCTAATTGTGTAAAAAAAATCTTTTAACTATAAAAAGAGAGAGTGAGTGATCCCTTCAATTTTTTTCATTTAGTGATATTTCTACTTTGTCAAATTTAGTCCACATAGCTTAGATTCGAAGACCACTAGGGATTAGTTGAACAACGTTTAACAGTTTAAACTTTCATCAACTTTAGTTTCTTAATTTCAACTTTTGTCAACTTTAGTCTTCATAGTTTGATTTTATAATATTTGTAATATTGGTCCTTCTCCTTGACATATTTATAACTTCCATCCTTGACTTTGACCTAATTATCATTATGACCCTAACTTTAGATGTTACTTTTTAGACAAAAACGTTTTGTATCGCCGCGTGTGGCTAGGTTGCAAACATGAAACACCCCCGTATCGGCTTTCACAACGATCAACGTCACGTATTGAATTCGAAACGTAACAATCGACGAATTACACGATCTGTTACATTGCTAGTTAAAACTAAAGAAAGGATTAGATACTAGTAATAGTATGTATTGTTTGTTACAATATTACAACATATATAATTTATTCATACTTACATATATGTGACATAAGTTTTTTTTTTAACATACCTTAGTAGCAGGCACACTTTTTTTTCTCACTATGACATTTCCCCACACCGTTATTTCCATATTAATTTACATACGTTGGCACATGCCCAATAATCTCCACAAGTATAACGATCACTCAAAAACTTTTCGCATTGCTTCGCTTCGATCACCTTCACCGTCCGCTCTTCTACAATTATTTTTTTATTTTGTTACTAACAACGACTGCAGTTTTCGTCCTAAGGTTACAACTATAAATCAGAGAAGAAACCTGTAATTAATCAGATGTAACCTTAATTATGGACAACTACCTTTAAAAAAAAATTATACGATCTTTTTAAATGTCACGAGTGATGTTTTAAAATATGTCATTCAATTACTAAGAACATGTATGATGAAAGAAATGAAAGTTAAATACAAAAGGTAAAAATGAAATTTAGTTAGCCTATTTTAGAGTAAATTTACAAGAATTCTCTCATTTGTGCTTTTAACTTTAATAAGTATTTGAATACCTTTTATTTCAAGAATCGTTTCAAATCTTATCCTTAATACCTATCAGTAGTTGGTGCTATAATGATAGTTGGTGACATCGACTAGTACTGTTTCCTTCAGTTTTGTTGAAGTATTTGCTTTGTTGCATCATGTCTTCATTCATAGTTGGTGCTACAGTGGTAGCCGATGCTACAACACTTGATCAGATCTGGTCCTTCGCTAATTTCCTGCTTAATCTGCTATCATGTCCTATAGCCGATGTCATCAACTATGATCCTTACACTTTATGTGTTTTTCCTGTTTTACACTTTAAAAACATTTCAAGCTAGAATCTATTATTTGAATCATTCATAATATATATCATTTATAATATGATAATTACAATATGATATTGGTATGCATAATCCTTCTATTTTATGGTCAACACTGATGATATTAGGGACTAGTCTTTTTTTCTCATGTTAGTGAATAGAGACCTCGTTCGTTCCTTTATTTTTGTGCACGTTCGGTAATTTATCATTTATGTTTGTTTGTGTCCGTTCATTTAAAGTTTTTATATGTTATATTTTTATTGTATTGGTTTTAATTTTTAAAAGTTTGAAACCATAGTTATAGTATAAGCTTATGCTAAAATTCAGTTTCAGTTTGTTTTGTGTTAAAACATGAGATACTTTTCACCTTTTGTTTTAATTTATGATTTGATTACTTTGCCAGTTGTATTCACATAATTGTGTGATACTAATTTCGTTTTGGTGGATTTTTATTAATCTTTGTAATGGAAAATTAATGCAGATTTAATAATATAATGAACATTTGTTTGTGTGACTTGTGTCTTTTCCTTCTTTTACATTTCGTAAATGTTCGTGAATAGCCCATGAACACGTTCGTTTTCTTAGCGAGCAAATACGAACAAGAAATTATGTTCGATAAGCATTCATAAGTATTTTCGTTCTTTAACAAACGAACATGAACAAAACATTGTTCATGTTCGTTTGGTTCGTTTACATCGCTAACCATTTAACAAAATCATCCCTAATAAAAAAAAGTACTTCTTCTAACTTGTGGTTTCCATTATATTTGTATTGTAACTAGATTTTTGTCATTGATCACGCAATGCGGCGGCCAGGTCTTAGTTAAAATACGTATCATGGTGTACTATTATGTCTCACACTTAGTTGAAATACGTAGCACAGGGTGTAGTATTACGATTCGACAAAACAATCACTTTTTTTGTTCTTTCGTCGCAAACCTAAAAGTATATAATTAAGTTAAAAAAATGTGTTTTGTTGTTAAGTTGTCGCAAATGTTGCGATAACCAACCCATATTATCACAACGTTATAACTAAAGTTGTTGCAATATTATCAAAAGTAAATTTGCTACAAGCGTTTTATCTATAATAGGATTTGTATAGAAAAATTGTCGCTATATCATATGCCGACAATATTACAACAATTATGTATTTTTCAAAAAGTGCTTATTTTTAGTAGTCTTTATCATGTACGCTATTGTATAGCACTCAGGGGCGGACCCACATAGGTGTGGTGGGGGCGCCCGCTCCCCCTACGAAATTTTTTTTTTTAGTTTTTATATGTTAAATTCTCGATCGACCCCCGTAAAATTAAACCCTCGACCCCCATCCTGTCTTAAAAACTCAGTTTAATGCCCAGTTAGCAGCCTATATGAGACACATAATATTTAACAATGGATTGGGTTATATTATGGTTAGAAGATAGTAATATATATTTATTTATATTGTCATTTATAGTCAAGCATTATAGTATTATAACCTCAAGTGTTTCATCATTGCACAAAACCATCAACATAGTTGATCATAGTTGATGATTTGGATGGTCATGAGCACAAAAAGAAAATACATAAACAAACTAACTACTTTTGCTAGGTAATCAAGTGAGAAGTGATGAATGGTGGAAAAATTAGTTGTAGAACCAAGGTTTATAACATCACCATTTTTACACCATAACACAAGTTTTCCAACATAATCTTGTTTGGAAACATGGTTTGGTTTCATTAACTTCTTATTTGTAGATTATTGACTTAAGAAAGATGTATAATGGATGCATATGAAGTTTAAGAAACAAAATAAAATATTTATTTTATATATTTTGAGAAAAAAAATCCTAACTAGAACCTCAAAAATGGTGATTTACCAAACTCTATTTACCTTGGTAAATATATGGTAAAATTCATAGAGGATGTTTCAAGTATTTAGGAATAAAAATAAAGTAAAAAAATGAAAGAAAGAATAAAAAACTCACAAGTTGTTGAAAATTTGTTGAAAAAAGATGAATTTTCTTAAATAGATTGAGAGAGTTTGAGAGAGAGTTTAGATGATGAAAGTGATTAGAGAGATTTGGTTTGGTATTTATAGATAAAAATTAGGGTTAGACATTAAACAAGTTAGTTGAATGGAGGGAGTGAAAATTTTTACTTTTGAATATAAGTGGAGGGAAAAAGAAATTTTTTTAATTTTGACCTCTCAAATTTAGTTGTTGTCATTTTTTAATTTGACCCGACCCGGTTTGACCCGAATCAGATTAGAAAAAATATTATATACCGATACTCAAACGATTACTACCAAATTTCTGACCCCCATGGAAAAAATTCCTGAGTACGCCACTGATAGCACTTTAGGAAAAGGAAAATAAAAGTAGAAAATAAGAGCATTAATGCCTTTTGCTTAGCTTTCTCGAGCTAGTATATGTCATGGTGGTTTAAAATTTTGAATTATGGATGCAATATCTCTTTTGTGTTCTTTTCAAAATTGACAATTAAAATAAGCAACCAACAATAATGCAAGGCAATGTATCGGTATACTATAAGATTTTTAAATAAACACGTTTCATAATTGTTAGTGGTTGATACAGTGATCTATGATCAATAATGTTAGTAAACTAAGTTGGCTGGTTTAATACCAATATCAGGTATAACTACATAGTTGAAAATAACAAAGTTTATTTATTACATTAAATACACATTTAGTCCCAAAGACTCAAGACCAAATCGCATAAACACAACATAGTATAAGTAAAGCATATATATATTCTAACTTTTGACTTTAACATTGCTTGTAGCAAGTACAACGGCGTCGTATACCATCACATTTTCCCATAGCAAAACCATCCTTTTCGCACGAACTGTTGCACGAGTGATCATTCACGCAACTCAACGTTTGTCCGGTCGTCTGACACATCCTCCCTTCAGTCACCTTCACCATCATCTCTTCTGCGTGTTAACAAATCACAAGCATTGTCGTGTAAAAACAAATACAAAAATGTTGTTAAAAACAAAAAAAACAACTACTCTAAATATATTGTATTTGTAAACACATTTAAAAAAACAACCCAATAGATGCACAATGAAGAAAAAAGTTTTGTATAAAGAGTACTGGATTTTATCAGTTTCAACTTTTTATTATTGACAGCTACATGTCTTCAATTTCTGAAATTTGAGCTAGCAGTCTTAACTTTTATCATTTTTACCAATAATGGACATTTAACGGTGTTATGTTTTCTTTGAATTATAGACCGGCGTTTTAGCGTTTTTGATCGGAATGAGAATACGAGTCGTTTGATGTAAAAATTATCTCGAAACGTTGCTCCAAACGACGAAATTTGTAGGTTTAAACAACCCGGTAAAGCAACGTTTTGTCATCATTTGGAGCATCGTTTCAAGTTTTTTTATCAGCCGACTCGTATTCTTTTTTCGATCAAAAACCCCAAAACGTCAGCCTGAAATTCCAAAATAAGTTAATGCCATTAGTTTTTTTAATAATGAAGTTTTTCTTTCAACTAGGGGTGTTCATTCAAATCGAATGCGAATTGGGCGAATTAGGCGAATCGAATTGGTCGAATTGGGACTTTTAAAAACTGTATTCGTATTCGATCCACATTCGAATAAAAATCTATGTATTCGATTCGATTAAGTTATTCGAATTCGAATCGAATTCGAATAGATTCAAATGTAGTCGCTTTAAAAAAATATAAATAAACAAACACATCAAAGTAACAATACAAATGTAGCACCAACATAACATAAGTGTACAACATTACCCAAACAATGTGCAAAACATCACCCAAACAATATGCAAAATACTAACACATCAACAAGTCTAAAATATGTTAACAAAAGGTCTAAAACTGCATAATCAAACACAAAAAAGACTATAAACAAGTTTAAAACCTGTAGAAACAACAATTAAGCAGTTGCCATAACACAAAATCATGTTCATATGCAGAAACAACAATTAAGATTGGGTAATGGGTTGGATTTGGGTATTTCAACTTTACTTTAAGCCCATTAAATCATATTCATATATAGATAATTAATTAGATATATTAAAAATATATATTAAAAAATATATAAATTTCTTATTCGAATTGGGCGAATCGAATGCGAATGCAGAAAATCATATTCGTATTCGATCCACATTCGACAAAATTATTCGAATCGAATGCGAATCGAATTCGAATGACTGAAAGTCGATTTCGAATGGCCTTAATCGAATTCGAATGACTGAAAGTCGATTTCGAATGGCCTTAATCGAATTCGATTCGAATCGAATTTCGAATAATTCGAATGGTATTCGAATAATGCACACCCCTACTTTCAACTAGAGAGAATGAGAAAGTTATCTTCCATAATCCAACTAACACCTATTGGTCGAAAATAATCTCAACTCAGTTTATTCTATTCAGTGGTCCCAAATCCAACTTTTTTGGCATACAATGGTCCGCCGTCAAGTGGACCTAACGGTCGTTAACTTTTTTTCAATCTTTTTAGAATTTCAAACCGATGTTTTAGGGATTTTGAACGGGGTAATGATACAAGTTCAAGTGATGTAAACCTTACCTCTCACTGTTGCTCCAAATGAGTTAATTTTAACATCTGATTGAAGCACCGTAAGTGTTTAAACACACGATTGAAGACCGTTTTGTCGTTTGGAACACCGGTTTGAGGTAAGGTTTTCATCAATTGACTTGTATCATTCTCCCAATCAATATCCATAAAACATTGTTTTGAAATTCTAAAAAAACCAAAAAAAAGTTAACGGCCGTTAAGTGCACTTAACGGCGGACCACTGGAGACCAAAAAAGATTTGGGACTACTAGAGGGAATAAACTGAGTTGGGATTATTCTCGGCCAATATGTATTAGCTGGGATTATTTTAGGCCAATTTATAAAAAAAAATTATATAAGTTAAGCATGAGAAAATTACATTTTTCTACATTTGGGCTCTAAAAACAATTTTAATTTAAAAATAAATATTTAACACATCATGTCATAAGGTTTATATTTTATAACCATTTAGTCTCTTTTCTAACTCTAATATAACTTTCCTGTTAAGTTAAAGGGTATATCATTTCATATTTTAAAGACCGAAACTTTTATAAAATGCAAATCTCAGTGCGTGATATATTACAAAAATAATTTTTTGATTGGAATGGTTAAACAACTTCATCAAATCTTAGGAACAAAAACCAAAATGTATATAAAACTAACTTGAAAGGTCGTTGAACCTTCCAAGTTAGTCCTCCAACTTTACATTTTTTACAAGTTTGGTTTATTTACATAAAATTAACATATTTTTGAATTTGACCTCAGAGTTTGGTATATTATCATTTTGACTATGATAACTTAGCTAATTTACAACTTTGACCCCTAACTTACTTTGACATATTTACGACATTACCTTTCTGACTTTGACTTGGTTATCTTTTTGACCTCTGTGTTTAGATATATTCTTGATTTTTAATATGTGACACAATACGACTTTACACTGTAATGTGCGAGACATAAAACTTTTACTATTAACTCGTGTAAAGAAATCACATATGTAAGACCCGGCCGCCGCATCGTACGACCCTTGCGGTGGCCCAATCAATAGAGTTTACCCTTAAAAGAAAAGGCATACCGGAAGCAAAGAGAACGATCGCTAACATAAACACGAACAATCTTTTTCGCATCTTGAAATCTTATTTTACAAGTAAGAGATACAAGTGGGAAGAGGTGGTATATATAAAACACATATTGGTGGTAATTGTTGACTTCTTTACGTCTACGTATCATATATTAAAAATAAAAGATTTTAACAATAGTTATTTTGGTTGGCACAAAAAAGTATCCCGTGGTAGAAACATTTTTTATTTCGAGTGTAATTTATAACCTTCCTAATAAGTATATTCGGTTATTTGTGGGTCACTTACGTGGTGACACATGTTGCCACGTGCCTTTTAGCTAATTTTTTTACTTTTATATATCTATGATTTTAATCATCGACTTTTAATAATTGACATTTTAGTCCCCTGATAAGTCTTCGACTTTTATTTTCTTACTCTAATTTGACATATAATATTACTTCAACATTCCGAAATTGACTCGGCTATCGTTTTGACTTTTTATTTTCAAGTTTCTTTGCCTTTTAATGTGCGACATATTACGGCATTGTGTCGTGACGTACAAAACCTGATACTTTTTCTTAACAACGCAGTGACAAAGTCACATACGCAAGACCCAAGCGCATGACCCGGCCGCTGCAACGCATGACCTGATCTAATATCTAGTTACATGCATAGTTTTTGTACTATGTTGATATTACATGGTGGTGTAATTGAGACCCTTTGATACCATTGCGGCATTGCATCTTTGATAAATTCGCTTTAAAATGACATTGATAACAATTTCAAGTGCGAGACTCGATAAAGATCGAGGCTTCTCTTTGATTTTATCACAAACATTGATAACTGTTGGCTCGAATACGAATATAAATGTTTGTTTAAACTCCCACGACCGTTTCAATATATTAATACTCGAAACCCAATTTCTCATACTAATTTACATGACCCTAGACTCACTTTTTATACCAGAAAAACTTGTTAAATAAGATAAACTCTCAAATGTTATCAACTACTAAAAACTAGGAGATAATCACAACCTATAAAACTCCTAGACTCATACTCCTACCTTCTAGGAAGGTAAACAATTAACTGAAATTGCCAATTAATAAAGATAAACATTCAAACTAAATATGATTACCTTTCAACAATAATAGTTCGTACTACCAAAAGTCACGTTGGATGTGTTTTTGAAGGTTGATAATGATTAAAACGTTGGATGTGATGTGTTTTTGGAGGTTGATAATGATTAAAATGTTGGATGTGTTGTTGGAGGTTGATAATGATTAAAACGTTGGATGTGTTGTTGGAGGTTGATAATGATTAAAACGTTAGATGTGTTGTTGGAGGTTGATAATGATCATTGGCAAAGCTTCTAAGGGACGAGGAAGGGTCACGCCCCTCCCCCCATTTTTTTTCCGTCCGAAGTGTTGGTTTAAAAGTCATGTTGGATGTGTTTTTGAAGGTTGATAATGATTAAAACGTTGGATGTGATGTGTTTTTGAAGGTTGATAATGATTAAAACGTTGGATGTGTTGTTAGAGGTTGATAATGATCATCGGCAAAGCTTCTAAGGGACGGGAAGGGTCACGCCCCCCACTTTTTTTTCGTCCGAATTGTTGGTTTGTTGGTCAGTAGTTGATTTTTAATATATATTGAGTCCCCCCTCCCGGAAAAGAAAACGTTACAATCTTTAGTCCCCCTTGACTTCAAATCTTGGCTTCGCCACTAATAATGATTAAAATATTAGATGTGTTGTTGGATGTTGAAAGTGATTAAAAGGTGTCGTGGTAAGGTAATAGAAAGTGTGTTGTTATTAGGTTAGTATTAAAAAAATCATATAAGATATGTTGTTATCGGGTAAGTATTAAAAAAACCAAACACACATTCATCCTTACATGAGAGAAATACTTCAATCAAGAAAAAAAATCCATTTAGTTAGGTGTAGGTCTAGGATCGCCCCCACTAAAACTTTAACGAGCGCTATGGTGGTCACGCCTGGAAGGATGACGCCCGAGATCACGCCGATTCAGTTAGGGCGCTATGGTGGTCACGCCTAGAAGGGCGGCATGATCATGGCGATTTGGTTGTGACGTAGCAATCACACCGGTGGATTTGGAGGGCATCCTAAACCCGTAAACCGTCATAATAACTTATTATAAAAAGCCTCACCTGCCAGATTTTGTTTTACGCATTTAAAAATATAAAACACAAATTCATCCCTTCATTAGACGCTATGAGCCTCTTATGCCCGATTTTGTTTCTCGTTTAAAAATATAAAACACAAATCATCCTTTCATTAGGCACTATGGTGGTCACGTCTAGAAGGGCGGCACCGATTATTCATTTTAAAATATAAAACACAAATTCATCCCTTCATAGGTGCTATAGTGGTCATGCGGCGACACCGATCAGGCTCAGTTAGAGTGCTATGGTGATCACGCATAGAAGGACGAAGCCTGGTCACCAAGACAATTTAGTTATGGCGTGCAATCACACTAGTGGACGTGGAGGGCATCACATGCTTTCACCACCACCACCATAATGTGAGGGGACTAAGTTGGCTTGTGTGACACCCCGCAAATCCAGGTTAACTCAGTTAGCTATTCTTTAACTATTCGGTTAGATTGTATATAAGTTTGGGGGTCATTGTGTAATTAACGAAACTAGATTATTAACTTTAAAACCAAAATTAAATAACCCATCATTGTTAAAGGGCCGAACATGTAAATTAGTAATTATATAACCCAACCCACCTCCCCACTTGCCGTCTCCCTCCTCTCCATCAATCTATACTCACCTGCAACCCTAAACCAGCCGTTGCTACTCATCGTTGTAAAGAACCTTAGCAACAGCACCCTCCAACTGCAAACCGCCATCACAATCATCGATCACCGCCACTCCAAACAGATCCGATCATCTTTGTCGTCGCCGGAAAACGCAGACGTACCCATCCGCAATTATCTTTCATTGTTCCCGGTACGTTCCGGTTTCATTGTTGCTTCATATTTTAGTTAGTTCGTATGATTGGTTCGTCCGTTTTTCGATTCCGGTTTGCCTTACGGGTTGTCGGTTTTGGGGGATCTCGTATGAACTATATATGTGTGTACATGTGATTAATAGCAACATGCTATATGTGGTATACATGTCTCGGAATTATATGTACGTATATTTGCAAGCGAACAACAACAGTGGGTGAATCTAAAATATATATATATATATATGCGTTGTATGTATATGTGTTTGTGATTGTGATGTTGTATATATTGGGTGTAGATATTAGCAGCATGTAGAAGTAGGAATGCGTAGAAACAGTATGTATAAGATATAAGCGCATGAAAATTTTATATATGAGGATATATGCGGGTGTTGTAAACGGACATGTATGTACGATCGTGATTTTTATGTATAAATGAGATTTACTGCAAGCAGGTTAGTATATATTGTTATTGATGTATGTGCCTGACATGTATTGTATGTATGTGAAAACGATACATATATATATATATATATGAGTGTGTATGTTCAGCGTATGTATGTATGTATGTATGTGTATGTTGATATATATAATACATGTGATCCATATGTGCGAAATTTTGTGTATGTGTGTATAGCTATTGCGATTTATGTATATATGTATATAAGTGATTGGTACGTACGACAGAAAGTGTGAAATTGTATGTATGCATGACTATGTGTTTGTGCAGTAGTATAGCAGTGTATGTATAAATGAAAATATGTATGTGTAGATATGTATGGGTGTTTGAAACGTGTACTGTGAACGCATGTAAACATATATATTAGTCCGAATTAAGTAGCAACATGTAGGAGCATAGTGCTATATGCGTACGTGTATGAATTGTATGTAACATGATGTCGATAATTGTATGTCACTACAAGAAAATTCATTTTTTGCGACAATTTTTTTTGCGACGAAAAAATTTCGTCGCAAAAAACCCACTAAACGACAAAAATATCACTTTATTTGACTTTAAAAGTAAAAAAAAACAATTGCGACGATAATTTCGTCGCAAAAAATAAAATTTAATTTATTTTTCATTTTCTTTATTAAACAATATCCGAGATTTGACTTTTTAAGTCAAAAAAACCAATTGCGACGATAATTTCGTCGCAAAAAGTGAATATTAATTTATTTTCCATTTTCTTTATTAAATGATATCTGAGATTTGACTTTAAAAACAATTGCGACGATAATTTCGTCGCAAAAAATAAAATTTAATTTATCTTTCATTTTCTCTATTAAACAATATCCGAGAGATTTGAATTTTAAAGTCAAATAAAGCAATTGCGACGATAATTTCGTCGCAAAAAGTAAATTTTAATTTATTTTTTCATTTTATTTATTAAACATTATCCAAGATTTGACTTATAATGTTTTAAAAAACAATTGCGACGACATGAGGATGAAGATGACGATGAGGATGAAGATGAAGGTGGATCGTCTAGCTCATAGACTTGGGCTTTTATGTTGGTATGTTAACTTTGGATTAATATGTGCTTTTGTTGGTCACACACTTTGGTATGTTTGTTAGAATGTGGGTTAAATTTTAGACAATATGTAGTTTTGAAGATTGTAAACCTTGGTATGTTTAAGTTGATAGGGAAATGACGTGTGTTGTCATTATTGATTTATAACAGCAGGATCCGTAATTGCCCAGAAAAATCTGGGTGGAAATCTGCAATTACAGCAAAACCACAAAAAAAACAGATTATTTTGCGACGAAACTGTGACGAAATTTTCGTCGCAAAAAGGTTATATTTTAAATTAAATTTTATTTTTGATAACATCTATTGCGACGAAATTTTCGTCGCAAAAAGCTTATATTTTATATTAAATTTTAATATTAGGAAAATTTATTGCGACGAAAATTTCGTCGCAAAAAGGTTTTATTTTATATTAAATTTTATTATTGGTAAAATATATTGCGACGAAATGTTCGTCGCAAAAGGTTATTTTCATTATCTTTTACCTTTTTTTCTTAAAATTGGGCCCCGCATTCTTTTCGTCGCAATTTTCGTCGCATTTGCTTTTTTGCGACAAAGTTTTTACGGCGAGGTTATTGCGACGATATTTTCGTCGCAATAGCTTTTTTGCGACGAAAATTGCATTTATTGCGACGAAATTTATCGCCGCAAAAAATCTGAATTCTTGTAGTGTGTATATTTAACCCGTATGTAAATTGTGTATGCGCATTGAATATAGATATGTATGCATGATTTTTAGTTTATAGGAAGGTGGATAGTCATATAGATATATATATATATATGATAGCGATCAAAGGAAGTACTAGTGTGTGTGCATGTATTGTGTGTATGAAATTTAAATGCGCGAAACATGAAGGTATGAACGCAATACATGTGTGCAATCAAAGTACCTGATACATGTGTAGCAATTTCGTGATAAACTATTATGGGGGAAACCGAACCGAACATGCGAAACCGTAGCGAACACTATATATTATGTACAAATACAAGTCCTTAGTTAATAATTAGTAATTTGTTAATTAAGCAGCTGTCGTAGAGCGAACTAGGTACTCTTGTTGCTTTCGTGCTGTTTAAATTGTTCTGCGCTTCAAATGTGAGTTCTTTGCCCGCTTTTAAATCTTTTTCGGGGAGAAAACATACAAATGTTTTTAATGCGCCTTCGGGCAACTATTTTACAGCGCCTTAGGGCGGACTGCATTTTTATGCCTTCGGGCAAAACTTTATGCCTTCGGGCGGGGCCAACTACGGCTACGTTTTATACCTTCGGGTAGGGCCTTCGCGCAAGATTCTAATGGCCTTCGGGCTACGGTTTATGCCTACGGGCTACGGTTTATGCCTTCAGGCAGGGCCTTCGGGCAACGGTTTTGATAAAACAAAGTTCTATTGTCTAACTGTTTATTTTACTGAGCATGATTCCACCCAACTCTAAATTCCTTTCCTTTTTGTCGAGATTATTAATATACAGTGGGTATAACGGGGAAATTTGAGTAGTACTACCGGGTTGCGACGACACCCCACCCTTGACTGGGCGTCATGTGATGCAAATTGTCCTTAAATGGTTATGGGTCATCCTGGTTAGATGGCGACAAGGCAAAAGTAACGTTTAGCTTTCATCTCGACGTGTTGACAAGCAATAAGCATACGGTCTTGCAAACCGCCTAATAAAATAGATTTTTGGTTTATCTGTGTGATAAACGGTACCCTTTTATTTATATACAAATCTCATTGAACTTACCAACCATGTGTTGACTGTTTTAGTATGTTTTCTCAGGTAACTAAGTAGCACGAGCACGAGTAGGACATGTATGCATTGGGTCGTCCTTTGGACTGTTTCAAAAACTACATTTAGTGCTTACTTTATTTTATTAACCTGGTTTATTACTTTATGCGCGGTATTATGCGTATGAGAGTTATTTATGCTTCCGCTAAACGTTGAATTTTAACATTTAAACTCTGAATTTTGGTTTATTACAAAATTAAACATTTTGTTAAACGTTGAGTCAAAGTTCGTGTAACTAATGGCTTGAGATCCTGGTATGTCACACGCCTAACGGACACCCCGTTTGTGGAAAATTGAGGGTGTGACAGCTTATTTAACACCAATACTAGGTATAACTAAATACTTGGAAATAAGTCAATAACAAAATAACAAAGTTTCTTTATCATCGTCTCCGCTGGCACATCAATCTAGTTCATGTCTATACTACCATTTAGGAAAAACAATCTACTGAAATCGCACCATGATATTGTCCGTTTTGGCCGAGACAAATCCGAAAGCCTCACGTTTAAAAAACGCGTGATGGTAGGGAGGGTATCCACCCGTTATGTAACATTTGCCCCGGTCCAAACTCATTTTCATTTATGATGCGAACCTTGTGGTGTATGAAAATATGTTTGGATCGGAAAATCAGGTTTTAAATTTATAAAATGAAAAAACCCAAATATGTAGCAAGTTAAGTAAGTCCAGATATCGGCCGTATGTAGCAATTTAAGTAAGTCCGGATATCATACCCAAATATCTGAGTTTGGCGTCCTTCAATACCGAATCTCTATCTAGTTCTAACCGATGTAAAGGACTTTGATTTTTAATTATAAAGACTATATTAAACAAGCAAAAGATAATTTACCTAAAATTATCCTAAAAATAAGATTTAGACTAAGAAAATTATCTAAAATAAACTAACGGTAAAAACTTAACTAAAATATAAACTAAAGGTGGAAATAAGCTAAAACAGAACTATGGGTTGAATGATGACTACTTAGGTAGGATTCCTGACGATAATCTGACAACCCTCGGCTGTCTAGATATGTCGGCACCGGATCTAAAAATATATTTACTCAAAACAATCTAACACATCAGTACCTACTACTAAGGTCTTGTGTGTGCTAGAAAGTCCTAAAATAAATGTGTGAAGCTCACGATGTGAGAAATGTCTACAAAACAATCCCGGATGTCTAAGGGATTCTAAACTGGCTCGCCTCTCGGCTTACTAGTCCATTTATCCTAGAAACTGACTCAATCAGTAAACTAAAATAACGGGATCAACCGATTTATGATAAATCAAGACTAGATAACACAAGTTGATAGTTTTTATTAAGCAAAACCTACTCCCGTAGTATTTTAACCCAAACCAACAAACAAAAGGATGAAATCCACAAACTCTCACCTTCCGGTAACGAGTCCGGCTAGCACATCGGCCCAAATCCACAAATCAATCTCAAATTATGAGTATCTATTCCTAGATTTACCCAAATGATGGTTTAATCTAGTGGACTTAGCACAAAAAATGTGAACTTTATTATCAAGTTATCAAATCAAGATAATACTATCCACAATCAAGTCAAGATCTCAACATGAATCATAAAGTCAACACACATATTGCATACAAGTTCATCATAAACCAATTTTCTCACATAGAACATCTAACCAACATATCAAAATAAACCAAAAGTCATCATATCATCATCAATCATCCATAATGCCTAAATAGTCATACTAAATCTAGCCAATCATCATCAAAAATACCAAATCCAACCCAAATATGTCTAGATCTAGCATCATGTCAGCAAAAACTAGGAAAATCAAGTAAAAATGCACAAAAAAGAGTGGATCACACCCGAATTAGACACCAATCTTCAAATCAAAGCTTGGATCTACTAGATCTTCCACTACAATTTTCAAATCAACAACTTTTGATCTTCAATCCATCAAAAACTTCAAAATCTTCAAAGGATAATCTTCAAATAATCAATATCATGGACCAAAATACCAATCAAAGCTTGAATCCACACCAATTTGCACTTATGATCACCCTCAAAAGACCCTCTCAATGATTTTCAGTCGTTTTGTGTTTTTAGGTGAAGAGTTGATGCCCTAAAAATGGAAGAAATGATGTTTAAATAGTGAATTTTAGGGTTTTTTCACGACTGAGCGCCCAGTGGGTACTGGGCGTAAAGATAGCTGCCCAGCGGCCCTTTGGGAAGGGTATCTGACAAAACAGGAGCCCAGCGGGTCTCCGGGGACTAAAGGTCCTGCCCAGTGGCCCTCCAAGCCGACAGGTTTCTGAAAATGGGCTTTTGGGCCCAGTGGATCTTGGGCTTGGTCTCCAAAGCGGTTTCACTTGATTTTTATTCCCGTTTGCGTTCAGAATCCGCTTCTTTTGTTCGAACTTACCTAAAACAAAAACAAAATAAAATAAATAACTAAAATCAAATATATTTACATAAATTAAGATTAAAATGTGGTAAAATATATATAATAAACCTATGTGTTTTGCAACACATCAATTTACTTGTTACCGACGTCGGAAAACATGACAACCTTTAGTCCCCATTGGCTTCAAATCTTGGCTTTGCCACTAATAATGATTAAAAAGTTAGATGTGTTGTTGGAGGTTGATGGTGATTAAAAGGTATCGTGGTGAGGTAATAAAAGGTGTGTTGTTATTAGGTTAGTATTAAAAAAATCATATAAGATATGTTGTTATCGGGAAAGTATTAAAAAACAAATCACGCATTCATCCTTACACGGGAGAAATACTTCAATCAAGAAACAAATCCATTTAGTTAGGTGTAGGTCTAGGGTCGCCCCCATTAAAACTTTCACGGGCGCTATGGTGGTCACGCCTGGAAGGACGACGCTCAAGATCACGGCGATTCAGTTAGGGCGCTGTGGTGGTCACGCCTAGCCGATCACAATGATTCAGTTAGGGCGCTATGGCGGTCACACCTAGAAGGGCGGCATGATCATGGCGATTTGGTTGTGACGTAGAAATCACACCGGTGGATTTGGAGGGCATCCTAAACCCATAAACCGTCATAATGACTTATTATAAAAAGCCTCTCCTGCTCGATTTTGTTTTACTCATTTAAAAATATAAAACACAAATTCATCCCTTCATTAGTCGCTATGAGCCTCTTATGCCTGATTTTGTTTCTCATTTAAAAATATAAAACATAAATTCATCCCTTCATTAGGTGCTATGGTGGTCACGCCTAGAAGGACGCCGCCGATTATTCATTTAAAAATATAAAACATAAATTCATCCCTTCATAGGAGCTATAGTGCTCACGCAGCAGCACCGATCAGGCTTAGTTAAGGTGCTATGGTGATCACACCTCAAAAGGACGAAGCCTGGTCACCATGACGATTCAATTGTGGCGTACAATCACACTAGTGGACGTGGAGGGCATTCACCACCACCACCACAATGTGAGAGACTAAGTTGGCTTGTTTAACACCAATAATAGGTATAACTAAATACTTGAAAATAAGTCAATAAAAAAATAACAATGTTTATTTATCATCGTCTCCGTTGACACATCAATCTAGTTTATGTCACTAACACCATTCAGGAAAACAATCTACTGAAATCGCACCTGATATTGTCCATTTTGGCCAAGACAAAACTCGAAAGCCTCACGTTTTAAAATGCGTGATGGTAAGGAGGGTATCTACCCCTTATGTATCATTTGCCCTTATCCAAACTTGTTTTCATTTACTTCGTCCACCCTGAGGATTTCGTCGTCGGTCGGAGTGTGACACCTTATATGGAAGGATTTGTACCCATCCTAACGATGTCGCATGTTACCGTATTTTGGTGCACTTTGACCATCTGGGCGGTTTTGGTGTAACTTGACTCGTTTGGGCGTTTTTTGTGTTTTTTGACCCGTTTGTACGTACTTGGACGTATATTAGTGTACTTTATAGTAAAAAAAAGAAAAATAAAAGAATTTCATTATCTACTATTTAAGTAAAAATAATGGGGATTAGAAAAAAACTTCAATAATCTAATTGGAACGGAGAAAATACGAGTGACTTGATTTAAATAAGGGTTATTGGATTTAATCACCTTTAATTATTGGTTATTGGTCGCTGTCACTCTCAACTCCTCAAGTATCACTTTGGCCAATATAACTACCAACTAAACAATTTGGTGTTCGTATCACCAAAAGTTAACCAATTCAAGTCACTTTTGGTTAACTTTTAATGATATGGACACCAAAGTGTTTAGATAAGAGTTATATTGGTTAAAGTGATACTTGAGAGTGACAACAACTAATAACCAATAGTTGAAGGCGATTAAATCCAATAATCCTTTAAATAATCCTAAACTTGTATCGAAGAAAATTATCCCTAGCTAATATAAAAAGTACTTCTAACTTGGTGTTTTCCACTATTTTGTAATGTAATTTCTTTACGAAATGCTTGATATTAACTACATTCCTACAATCTTAACACAAACTTTTAAAATACTACTCCTTTTAAAAGATCATTCTTCTATTTTGATTCATACAAGTTTTCTTTTAATACAAATAAATCATCTATGTTTATTTATTAACAAACTAACAACATTCTAAAGGGATTGCATCACAACTTTTTGTTTTTTTATTTGTCACTTTATTTTAAATTCATGTGGGGAAGAAGATGATATATATAGGGTGATACTATTTATACATCCCTTAAAATAAGTGTACATCCCAAACAGAGGAACCATATTGAGCTATATGGTTCCTATTGACTCAATCAGTAAACTAAAATATCCTGGCACGTCCATGTCGTGGTTAGCTTATACAGACCAGGTATGTTAGCTTATTTTTTTCATTAATATACGGGCACTTTAATGTTATGTAATGTTCATTTTATTTAATTCTTATAGCATTCTGGAGCGTCATTTACTCAGCCCGACTAGACCAGACCGCTATTTCCTATGTCCAACTTTTCCATGTAGGTATGTTATTTTGTTTTTGATCTACGTACACACAATTTAATGTTAACTAATGAGTCTTTTTTTTTAAAAAATTTATAAGCTCCCGGCACATGCTTTACTAGGCCTCATTCGGAGTTTACAGATGAGGAGAAGGGATTGTCTGGTCAGGAGTATGAGGATTGATTATTTGTTTAAACTTTCAGTATTTTTAGTATTTATATATTTTGGATATTTTTGGTTTAATTAGTTATAATGTATGTATATGTTTAATTTGTTTGGATTTCAGTACAATTTTTATAAACACAAAACCAAGGTCATTTATAACAAAAAAGCAAACTTAATATTTATTAAAACAAACCAAGATCATTTTGTAATAGAAAAACCAACTTATTTTTATTGAAAAAAAACAAGATCATTTTGTTAAAAAAAAACCAAGATCATTTTGTTAAAAAAACAACTTAATTTATGAAATGTACTTTATAAAAACTAAAAAAAATAGTTTAATCATATATATCTTAATTGGAAACGTACTGGGTTATATGATTCCATTGCTCACAATGGGAACCATATTGGACAATATGATTTCTCTGCTCACAATGGAAACCATATTAAACAATACGATTCTTATAGAGATGTACAGATAGTAAAATGAGATGTGTGAATAGGGAGAGCGATAGTAAATGTGGAGAATTATTGACCATTACATCAATGCCAAAAAGGTGTGGGTATGTTGGATGCTAGTACGTGAACCCGTATTTTAAGCTTCACAAATTAAACAAGTTTTGTCTTTTTCTTCCGTTTTCAAAAGTAAGGGTAGATCCGTATATAAGGGTAGAAATGTCATTAAATTTTTAAGATGAGGGTAAACTGTAAATGACTACTTTTGAAGTGGTCTAATCGTATTGGTAAATTTAAAAAAATTAAATCATAAAAATAAGTTTTTTTATATCTTTTAAAATCTTTATCTTTATTATATAATATAGCAAAACGAAAAAAGCTTATGTGGTACCTTTATAAAGCTTCTGGCTTATGTGGCATTATTTGAGTGTTTATCTCACAATAATGAGTTTTTTATTTAAAATATGTATATAAAATATATTATAATTAATCTAATTACATTTTTGGTCCCCTAATATTTTGGAGAATTCTAAAAAATTTAAGAGTATTTATATTTTTAACCCTTTACTACAAGGGGTGTACATGAGTCTGTTTATATTCGATAGGTTTAAAAATGAAACTTATGGATAAAGTAAATAATAATATACAATTAAAGACCTCATTGTTTTATAAATATACATAACATTTTTATAATTACATTTTTGGTCTCCTAATATTTTGGAGAATTCTGAAAAATTTAAGAGTATTTATATTTTTAACCCTTTACTACAAGGGGTGTACATGAGTCTATTTATATTTAACAGGGTTTAAAAATGAAACTTATGGATAAAGTTAATAATAATATACAATTAAAGACCTCATTGTTTTATAAATATACATAACATTTTTATACGATTTGTTTAAAAAAATTAAACTACACCATAAAACTAAGCACTTTATGGTGTACTAAATTTAAGTATAATATTGCTAACTAAAAGTCTAATCTTTAAAGTATAACCCGTGTTCCGGTTTTCTATGGTTTTATCTTAAAACTGATTGGAACATTCATGAATATCCTTAAAAGTATCAATTGAAATTTTGTGTTCCCGAGCGTAGCGCAGGCATTAAACTAGTACACCATACAGAAAACAAAGTTTTTTCACGTGTTTTTAAATCATTGTGTATATCAATCCTAAAATCATTCTCACACTTTTCTAAAATATAAAAGTATCGCATGTCAATTTCAAATAATTCTTACATTTTCTAAAATAACTAGATATCTGCAGTGACGAAGCCAGGATTTTTGACTCGGGGAGACCAAAGTTAAAAAACCTATAAATTTTTTTATAATGCTCATGTTTCGGGAGGCCAAACTCAATATATATATATAAAAAATCAACAACCGACCAACAAAACAACACTTCGGACGGAAAAAATTGGGGAGGCCCGGACCCTCCTGGGTCCCTCTTATGCCTCGCCACTGGATATCTGGTTGGGTTGCGTGATGCGGCGGCCGGGTCTCATGTAATTAACTTCGTTACACGCGTTGGTAAGAATGCTTCATGTTTCACACGTTACATTGTAAAGTCGTAACGCGTTACTTATTAAAAGACAGAAATATATATATATACAAACGTAGATGTCAAAATGATAAAAGAATCAAAGCAAAGGGGTTAAAGTTGTAAATATATCATAGTAGGGGGTCAAAGTTGTAATATGACTAATTCATAAGGGTTCAAAATACTCATAACTAAAGGTTGGGGGCGTCAAAGTCGTAAATATATGAAAGTTGAGTAGATGTCATCTTTTTGTTAGTTTGTTACACTTGTCGTGATGGTACGTTTTAGACTTTGACATGTGTCTTGCATTGCACAGTAGCGTAGCGTTTTTAGTTTGTTACACGTATTACGGTGATCTGTGATTTTGTTACACATGTTATGTTCGTGACAATAACGTCATAAACATATATAAAAATTATTATTATTATTATTATTATTATTATTATTATTATTATTATTATTATTATTATTATTATTATTATTATTATTATTATATCTCACACGTTGTGCGTAAACCATCATTGTAGTTTAAAAAAAGTTTATAAACAAAAAGAAAAAACAAAGTATAAAAGAAAGGGTTATTAGATTTTAATAATCCGAACTTTAATGAATTGGCCGATATTAATTCCAACTTTAAAAATTCCATCTGACAGTCCCAACTTATAATTTATTTTCATCTATCGAGCCTTTTATAACGGATACTCAAAAAACCAACCAGACTATTTTTGTGTCTCATTAAAACCTTACCCGACCATTTTTGTGTTATACTTATAAAAGGTTCGATGGAGAAAAATAATTTACAAGTTGGGACTGGCACAGGGAATTTTTAAAGTTGGGATTAATATCGGCCAATTCATTAAAGTTCGGATTATTAAAATTCAATAACCATAAAAGAAAAGTAAAAGAGCATAATAAAAAGGCATTATAAAAAAAAATAAAAAAACCAAAAAAGAAGGTACCTTCAATCTTAGTATTTAGGGAATTTACACTTTGAAAGGAAATCTAACCCTATTTTTTTAAAATAAATTTATGTTTCTAGTTACAAAACTAATTATGCCAAATAAACCTTCTGGCTATTATCAATTATAGTGAAATAAATTCGTTTGCAAAACATAATTTTGCCTAAATCATTTATGCATTGAGAAAACCGAAATTTTAGAACAATTAGTCAAAGTTTATCCTTTTTTTATGAAGCTTTCAAGTGGGTGAAATTGTATACAGAAATGGTATTACATTTAACTTTTTTATTAATATATATCTAGTGCTGAGAATTTCCGATCCGATCCGAACCTATCTCAAAAATTGTAGGTTTGGGTTTATATTAAATGGGCGTGGGTCAGTTTCAGGTTGAACCCGCTGACCTATTTTCAAAAACAGGTCAGGTTCGGGTCAACCCATCGGGTTCACGGGTTGACATGATTTTTTATATAAGTACATAGGGTATATTGTGTCAATATACATATAGTTTAGGGTGTTTTACGTTAAAAACTAAAATAATATCGAATGTATTATATGGTTGTGCGTAGATTTGGGTGGCAATTCATGATTGTCCATAAGCTCGGTCCAGTTTAAAGAATGCATTTCTTGGACATTTTGAATTTTTAACTCTTGGAGAATGTATTTTGTAATAATTCAGGTCAAATGGGTCGGGCTCGGTCAACCTGCTAAAAATCAGGTCGTGTTCGGGTTTAAGTAATGTTTAAATTTTTAGGTTCGGATCAGATTTTGATTTGTATAGATTTTTCAGGTTTGAGTCAGGTTTAACCCACCAACCTAATAACACGACCCATTAAGCACCCCTGTATATATCTAAGTATCTAACATTTTGTTTAGCTTTTACATATATTTATGTAGTTTTATGAAAAAGAAAGTTAACTAAAAAATTAGGCAAATGGTGGTAAGTTGGGTTAAGGCGATCTGGACCATACTTTAGTAGTGTGGAGAGAGATAAACAAAATTAAGAGTTTAGTTGTTAATCATAATTTATCTATTAAACGTCTCATGAGGACAAAAATAGTGGATGATGTGATGGCATAATTTTTTGGCAAGAACCGTAGGCTTGTGAGCTAGCTTAACATCTTATTATCGTATGTATTGAAAGTACAAAAGAAATGAATAATAATACAATGAATTTTTGTGTGTTGTTAATTTGGCCACAGGAGTTTAATATTCAAACAATTTTGAACAATAGAAAAGTCAATATTTTGTAGGTGAATCACAACTCACAAGCCAATAAAATACCACCTTATGTGTATTTGGGTATTTATTTGACGTTTTTTTTTTCATGTTTTATTTTTCACACTTTTGCCACAAACCTTCTTTTAGTGCTGGTTTTTTTAGTTTTAATTTTTTAATATTTGAGGTACCGTGGCGAGTCGAATAAATTATGAATGAGTATTGTAGTTGTGGGTATTGGTATTATTGGTCACGGTGTTGGTACGCGCTTTTATGGTTTCCGATAAGGCGAGCGATGACGACCAAAGTCGCGTCACATAGCGTTGGAAAAAAACCAAAGTGGAATTTTTGGTGTGTGTGTTTTTTTCTTTTTCTGCGAGTACTCATATACATAAATAAAACCGACACTGAAATATATAGCTCGCGCAACGCGCGAGCCTGAAACTCATCTAGTTTTATATATTTACATTATTGAAAATGATAAATGGTGCAAAGTAAATGACACAATCAAGCAACAAGACGATGACATTGGTGCTACTAAGGTGTGAGCCATAGCCCAGGCTACGACTTAATTTTTTGCATGTAGTGCAACTTTTTCTGGTTTTATGTTTCAGATACTGCTAAGCAATTAAAATGATACTTCTGGACAATGAGATTCAAGAAAATGATGATATAACTTCGATAACGTTAATAAATATGTACGAAAATATTTATTATTATGGTAAAAGACGACGTTTTAGTAGAAAATTAGTTGCTTAATATCTATAGTTAGGGTATATAGATTTAAGAAATGATGATATAACTTCAGAAAAATTTCGGGATACCTCTGCCTTCTGAGGCTAGCTCCACCAGTGAAAATATCAATGGTCGAAAAACGGGTTAGTTTTCCAAAACAATCATGTGGGAATTGCAACTTGTTTCAAGAGGAAATAAATCACCTTCTATTCAGATGTGACTTTGCAAAAGTTGTTTGGACTAACATAAAAAAGTTGTGTAAACTTGACCTCATCTAATTTACTAGTTTGCATGCAGCACTAGGATGATTTAAATGTTCTTTTACAACAAGATAAAGACCAGAATTGAAAAAAAATGTGTTCTAAGGTATCTTTTACGTTACATTATAGAGCATTTAAAAATCAAAAAACGATACAAAATTCAACAATTCAAAGTCTTCTATCAACAACACAATCCAACAAATTAAAGTTCTTGGGTTTCTTTGGATAAATATAGGGCTAGATCTTGGCAAGTAGAGTGGAACAATTGATTAAGTTTCTCGAATATGTAATTGTCTCTCGTTTTTCTTGTATTTGATTTCTAACCTCTGACTAGTTTTTAATTGTATAAAGGTATATTGGTTTTCACTGGTCCTAACTATCAGCTTTTGCCTTCTAACGGTCCCAACTTTTATCACTTTGGTAAGCACTGGTCCGTTGTTAATTTTTTTAACGCCGTTAAGTTTTTTTCAAATTGAAGACCGATGTTTTAGGGCTTTTGATCGGAAGGATAGTACGAGTCGATTGATGTAAAAGTGTTCTCGAAAAGGCTCTCTGAACAATTAAATTTTTACATCCGATTGAAGCACCGTTAGGTTTAAACACCCGATAGAAGCACTATTTCATTATTCGGAGTGCCGTTTCGAGGTAAATTTTTCATCAATCGACTTGTAGTATCCTTCCGATCAAAAGGTTTAAAACATCAGGATTGAATTTGAAAAAAACTTGTCACACCCCCAAAATCCACTAACGGAGTTTTACCGTTCAGTGTGTGACAAACCAGGATCTCAGTCATTAGTTACACCAAACGACACTATATGAATTTAAAACATACGTGTCTCATTAAATGAGAAAATTTAATACAGAGTTAACGTTTAAAAATTTGCGGAAGCGTAATCGAAATGTAATGTCAAAATATTAAATAGAAACTAAATGCGCAGAACATGCGTCCAACATGAGATACACAGTCTAAATAGTCATTTAAACTCGAAACATGGTTTGTAATGCAAGAAAATGTTTAGATGAATAGCCGTGACTCCATGCCATGTCCTAAGTGCGTGGTACCTTAGTGACCTGTAAAAGTGAAAGTCTAACAAGTGTCAACACGACGGTTGGTGAGTTCACATAGTAAGTATGAAATCAAGTATGTTCAGTTGCAAGCAGAAATATAAATTAAGTATGTCATTATAGGTAGCTAGTCTACAGCACATGTCCTAGAGACGTATGTATCTGACCGAAGCTGACGTATGTACACATTAAGTGCATTTTGCCCGTTCGTACATCCCAGCAGGATGCACTGTAAGTATGTTAGGTCATTCAACACCCGTTCGACAAGTCTCTCTGTCGTGCTAGCGCGACTAGCCCGGGTGGGGTTTGTCAAACCCAGTAGTACTACTCAAAATTTCCCCGCTATTTCACAAATACTAATGGTCAACTAGGTATCCATGGGGTCTTTCATGAACAAAATAAAAGTTGCTCTATTCTAGACATGCGACATACAGAATTTGTAAATCCGTAAAAGTAATCGTTCGTGTTTCCAGCCCATAAAAGGGTGAAATAGTAAAAAGTACGGTTCAGTGAACTCACCTTTGAAGCGCACAGCAAATAACAACAAACTGCCATTAAAGATCTAGATCGCCCTACTACCTGCTTAATGTAGTAAATGCTAATTATTAATTATTTTATTTATTTATTTATTTTATATGAATACATATAAAGATTTAACGTTCGCTGGGGTTTCAAGTTTTCGGTTCGGTTTCATATATAACAATTCCTACAACAATCATGCAAATCCCATATATCATTTGTGTTCATCATTCAAGGTTTCACTATCAGTCCAATCATGCATTCACGTACATATGTCATACAATTAACTCTATTCATACGATCATATATCCTATCATATCAAGTTGTTCACTATACACCTTTATTTATACCTCTAATTAGTCGCATAATTTCTACTTACGTTCAACAACTATACATATAGTGGTTTGAAACTGCTACCAAATCAATATGCATACACACCTACTGAGGTTCATATTCATATATAAACTCTTGTACGTTCATGGCTGTATACACCTATACCCACATAATGAAAGGGAAAATTTTCAAAATGTCCCTTTTGACCGTTGACTTCCCAAAATGTCCCCTTTGACTTCGCCATCCATAGGCGTCACGACTATAGTCGTTTTAGTCGACGCCTACGGATTCTAACAAATAACAAGCTTCCACGTGTCCAAAGTGGTGGACGATCATAGTCGTTTTCCGACAAAGCCCATAGGCGTCCGCCCATTCCCAAGAAAGCCCATAGGCGTCCGCCCATAGTCGTTTTCCGACAAAGCCCATAGGCGTCCACCACTTTGGACACGTGGAAGCTTGTTATTTGTTAGAATCCGTAGGCGTCGACTAAAACGACTATAGTCGTGACGCCTATGGATTGCGAAGTCAAAGGGGACATTTTGGGAAGTCAACGGTCAAAAGGGACATTTTGGGAATTTTCCCCATAATGAAATCATCATACTGTTGTAGCTGCTCATTGCCATACATACATAAATACCACTACATTCATACCAATTCATACACTCCATTCACATGTATCATTCACGCACACTGTTTCTGTAAGTCTGCTATTATAACCACTCATATACATACATCCTACGCATACGTGTTACTACACCTACATACGAATATACTTGCAACATACATACATTAAAACGTGAACGTTGGCTATATATATATAGATATATTTTTTGATCTACATGCATGCTAATATGAACATGTACTGCAACTACAACATACATACTGTTTAAATACATGAATCACGCACATATTCATACAACATACAATCCCCCCCCCCCCCCCCCCACGTGCATACATACTACGAGGACTATATACATATACATATATACATGTGCGGTTATATACATGTTAATCACCTCATCTAAACATGTAAATTCATACTTCATACACACCTGGCCATTAACGCATGATCAAAGCATATATACACTTGCTTACTACACATATATATACCTAGACGATTATATATACACCTTGCTGCCATTTTTTTTCGTTTATACATCAACGGTTAATGTTGCAGTTCGATCGACACATACAATTACACATTCAAATACATACAGCTTGGACATTATTATATATATACTTATGCACCTCTTGATCGATATACACACATAACGCACATATACATACAGCCGAATACCTACATACACACATATAATCATATATACAGCAGCCCATACGCACACATACATATATAACACATGCATATCGATCACATATACACGTATTCGGGTCGCGAAACTCACCGAAATCAGCGAAGAAGATGATCGGAAACTACGGGGCTCGGTGTTGCTGTTTCGGGACTGATAATGGCGACAAGAGAGGGACTACTGCTGGTCGCTGGGTTCCAAAAGAACTCCAAGAAGGCCAACGATGATGATGATGAAGGCTGGAAGAACGGAGGTGATGAGGATGATGGTGAAGATGATGACCGGTTATGGAGATGGAAACAGAGACTACGGTGATGATGGTGGAGGCTGCTGCGGTTGCGTTTTCAATCAACTCAGAAAGAACAATCGATGATGATGATTAGTATGAAGGTTTAGTGTGCTGCTGTGTTCCGGTGTCTTTTGCAGCCGACGATCATGAAGAAAGAAGAAGAATTTAATTAATTACAAAACGAACCTTAAACTTATATAAAACCTAACGGAATAGTTACGAGGTAGTTAACGGTGTTAACCTGAATTTGCGGGTTGTCACAAAACTTAACGGCGTTAAAAAAAATTTAACGAGGGACCAGTGGTTACCAAAGTGATAAAAGTTGGGACCGTTGACAACCAATTCAATAGTTGAGACAGGTAGAAGACAAAATGTGATAATTGGGACCAGCAAAAACCAATATACCTTGTATAAAAATATCTTCTAACTACTAAAGAGGGGGTCGGTGACGCCTTCAGTTTTATCATTTGGTGAAATTTTTACTTTGTCAAATTTAGACCACAAGTTTCAACTTTCATCAACTTTAGCTCCCTATCAACTTTAGTCTTCCTAGTTTGATTTTGAAATATTTGTAATATGGGTCCAACTAATTTCATCATTAACTTTGATCTAATTATTATTTTAACTCTTAACTTTGGATATTATTCTTTAGATAAAAACACTTTTATCGCCACGTGTGGCTAGGTTGCAAACGTGAAACTCCCCTGTTTCTACCTTCGTAGCGATGTATTGAAGTCGAAACATCACAACTAAGAAAGGATTAGATACTAGTAATAGTATGTATTGTTTGTTACAATATATATATTATACCATATATAATTTATTCATACTTACATATATGTAACATAAGTTTTTTTAACATTCCTTGTAGCAGGCACACTTTTTTTTCTCACTATGGCATTTCCCCACACCGTTATTTCCATATTTACATACGTTGGCACATGCCCAATCATCTCCACAAGTATAACGATCACTCAAAAACTTTTCGCATTGCTTCGCTTCGATCACCTTCATCGTCCGCTCTTCTACAATTAGTTTTTTTATTTTGTTACTAACAACATAAGAGTTGATTGCAGTTTTCGACGTAAGGTTACAACTATAAATAAGAGATAAAAACTGTAATTAATCAGATATAACCTTATGAACAACCCACCTTTAAAAAACTTATTATACCATATATCTTTTATGCCCCCACTATATGTTTACGTATCACGATTGATGTTTTAAAATATGTCATTCAATTACTACTAAGAACATGTATGATGAAAGAAATGAAATTCAAATACAAAAGGTATAGTAGTAAAAATGAAACTTAGTTAGCCTATTTTAGAGTAAATTTATCGAGTTCTCTCATTTGTTCTTTAACGTAACTTTGTAAAAATGTAACTAAGTTTGCCAACTGTTCCAATTAAATACCTGAAACTTTGTTTGTCTCTCTAATGTCACTGAAGTTTCATTAAGTGTTCCAATCATATGTACTAATTTTACGATTATTTGAATTTTTAAAAATTGAGTTGGGCAAATGAAATATATATAAACTTTGGATACTATTTTATGATTATTTTTGTTCAACTTGACTTAAACTCAATAAATTTATAACTTTTTTATTAAGTTGCAAATTCATAATCTTCACTTTTAGATCCCGATTCAAATTGATTAGAAAAAAACTTTCACGTTTTTATAATCATCATTCATGTATGTTTCATATGCCCAACTTAATTTTAAAAAAATCAAACATTTGTAAAAATATTACATAGGATTGGAACACTTATGAAACTTCAGTGACTTTAGGAAGACAAAAAAAGTTTGAGGTATTTAATTGGAACAGTGAACAAACTTGGTTACATTTCTATGACATTTTCCCTTCTTTAACTTTAATAATTACTTGGATACCCTTTATTTGAATAATCGTTTTAAATCTTGTTCTTTATACTAACAGGTATTAAAACTCATTTTTTGCATGTGCAGCTCACATGATGCATTTTCTAGTGCTCTAGAAATATGCAAAATAATTTCACGTATGGATGGTTAAAAACACGTGCTCATTTAGATTCCACCTAAAATGTGTTTGTTTGTGTTTAAAACTTATTGTTTGAGTTTAAAAAAAGAGAATTTTTATTTTGAATTCTAAGGTTTGGGCTCTTTAATTATTTCAATTCTAAAAATAGATTTTAATGTATTACGTCGTGAGGTTTTGGCTCTTTAATAATGTCAATTCAAAAAACAGATTTTTAATGTTACGTCCTGAGGTTTATATTTTATAATGATTTGATCATCAATCTTAACTCTGATAGATTTTTCAGTTAAAACTGTTATATATAGAATGCAAACCTCAAACACATGAAAAAGAAAACCTCATAAAAGAAAAAAATTGGATTGAAATAGTTAAACAATTAAAACCTTAAGGACGAATACTGAAATAAGCATACCTAATACAAAGAGAACAATCACTAACAAAAACATGAACAAACTTTTTCCCATCTTGAAAGTTAAATTTACAAGTGAGAGGAGGCTATTTATGGACAAATATTTGAGGTAATTGATAGACTTCTTTACGACTCAATATCATATATTAAAAAGATTTTAACAATAATTATTATGGTTGCAGAACATTTATCCAGTGTTAGAAATAATTTAAGTTTAATCGAGTTAACTACACGTATAGTTTTTAGTGCTCTGTTATTATTATTATTATTATTACATGTTGGTGAATCAAGATGCCTTGATATGACTACTTCTTTGACTGACAAATTTATTTTTATAAGGCCATCTGGTATACTTTCACACCGGGCCATGACTGGCCCATGAGACAGCTCATGGCAAGTTAACAAGCTTGTCAACCCCAACCCCCCAACCCTCCCTTCTCCTAATTCCTGTTTGCATTAGAGTGGGTCTTGTGAATCCCTTAACGTTTAAAATTATACGATGGTCCCTCTACACACAACCAATAACTAGAATATATATTTTTAGTGAGTCGAGTGCGTGAAAGATGTAAGACTATTTCCGTGAGTGAGCATGAGTGAAAACGGTGGGTCGTCTGGCATATGCATTGAGTGAACTACAAGAAAAGTGATTATCATGGACTATATATATAGGACTATATATATATATTTCTCGGGTACGTAATATCCTAGATTAATATAACAGTTACTGACTTAGAATCCCTTGGGAACTTGGGATGCCAAGATCGATTTTACCAACAGTAATGGTCTAATCCATAGGTGGGATATCCTTATTAGAATATTTGTTTGAGATTTGATGAAATAAAAAGAAATGCAAGAACATCGATTTTAGCTTCTTGCTTTTTGTTCAATGCGTTATTTTTGGCAAGTTGTAATATTTAGGGTTACATGAAAGTGAATAAGGCCTTTTTATATATAGGCCTCCGAAGTTTTTATATTTGGACAAGAACGGAAAAAAGTACCCCTGACAGAGAATATTCTATTTGTACAATATTACATAAAATATTAACTAAGTGTTTGATAGATGATGTCATCGGCTATTGACCAGCCAATCTTGTTCTTGTTCTTTTTTTATTTTTGATCTTTTGATTGTGATCTTCTGTTCTTGATCTTTGTTTGTTGTTAATTGTTGATTTTTCTTGATAGAAGATGCTACAATGATAACCGGTGTCATCGGCTATCACTGTGCTGATGACTTAGTCTTCACTAGTCAATGCCAATAACTGGGTGCTGTTGACTAGGCTTGACTTGTTGTTATTCTTAGGTAATAGCTTATGACAGAGTAACTGATGTATCAGCTATGCCTTGATACCTTGGTGCTAGGCTTGTTCACTGTCGATGTCACCAGCTATAACAGAACACTTGCGTTTTGTCTTTACTAGTAGTCAATGTCATCGGCTATGTCTAAACACTTATTGTTTTCCTTAACTGCTAGTCGATGTCATTAGCTAAGCCTCAACACTTGGAGTTGGGCATTGAGTATTCGCTGATGACCAATAGCGGATGTCAACGGCCAGGTCATATCACTTAGTGTCTGACGTGGTCGATGACCCGATAGTCGACGTCGTCGACTAGGTCTTCATACTTGACATCGGTTATTCGTCATAGCTAGTGTCATTGGCTATGGGATGGGACTTTGTAACTTATACTATCTAAAAATATATAATGAAACCACAAGGGCATGTTATGTAAATTAAAACAAAACCCAGCCCAACCCCCCTAAGAACCCGTGAATCCGGCGACACCTGATTTCCGGCCATTTGGTCGGAATACCCGTTTTCCGGCGAAGTGTGATTTACGTGAGTTTCGTGGCCCATCTTCTTAAACTATGTTGGGTGAAAAACATACTCGTTTTATTTGACTTTATGATACGTGAGTTTCGTGGCCCATCTTTTTAAACTATTTTGGGTGAAAAGCATACTCGTTTTATTTGACTTTATGATAAGTGAGTTTTCGTAGCCCACTTTCTTCAATATTTTTGGGTGAAAAGCATACTCATTTTATTACACTTTATGATGCTTTATTATTTAAGACATTGTTTTTACCCAACTGTCCGTTTTACACAACCTTTAATTTTGAATGAACCGACGGATGGTATGGGTAGTACTATTTGGTTAATCCCCCACGCACAGTGCCCATTGTAAAGGAAACCAACTCTAAGACCCGTGAGGTTTTGAGACCTACGTGGTCGTTGCGTGCATATTATCGCGCATGTGAATACTTTTGCGACAGTTATTGGGTGTTAATATTCGGGAACTCAATTCATATTAGATTGGGATTGGGTGACCGAGTACAGATTTGGTTGTGAACTTATTTAATTTGCATCATACTTGTCAAACTCAAATTTGTTTAAACCTGCGAACTCACCAACTTTATAGTTGACATCATTTAGTATGCTTTTCAGATGCAGTTTTTGATACGTTAGAAGTAATAATCGGAATAGAGCTTGCTATGTCTTTGACGGTACATTCTAGAAGACTTGAATGGAACCTAGAAGTCGTAGATATCGAACGCTACAAGAGAATCTAGATTCAGCATCTAAGTTGTAATACTTTTGGGATATAAATTTATGTAAATCCCATCATCTAGTCGAACAAATGTATTACACTAGCCTTTAAGATTTATGACCTGTTGATATCAAGATCATGAATACGATAAGTTTTTGTATAATTTTTGGAAACCTTGACACATGTTTAATGGGAATTCTAAGCACTTAATGTTAGAAAGACGTGAATTAAGGTGCGCCTATATGTTATGGTTCAAATACTTATTCCTAAGCAAAGATCTGTTATAACTGCACACGCATCGTATACTAAAGTTTGGTCAACACTAACCCATTAGTAGCACATCGACATGATGCTTTCATTAGGCTGCGAAGACAAGTTAGCCTACATTTTGCATTTACTTGATTCTCTCCCCGTTATAGATATGTGCCTTGTTTGTTGGACTATACTTGATACATATGTCTGAGTTAGACGGTAAGAAGGATCAAGAGCTATTTAAATGACTAGCTGAAAATGAAATCCTATAAATGAAAAATACAACACCATAAACATGCTAAGACACAAATTTAAATAACATGATGGGAGAAAAACTAAAATGATTGTGTCAGGTAAATTGACGATTAGGGTGCGCAACGTAATGGTGAATTTACAGTTACACGTGAATTTTAGCGAATCCTATTGTGAAAACAAACGTTCAACAATATTATTAACATACCAATCAACACAAATCCAAATACAAATTATTTATCTTATGCATGATGATCAAATTTATACAAAATTTAAAGTTAATCGAAATTATATGGTACAAGACATGCCACATTTCCTGAAAAAAAAAACTATCCCATAAATTAATGATAATTATGTATCGGATAGACTAGTTACGAGCTCTATGCAAATTCCACCGAACTAAATGAGTTGAATTTTTCCTAGATTCCTACTTTGTCCTTCCTTGTTCGGATATATTTTACTCTTTCTTACAAACCTTATAATCATCCTAACTAAATAAATACAATAATTATGCTAGAAACGACATGACTTATTCGTATCTTTAGTAAATCTAAACTTCAGATTTTAATTGGACTCCTGTCCACTTCATTTCCTAGATACCCTATTGATTCTAGTTAATCTTATTCACTTCATTCCAAATAATCGAAAGATCATGTACCTCGTCTCATTTCACATCAAATTTAACATCCATAATTTTCAAGAAATTCGGGGACTTAGAGTCATTCTTGGTACTACACGTCTTACTAGAGAATTCCCAAATCTTATCATGCCGCCACATGGTTTAACGCTTTCTCAATTACTCAATTATATTTCAAGCAATATTTATCACCAATTGTAAACAATCTAAGTATAACAAATTTCGAGGACGAAATTTCTTTAAGGGGATAGAATGTGACAACCCTAAAATTTAAGGCTTTAAACTTTATATTTTATATTGCTAAATTTCTATCATTATTTGTGTTTCCGAATCAAACATCAATTACACCAATCGCTAAGATTTATTTATGTTAAACTTAAAATTTAAAGACCGATAATTAACAATTGGTATAACTTTAGTTTTAAGCCAAAACTATATTAAAAACTAACTCCTAACACCCAATTACCTAATCCAAAATCATTACAAATAGATGATTACATATCACTAAACAAAACTTAATCAACTACATTAACTATTTAACTCCTTTGTTACCTTCTAATCGCACATATATTATCTAAATTAATACATGTATGTACCCATGATCCTTAAACAATTAGTTTTAAATCCTTGAAATATTAGGTTTTGAAAAATCACTTTGTTTATTCAAATATACATCATTAAACCAAACTAATTCTATCATGCTCTAACTCTCTCCCATCCATACACACACTTGAGATATATATACACACCATCTACAACACATACTTGAAACATTTTCACTCTCTTTTACATACATAGACACTTGAGATATATATACACACCATCTGCAACACATACTTAAACATTTTCAATCCACAGTATTGAGGTGAAACTAGATGTTAAACCATTATTTAGTTGGCCACTATTTTTATAAAGTTAGAACTTTTAAAATTATTAAAAGCTTACATACTCAAAAATATAAAGAAATGATATGTAGTTCAACAACAATAAAAGGAACATTGTCACACTTTTAAGTTTTAACAAACTACTCAATGACAAATGTAATAACATTGCTCTACCAATATAGACTAACGATCTATGTGTACAACTAGGACTACATTGGTAAATACCCACACAATATAGCAAGCTCTCAAAGCTGACATGTAATGATACTTGACAGAAACCAGGTGAGTGTCGTGACCGATCTTCTTAAACTATTTAGGGTGAAAAGCATACTCGTTTTAATTGACTTTATGATACGTGAGTTTCGTGGCTCATCTTCTTAAACTATTTTGGGAGAAAAGCATACTCGTTTTATTTGACTTTATGATGCATGAGTTTCGTGGCCTATCTTTTTAAACTATTTTGGATGAAAAGCATACTCGTTTTATTTGACTTTATGATACGTGAGTTTTCGTAGCCCACTTTCTTCATTATTTTTTGGTGAGAAGCATACTCATTTTATTACACTTTATGATGCTTTATTATTTAAGACATTGTTTTTACCCAACTGTCCGTTTTACACAACCATTGTAAAGGACACCAACTCTGAGACCCATGAGGTTTTGAGATCTAAGTGGTCGTCGAGTGCATATAATTGCGCATGTGAATACTTTTGCAACAGTTATTGGGTGTTAATATTCGGAAACTCAATTCATATTAGATGGGAATTGGGTGACCGAGTACAGGTTTGGTTGTGGACTTATTTAATTTGCATCATACTTGTCAAACTCACATTTGTTTAAACCTGTGAACTCAACAACTTTATAGTTGACATCTTTTAGTATGCTTTTCAGATGTAGTTTTTGATACGTTAGAAGTAATAATCGGATTAGAGCATGCTATGGCTTTGACGATACATTCTAGATGACTTGAATGGAACCTAGAAGTCAAAGACATCGAATGCTACAAGAGAGGCTAGATTCAACATCTAAGTTGTAATACTTTTGGGATATAAATTTAAGTAAATCCCATCATCTAGTCGAACAAATGTATTACAATGAACCTTTAACGAATATTAGTGTGTCTGCTTCTTTGATTATTAAATACCAGTCGTTACGTCTACCCCTGGCTCCGGGTGTGACATCATACGATATGATGTACTCAAGATAATGATATAACGATCATAGACTAGCTAGGTACTATGATTAACTTCGGTCATAAGTCCATAATCAAACGAAGAAACACGTCGTTGCCCCATAACAGTCCAAACATATAAACTCCCTCGCGAAAAATCCTGACCAGAGCGACTGATCGCGAGAGCGGGCCCTTATAACCCGATAGATCAACCAATATAGTCTATGGCCTCCTCGAGGCTAATGATTATGGGGGGATTTAGGGACTCAACAATATATAAACATACTGCTGATCCAAATTATACCGTCCTAACATTATACATGACCCCGATTACCCATCATATCACCATATCATGCTTTCCCCCTAAAACAATTAAATAAAACATTTATTTAAAACGGGGTGAATAGCTCACATATGTTAAAACAATTTAGCACAAAACCATTACGAGTATGCATTCCAGCCCAAAACGTATTTAAAAGCAATTTAAAGAGAGGGCATCTTCGAACTCATATAAGCTAAAACAGTTTAACACAAAAACCATTACGAGTATACATTCCAGCCTAAAACGTATGTAAAACGATTTAAAGGAAGGGCTTCAAAGAACTCACATAAGTTAAAATAATTTAACACAAAATCATTACGAGTATGCATTTTAGGCTAAAATGTATGTAAAAACGATTTAATAGAAGGGCATCAAAGAACTCACCTTAGTCATGCACTTAAGTATTTCCTATTTAAATTCAGATGGCTTCTCGTGGAATTATACGAGTCATCAGTCTTAAGTACCTGATTGATAATCAAGTACATACTATGATTAAAACGAGGGACCAACTATGATCCTATGCGACTATTTAGGCGACTAACGCGTCGTCTTACACGTTATAGTTTTATTTGATTCATCGTTTTATTATCTGTGTAATATGTTTTTGGATTTTTTTGTCAAATATTACACTTACAAATATTGTTTCGATTTTAACTTAGGTAATATATAATTATCAAAGTTTATTATTTGTGTGAATTTATTTGTCTAAAAACTAATTATATCCATAATATCTCTAGTACAATACATTTGTTATTATTTCAATTCTCTTGTATTGTATAGTTATACTTTTATGGCAATTATAATAAAATACATATTTTTGTTATTTGTTTTCCCAAAATGGATCCATGTCACACCCCGACCGGTGATGGAAACATCGGGGCGGACGATAGTAAATAGATTGCTCGTAGCTCATGATACTAAAATGATTAAATAATATTAAAATTCAATATTTAGTTAACAAATACATGAATCAAGTAGACAATTAATCAAAACATAATAAATAACTCTTTATTAAACTAAATCCATGAATCCTATGTGTGAAACATCTTGAGATAATCAACTACGCTATAACACCTGAAATCATGTGAAAAATAGTATTTGTCAGCTAACGAATTCGCTGGTGAGTAAACATAGGTTTTGAGTACATATTAAATATAATGATTAAAATTTCAATTCACATGTCATGTAAGCACTATAAATTGCAAAGTGTTTTAAATAAGATAACATTGTATAATCAAACACTAAACGACTGAATAGGCTTAAAATCACACAGATCAGGCCATTAATGAATATATAACCGGTCCTCAATCACCCACTAAGCAAAAGCATGAATATATATGGGGTGGGTTTGTCAGTCCAATAGATCTATCATTGATTAACGTCGGTTTGAATAATGTTTATCATATAATGAACACATAATGCAAGTAAACACATAACATGAATTGAATATAAATGAATAAAATGAGTATAATGATTATAATCAGTAAAAGTGAATAAACTGAATATAAAGAATAAATATAAATATGATTTATAAGTCATATGAATTCCCCCAAATATATAAACGTAAAAATGGGCTATGAAATACTCATCTGATTAACGAGCTATGAGAATTAAATATATAACTTGAGAATAAGACACCGTAAGATCTCCTTAAAGTTAACCTAAGGAGCGATATCCGAAATTAGTACAATGAACTTAGAGTTCAAATGACGATTTGAGAATTCCTAAACAAGTAAACAAGAGTCTAAGGTTTTATTGAATAATCAGTTTAGATAACTTAATGGCTAGATTATGTGAATAGTTTAGATAAATACAACATATAATGATCAAATGTTAATAATCTAACTTATATGTACTATAAATCATATAATGTCAATAGCTTGAAACTAAATTTAAAATAATTAGTTTGTTCAAAGTGATTAGTTTGATAATTGACTAATCAAAAGTAATCCGAAATATATATTTATTGGATGTATTTATAAGTAATAAATAATTTATGAATCTTAATAAAAACTGTGTAAAATTTGGGTTTGAGGCATTGCCGGAGCCCCGCCGGAACGTGGCCGGAGAGGTCACCGGAATTTGGGTGTACATGGGCATGTGATTTGGTTTGGGTGAATTTATTTAATAGTTACACATAAGCCCTTGTAGTATGATCATGTTATTAATTGTTTCAAATAAAGTTTGAGTTCAAGTTTTCTAAATTACATACCCAACCCTTAAAGTTATCTTTGTTAAGTAAATTTTACCTTAACTAATCAAACTAACCTAATAGATTTTTTTTATAAAACTTTCTTAATCAGTTTACTTATACAACTATTCCTTTTTATAAAACCACACCTCTCGAAGAATTTATCCTATAATTTTTATAAGATATGTTTTATTTAAAATAAGTTCATGATTAAATAATTTTAATAGAGCATAATTATTAGATAAAATTTACATATATTTTACAATGAAATGGAAATCTTCACGTATCGTCAATGGGTTCGGGTTTGGTTCGGGCCAAATGTCACAATCCATTATACGTATATGCAGTTCATAACCTTTCAAAACATGAAGTTTTCGAGTTTTATATATTTATAAATCATCCCAAGTTATACAAGATATACGCAAATTTATTTATTCGAGAGTCCGTCAAATTTATTAAAACATATGAAAATATGGTTTCATCATTTCGTATTTTTATTAAAGTCCAAGAGTTGTATTTTGTATTATAAAAATGAATATCTAAATATTCAATATATATAAATATGTGAGTTTATTTAAAATCCGACTTTATCAATCTGATTGTTTTTATGTAATAACATGTCACACCCCGGGTTTGGCATGCCCAGACGTGTGACCCGATTGGTACCTGCTTTGATTATTTTATTCTGAAAACACAGAGTTCAATGCAGCGGAATATTTTTCTCAAAACATTGGTCCCATTTCATAATATTTCATAATGTTTACAACGAAACATTGTTTTCATATAACTGGGCTTAACTACACGTTATTTTACAAAACATATTAATTTCATATTACTATAATATTTAAAGCCACAAGATTTCTTCATCGAATGCGTCCATTCTTCTTTGATGTATCTTGTGCTTAATTAGCTAACGTGCACATGTAAACATTATATGTACAACATGGCACTTAGCATATCCATCCCTTTCTATTCATTACCTATAAAAGGTTTTCAAAATAAAACATCAGCGATAATGCTGGTGAATATCATCTGTAGACCCAAATCATTTAAAAGCATGAAAGCATTAATTTAGATTAACCATACTCGGAACATGGATAAAATACACACCATGTTGCACACTGATAACAGTTTGTTGGCTGTGAGTTATTTCTTTATAACTCTGGTGCCTAGGGAATCTCACTCCTTTGGGCACACAAACTGTACCAGCCACGCTTAGTTACAGAACTCACCGTATGAGTTCTGCCTAAACACGTGCATACCATTTCTGATCAGACCGTACGTGCCAAGTGTCCGTCTCGTATTTTACCAGCATGCATTAATAAATTAACTACTTTTCATGCTGGTTTCGAAATAACAAAGATTTCGTAAAAGCATTTAAAATACAAATGTATTCACCTTAATCTGGATAACTGATCTTAGACAACACTTCTTCTTACTTTCTAATCCTTTGAGATTTCTGACCAAGATCCTTGTGCACTTTAAACTATATTGATGGCTTAAATGGTGCTACTGTAACAATTACAAAGTTTGGTTCCTGGTTAGCATTAGGGCAAGTCTTAGCTATTAATTATGTAAGGAGTGGGGTACTGGCTTGTCAGCATCGTGGTCAACTATGGATAACTTTATCTAGTTTAGACATGGTTGATCAGTCCACGTCTAGACCAGGGTCAAGTTACCCAACCTAATCCCCACAAAATGTCTACTAATAAATATAATTATTAACCAGACATAAACTTAAACAAAAATATACCTCTTAAACTATCTACGGCAATCTGATGTAGAGTCTCCTTACACGTGCTCCTAACTGTGCTCCAAAAACGACTACTAACAACACCCAACGGGTACTGTATGCTCGGGATTCTCTAAACTAGAGCGTTCCCGTTAAAAGAACTGGATATATAAAACTATAACCTTAAGCTTCTATATATAGAAACTAAGCAAGCAGCTCAAATTACATTACGTCGATGTGGGATTCGATTTAAATTGACATGCTAGCTTGCTAGCTTAAATATATTATTATTATTAATTAATTCAGCTGCTTCATTCGTTTTCTCGTATAACTTTTAAAATATAAAGTTTTATAAAATTATAATTATACCGCTAGGACGAGTTCATCATTCTCTACGCATCGACCTAAATTTCGTTAAAAATGGAGAAAGTTCAAACATAATATAATTTTATTCTTATTCGACGGTCTCATATAATAATAATTGCTCGTCTAAACATTGCATATTTCAAAGGCCATGTAATCCGTTTCTTACTCGTTTGCCAATATTTGAAATATAATTGTCATATATATACCAACTACTTATTTATGACCACAAGGTCGAGTATCTTAACTAATAATTCGGATACGAAATTTTTATAGGTGTTACATCCTCCCTACCTTTATTTAAATCTCATCCTCGAGATTTACTGGAACAGGTGAGGGTACTTCTTTTTCATCTCTGATTCTAACTCCCAAGTATATTCTGGACCACGTCGGGAGTTCCATCTTACTTTCACAAGAGTTAATCTTTTCCTCTTTAACCTTTTCACTTGTTTGTCTTCGATCTGCAAGGGTTGTTCTTTAAACTTCAAATTTTCATCAACCTCTACGTCCTCTAACGGCATTTTCAATGTCTCGTCTGCCAGACATTTTCTTAGATTTGATACATGAAACACATCATGTATTTCATTCATTTGCTCTGGTAGCTGCAACTGATAAGCCACCGGTCCTACTCTTTTAATTACCTTGAAAGGTCCTACAAATCGTGGACTAAGTTTCCCTTTCTTTCCAAATCGGACAACACCTTTCCAAGGTGAAACTTTTAACAACACTTTATCATCTTTGGCAAATACTAACGGCTTCCTTCTTTTATCAGCATATTTCTTTTGTCTTTCTCTAGCTAGTTTCAAACGCTCTCGGATTTGGAGAACCTTATCAGTTGTCTCCTGGACCACTTCCGGTCCCGATAACTGATTTTCACCAATTTCAGACCAACATACAGGAGTTCTGCATTTTCTTCCATACAAGGCTTCAAATGGCGCTTGATAGTACGAGACAAACCGAGCTTGGATCTAGATCTGAGATTGTTTGGGATGTTGTTTGCAATCAGTGATGCGGAAACTCACCAATCACGTATTGATGCTTGAATGTTCATGAAGATCAATACAATGTATGATGAAGATGATGATAATATGAATAGGTGAATTGTATTAGATCAATGGAGAGGTTACAAATGATATGGAATGAAATGTAGGCAACTCTCTTAACAAATGACCTAGGTGATGGTATTTATAGTTTATACCATTCACCTTACATTTCAACCTAACCACGTGCAGTTAAGCACAAACGCGCATTTAAGCACGAAACGATTACACAAATATTCTAAGACAAATACAATTAATGCACATCTTTACCCGTGCTTGCTCGTGATGATGCTCGATATCTTCACTCGCTTATATTTGGAAAGTGACATCTTCATATAACCCCAACAGTACTCCCCCTAAGATGACACTTTACAAATCTGACATATCAGCTTAAATCTTCATGTGGCGAGTATAGAGAGCAGCTTAAAGTTTTGGTATGCATTATCTTCAAGAGGACCCAACAGCGCTGCATCAATACTTGCATGATAGCTGTTGTTATAAGAGAACTCCATTAATGGCAGATGATCATCCCAACTACCACTAAAGTCAAGCACGCACGCTCGAAGCATATCTTCCAAAGTTTGTATGGTTCTCTCACTTTGTCCATCAGTTTGTGGATGATAGGCGGTACTAAGACTTAACTTTGTTCCCAAAGCTTTCTGGAAGCTTTTCCAGAATCAGGATGTAAAACGACTATCTCGGTCTGATACTATGGATAAAGGCACACCGTGCAAAGATACTATTTCATTAACATAAAGTCTTGCCAACTTATCCATAGAGTGTGTTTCTTTCATTGGAAGAAAATGGGCAGACTTTGTGAGTCTGTCAACGATGACTCAAATCGTATCATTCCCATGACTGGTTCGTGGAAGTTTAGTGATAAAGTCCATGGTTATCATTTCCCATTTCCATACCGGTAGCTCTAACTGTTGCAATAAACCAGATGGCTTTTGGTGTTCTGCTTTAACTTGTGAGCAAGTTAAACATTTTGCAACATATGTAGCAATATGTTTCTTCATGCCTATCCACCAGTAATTGCTTTTTAGATTTTTATACATTTTGTCGCATCCTGGGTGCATTGAATATTTAGATTTGTGAGCCTCTTCCAGGATCATTTCTCTAAGATTACCAGTAATTGGCACCCAGATACGCTTATTCATTCTAAGACTTTTATCGTCTCCCTTAACCAGTTGTTCAAGCATTACTTTCATTCCTTCTTTCTCAATATTTTCATTTTACTAGGCCATCAGTTGTGCATCCTTTAGTTGACCCATTAAATCAACTTGTAGTTCAAGTCGTAAGGCCCGAACTCTTTTAGGTTTTTCATGTTCTTTTCTGCTCAAGGCATCAGCCACAACGTTGGCTTTTCCCTCGTGATAACAGATTTCACAATCACAATCACTCAAGACTTCCATCCAACGTCTTTGTCTCATGTTTAACTCCTTCTGATCAAATATATGTTTTAAACTCTTATGATCAGAGTAGGTAGCAAATCTAGCTCCATAGAGATAGTGCCTCCATAACTTTAGCGCAAAGATTATGGCACCTAACTCTAAGTCATGAGTTGGATAACCTATTTCATTGACTTTAAGTTGACGAGATGCATAAGCGATAACTTTATCTCGTTGCATTAACACACACCCAAATCCGGTGTATGATGCATCACAAAATACAACAAAGTCTTCGTTACCTTCAGGCAATGCTAAGATTGGTGCATTCGTCAACTTTTCTCTTAGGGTTTGAAAAGCTTCAACTTGTTCTGGTCCCCATTTGAAAGTTACCTTCTTTCGAGTTAATTTTGTCAAGGGGACAGCAATACGAGAGAAGTTCTTTATGAATCGTCGATAGTATCCGGCCAACCCTAAGAAGCTGCGTACTTCTGTAGGCGTTTCTGGATTTTTCCATTTAGAAATGGCTTCTATTTTTGCTGGATCTACTTGAATATCACTAGCATTAATGACATGTCCAAGGAATTGTACCTCGGATAACCAAAATTCACATTTGGAGAATTTGGCGTATAATTTCTCTTGTCTTAACAATTCAAGTAGGATTCTAAGATTAGTTTTATGCTCTTCCTCACTTTTGGAATAGATAAGTATATCGTCGATAAAGACAATAATAAACTTATCCAGATATGGTCGACAAAGTCGATTCATCATATCCATGAATGCGGCTGGGGCATTAGTGAGTCCAAAAGGCATTACTGTGAACTCATAATGTCCATATCTTGTTCGAAAAACAGTTTTTGAAATATCTTCCTCTTGAACTTTCAGTTGGTGATAACCTGATCTAAGATCAATTTTCGAGAAATAACAGGCTCCTTGTAGTTGATCGAAAATATCGTCAATTCGAGGAAGCGGATATCGGTTCTTGATTGTAACCTTGTTCAGCTCACGATAGTCAATGCACATTCTCATCGACCCATCTTTCTTCTTGACAAACAAAACTGGAGCTCCCCAAGGTGATGAGCTTGGTCGAATAAACCCTTTTTCTAACAACTCTTCTAATTGCTTCTTTAATTCTTTCATTTCAGTAGGGGCTAAACGGTATGGAGCTTTGGCTATCGGAGCTGCACCCGAAACTATATCTATTTTGAATTCCACTTCACGATCAGGAGGAATTCCAGGTAGTTCATTTGGAAAAACATCTGGATATTCAGACACGATAGGAACTTCTTCTATCTTTTTCGTCTTGCTATTATCTGACACAGAGATCAGATAGGCTAGACAACCTTTGTTTAAACAACGCATTGTTTTTAAACAAGAGATAATCTTTACGGGTTTTGTTGGCTTATCTCCATGGATAGTTATTCTTCGTCCTGTTGGGGCACGAAGTTCGATAATTTTCTTGTCACAAAGGATACGAGCTTGGTTAACGGCTAACCAATCCATACCCAAAACAATATCGAAACCTGCTAAAGCCATTGGCAATAACTAAATTGGTACGATATGTCCAGAGAGAGTTATGTGACAATTTTCGAGAGAGTCGGAAATTCGAATTATCTCCCCACTAGCCGTCTCAACTTCATACGTTCTTGATAACTTAGCTAAGGGTATATTAAGCAATGTACAAAACTTATTGTCTACAAAGCTTTGGTTTGCACCAGTATCAAATAATACCCTAGCATAAGAATCATTAACAAGAAACGTACTAGTAATGGCGTCCGTTAGTTGAGTTGCTTCTTCTGCATTCATCACAAATGCCCTCACATTCTTCTTTCCATTGTTATCATTTTTGTTTCCGGCGTTCCCTAAACCACCCGTTTTCAACTTAGGACAATCCGGTCGGAAATGTCCTTTCTCTCCACAATTAAAACACCCACCATTTTTCTTCCTGCAATTCTCAATGGTGTGTCCTGCCATTTTACAGAAGTCACAAAATGTCAGTGTTTCAAATTTGCATCTTCCTGAATGCCTTTTCTTACAAACACGACATTCTGGCTTTAAACCCATGCCATTATTATTCTTCCTCCCAAGATCCCTCTTAAATTTCCTGACTTCTTGTTCACCCTTCTGAAAAACCTCTTTCTTCTTTTTTTCTTCTCAGGTGCGAATCATTCCATCTGTCATCATTCCTGCAAGCTCGACTGCAGAATCAATCGTTGTAGGCATTGCTACCTTCACTGTATCACGAATCTCACTCACGAGACCCCATATATAACGATTTATCATATTTTCCTCTGGGGTTACCAGGTGAGGCACGAATCGAGAGTATTCAAAGAACTTAGTATTATAATCCTTAAGATTGGTGCCAATCATTGAAAGGTCCAAGAATTTCCTTTCAATTTGTTCCTTCTCATTTCTGGGACAGAACCTTTTTAGCATAGCTTCAGAAAATTCTTCCCATCTCATTTCATATGCTGCAGTTCTCCCTTTTCTTTGAATCTGATTGTTCCACCATTCCATTGCATTATCTTTCAGAGAGTTTGTGGCATAAAGAACTTTGTCGTCCTCCGAACATTTTCTTATTGCAAGGACTGATTCTGTTTTCTCTAGCCATCTTAATGCAACAATAGCTCCTTCAGTTCCCGCAAACTCCACGGGTTTACATGCCTGGAATGTTTTATAGCTACAGCCTTCATGCTGAGCCCTTATTCTTTTCTTGGGTTTGTTAACCTCATCTTCACTATTGTTAGAACTATTATTAGTTTCAATAGTTTTCCTCTTACTACCAGAATGTTCTTTTTCTTTATAACTTTCATTATTATTTTCTAGAGCTTCTAGAAATTTTGGTATAGCATTTGCAATAGCTTGACTAATCATATGCTGCACTTCATCTCTATAGATAGTTTGACCATCCAGATAGTTATTTTCAATGGCCTTTTTCTTTCTTCCTCGAGTATTATTTGAAGGTCCACTTAATCGTTTAGACATTCTACAGAAAGGAAATCCCAACTTTCATCAGACATATAGTCTGTTGTACAATTATTACTTAGTACATATAGAAAACAATTTAATGTATTCTAATATGCTATAAAGCAATTAACAATAGGCATCTACCTACTTTTTCTAGTAGGCATCATTTCATAATGCGGTTAAAGCCTAGGTACTAAAACAAGTATCTAATTCGTTGAAACCTGTGGCTCTGATACCAACCTGTCACACCCCGGGTTTGGCATGCCCAGACGTGTGACCCGATTGGTACCTGCTTTGATTATTTTATTCTGAAAACACAGAGTTCAATGCAGCGGAATATTTTTCTCAAAACATTGGTCCCATTTCATAATATTTCATAATGTTTACAAGGAAACCTATGTGGTTCGCTAGATAGATTCGCTACAGCGAATCTATCAGCGAACCTAAGACTGATATATATTATAACCTTATCTTCAAGAAATAAAACTTTTGCACAACTTTGACAAAAACCTTATCTTACTGATTGTGTCGTGTAATTGTTCTCTGGAGGTGCTAGGAGCATATATTATACATCTTTGTAGCTTGTTTACCTCTGGTTGTGTGGTTTAATCTCGTTATTGTTTGTTGGGTTATAATACACTTTGTTTGTGTGAGTCAAGTGTATTTCGTTGTTAAACAAGTCAATATAGCACTGAAATCACGATCATTATGGACCAACAATATGGTATCAGAGCCTTAGTGCTCTTGATTGTTTGATTCTAGAGATTTTCGTGTTGATTTTGGGGTTTTTGTGTCAAAACACTATCTGATTCTTTTCTGGACTGGTTTGGGTGTTTTTGTGTCATATTTTGCTTGGGTGTTGTCATATTTGGTCATAGGAAGCTTCTGAAACAAACGGGTCTACAAATGGTCAAGTTTTGAAGCTGTTCTGTTTGTTTTTGTACTGAAACTGTGTTGTTCGTAACCCAGCGAACCTATTTGTTCATCCAGCGAAACTATCTGTTCTTCCAGCGAATCTGGTTGTTCATCTAGCGAATCTGCGAGCGAATCTGTTTGTTGATGTGGATGTGTAGGCGAGGAGCATACAGAAAATATTCAGGGGAAACGAATGTTATTGATATGCCTGATACTGATGTCGCCGATGCTGAGTTTGTAGAGTCGATGCTGGTGTTTAGTGAAGATGAGGAGGCAGGATCTGAAGACGTGACAAATCCGTTGGCCGTGATTAAAGAAAGGGCAGGAGCTTTCATTGAACATTTTAAAGCCGAAAAAGACGGAGCTTAAAAAGAGAAGACTTCCCCGGGTGAGGTCCAACCTAGGGGGAGTATTGATAGACATGTGTAGGTTGGACTCACCGGCATGTCGGTGTTACTATATATTTTGTATGTATTTTCTATGTTTTTGTTCTAGCGAACCTACGGGCGAATCTATAGATTCGCCCGGGTGTCTAGATTAGTGTTGTCACAGAGATAAGTTTTGTCGTCGGGCGAACCTGATTGTGCCCGGCGAAGCTATCTGGTTCGCTAGATAGATTCGCTGACAGCGAATCTATCAGCGAACCTAAAGCTGTTATATATTGTAACCTTATCTCTTGGCAACATGGACTTTTGGCAAATCTTATCCAAAGTCCCTGAATAGTTTGTGTGTAACCAGGAGGTGCTAGGAGCATATGTTATCTATCTTTGTAGCGTATTTACCTCTTTTTGTGTGGTTTTATCTCATTATTGGGTTTGTTGTTATAATACACTTTGTTTGCTCAAGTCAAGCGTGTTTGTTGTTAAACAAGTCAATATAGCACTGAAATCACGATCATTATGGACCAACAATATGGTATCAGAGCCTTAGTGCTCTTGATTGTTTGATTCCAGTGATTTTTGTGTTGATTTTGGGGTTTTTGTGTCAAAACACTATTTGATTCTTCTCTGGACTGATTTTGGTGTTTTGGTGTTATATTTTGCTCAAGTATTGTCATATTTGGTCATATAAAGCTTCTGAAACAAACGGGTCTGCAAATGGTCAAGTTTTGAGGCTGTTCTGTGTGTTTTCGTACTGTTACAGGTCTGTTCGTAACCCAGCGAACCTATCTGTTCTTCCAACGAATCTAGGTGTTCATCCAGCGAACCTAGTTCAAATTTTTGTGTTCTGTTGGTTTGTGTTGTGGCTAGCGAATCTGACATTTTATCGAACGAAAGTTCACTTTTTTGGCTCATTGTGCAAGCGAAACTGCTGCCAAAATCTGTTGAGCGAAACTATGCTTGCTGGTCAGCGAATCTGTTTGTTTGTCTAGCGAATCTGTCTTCAGCGAATCTACCAGCGAATCTGCTGTGTTCTTTGAGCGAATCTAGCCAGCGAATCTATTTGTCTTCAGCGAATCTATAATCTGTTCAAAATTATGGCTACATCAACACTGAATATGAATGATCTGGATAGTGTTCAACCTAACAGGCCACCGAGGCTTGTTAGTGGTGAGAATTTTGAAGACTGGAAAAGATGTTTGAAAGCATTTTTCTACTACACTGACTATAACCAATGGGAATCAATTGTAAATGGTCCGCACGTGCCAAAGACAGTTGAAGGAACTGTCACTTCAATAAACACAGATCCAAGTACTTTTACTGAAGCAGATACCAAGTTACTTGATCGTGACAAAAAGGCACTCGGGGCATTGATACTTTGTTTGCATCAGGATATCTTCAACAGGTTTGCTGAACACACAACTGCAAAAAGCTTGTATGATGCATTGTGCGAGTTCTATGATGGTAATGAGGATTTGAAACTGGATAGAAAAGCTCAAGCTGAAAAAGAGTTTAACTCTTTCGTGGGGTATTCGCAAGAGAACCTGACTGATATTACAAATCGATTCCTATCTGTATCAAGTAATCTGAAAAAATATGATGATAAGCTGGGCAATCATGAGCAAGTCACAAAACTGTTAGATTCTCTTCCCCCTCAGTGGAGTCTTCAAATCAAGCTGTTGAAACAAGAAAGAAACTTTCATGACTACAAGCTGATGGATGTTATAAACAAACTGAAGTCATTCGATCTTGATGTGAAGAGAAGAGAATACAATCAGTCTATGATGGTTCCAAATATTCCTTCTCAGAATGCTGCACTTATTTCATCCGCTGCAAACTCTTATATCTACGGTGCTGCACCTGGAGGATCATCAAGTCATGTGTCTGCTAAATCTGTTGGTGCATCCACAAATGTTGGTTCAAGCTCAAATGCATCTGTCACCACTCAGATTCCATCTGACACTATGACTTTATTTGGAATGTTTGTTCATAGCTATGAAGCTCTTGTTGCAAGTGAGTTAAAAGGAAAGGGTATGACTGTAGAAGATATGTATCAGGTGGATCCTGATGATCTGGAAGAAACCGACATCCAATGGCAGATGGCCATGCTTACTCTTCGTGCCAGACGATTTATGGAAAGAACCGGTAGAAGAAACTTTGGGAATCAGGGACAAAATAGCAAACTGGGGTATGACAAGGGAAAGCTGAGATGTTATAACTGCAAACAATTGGGTCACTTCAAAAGGGAATGTCCTTTACCAATTGTTACTGAACCAGTAAACTCTGGAAATCCAAGATCTGTTCCAAATCAAGAAAGGCTTGAGGAAGCAAAGTCAAAGAATGAAACTGCACTGCTCACCAACTTTGATTGGAGTGTAGAAATTGAAGAAACCAAGGAGGAAATTAATCATGCCCTTGTTGCTGAGATTGTTGAGATTGATGACAACTATATAAATTGCTTTGATCCTTTCAAAGAATTTTATGGTAAAGATGAGGAAGAGAAACTGGAGAAAGCTGACAAAGATCAATCAGATGCTATTGTTCAAGGGCATCTGAATCACTCGGGTTTGGTTTGTGAAGCTGCGGTTAATGAAGTAAAGAATGATGAAGAATCAAAGCTTAACTTGGAAGCCGTGATTGAGAAGGCAAGGATTGATGCGGTGGATGAATTCAAGAGGAACACTCCCTACTGCCAGTGTGATCGTGTCCTTGCCGCCGAAAAACTGGTAATTGGTCTTCCTTATGATGTTATTGAAGATATGTGTTCATCTGCTTGCAAAATTCGTTTAATTGGCATATACAAAGCTAATAAATTGTTAATGTCAAACGAAAACGAATTAAAAAGAACCAACAAAGAGCTTAAATTAAGTGAATCAAAATATTTTGTCAAATTAAGAGAAGCTTTGAAAGAAAATGAACATTTAAAAAGAACTCTTTTGGAAAAGAACTGTGAAATAAACTACTTAACTGAGCAAGTCACTCTTGCTGAATTTGAAGCAAGAAAACTCAAAAATAAACTACAGCAGTGGACAATATCTAGTATGAAAATGGAGGAACTCTGCAAGAAACAACCGGGGGGGGGGCAGAGTTAAAACAGGTTTGGGTCTTAACAACAATGAAACATATGCATATCCTCCACCTAGTACCTTTTGTTACTCTCCAACACCTATTCCTCATCCATCAAATGAGCTGATACAAGAGATTATCCAGAATGATACTAACAGTTCTATTGCAGGTTTAAGTGGAGTAAATCTTAAAGAGGTTAGAGAGGATTACGCCTATGGTGGGAGTACCGGGCTTGGTTGTTCTAGCAGTAGTGAATGTTCTAGTTCTGATTCCAAGAAGTCTTTTGAAGACATTAGTTTAATTAATTCTGTTTCTAGTAATGTGTTATATTCAGACAATTCCATGTTTAATAGTAATTTAGGGTGCACTACTTCAAACCCTAATGTGTTGAATGATGATTTGATTGAAAATGCGTGTGTGAATGACAAAGACAAACTTTCAGGTCATGTCTTTGAAAGTCAAACCAAAACAAACTGTTTTCAAAAGTTCTTCACTCATCAAATTCCATCTTTCACACCAGTGAGAATTTCAAAACCAAAAGACAAGGAATCATCTTTTTCATACATTCTTAAACCTAAATCTGAATCTGAAAAAGTAAAAGTCACAACAGGTAAGTCAAAAGAACCTTATGACTCTTACAGTGACTGCAACTCTCAACTGTCTGAATGTGATGAGGAAATTGAAATGGATAAAATTCCTGTTAACAAAGTTTCCAAAATGGGTTTGAAGTCTCATTGCTTTAAATGTGGAAATACTGGTCATACTGTTAAGCAATGCCCTAATTTAATCAAAAACAGTTCAAAGCAAAAATCTTTTGGAAAAAGATTAAACACATTTGTAAATAATTTCTTTTGTAATTCTTCATCTGCTCCACCACCCAAGTACACAAAGGCTTGGGTGCCAATTTCGAAGGTCTAACTTTTTAATTTCTTTTAATAAATGTCAGGAACATTCAAATGCCGTTGTAAATAGTCATTGGCATATTGACAGCGGATGTTCCAGACATATGACAGGATTGAAGGACCTACTGACTAACTATCGGATCATCAATGGCGGATATGTTGCTTTTGCGGGAGACAAGAAAGGTGGCAAGATGATTGGTCAAGGAGAAGTCTCAAATGGTTCACTTACTTTGGAAGACGTCAACTATGTTCCTGAACTGGCATTCAATCTTCTAAGTGTATCACAAATCTGTGATAAGAATATCCCAGTGATGTTTCTCCCAAATGAATGCTTGTTCTTGAAGCCAGAGTTTTCTATTCCTGAAGAGTTGGTGATCATGCGAGCTCCGAGACGAAATGATACATATATGCTGAATATGGGATCAAAGGAATCAAATTCCACTGTCACCTGTCTCCTGTCTAAAGCTTCATCTTTTGAATCGTTTCAGTGGCATAGACGTTTAGGGCACATTAATTTTAAAATACTGAATAAATTGGTTAAGAACAATTTGGTTAGGGGCTTACCACTCAAAGATTTTTCAGTGGTTGAGAAATGCATGGCTTGTGCTAAAGGAAAACAGCACAAAAAGCCATATAAACTTAAAATTACAAATTCTATCTCTGAGCCCCTCGAGTTGTTACATACTGATTTATTTGGTCCAATAAGTGTCAAATCTATTGCTAAGAAATCTTATTGCTTGGTTGTCACAGATGATTACTCTAGGTACACTTGGGTGAGATTCATGGCATAAAAGAGTGAGACTGCTGAAGAGTTGATGAAGCTGATTCCTCAAATCGAGGTTCTTGGAAAGAGAAAGGTTCAAGCCATCAGAAGCGATAACGGAATTGAATTCAGAAACCATATCTTCAACTCTTTCTGTGAACAACGGGGTATTCTCAGACAGTTTAGCGCCGCACGAACACCACAACAAAATGGTGTTGCTGAAAGGAAGAATCGAACCCTTGTGGAGGCTGCTAGAACTATGCTGATTGAGTCAAAGCTTCCAATTATTTTCTGGGCGGAGGCAGTTAATTGTGCAACTTATGTTCTGAACAGGGTACTGATTGTCAAAGAAAAGATGAAGACTTCATACCAGCTGTTTCGAGGGATTAAGCCGCTGATTGATTTTCTACGCCCCTTTGGATGTTCTTGTACTCTTTTGAATACTCAAGATCAGAAAACGAAGTTTGGTGCTGTTTCGGATGAGTGTTTCTTTGTAGGATACTCGAACACACAAAAAGCGTATCGTGTTTACAACAAGCGAACGAGGATTGTGCAAGAGTCCTATTATGTTGACTGGCAAGAGTCAAACACAACAAGTATTGGCAGTGAACCGGCATGGTTTTATGATTCCACCACTATTTTCAAATCATTCAATCTTCCTGACTATGACGATGATGAAATCATTCCTCACACATCAGTTTCTATCCTTAACCATCCATCTACACAATCACAACCACAACCTTCAACTACACAATTACCTCCTACTTCATTTGACATTCCACCACCTCCACCACCTCAAACTGTTCCAACTTCTCCATCAGATATTCCATCCTCATCCACTACCATTCAATCATCTACCACTAATACAATTCCTCCAACATCACATACACCTTCACAACCATCTAATCAAACACCCTCAACCGAAACCAATCCTTTGCTCCTTAACACAGACTTCAAAACCTTGAAAAATCATCCTCATGATTATATCATAGGATCAATTACTGATGGTGTGCGGACTCGGAGTCAGAGTGGGTTGATAAATGAATGTCTCTATGCTGCCTTTCTATCCCAAGTTGTTCCGAAAAATAACAAGCACTTGAAGATCCTAGTTGGGTGGATGCCATGCAAATGGAACTGCAGCAATTTAGGAAGCTTAAAGTTTGGGAACTGGTTGATCTTCCTCCTAATAAGTGTCCCATCGGCACTAAATGGGTTTTCCGAAACAAGCCAGATGATCGCGGTGTTGTTGTCAGAAACAAGGCGAGATTGGTTGTTCAAGGATTTGCTCAAGAGGAGGGGATTGACTACACTGAAGTTTTTGCTCCAGTCGCTCGCCTTGAAGCCATCAGAATCTTTCTTGCTCATGCTGCGAACAAAAACTTTAAAGTTTATCAGATGGATGTGAAATGTGCATTTCTATATGGAGATATCGATGAGGAGATCTACGTATGTCAACCACCGGGTTTCGAGGATCCAGATTTCCCTTCAAAGGTTTACAAGCTTGATAAATCCTTGTATGGGTTGCATCAAGCTCCACGTATCTGGTATGAAACTCTGACACAGTATCTTCTCAGCAAAGGTTTCTCTCGTGGGACTATAGATATGGCATTGTTCAAGAAGGAGGTGAATGGGGAGCTGGTGATCGTTCAAGTGTATGTTGATGATATAATTTTCGGTTCGACTAATGAGGGGCTGTGTAGAGAGTTTGAAAAAGTGATGATGGATCGCTTTGAAATGACGATAATGGGGGAGATGTGTTTCTTCTTGGGGCTGCAAGTGGAACAAAAGCCTGATGGAATTCTTATCCACCAAGAGAAATATATCAAAGAGATCCTCATGAAGTTTGGCATGGATGACTCGTCTCCTGAATTGATTCCTTTCACCGCTCAAACATGCCTTACTTCCGATGATAATGGGAATCCTGTGGATGCTCATCGGTATCGCTCGATGATCGGATCTCTCATGTATCTGACTGCAAGCCGACCAGACATTACATTCGCTGTGTGCTACTGTGCTCGTTTCCAGGCCAATCCAAAAGAATCAAATGAGAAAGCTGTTAAACGCATTTTTCGTTACCTTAAGGGTTCCTCTCATTTGGGACTTTGGTACCCAAAAGGTGGGAACTTTGATTTACATGCTTTTTCTGATAGTGATCATGCAGGTTGCAGGATTAATCGAAAATCAGTCACTGGCGGATGTCAATACCTTGGAGAATGTCTTGTTTCCTGGCAAAGCAAGAAGCAAACAACCGTCTCTCTGTCCACAGGAGAAGCAGAATACATTGCTGCGTCAAGTTGCTGTTGCCAAGTGCTCTGGATTCAGCATCAGATGATGGATTATGGCATCAACTTTCTTCATACGCCACTCTTTTGTGATAATGAAGCTGCTATTGGAATTGCCAAGAATCCTATTCATCACACTCGCACCAAGCACATTGAAACAAGAATTCATGCCATCACGGATGCACAGGAAAAGGGGTTCATTGATATTATTCCTATTGAAACTCGAAAGCAAAAAGCTGATCTTTTCACAAAAACTTTTGACAAACCACATTTTTATGAACTGATCTCCATGCTGGGACTTATATCTTTTTGAAAACCTTTTTCTGTGAGAATCAATTTGTAAATATGTAAAAATCTTTTTCATTTTCTTCTTCTTTGAAAATTCCGTGGGTCACTCATTCCTTCGCTCCTTTATTTTACTTTATTTTATTTCCTTTTCTTTTTATTTTCTCTTTTACTCTGTATATATATATTAAGAAAATCTGGAAAACAAAAATTTTATTATTAGATAGCTATAATATAAAAATTTTGGGGGAGATATTAAAGATTAACTATTTATAGTTTTTCAAATTTTGCTATTTCAGGATCTCCATTTTGATTGATGTTGAAGAGACGTTGAAGGAGGTCAGAAGCATTGTGTTTGGGATATGTCAGATAGGCTCAGCCCGAAAACAAAGAAAACAGCGATTGTGCAGCCAAACATAACGTTCAAGATCTCGGCAACAAGGATTATCCCCTTGATATGATTGGATTGCACAAAGATAAGGGTTCTGTCAAAAATGGGTTGAGAGCGTCAAATCTTTGCCTTGATTTCCCTAAACATCCCAAATCACCCTCGCCCTATCCCCGAGTCGAGTTTCTAGTATGCAAAACAAATAAAATAAAAAGCTGCTAGTGATGCTCTTCGGAAAAACCTCTGAGTGAGTTACTTGTTAACTCCTCAGAACGTATTGAGTCAAAGTGCTTAACTCCTCTGCTATACGGAAGTATTGACCTGGAGTTGGTGAATCTTCTCTGCTATACGGAAGTATTGACCTGAAGATTCACCGAGCATGCTCAAATGTTTATCTCCTCTGTTATACGTCGGTATAGACCTGGAGCTCTGAACTATTTGAGTTTCCCAAATAATAAGTCGCATTGTGTTCAAAAGAATCAATTGCTGACAAGCTCCACTCACAAAAAGATGCAAAAATTGCACAAGTGTCAAAAAGAAGCTAATGCATCGATCAAAATTCAAAATTTGATCCTCGAAATTCAAGCAAAGTCAATCGTATTGCTCAGATACCCTGATGACAGAACTTGTTCTTTTTACCTAGATGTCTGTGGGGACCGAGTTGTCTGAGCTTCTTCAATCAAACCAAAAACATGATAAAAGAAGCTGCTGATCTCTTGTTGAAAGGACTAAGGCATGGGTTTAAATGGACAAACATATCTGCAATCCCGCCAATCGATGATTCTCCGGATTCTGCTCAAAACATCATGAAAAATATATATATCCTTCTTTAGCGTTTAAAATTCCTGTCTTTTTCTTTCATTTTATTTTATTTTTCTAATTTCTATCTTGTTATTATTATTATTATTGTTTTTAGGATAATATGTTTATTTTTGGAGCGTTGAAATCGTGGGACGTTTTCATGGATTTACAAAGAATTTAAAATTTGAGAAAAACCAAAAATATTTTAAGTTTTGTGTGCTAGCGAACCTGCTAGCGAACCTACAGGTTCGCCAGAACCTCAGGTTCGCCCGGAACCTCTTTACATCGCCACCGTAGTTTACCTGACTTTTGTTCTTCGGGCGAACTTAAAGTTCGCTAGTCTGTCTGCCAGCGAACCTGTGACTGTATATATAAGCAGTGACAGCGAAGCATTTCACACATTCGCTATCACTTTTACTGTAGCGGGCTTTTCAAAATCCTACTGTCGAAAGTTCGATTCTCACTTTTCAACCGGTTTTTCACACTTAAACATCTCTAATTTGGTCTGGTATGTCATCGCCTCCATCTTAATCTCTGTTTTAAACCATCAATCGCACTGTTAAACCCTTAAATCTGTCGATCTGTGATGTAGTGTAAATCAATGACTGATGTGTGTGTTATTTGTTAGAAATTTACTTCATAATATGTTCGTTTGATGTTGATATTACCTGTTTGTTGCTTTGTTTGCTTGTTAATGGTGATTTGACTGTGATTTCGGCCGTTTTTTTAAAAACTAGGGTTTCCAGCGAACCTATGTGTTCGTCTGGCGAATCTGAACGAAAGTTCAAAACTTTGAGCGAACCTATGTCGTTATGCCGCCCGCGCATCAACATAGATTCGCCCGACTGTTTCTAGCGAACCTATACATTCGCTCGACCAAAATGACTGATTTTTCATGTCAGCGAATCTATAGGTTCTGGTGCCAAATCTCAGGTTCACTCCTTTAGCGAACCTAATTATCCAGCAAATCTATTAATTGTTTTTGAAAATCTTCTTTTCTGATCAATCTCTGTTTATTTTTCAGGCACGATGTCGACATTATTCTTCGAAAGAAAGCACAATATGTGTGCTTTGCTTGACGAGAATCACGAAAAGGCCGGTGGCTATAGAGATTGCATCAAATGGTTGAAGTCGTCTCACATACATCATGCCATTTCTCATTCACCGACCATATACGAGCTGCATGTTCGAGATTTCTGGAGAACTGCAGTGATGAACGTATCCGTACAGCCATCGCGTATATGTGCCAAAGTCAGTGGCTTTGATTTGGAGTTTGCTGAAGCCGATCTGGCTAGAATCTTGAGGTTAGAGGAGGATGAGGCAGAAGAAGGATAGGCATTGGGTGTCGTGGAAAGGAAAGATTGTTTTGAAGATTGAAGCGCCGAAGGTCATGACAAGGGTCAGGGTTCCGGATACACAGCCACCGAGACTGAATGATTTTCACAAATGGTTTTATGATAACAGTACGGGTGAAGCTGTTATCAGACTGAAAGGGGAAAATCGTCCAGAAATCCGATTGTTTGACCCAATGGAGATCTTTTCATTTAGCGATGAAGATTTAAAGGTGTTGTGTGAGAATAGGATCAAGCACGGGGCTGGAGATGACACAAGGATTGAAGCGAACCTGTTTGTGAAGGTCGCAAACAAAGCTCGGGGTATTCGTGCTGAACTCAGGAAGGTAAATGAGAGACTGAGGATGACTGATGATCAGCAAATGGACATGGATGACTTATCTAAACAGCTGGATCAAACGATTGAGAAGAGGTTCGAGAAACCAGTGGAGGTTGTAGATTTGGACGTAACTGGCGAGGAGCATACTAAGAATATTCAGGCGGAAACAATTGTTCTGGATGTGCCTGATTCTGATGTCGCCGAAGCAGAGTTCGTGGATTCAATGCTGATATTTAGTGAAGACGAAGAGGCCGGATCTGAAGACGTTACTAATCCAATGGCCAGAATTAAAGGAAGGGCAGGAGCTTACATTGAGAACCTTTGAAGCCAAGAAAAAGGCGGAGCTTAAATAGAAGACTTCCCTAGGTGAGGTCCAACCTAGGGGGAGTATTGATAGTCACATGTATAGGTTGGACTCACCGGCTTGTCGGTGTTATATATTTTTGTATGTATTTTGTATGACTTTTGTATGTATTAGTTCTAGCGAACCTACGGGCGAATCTATGCTCAGATTAGCGATTATGATGGTGTCGACTGGGCGAACCTGTTTGTGCCCAGCGAACCTATGTGGTTCGCTAGATAGATTCGCTACAGCGAATCTATCAGCGAACCTAAGACTGATATATATTGTAACCTTATCTTCAAGAAATAAAACTTTTGCACAACTTTGACAAAAACCTTATCTTACTGATTGTGTCGTGTAATTGTTCTCTGGAGGTGCTAGGAGCATATATTATACATCTTTGTAGCTTAGTTACCTCTGGTTGTGTGGTTTAATCTCGTTATTGTTTGTTGGGTTATAATACACTTTGTTTGTGTGAGTCAAGTGTGTTTCGTTGTTAAACAAGTCAATATAGCACTGAAATCACGATCATTATGGACCAACAATTCCATCCCTTTCTATTCATTACCTGTAAAAGGTTTTCAAAATAAAACATCAGCGATAATGCTGGTGAATATCATCTGTAGACCCAAATCATTTAAAAGCATGAAAGCATTAATTTAGATTAACCATACTAGGAACATGGATAAAATACACACCATGTTGCACACTGATAACAGTTTGTTGGCTGTGAGTTATTTCTTTATAACTCTGGTGCCTAGGGAATCTCACTCCTTTGGGCACACAAACTGTACCAGCCACGCTTAGTTACAGAACTCACCGTATGAGTTCTGCCTAAACACGTGTATACCATTTCTGATCAGACCGTACGTGCCAAGTGTCCGTCTCGTATTTTACCAGCATGCATTAATAAATTAACTACTTTTCATGTTGGTTTCGAAATAAAAAAGATTTCGTAAAAGCATTTAAAATACAAATGTATTCACCTTAATCTGGATAACTGCTCTTGGACAACACTTCTTCTTACTTTCTAACCCTTTGAGATTTCTGACCAAGATCCTTGTGCACTTTAAACTATATTGATGGCTTAAATGGTGCTACTGTAACAATTACAAAGTTTGGTTCCTGGTTAGCATTAGGGCAAGTCTTAGCTATTAATTATGTAAGGAGTGGGGTACTGGCTTGTCAGCATCGTGGTCAACTGTGGATAACTTTATCTAGTTTAGACATGGTTGATCAGTCCACGTCTAGACCAGGGTCAAGTTACCCAATGTCTACCCCGACCCTGACCCTAATCCCCACAAAATATCTACTAATAAATATAATTATTAACTAGACATACACTTAAACAAAAATATACCTCTTAAACTATCTACGGCAATCTGATGTACAGTCTCCTTACACGTGCGCCTAACTGTGCTCCAAAAACGACTACTAACAACACCCAACGGGTACTGTATGCTCGGGATTCTCTAAACTAGAGCGTTCCCGTTAAAAGAACTGGATATATAAAACTATAACCTTAAGCTTCTATATATAGAAACTAAGCAAGCAGCTCAAATTACATTTATGTCGATGTGGGATTCAATTTAAATTGACATGCTAGCTTGCTAGCTTAAATATATTATTATTAATTAATTCAGCTGCTTCATTCGTTTTTCTCGTATAACTTTTAAAATATAACGTTTTATAAAATAATAATTATACCGCTAGGACGAGTTCATCATTCTCTACGCATCTACCTAAATTTCGTTAAAAATGGAGAAAGGTCAAACACAATATAATTTTATTCTTATTCGACGGTCTCCTATAATAATAATTGCTCGTCTAAACATTTCCTATTTCAAAGGCCATGTAATCCGTTTCTTACTCGTTTGCCAATATTTGAAATATAATTGTCATATACATACCAACTACTTATTTATGACCACAAGGTCGAGTATCTTAACTAATAATTTGGATACGAAATTTTTATAGGTGTTACATAACAATCCTATACATTAGTCTTAATTGCACAAAAACCTTTCAAAACATGAAGTTTTCAAAACATGAAGTTTTCAAAACATGAAGTTTTCGAGTTTTATATATTTATAAATCATCCCAAGTTATACAAGATATACGCAAATTTATTTATTTAAGAGTCCGTCAAATTTATTAAAACATATGAAAATATGGTTTCATCATTTCGTATTTTTATTAAAGTTCAAGAGTTGTATTTTGTATTATCAATCTGATTGTTTTATGTAATAACAATCCTATTCATTAGTCTTAATTGCACAAAAACCGAGTGTTGGTTTTACTTTAAACAAATACATTTCCAATATCTCGTATTTATGTAATATTAGTTATAACACCAATTTTATAAAGTTTTTGTTAAATATAACTATTTATTTGTATTTATGTGTTTGTATTTATATACCGTCTCATTTGGTTTATATTTTATAAGTGCCGTATTGATAATAATCATAAACTTTTAGGGGCTGTTTGGCAAAATCTGAATCATTAAGTGCTGAATGGTTAAGAGGTCTGAACCATTAAGAGGTTCCATCAATAAGAGGGATGTTGGGGTACAACTTCAGATGAGTATAAAGTTAGTATATGCTCCATTCAGTTTCATTCAGCATCTCTCAGTCTCTTAACCATTTAGCACTTAACTAAACCATTCAGAGGCTATTTTTTTCTGAAACAAACACTCTGAATACTGAATGTTGAATGGTTAAGCACTGAACTGAACCATTAAGAGGTAAACAAACAGCCCCTTAGTTATATAATTTACACCCGTCTCACTCATCTAGCACAATACAAAACGATAACAAAACGTCCGGTTTATACCTTTCGAGTCAGATTTGCGTTTACGAATCTTTTGAAACCGACATGCAACGAGACCCGATTACATCACTTTGTTCATTTTTCCATTATGAACATCAACAAGTTTCCTGATTTCATTCAAGAAACTGTTACAAACTAATCAGTATAAAAACTGTACTTCCGATCTTCTGATCCTAATTTCCTTCGGTGAATATCTTCACATACATATAAGGAACATACAGACAAAATTTCGTTAGTAACCAACGGCCGGATCTTCGAGACTGGGTTTTCAGTGACGGAAATTCCGAACTGTTCCGTTTTTTGACATAAAAACTGTACCTTTGGGTAAGATATGCAAAAACTGAACGGTAGATGTTAATTTCTATGTGTTGGGCACAACCCGTACACTTTTCAGACGTATCCAACAACTAGATCTTCCGGAATCCGTCCTAGAATATAGCTGCGTTTTTGTCACATCAACATGCAACCATGTTTATAACGTTTCTCACGAATTTAAACGGTTTTAGAGAAGGATTCAGGCTAAAAGAAGCTTGCCATCGCGTTCAGGACGTCGAGAAATGGTTCCGGGTCAAAAACGGCATCTCCGACCGTCGCAGACCATCGCGGACCGCCACCCGAAGATGGCCGGAAATCCAGAGAACTCTCCAGCTTTCTACCTCTAAAACACACTCATGTGTTTTTTTATTTTCGTGAGAAACGATTTGAGTTCTCATTTATATAGTGGTCTGTAATTCGCCAGTTGCTCCGTGTCAGCTCTTACCACGTACAAATCTGAACTACTTCGCGTTTTTATTTAATTTCGTTTCGCAATTTTATTTACAGATAGATATAATAAATACTCTCGGAATATTTATATCATCAAGTATGACGTGTATGACGATAACGACTCGTAACGTGTTAATATCGCGTGTTTTGCACGCTTAACCGTTTTAAGCGTTTTCTCGCACCAAATGTCAATATTATATTTTCACCATTTATATTGAATCAAAACAAGTGTATAATAATTTTTTCACATCAACTTAGGCTTTCGAACTGCTTAAGCAAATAACGTAAACGTAAGCACGTTTACCGTGGTTTTATTGGTTCCGCACGCGTAATTTGTATTCTGGCATCCAAATTGAGTTTCCGAATGATTAAAATGAGAATAATAATATTCATAGTCATGACACCCGACGTTTCACGTTTCTGATAGATACTGGTTATCTACCGCATTATACATTTATTACTATGAATATTCATTTATGAGACTTAAAATTTATTGCTACGACCTTGTTACATAATTTTAATTATTTATTGGACTTGAGATTATCGAGCTTCATGTGAACCTAAAATCTTTAATGGGCCTTACTGGGCCCTGTGTGTCCATTTCGTTGGGCCACACTTTAAGTACGGAATATTGACGGGTGTTGTAACAACCCGAATTTTAGACCCAATTATTTTTATTTTTTTTAGCGTAAGTAAAACACATGGATAGCAAATAGAAAATTTTAGACACGAACTAGGCCTGTCACGGTGTAACATCCCAGCCCGTCGCACCATGATATTGTCCGCTTTGGCAGCCGGAACGCCCTCAAGCGCCGCCCCTCACGGTTTTAAAACGCGTCATGGTAGGGGAGGTTACCACACTGTTATAAAGCAGTGCTTAGTTCTCCTCCCCACCGATGTGGGATCTTACAATCCACCCCCCTTGGAGGACCAGCGTCCTCGCTGGCACATCGGCCGACGACTGGCTCTGATACCATCTGTAACATCCCAGCCCGTCGCACCATGATATTGTCCGCTTTGGCAGCCGGAACGCCCTCAAGCGCCGCCCCTCACGGTTTTAAAACGCGTCATGGTAGGGGAGGTTACCACACTCTTATAAAGCAGTGCTTAGTTGTCCTCCCCACCGATATGGGATCTTACAATCCACCCCCCTTTGGAGGACCAGCGTCCTCGCTGGCACATCGGCCGACGACTGGCTCTGATACCATCTGTAACATCCCAGCCCGTCGCACCATGATATTGTCCGCTTTGGCAGCCGGAACGCCCTCAAGCGCCGCCCCTCACGGTTTTAAAACGCGTCATGGTAGGGGAGGTTACCACACTCTTATAAAGCAGTGCTTAGTTCTCCTCCCCACCGATGTGGGATCTTACACACGGGATATGATTTAGTTATGGACTAGACCCAATGGGTTTGGCCTACTTGTATTTTATTGGGCTTGACCCAATCCACCCCAAAACCCATCACACATAAATTGACCCAATAACTTAACCAAAAAGTATAACTACAAAGTCCACTAATATAACCCGACACACTTTACGTGTGAAACCCGGAAATACAAAAATATACACCAAATATAGAAACAAATAATATAAAAATATACATTAACAATATATATAAATATATATGTATATATATATACTCATTATCTCTTAAAGTTTTAATAATCATGTACTCATGTATACTATTGAAAATTAACCACAGCTAAACAAGTTATCACTAATATTCATAACTTAGTGCCACACATGTACACCCATAAGATTATCACATAATTAAAAGGATGCTAATTTGTAAAGATCGTACAAAAAAATGTATACATAGTATACATATCTAGTAATAAATCTATCATATGTTACAAATAAATTTCCAACCAACTAGACAATTATTAAATGTTTAAAACAAACTTCCACTTTCTTTTTACGCCCTGTACGTAAACTTCAAAAAAAAAAAGGAAGAAATCATTAATATAAGCATATTTAATATAAATAAATAAATAAAAATGTACACACTAACTCCTAATTAATAGGAAGTGAAATGAATGTGTCAAACCAAAACTATATCCCAATTCTCACGTACAAAACCACACTCACATGATCCTAAAAATTATAAATAAATAACAATTAAAATAACATACTAATATCTCTTGAACCCACTAGATTGACTAAGGATTTAAAAATAATATATATTTGAAATCCCAAAAATATCTCATTCTCTTCATGCTAACCATCGACTCTTCCATTTAATTTTCATATATTTTATTCTAGTATAAACCTATAATATCCCATTAAATTCCTAGAAAATTTCATTCCTTGTAAATCTACCAAAATCTCTGCCACATCCAAAAATTTCTCCTAAATCCTCTCATAATCTTTAAAATTCCAAGAAAAGATCTGGGAATTATACGTATCTAGCAAATGACCATTAGAAATTCATGCAGAGACTTTTCAAAATCTTCCCAAAATATTCCCTGCAAGATTAAACTTCAATCTCTTGCATTCCATCTATTTATTCCTAAAGAATTAATCATATTTCTATATTCATCTAGCTTTCAATATTCCTAAAGTCATCCTCAACTCACTCTTCAAGTGTTCTCTTAGCAACCATCAAGTGTAACCAAGGTAAACACTAGATTCATTAACAGTTCATGCAGCAATCTTCATCTTAACTCTTGATTCTATATTTCATCACAAACGTTTATCTTGTTCCAGACCTGAGTCACGTCTCAAGATCCATCATAGCTATCGTTATTGTCCATAAAGCATCCGGGTTCGATTCTTTCACATCTACACTTCTAACTTGTAAGTAGGGGTGTTCATTCGAATCGAATGCGAATTGGGCGAATTAGACGAATCGAATTGGTCGAATTAGGACTTTTAAAAACCGTATTCGTATTCGATCCACATTCGAATAAAAATCTATGTATTCGATTCGATTAAGTTATTCGAATTCGAATCGAATTCGAATAGATTCGAATGTATTCGCTTTTAAAAAAATATAAATAAACAAACACATCAAGTAACAATACAAATGTAGCACCAATATAACATAAGTCTACAACATTACCCAAACAATATGCAAAACATCACCCAAACAATATGCAAAATACTTACACATCAACAAGTCTAAAACATGTTAACAAAAGGTCTAAAACTGCATAATCAAACACAAAAAAGACTATAAACAAGTTTAAAACCGATAAAAACAACAATTAAGCAGTTGTCATAACACCAAATCATGTTCAAATGCAGAAACAACAATTAAGATTGGGTAATGGGTTGGATTTGGGTATTTTTAACTTTACTTCAAGCCCACTAAATCATATTCATATATAGATAATTAATTAGATATATTAAAAATATATATTAAAAAATATATAAATTTCTTATTCGAATTGGACGAATCGAATGCGAATACAGAAAATCATATTCGTATTCGATCCACATTCGACAAAATTATTCGAATCGAATGCGAATCGAATTCGAATGACTGAAAGTCGATTTCGAATGGCCTTAATCGAATTCGATTCGAATCGAATTTCGAATAATTCGAATGGTATTCGAATAATGCACACCCCTACTTGTAAGCTTGAGAGTTATGTAATTTACTATTTCCTAAACATTATTACATTATTTCGCAGAAACTTCAGCCCTCATTTGCTCATATTCTTGACATACATTAGCCCGAATTGAGTGTTCATACTCGATCTCATCAAGGTAATGTTAGAAAATAAAATATTATCAACAATCCATGGCAATATATCATTCCTATCTTAAGGAGAATAACAACCTTACATCTTGGAATTAAGGACCGTTGCACCTCAATCAAAGAAATTCACAGCCGTTATGTTTAATTGTATTTCCATGTTTAGTTCTTTCTATCCATCTATTTATATGTATCTTTTTTATGTAATGCAAGATAGATCAATATTATTCACAATTCTCAATATTTTCAATTGTAAAGATGGTATCAGAGCAGTGTTCTTGGCTCTAGATCAACCTACTCACCAAGTACAAAAATCTCAATCCTCCTTGTTCTTTCAAAACCGAGCTACCATGTCCGAAGACAACAACTCGATTTCAGATTCATCGATCACTTTTCGAAAAGAAAAACCACACCAGAAAATTCTAGGAACAATCCTAAAAGATGTGCAAACAGGTGTGGCAGCTGGTCTTATCGCCACCGAACCCGAAAAATCTAACAGGATTGGTTTCGTGACAAAGGATTTCCACCGGCCACCACCACCCAAACAAGTTAAAACTCACCTGAAGTGCACCCACTGTGGCATGTCGAAACACACCATGGACCAATGCTTCAAACTCGTCGGGTATCCGGAATGGTGGAACGGCTGTCAGAAAGGGGGCAATAAAGAAGGGGGAAAAGCGGTCACCACCGTAGGCAACTCCAAAGATACCAGTAGTAGCGGAGAGCACCAAAGTAGCGACACTAGAAGTGGTGGAGACAGAGCCGGAGTAAAAGCGGGCAATGAGCTGGAATACGATGGAGGTACTGGGTTTGAGGAATTGACCTCATCCTCAAACCCCACTCTTTTAAATTCTATATTTTTTGATCCTCATGTTCTAGATATGTTAAATAACACCCTACCAAAGCCTACTAATTATGACACGGGACAATATATATTTAAAGATTTGAAAGATACTTCATTTTTCCAAAACAAAAATCAATCAACTCAGTTTTACGAAATCAACAAAAAAGAGGATGTGGTGGGATCTAGAACCAAAGAAAAACCTCCTGGACAAGTTAATATGGCTAAAACTAATGACAATTTAGATAAATCTTGGATTTTGACTGTGGTGCCACCGATACCATGACGTTTGAACTGTCAGATATGGTTTCAAGATCTAAACCGAAAATTAATCACATAAAAACCGCTAATGGGGGAATAGTTCCCGTAAAGGGAGGTGGAAACATTGAAATATCCCCGACTTTAAAACTCTCAAACTGTCTTTATGTCCCATCTTTGTCACATAAATTGTTGTCTGTTAGTCATGTGACAAAAGAATTAAATTGCACCGTCTTATTGCATCCTACTTTTTGTATACTACAAGACATCATGACAGGAGAGATCATTGGGCGTGGCATTGAACGCCAAGGATTGTATTATGTGGAAGAAGTGACTCAACATGGTACTGTGATGCTAGCTCATGGGATTACAAATCGAGAAGCTTGGCTATGGCATAGAAGACTTGGGCATCCATCCATCGGGTATTTAAATCTTTTATTTCCAAAATTATTTCCTCCCAATGAACCCTTAAACTGTGAAACTTGTGTTTTAGCTAAAAGTCATAGGCATACCTATAAACCGAATAACACAAGAGTTGATTTACCTTTCTCTCTTATCCATTCAGATGTTTGGGGGCCCGCAGAAGTTATTGGGGGGCAAAACTTTCGTTTTTTGTTCTCTTTCTCGATGATTGCACTCGTATGACATGGATTTATTTCCTAAAACACAAATCTGAAGTTTTTGATAAGTTCGCTATGTTTTATACCATGGTACAAACACAATTTAAAACCAACATCCAAACTCTCCGATCCGATAATGGAGGAGAGTACATTAATGACTCAATGAAACAATTTTGTCAAACAAAAGGAATTATTCACCAAACATCTTGCACTCACACTCCTGAACAAAATGGCGCCGTTGAACGGAAAAACCGTATTCTATTGGAAATAACTCGGGCCCTTCTCATTGAATCTCAAACTCCCAAGTTTTTTTTGGCCTGAAGCTCTTGCTACCGCCACTTATCTTATCAATCGACTGCCAACCAAAGCTCTTGACCTAAAAACTCCTCTCCAAACTCTATCCGAATTTACAAAAATCCCTCCTGCACTTACACTTAAACCACGGGTGTTTGGATGCTCAGTATTTGTCCACATTCCTAAGGTGAACCGGACTAAGCTCGACCCATGTGCTGAAAAGTGTGTGTTTGTGGGATATGGTGTCAACCAAAAAGGATACAGATGTTATAGCCCAAAAAGGCGACACATGTATACTACCATTAGGGGTGTAAACGAGCCGAGCCAAGCCCGAGCTCGTCTAAGCTCGGCTCGTTTGAATTTAACCAGGCTCGAGCTCGAGCTCGGCTCGTTTCAAGATTTAATTTCAAAGCTCGAGCTCGAGCTCGTCATAAACTTCTCAAGCTCGAGCTCGGCTCGGGCTCGACTCGATTGATGTTTTATTATTTTATTTTTAATTATTTATATTTAATTTTATATATATTTTTAATTATTTATATTTAATCTTACATAAACTTTTAATTATATGTATTTTATATATAAAAAAAATACATATTATATATTTTTAATCATAATTTATATATATTTTATCTAATAATAATAATATATATTTATAAAATAAATAAAAATATATATAAATGAAAAGCTCGATAAGGCTCGCGAGCCGGCTCGAGCTCGATGCGTAAGCTCAAGCTCGGGCTCGATAACTTAATGAGCTTTTTTCTTAGGCTCGGGCTCGAGCTCGAGCTCGAAAAAGCTCGGCTCGTTCGAGTTTTTTATCGATCCGATCTCGAGTAGCTCGCGAGTAGCTCGGCTCGTTTACACCCCTAACTACCATGAACTGTGACTTTCTTGAAACCGAATTCTTCTATTTATCCCAACACAGTGGTCAGGGGGAGATTGAGCATGACACACTAAGTTGGTTGAAATGGGTCCCTTCAGCAGAAGAAGTCAATCACAGTTACTGAGATGAGTCACTTGCTTCCCAACAATCTACTGGGCCATCAATCTGTGTCACTAACCACAATCCTCCTAGTCCGGTGTGCAAGGTAAGTGATTTCCAAACTCATGTTGATATACAAAATACCGAATCTCATGAAAATCAAAATGATAATACACCTGATGACCTTGAGATTGCAATAGAAGAAACTGTGCAGGAAGAACAACATGAACTAATACATGAAGAACAACATGAACCAATACATGAAGAACAGAGTGAACCAGAACAAATAGAAACAACTGAGAGATATATTCTACCACCAAGAGCCAATAGAGGAATCCCACCAAAGCGATACTCTCCAGAAAAGCAAACAAGATCATCTAGATATCCAATGGCAAGCATTGCTAAAGCGAACTTGTCCAATGAAGCTAAAGCCTTTAATACTTCTTTATATTCCGAACAAATACCAACCACAGTGAAAGAAGCTTTAGAGTCAAAAAACTGGAAGGATGCCATGGAAACCGAGATGGAAGCATTAAAGAAAAGCAATACATGGGAGAAGTGCACCCTTCCCCCAGGAAAAAAACCAGTAGGGTGTCGCTGGTTGTTTTCTGTAAAGCACAAACCAGATGGTACTCTTGAAAGATATAAAGCTCGACTAGTCGCTAAAGGCTACAGTTAAACATATGGGATTGACTACACCGAGACGTTCTCCCCAGTTTCCAAGTTTGATACAATCCGGGTATTGTTTTCTGTGGCTGCTAATAAAGGATGGCCCCTCCATCAATTTGATGTAAAGAACGCTTTTCTTCATGGGGACCTAAAAGAAGAAGTTTATATGGAAGCTCCACCTGGATTCCAAAATGATTTCAAAAGTGAAGAAGTTTGCCGGTTGAAAAAATCGCTCTATGGGTTAAAACAATCTCCTCGGGCATGGTTTGGCAGATTCACTATTGCAATGAAGAAATATGGGTATCACCAGAGTAATTCAGACCATACTTTGTTCATCAAACGAAGAAATGGCCTTGTAACGTGCTTAATCATATATGTTGATGATATGATTCTCACCGGGGATGACAAACAGGAAATGATTCAACTAAAAAAGAACTTATTTGCAGAATTCGAAATGAAGGACCTAGGAAGATTAAAGTACTTCCTCAAAGTTGAAGTACTAAGGTCTATACAAGGTATCTTCATTTGTCAAAGAAAGTATGTTCTTGACCTCTTAGCAGAAACAGGCATGATAGATTGCAAGCCAGCAGAAACCCCTATGATGGCGAATCAGAAACTTCATATGGAGATCGAAACAGAATTGGCTGATAAAGAAAGGTATCAACGACTAGTCGGAAAATTAATATATCTCTCTCACACACGGCCCGATATAGCCTATGCCGTTGGGGTTGTAAGTCAATTCATGCACCAACCCCAAGCTACCCATATGGAAGCAGTTATCAGAAGAATTAGGTATCTCAAGGGAACAACAGGTCATGGAGTTCTATTTAAATCAAACGGTCATTTGGAAATACAAGCATATACTGATGCTGATTGGGCAGGAAATATAGGGGATCGAAGATCAACATCAGGTTACTTCACTCTTGTCGGAGGTAACCTTGTGACATGGAGAAGTAAAAAGCAAAAAGTTTTTGCTCTCTCAAGTGCAGAAGCTGAATTTAGAGGGATTGCAAGAGGTCTAGCAGAAGTTCTATGGATACGGAAACTTTTGACTGAGATCGGTTTCTCACAAAGAACTGCTAGTAGGATCATGTGTGATAACAAAGCAGCAATACAGATTTCAGAAAACCCTGTCCAACACGATCGTACAAAGCATGTGGAGGTCGATAGGCACTTCATCAAAGAAAAACTTGAATCGGGAATCATAGAATTACCATTCGTTCGATCAGAAGACCAATTAGCAGATATATTAACAAAATCCGTCAACGGGAGAATATTCAACCATTGTCTTAACAAGTTGAGTGTAGGAGATCCCACTACTCAACTTGAGGGGGAGTGTTAGAAAATAAAATATTATCAACAATCCATGGCAATATATCATTCCTATCTTAAGGAGAATAACAACCTTACATCTTGGAATTAAGGACCGTTGCACCTCAATCAAAGAAATTCACAGCCGTTATGTTTAATTGTATTTCCATGTTTAGTTCTTTCTATCCATCTATTTATATGTATCTTTTTTATGTAATGCAAGATAGATCAATATTATTCACAATTCTCAATATTTTCAATTGTAAAGAGGTAACTCAAAAACACAACTTTAAATCCCTTAAATTCACGGTAACTCAGTGTTTTATGCAAGCTATTGTACCAAAACATTAACAACCCAAGACCCACGAATTTGACAGCTCTTTTAGACCCATTCAAGCTCCTTAAAGTCGTGAACTTCAGCCCTACCAAAAAGGTACTCAAATTCCTTTCGAAAAACCGTTGTTATATACGTTAAATATGAAATTTAACATTGTTTTAGACACATGTGACGTCTAATTTGACCAACACATTAAGAATGCTAAACACAAGCATAAAATACCTTTTAAATCTGGTCTATGACATTCGTCGCATAAAAACCCGTTAAACCCACTAAAACCGTAAAAACCGGTAAAAGCGTTTCGTAATAAACTCGTCTATGCAAAAACCGGACTTTATCAACCAAATATCTTGGAAAGTAATTTTTTCCAGTGAATTTAAGTTCAAATGAAGGTTTTGACATGAAAAATAACAACTAAACACGTTACCAAGTAATTAAACGATTTTAAACGAGTTTAATAACAAGAAAATGGGAAAAATAGCTAACGACCTTGAAAAATTATGAAAATTTACAGAGAATCTAAGTTTACTATTCTAAACATAAGAAAAATATTAAAATAGGTGCAGGTCTTTATTTTATATACGTTATAAATATTTTCCTATAAAGGCATAGAAAAAGAAATAAAACAATAAAAATTAGAAGAATCATTTTATTATCACTTTTAATATTTTTTTCTACACTATATATACTTCATATAATCAGTATAAATTATAAAATGAGATTTATAAATCTATTTATTAATTATTTAGAATTATGGCCTTAAAATGATAATATAAAGACATAAATAGCTAAATTACCAAAAATAAATATCAAAAATATATAAACACATATAAATAGGTATAACTTACTGTATAAAAATGGATTTTGACACTTAGTAATTAAATCCTAATTATTTGGTATTTTACTCATTATTCAAGCATTAAAATAAGATTAAATAATGAAAAAATAACAAAATAAGTCTATATAATTAAAAGTCACATTTTTCCAGTAGCATAAAGTATAAATTATATTATGTGCTTGTAATAATAATGAAAAGCTTTTAAATTAACAAAAAGGGAAAATTTGACCAATAAAACGCAATTCCGGTGAAACCGACAGATAACGATACAAATAACTAATTTTAAATTGTATATTTTTAAAATATTTATTTGATAGAAAGAACAATCGAAATGTTATGTTATAATAATTTACAAATACTTAACGGGTTTTAGAGCCCTTGGGACCGATGTCACTTTAGGACACTTTCACCTATAGATAATGCATATCATTGAAAACTTTAGTGACATGATTATATATTTTAGGTCATTAAATTTAGCTTTGAAGAGACATTTCATTCAAGACTAAGAGGTGAGTTCATGTGATCCCATTTTTGTAAACTATTTTGATTACACTTTTTTTGGGAATTGAGAATATATACTCTTAATTGTTTTTGAACTTATTGGTGTATAATTATTCAAGTTTAATTTTGGTTGCCATGACAATCCCTGACTTTAGCACAATCATTAACTCCAATAAGGAGCCCCGGGATATATGGGTAGTACTATCTGGGGAAAACCCCCACACACGACGGACCCTTTTGGGATGACCATCCGTTGAATGATATATATGGTTTATCTTGTGGCATATATTCGCGCCATTTGTTATCTTATGTTGGTATAACATAAGTAAGGGAAATATTATTTTGATGTCCACGGGTCGTGGACACAGGTTTGATTGTGAGCTTGATTAATTCACACCATATTTAATTATAGTGTCTTGTGTCTAAAACTCATGTTCTCACCAACATATTGTTGACATATTTTGAGTATGTATTTTCAGGTAATGATCAAGTGTGAAGAATGTAGGCACTGAGCACTAGAAAGACCAACCCTAGTCGAAGTCAAGAAGACATTAGTCTAGCTTTATTAAATAAATTCGATTGGGTTGTATTTTATTATTTTGGTTTTCTTTTCTTTTCAGACATGTAATTGTAATCGGGACCGAACAATATGTACTAGTGAAATAAATATGTAGTATTTTCCGCTGCGTTTGGTGATATCAGTCTTCATGCCTGGGCCCTTGGTCGGGGTGTGACAGGTGTCACATGTTTTCCTACTAGAAAAGGCTAGGGAGATTGACCATCTTAAATCGGTATCTATCATTTGGTGATTTCATTAGCCTAATCATCCTTCCACCATGAACTCTTACATCATGTCCTTGTTCGACGACTTGTGGACGACTCTTGAGAAGAACCAACATTAACTTGTGCTTCTCAACGCCCGTCTCGGTTTAGAGCCTCCACCTCCCATGCCCTCTCGCTTGCCATTAAAACAATACCAAACTGCTACAACACCCAAGCCTTTTGGTCCGAAACCCCGCCTACATCAAATACACTCATCGCCATAAAAAAAACGAATCCACCCACACCAGCAAATAACCCTCAAAGTCATACCAAACGAACCTATTCTACCGCCATATTTGCACTAAAAACGAGCCCTAAACATGCACCAAAAGCAGCCTCAAACATCACCACTCGACACTACAAATCAGCACTGAAAATCGCATGTGCGCCCACAGTTAACTGCAACCGCCACAACCCCCATAACAACCGAGTTATGCCATTGAACGAGGAACCAAAAGCAGCTGGAGCACGAGAAATTCGTGGCACCTCACGAACATTGCTCCAAAATGCAATGAGACGAACCGAATTGCGGCCCCCGTGGAGAAACCATACCTTCCTTGAAAAAAGGGCGTTCTTAGGGCGGAGTATTGATACATACCATAACTCCCATCCCACCTTTCATATGCAATCCCACAACTACACCAACTTCTCAATTATTTCCTTTAATGTTTAGTATTATTTTTTTAGTGGATGGTTAAGTACTTTAAATCATGTTTAGTTAGTTTTTATTTTAATTCTTTGTAAGCCTATAAATGGCACTAGTCAATTAGAAGCAAGCGGAAAAGAATGAAGTAAGAAAACAGTTTTAACTTTGTTCTTCTAATCTTATTTCTTTGAGAGTGTTTCCCTACTAGAAAAGTAGAGAGATTGACTATCTCAAATCGGTCTCTATCAATAGTTAACTCAAAACACTAAGTAATTGATTTTGAATAATTTATGCAATTATTTATACGATCTTTTATGCATCCACCATATGTTTACGGATCGCGTGTCATGTTTTATATTATATTGTATTGTATTGTGTTGTGTTGTGTTGTGTTGTGTTGTGTTGTGTTGTGTTGTGTTGTGTTGTGTTGTGTTGTGTTGTGTTGTGTTGTGTTGTGTTGTGTTGTGTTGTGTTGTGTTGTGTTGTGTTGTGTTGTGTTGTGTTGTGTTGTGTTGTGTTGTGTTGTGTTGTGTTGTGTTGTGTTGTGTTGTGTTGTGTTGTGTTGTGTTGTGTTGTGTTGTGTTGTGTTGTGTTGTGTTGTGTTGTGTTGTGTTGTGTTGTGTTGTGTTGTGTTGTGTTGTGTTGTGTTGTGTTGTGTTGTGTTGTGTTGTGTTGTGTTGTGTTGTGTTGTGTTGTGTTGTGTTGTGTTGTGTTGTGTTGTGTTGTGTTGTGTTGTGTTGTGTTGTGTTGTGTTGTGTTGTGTTGTGTTGTGTTGTGTTGTGTTGTGTTGTGTTGTGTTGTGTTGTGTTGTGTTGTGTTGTGTTGTGTTGTGTTGTGTTGTGTTGTGTTGTGTTGTGTTGTGTTGTGTTGTGTTGTGTTGTGTTGTGTTGTGTTGTGTTGTGTTGTGTTGTGTTGTGTTGTGTTGTGTTGTGTTGTGTTGTGTTGTGTTGTGTTGTGTTGTGTTGTGTTGTGTTGTGTTGTGTTGTGTTGTGTTGTGTTGTGTTGTGTTGTGTTGTGTTGTGTTGTGTTGTGTTGTGTTGTGTTGTGTTGTGTTGTGTTGTGTTGTGTTGTGTTGTGTTGTGTTGTGTTGTGTTGTATTGTATTGTATTGTATTGTATTGTATTCTATTGTATTCTATTGTATTCTATTGTATTCTATTGTATTCTATTGTATTCTATTGTATTACCCATTACATTACATTACATTACATTACATTACATTACATTACATTACATTACATTACATTACATAACTACTAAACTGGAAGATCGGTTTTTCCACCGGTCATCCACAGCATGACACGTGTCAAGAAAGAATTGGACATTGTTTTTTTCTTTTTTACTTGACTTTTACGATGTTAAATACATTTATATTACAAACTATTACAACTAAAAGTTGGTGGTTGAATGGTAAGTTGCAAGCTGTTGGCTGTGAAGAAATTGGTTCGAATCCTGCAACTACTTTTTAGTTTTTGTTTTCTTTACACTACAAATTACCTAAATAAGCCCTAATATAAATTAGAAAATTAGTCCACCCACATTGACAGTTTTACATTTTTTACTCACATACTTAAGTTTAACATGTTTACAAGTTTGACACACTACTCTACTCTAACACATTTTTGGCTTTGACATTCCGGCTTGGACTTAGTTATCATTTTGACATTTAAGTTTCGATACATCTCTGGCTTTTAATACGTGGCATGCGAGACATGAAACTATTTTAACAACGCGTGTGACGAAGTCATATACGCAAGATTCCGCCGCTGCAACGCGCAGCCCGGTTCATTAACTAGTTCAGTTACTAAGATGTAGTACAGTAAAACGTAGGAAGATGTATAAAAAACATAAAATTTACATACAAAAGGTAAAATGAATTTACTTAATATATGTTAATTTATTTCACGTATTAAAGGAATTTGGGTGGAGTGGTAAGGTTGTTGCTTGTTATACCAAAGGTCTCAGGTTCAACTCTCACAAGTCTTATTTTCCAGCGATACCAGTTAATGTTGGTGAGACAATCAAGTTTTACCCACGGGCGAGGGTTCGATCCTTGTTAACTGTTGCTACTTTGGACTCTGTGGGTTTTCCCTGTGAGCGCCCTGCCAAGTTATATGCACCACGCGAACCTGGTTAAGACAACGTATGTGGTTGCCTGAATTGGTATAGGGACCCCATCTGACGGAGGGTTGCGTCCGTCACAATTCACGGAAGTCGTCATTCAAAAACAAATTCATGTGTTTAATTATTGCAAAGGTCTATTCATCTTCATATTCTAATAATTGAATAACTCATCCACATGTTAATATTTTAATGCTTAGGTGTCACGCTCTAATTTAATTTGATGGGGGATTTCAAGGCGGGTCACGGTATACTCCATATTCGAAATAACCCAATATGTTCAAATAAAAAATTTATCATTTATCATTAATTATCTCCTAACCCGATATTGTTCAAATAAAAAATTTACCAATTATCATGAATTATCTCCTAACCCAATATGTTCAAATAAAAAATTTATCAACTATTATAGATCATCTCCTTTATTTTAGCATACGATATTTGCCAAGAAAAGATTTGTAAATATCCAAACCGATTTAATAGGGAATTTGTTAAAAATGAAATTTACAAGAGTTAAGGAACTATACCATGATCCGTCTTTGTCACTTCATGAACAAATAAGTTCTAGGCCAAAACAAGTACAAAAAAACAATGGAAGTGACTTGTGAAGTATTGGAATAAAGAAAAGTCTAAGGTATGAAATAGCCTTCCAATTCACATAACATTAGTTTATTCCTCATTCTGATATCTCACTTTCCCACTGAAGATGGTAAGTGAAAAAACAAGGCGAATCGGGCAAAGAAGAAGATTGTGCAAGTAACGAGTAAAAAAAGTTATGCTCGAGTCCGTGAAGAGCTAAAGGTGATTGTTTGAAATAGTGTAATTGTTAATGTAGCATGTCGATATTCATTATTAATAAGCATTATATTTTTATTTAAACAGACATCTTTGGGGGAAGAACCAAGTTGATTAGAAATGTTTCATGCATGCTTCTCCAAACATGGAACTACTAAAAATGTGGAAGCTGCAAATGCAATTGTAAGTAATATGCTTATATATTCATATAAATGTCTTTTTTATGTGTTCTGATGTTGTTAGAAATACATATATTTTTATTTAAACAGACATCTTTGGGACAAGAACCAAGTCGATTAGAAATGTTTCATGCATGCTTCTCCAAACATGGAACTACTAAAAATGTGGAAGCTGCAAATGCAATTGTAAGTAATATGCTTATATATTAATATAAATGTCTTTTCTATGTGTTCTAATGTTGTTAAAAATACATATCCTGTATTTGTTACTATATCTAATATAGGCACAAATGCAGCAACTTGGTTCTAATCTTCCCGAGGGTTCGATCGATAAGCCTGGACCAAATGATGTTTTTTCTAAAGTTATGGGTAAAGATAGAAAAGGTGATGTAGTCATGTATGGTCTGGGTGTTCATGCTTTTAATGTTTGGGGTGTAATACCAAGTCGTTCAGCAAGTCGAAGAGAAAATATTCAGTTGAAGTCTAAATGTGATGAACTTACTAGTACTGTGGACCAGTTACGAGCCCAGGTATTTGAGATGAAAGGTTCGAGGGATGGTTCTAGTGATCAGCTACTTTCACATCACATTTCCCCATTGTAGCCAATGGACCTCCATGTTTATGGGTATTCTTCTATTTAAATCTGTATTGTTCCACATTCTATATGTTATCTTTTGAACAACATCAGTAGTAAAGCTATAAACAATAGGTATGTTACTATATTGCACAAAACACATGCTTAAAATGATTTCATGAAAATCAATAGAACCCTCATTTAATTTGTTATAATTGTAGCAATATAGAATGAATGATAAGTTTTATATGGAATTGATGATCTATGAATGGTCTATATGTTGTGTGATGATTTGATGACTTGGAATTCGTTAGAAAGCCCTAGGTTGTATGAAAACCTATGTTTGCATTATAGGAAACTTTTTATGAATGCTATCATGATCTAGGTTATGCATTGGTGAAAATCCGAATTGTGTTGCATAGCTTTCCATTAGTGGAAACTTTTTGGATATAGTCTTGTTTTAGATTGGATGAATGATAGTTTTGAGGATTTGGAATGGTTCTAGTATACTTGCCTAGATGGATTATGGTATTTATTGACTTGAATCATGGTGACTAAAACTAGATTTGGTTGATAACTAAAAGAGGTATTTTTTTTGTACATGAACTATAGCAATATCAACAGAAGCCTCATTTAATTTTTTATAATTGTAGCATATAGATTGAATGATAACTTGATGCACTTATGTTTAACGAATTATGAAAAGGACCTGATCAGCTGATATGATTTGGATTCAAAACTACATATGACTAGAGTTTGATAAATGTTTGTTGAACACTAAAATCTAGGTCAGAGTTGAAGTTTTCCTTAAAAGGATTCTAAACTCTACCGAGACTGTAGCAAGAGGATGGGTGAAGAGCTTGGACCCAAATGAGCTTGTTGGTAGTACAGAGCTTGGACAAGAATGGTGAGGTAAACGTTCAAGTACCTATAAAAAATGATGAAAATTTGGTGAGACCATATGGGTTATTTTCCACAATTCAAGATTGTGATGGTGCATCCATCGCATGGCCTTGTCCTTTTGTCTCGGTATGTATTTGTAAAACATGATATATGAATAATTTTAATAACATGGAACTTAAAGCTTATACATGAGTGGTTTATTTGTAGGTTGTACGTGAGGACTGAGGACGCATTGATGACTTGGATTTTATGTTGATTGTTTATTTCATTGCTTTTAATTTCTTTGTTAAATGTTACAAGACTTTACGTTGGATAATGTTTTAACTTATTAATGTTTAGTGGGTTTGTTATGAACAAGCTTATTTAAAATATAATAAAGTTTTATTTCTTTCATTAATTGATTTTATATACACAATATCTATTAGGGTATATATTGACGGTCTTTTTATTGTTTGATTAAAACTATTATTTTGATCAATGTCCATAACCATATCGTAAAACTGTGTGCATGTATGTTTAAGAAAACGTTGTATCATATGACTTGTTAGGACTCTGAATTTGTCCTATTAAACTTGTTAGAACATTATAAAAGTGTCCTAACATGTTTTTAGGACGCTATTTGGATTGTTCTTAGCTAGACATATATATATACGACCCTAAAATTAATTGGTTTCATAATCTTATTTGGGATATTAGGACCCTTTTCCTAGTACTAAAGTACCTGTAGTGTTACATTATAAGGGTCCTATAAATTAATTTTTAAAGACGCTTATACGTGTATCATAAGATTAAAAGTAAGTAACCACATATTATAACATTGTATAAGTGTCCTTATATTTTTTTATTATGACGCTTTTTGGTAGTTCATATACATATTGCGACCATAAAATTGGTTTCATAATCATATTTGAGATATTAGGACGCTTTTTAAGTTCAGGACTTATTACGACCCCTTTACATGAAACGCTTTTACTACTAGTCCTATTAAATGAAAGGTCTTATAAGTAGCTTGTTAGGGTTATTTCCTGTTAAGATTTACTTTGTATTTTGTTATTGTTTATATGTTTGTATAGTTTAGGGTTTATTATGTATTTTCCTTAAACTTGCATTTTGTTTGATATAGGCATGTAGTGTGCGTGTGTTAGAGGAGAGATCACTTTTTACACTGTTAGAGAGAGAATTAACTGTGTGTAATTTGTTTCTCCTGCACTTTGTACTACGAATTGCTTGATCATCAAATACAAAGAGAATTTATGAGTATGAAGTGTGTTTGTGATTGAATCGTTTGTTTGTACGCTTTATTCTGATCATTTGAGTGATATTATCGATCCAATTGAACCTATCAATTGGTATCAGAGCTTTCGGTATCGTGTTCTTCGCTGTTTCTAAGCAAAACACATCAATATTGCTCAAAATATCATGATCTGAATGAATTGTTGGTGTTTTTAGGTGTGATTTATCATCATAATCACTCTAATTCGCAGCGATTGTGCAGATTCTATCAGATCATCATCAGATCTGAAGAATTTAGAAGAAAAGAAAAAGTTACTGTTCGATCAATTTTTGTTCAAATTCATCGAAGAATGATGATGTTTTGGATTGATTGATATAAGGGATTGATAATCGGACCTTTTCACAGCTTGTGTGTGAATTTTGGACAATTTGGACAAATTTTAGACAAAACCCAGAAAATCTTCATGAAGAAGATGATGAACAGTTGAGTTTTGGTTGAAGATTAACTTGCCGGGTGACATAATTGACTTAAACATTTTCCTTGGACTTAGATTTGAGAAGAAATTAGGTCCTGTGCTGCCGTGTAAGGGAATTTGTTCTAGACGGGTGAAGAATTTGACTTGAAAAGTTGCTACTGTTCAGCCGGATCAGACACTGTTGTGCCGGGTAATACACTGTTACTCCGGGTGATAGAGAAAATACAGCCGGGTAAGCTCAACTGTGTAGCCGGGTAATTAACAAAGTGCCGTGTGACCAAGTACTGTTCAGCCGGGCAAAGACTTTTGCCGTGTCAAGATTCTGCCGGGTCAAGACTTGCTGCCGTGTGAAGTTTTTCTTGTTGCCGGGTAACTGTTCATCCGGGTGAAGAACAAAAGTATTTTCAACTGTTGAGCCGTCTAACTGTTTAGCCGTGTGAAGACTTATTTCTGCCGGGTGAAGAACAAATACACTGTTTAGCCGGTTGAAGAAGGATTTTTCACTGTTTTGCCGTGTGACTCATTTTAGTTGTTTTTCAATACTTGTTTCTTATCTTGTCTTTAATTTCTTGTCTTTATTTTAGTATTTTGATTATTTCTTTTCAAAAAATTAACAAAAACCAAAAATATTTTCTTTAAAAAATTGTTAAAATGGCTCCTAATGATGATTCTGATAACCGTGTTCCTAGACTTTTGAATCGTGCAGATTTCAAGAACTGGACCATCAGGCTAAGACATCACTTGTGTTCTATTGACAATGACTTATGGAAATCTATTGAGAAGGGTCCTCACATTCCAACTCAGACACAACCAGATAGTGCCAGTACCTATACTAAAGATTCTACTACACCTTATCCAGAGGATAATTTGTCAGCTGAAGATTTGAGGAAGGTAAAGAATGATAGCAAGGCCTATTCATTGATGTGCAAGGGGTTGCCATTACAAGTTCTGTCTAGATTGGATGCATATCAGACTGGTTATACATGCTTCAAGGCATTAAAGTCGATATGTGAAGGAGGAGAACAATTGAGAAGTTTGAAGAAGTCAAAATTGAAGAGACAATTGGAACTTTTTGAACATATTAATGGAGAGACAGTACACCAGATGATGAACAGGTTTGTTCACTTAACTACTGAGATGTCAAATCTCGGAGTGAAGACTGAACTTCAAGACCTAAATGATCGATTGTTATGTGCTTTACCATCATCCTGGAAACAAACTGTTACCTTGTTGAAACATACTGAGAAATTCCCAATGGAATTAGATCTGCTGATTGGGAAAATTGAAGAAGTTGAGATTGATGAAGGATCTAGAAACACTGAT